>OY744546.1:25485783-25525783 GCA_963556195.1 Sepiola atlantica | reverse complement strand
GTTTCAAATAGCATGTTTATCCGTCTGTGCCGTCTAAGTTTCAAAGAACATTTTTTGTATGTCTCACGACGTTGGAAATAGCCATTTCGTCAGTAAGTTTGAAA
This sequence comes from Sepiola atlantica, assembly GCA_963556195.1. Taxonomy (NCBI): domain Eukaryota; kingdom Metazoa; phylum Mollusca; class Cephalopoda; order Sepiida; family Sepiolidae; genus Sepiola; species Sepiola atlantica. Next base: position 25,525,679 of record OY744546.1, on the reverse strand, counting down.
TAAAATTTCTGTCTCTCTGTCCTGATTAAGTTTAAACAGTATGTTCGTAAATCTGTCATGCCTAAGTTTGAAATTATATCATCGTAAGTATGGCTTGCGTATGTTTAAAATAGCCTGTTCATCGCTAAACGCGTCTACTGAATTGACTTCTCTGAAGAATATTCGTTCCTGTGTTCATTTTTTAAAGAATCTCCTGGAAAAAGGACATTTCACCTTTTAAAAGAGTGTTTACCTTTCCAAGTTTGCATTAATAGAGAGACTCACCCCTTGTGAACCGGATGTCTATACTGGGATTATAAAAAAATACCATCCTCAAAAATAACCTCATAATTACTTTTATATTTCTACTTTGAAGACTGTATTTTTATTTTTACTTACGGCTTGTATCATTTGTTTATCTTCTTCTAGACCGTAATGCTGGTCCGCCATTTTCTTTCTGCTCTTAGTTTCACCTGTCGCCGAACGCGCCTCGTCTCTTACGGATGTGATACGACCACCTTATCTCCATCCTAGCCCGGGCTCAGTTCAACATTAAAGAACACTCACGCGACTGAACTTCCCTTGCCTTTTTGAACCGTTCACTTCTGCAAAACATTATTCGCTATTTCCACTTGAATTACACTTACATCTAATGGCGGACATTTTTTCATCCGGTCTATTTATCGCTGACAACAACAGCAAAAAAGGATCAACAGCAAAAAAAGAAGATCAGACAAAACGGTTCACGAATCAAAGCTCCTGTCTGAAACCAAAGCATAGATCATATAAAAATAACTAGATTCGTAAAACTACGACGGCATAGGCAGTAAAGGTGATGCAAAGTCTAAATCAGACAATACACCCAGATTAAACAATGTTTTCGACGCTCAAATTTCATATAAATATGAGGTTATAGTTCTTGCTGTTTTGTTTATTTGTCTATTTGTGTGGTTTTTTGTTCACGCACACTTCATAGGATTTCAAAAATAGGCGCACATAATGACATTTTGTGTACTTGGATGAGCATATTTCATTTTGATCTAAGGTGTATACTAGAGTCGTGTGGTCTGCATTCGCGCAGGATAGATTTATTATAATGTATTTCTAATTTGAAGATAGACAGAGACTTCGATAACAATATATATTATAAAATAAGTATATTTCATTTCGATACATATGGCATAAAATAGTTACCTGCTGTAAGCGTTCGCGCGAGATATCCATGAAATAATACGTTTTATTTTATTTCATTTGATCTCTGACGTGAAAATAATACGATTCAAAAAATAAAATATAAATGTAAATAAGGGCTAGGGGCCTGGTAGCGGGATTACATTGATTTTCGGAAAACCGATGTGTTTAGATGTGGTTTAAGATGATGAATTTGACAATACATCTAAATTAATGGCATCTAGAGAGACCTTAGCCCGCCTATTCAATGCTATTAGCATGTTATAGAATGAAAAACTTAATAAATATAGATAGATGGGGTAGACAAAAAAGAAAATCGGAGTTCTCATTGTATTGATGGATACGACCGTTCTTTCTTTTACTATATATATATATATATATATATATATACATATATATATATATATATATATATATTTTCTGCATCTTAATCACTTAGGAAGTGAAACAATTTAAATAATAAGTTAGCAAATGGCATCAAACGCTGCAGTCACCTGTGAAAAATAATTACATAGACATACATCGTATATTTGGGTTATTAACATCGCACATATTTCTACACAGCGTCTTGGTTTTATTTACTCCTCCCCAGGAGTTAGGCACAAGGCCAGTTTTATCTTACTCCCACAAGTAAGATGTGACCCAAGATAGGGACGAGAAAGTGGGGTTTCAAAAGCCAGCGCTCGAGAGGTGAGCACACTGGCCACTTAAAAATTACCTGGGTAGCCCCGTCGGCATTCCCCAGTAGGGGCGCCTCAGACAGTAAGCAATAAACTTACTCCTCCCCAAAGAGGGGAGGCAAAGCCTGGGAGGGTGGACCTCCTAGAACTGCACAGGACAGGCGTGCAGTATCCATCGGAAGAGATACTACACTTTGATCTTAGCCAAAAGGCCAAGTTGCATCTTGGTACAGCGGTAGAACGCTGGACTATAGACATCAACATCGAGGGTTCGATCTCTGTGTAAGTTAGCCATGCTGATGACGGCTGTAAGCCAGAAACACGTGTCCATAGATTACTTTTATGTGCGTATTAAATTAAATTATATATATTAAGGTAAAAAGATACGTCCTAGAAGTTGAGGGCGACTAGTAGTGCAATTTTTCTGCATCTTAATCACTTAGGAAGTGAAACAATTGAAATAATAGGTAAGCTACTTACATCTGTGAAAAATAATTAGATAGAAATAAATCGTATATATATATATATATATATATATATATATATATATATATATATATATATATATATATATATATATATCGCAAGCATGAAGGGAAGACACATTTTATCGTTCATGATTAAAAGTCAATCAAGAAAAAAAGTTAAAAAAACAGCCGACCGGTTTCGCTCTCTCTTAACCAAGGCTGTATATATACCATAACGCTTTTTTATGTTTTGTACTCTCTCTTTTCAACCCCTATTTTTCAATCGATCGTTTTTTGTAATTCTTCGATACATCCTTTGTTAAGAGAAGGCGAAACCGGTCGACTGGCTGTTTCTTTCTTAAGTTTTAATCATGAACGATAAAATCCGTCTTCCCTTCATGCTTGCGATAATAAAATGTTGTACCCACCCATCAACCCAATATATATATATATATATATATATATATATATATATATATATATATATATATATATATATATATATAAATACATATATGATAATATATTATGTATATATTATATATACAACATATTATATATATATATATATATATATATATATATATATATATATATATATATATATATAAGTAAGCTGTTTTTACCAGTCACTTTTTCGATAGCACGAAACTAATAGCATGTAGGATAGACTTCACACTTCACCTCACTATAAACCATAATTCATAATGCGTGTTTACCGAAAAATACTTACATTTCCATTTCTAGCAAACAACTATTAAGATTAGTCCGAGATTTCCACCTCCTACAAAAACGTCTTCGAAATAGAGGGTCGCTACGATTAGCCCTCCTTTTAAAATTAGTCGTCACATCATGGGATTTGTTTATAGAGGGAAGAAAATCAGCGCACTACCCGATCCATGATTCTGGAGCATCTATTTGGTCATCCTGGCTGCATATTATTTACACGTAATTCAATAAACGCATTCTCTTAAAACGAACACATTTGGCAATACATATACTGAGAGGCAACTACATTTTTTGCCAATGGACTTTTCAATATATTTTTACCATTTTCGCCGGTACATTTTTAAATAGACTTCTTTTCATGTGAAATTACTCATATTTTTACTATTTTTTATGTCTTGAAAATAAAATTATTGCTTACTTACTTTTAAAGGGGTTATTTTTTTCGTTTTTTTTTCGTGAAATCCAAACAAACCAATTCAATTTTTAATCAAATACGATAATATTAACCATTCATATTGTGATATACTTTTCAATTAATATATATATAAACCTAAAAATGTACGTATTTTAAAATATCATCCCATATTATTTGTAAAAAACACAATATAAACGCTTATCAAAAAATAGGTAGCACTTTTTATCGCCGCCTCTTGCCGACACCGAGCACAATAAAGTATTTGCGTACGTGACTAAAATAAAACAAGTAATCGCAACTATTTAAAAAGAAAGACAGGATTTTTTTTCTTTTTATTTTTTATGTTTTGTATTTATTAAATACTCGATTCTATACATTTCTTACTTTTCGTTTTTTATTTTTTTATTTTTACTTTTTCAAAGAATATTTTGAACTATAGTATATTATAGTTAATAATTTTCTCGGTACCCCTGCAGTTTAGCTGTAATGCTTACGTTATTATTTAGATACCCGTTGGTAAACACTTCTAGATTGCAACAATTTTTATTATTATTCCAATCCGAGGCGCACCTTCTAGTAGGGAGATAGATTTCCCCCAATTAAAGACCGAACTTTTATCTGAGTCTGCCATCTATTTCAATGTGAACCGATTGATATAAGGTTTTTTTAAAAACTTTTTAAACGTTTACTATCCTGTTAACATTCGGCAGTTTTACCATTAATGTGGTTCCGATTTATTTGTTCTTCCCTGGGATGGCAGAGTTAGACACAAGGTCATTTTTTAATTTGGGGAAACACACATGTCCTCAAACAAGGACACTCCTGATTGGGCCAACAATAAACATTTCCGCAGTCTATGAGGAGTTATTCTTCACTCACCGACGAAAGAACAGATTTAGTACAGTATAACAAACTTTACACTTGGACGTTATTTGTTTTGGGAAAGTAGCAAATAACATCAGACATATTATATAATATGTCATTTGCGTATTTATGGTTCTCATGCAGTTTGTGGGCTGGGCTATATTTTAAAGAGGATTTTCAAGTTAAATTAAAGTTTTATGATATCTTTTTGTTTATTAAATTGTTAGGTAAATGTACAGAATAATTAGTCAACCAGTAAACCACACCTGTTAAGAATGGGTTCATTAATTATGACGTTATTATGTCAGCCCAGTCAGTAAACTGCACAAGTACCCTCTTTATATATTCATATTCGGACTACTTCAAGGTAAACCCCTTTCTTTAACTAAGGTACTAATTCTTCGCCACAAACAGCGAAGTTTCAGGCATTCCAGAATAGATATGTATATCAACTTATTAAACTGTACATAACTAAACGAGGATTTACTAAAAGAAACGTCACTAAACTAAGATATACTAGCAACACTACTTATACTATCAGAGTAGACTAGGATCGAACGCTTAAACTCACGATAATGAAACCTACCTCTTTACCGAGTGAGCTAAAGTTTCGGCTCAGAAATACCTGTGTAAATAGCTAAATTTACCCAATTATCATTATTGGCATTTACCAGGCAAATAATGAATACCAACCGGTGGTTTGTGAAAATTAAACTGTGTTTATTACTTCCCGGTGTCGATGAGTGTAGTCACAGTACACAATTGTTAGGGGGGAAAGTTTTTACTACCACCTATTTGGAGTTGGTTTTTCGGAGAGACATTGATGGTGGGCCAAATTTGATATTTAGTGTTCGGCAGAAAAAAAAACAACAATACTAAAACACGCTCGAGTGAATAAGTGTAGTATAGCGGTGAGTTTTGTAGCCTGTGATGCATGTGGTTATTTTCCTATTCTCCGAGAAAGTACAGAGGAAAAATCGTCTCTACTTTATATATTAGATATATATATATATAATATACCTATATAATATATATATATAATATAATATATATATAATATATAATATATATACACTATATATATATATGCAATATATATATATATATATATATATATATATATATATATATATATATATATATATATATATATATGTTATATACATATATCTAAATGAATAAATTTGGATTTGTTTTTTCATTTATCCGAACTGTATTCATATCAAAACACTTTACTAACACCTAAGTAATTTATACACTCAAATATTTTCACATACGATATATACACTTAAAGGAACCCTTATTAAACACTAGCCAGGCTATAAATTATTTGCATATTATTTTTTAAATATTGTCTAACTAATGTATCTTCAGTACGAGTGCCTTATAATGTGTTGTGCTACTTAATTATACCTACGAACAGTTATTCTTCATAGTAATACCTTACTTAGTAAAAGTGGTAAGCGATTTAATGAATTAAGTTTAACATTCGAAATCATTACTTCTGTTTCATTGTTTTGTGTTGTTGTTTTTTGCGGTTACCTTCTTGCACTCGTATATTTACGCATAGCACAACGCTTGGATAACTTTGGAAGAATACTTTTCAAAAATAACGTTCGCATCAAACGCAATAATTAACAAAGGCTTTCTGTTTAGAATTAAATGCATGCCTTCATTATTAAAAAATAATTTTATTGTTGTGGTTGCTGTGTTTTGCTCTTGTTTCAATTTACTTCCTCCCACAAGAGCAGAGTAAGGCACAATGTCAATATTTAACTTTAAGAACATCTAGCTCCCCCAAAAGGGGCACTCTATATTGGAAAAAAATGTTAATTTCTTCGATCACGAAGGATTTCTCTTTCACTGACTAAAAGCATTAAAAAGTAAGGGCAGCATCAGAACAGATAGTACATTTTGCTTCTAACCAAAATGCCAATGAGTGCACATTGATGTAGTGATGATAATGTAATGATGATGATGATCATAATATCACCATGTGTCATACTTTACGGCCAATCTCGTTTAATTTTAATAAATACATAATCATGTATTTAGAAATTCACAAAAATAATAATTTTAATAAATACATAATGATGTATTTAGAAATTCACAAAAATAATAATTTTAATAAATACATAATGATGTATTTAGAAATTCACAAAAATAATAATTTTAATAAATACATAATGATGTATTTAGAAATTCACAAAAAAAATAATTTTAATAAATACATAATGATGTATTTAGAAATTCACAAAAATAATAATTTTAATAAATACATAACGATGTATTTAGAAATTTACAAAAATAATAATTTTAATAAATACATAATGATGTATTTAGAAATTCACAAAAATAATAATTTTAATAAATACATAATGATGTATTTAGAAATTCACAAAAATAATAATTTTAATAAATACATAACGATGTATTTAGAAATTTACAAAAATAATAATTTTAATAAATACATAATGATGTATTTAGAAATTCACAAAAATAATAATTTTAATAAATACATAATGATGTATTAAGAAATTCACAAAAATAATAATTTTAATAAATACATAATGATGTATTTAGAAATTCACAAAAATAATAATTTTAATAAATACATAATGATGTATTTAGAAATTCACAAAAATAATAATTTTAATAAATACATAATGATGTATTTAGAAATTCACAAAAATAATAATTTTAATAAATACATAATGATGTATTTAGAAATTCACAAAAATAATAATTTTAATAAATACATAATGATGTATTTAGAAATTCACAAAAATAATAATTTTAATAAATACATAATTATGTATTTAGAAATTCACAAAAATAATAATTTGAATAAATACATAATGATGTATTTAGAAATTCACAAAAATAATAATTTTAATAAATACATAATGATGTATTTAGAAATTCACAAAAATAATAATTTTAATAAATACATAATGATGTATTTAGAAATTCACAAAAATAATAATTTTAATAAATACATAATGATGTATTTAGAAATTCACAAAAATAATAATTTTAATAAATACATAATGATGTATTTAGAAATTCACAAAAATAATAATTTTAATAAATACATAATGATGTATTTAGAAATTCACAAAAATAATAATTTTAATAAATACATAATTATGTATTTAGAAATTCACAAAAATAATAATTTTAATAAATACATAATGATGTATTTAGAAATTCACAAAAATAATAATTTTAATAAATACATAATGATGTATTTAGAAATTCACACAAATAATATTTAGTTTTCTAAAGTTGATTTTTTTATATTAACAATTGACAATTTAGTTAAATGTTATAGTGAAAGAGTCTTAATAATTGAACAAACAGATGATGAACACATTGTATCTCCGGAGTCGATTTACAATATTGCCTGCTGTCAGTAAAAAACAACATATTTTCTATAAAAAATAATTATTTGATAAGGAAATTTATAAATAGTGTGTTTTTATTTAAAATATCGATGAAAAAATATTTTTGCAATATTTTTGATAGAGATTCATCGAACAGAAAATGAATATTACGATGTATACACCTTCTTAAGTATTGACATTTCATATTTCAAGAAGTAGAAAAGTAATCTCATTGATAATCCACATCCTTACTGTAAAACTATTTATTTATTTTTAAATATCAAAATGTGTTCTCATTATCCATAACAAAAATATGCATGTGATCAAAACTAAAGAATTATAGAAATAAGAACCTTGTCAGTAAATGAGGTTGGGCCTAAAAAAGTATATATATATATATATATATATATATATATATATATATATATATATATATATATATATATATATATATATATATATATATATATATATATGAAACAAAAACGACAACTTTATATATTGGAAATATAGAAGTTCATATGAGTGAGACTTAAAGTCGAAAGGAAAGTCACCAAAAGTTATGAATGGTGAGCATTTTTATTTGTCAACCATTGGTTCACCTGGAAGAAGGCCATCAATTTGTGGCGTACCATGAAGATCAAACTAAATAAATTATTGTATTATATCGGCCAAAGTGGCCTTCAGATATCTTGAAGTGATATTAGTCCAACGATATTTACGCGTCTTATATTAGGTATCTATCGAAGCTAGATTAGGTTAGGTAACATCATTTGTTCCATCTTCCATATCAAAATTCTAATGGATTTTCCATGAAATTGCTTGCTACTTATTATGTATAGTAGCGAAATAACCAGCCATTGCCAAGGATTGCATAAGCCACGCTGTTTCCCAGCTCATCGCATTTTAGTCTTTACATTTCACATTCAATGTTTAAAGTGAAACCCAAGGATGTAATAAGCATTAGGTCGATGGAAAGAATGTACGTGTGTAAGTGACGTTACATTTATTGAAATACACTTCGGTACATGTATAGTCTTCAATCGCCAAAACCTTACCTAAAATTAAGATTGTTATGCACTCCTGCCCAGAGAGCAGTACCCTTTATAAAAACTTCTATTACTAATTATTTATTTCAATGATTTTTAAGTTGGGACTAAAATGAAATAAGTTAAAAGTCGCAAATGGAAATCTGCACAATAATGTTGTTCCCACTTGGATCGAATTGAAACATACTTATCGAAACACCATTGGTAATGTAGTTTGGAAATTATTTTATTATTGTAGTTCATATAAAGCACCCTAATAGCTGCGCGTCAATAGAAATCAAGACAGGAGTCACAACGTGTTTAATACAATATAATGCAGTTCGTCGGAGTCACCCCGGACCCAACGATATTGTTCATCATGCATAAAATTATATATCATTATGCAAGTATCCCTAGTGCATTCTTTTCAATACAACTACGTGTCTGAAAACCCCCCACAATTCATGAATGAGTACAGTAAGAAAGAAACAGCAACGACAAATCTCTCTCTCTCTCTCTCTCTCTCTCTCTCTCTCTCTCTATATATATATATATATATATATATATATATATATATATATATATATATATATATATATGTTATATATAAGATGAGTAAAGTCAAATTCTTTAACTTTGAAATGTTTCTTACTAGACAAAGAAAGACAACACTTAAACGACGCATAGTATTGAGTCGTGCCCCTGTCCCATCGCCGCAATGTTTCATCCTTATGCTTGTTTTACAGGTATTTCAATGGAATGTGCTTCAATTAACTTGCTGCTCTTGTGCCACTTCGACGGAAATACACTCGACTAACCCAGTCATCAGCTAAATCCCATTCATTCACTGTGGAGATCCCCATATGCCCGGGAGCCTTCCGCTCCAATAGCTTCTTTTCTCGTGCTGCTGGCCTTTGGAACTCATTACCTGGTCCCTGTTTCCCCGACTATACCTATATGCAGAAATTTAAAACTAAGTATTTTGCTGCACAGTTCACAATTTTGAATAGCCCCCAAAACGTTCACACTGATTCTCAGTAGTATTTAGGGTGAACTCATTTGAAAGAAAATATACTAATTAATACGGCAGATATAAAATTAGCTCCATGCTTAAGACTTTGGGTCAACTTGAGCTATTATATGACAACTTAGCAAGATACAAAATTAAGACCTATTCATCATTACGTATACAAGTTCAAAATAGTTGACATAAAGTTTTAGTGTGCATATGTTTCTGATATAAATATATTAAGTCTTTTTAACATCACAGATAAAGAGAGTCATCAAGATTTTATTATTAGTCCACTCAGACAATGAAGGCCCTAATCGAACGACATGTGCCTCAGAAACGAAATCTTGATTAAATGAATTTATCTCAGAAACATATGCCCACTTAAACTTTTCTGATGTCGAATATTTGGAGCTGGTATATTCAATGATGAATATACCATAACCTAGTATGATTTTAAGTTTATATATATATATATATATATATATATATATATATATGTATATATATATATATATATGTATATATATATATATACGACAAGATAGTTGAAAAAACCTAAATTGCTCGGTCTTAAGTTCTAAAAGAACAAATATAAATTATTTCATTGTAGTGCAATGCATTATATTGTAAGTTGAGGATATTTGAATTTCATAAACTGAGCAGATTTGTCGGTTTTTTAAGAATTCGGCAGAGGGTAGGGTCATTGCACTTAACATTCCGAAGGCGTTTGACAGATTGTGGCATCTGGTCTTCTACACACACTTTAGGGTTATGGTATTCGTGGTAAGGTTCTTGACATTATAGGTCTTTTCTTTCTGATTTAAGCTTGCGAGTAACTCTGGATTTTGTCTCCTAATTCTTTTTCTATAAATGCTCGTGTTCCTCAAGGCTCTATTCTGCGCCAAACACTGCTTCCCCTCTATATCACTTATCTGTTTGAGATTATTCAGAAGATAAAAACACCGACATCTACTAGTGATACCACTGTGTATTCTGGTGTTGCTTCTAGCCTATCTCACTAGGATCAGTTGAAATATTCAGTTGATCTAAAACGTGCTTGGGCTCGTTTGTGGATCGGGGTACGAAATGGCTTGTTTCTTTTAATCCTGTTAAGGGTAATCTCGTGTCTTTCAATCGAAGGCGTGTTTCTTTTATTCCTGAGATTATCGTTGATGGCTTTGCTCTTGAGAAAAAATCTACTCAGAAATTACTTGGCCTTTCTTTCTTATTGCATCTTTCTCAAAGTTCGTACATTAAATCCATTGCTCTTTCTGCTTCTCGTGAAGTCGGTTCTCACTATCGCTCCAGACACTTTCTCACACCTGAGAATATTCTCTATCTCTATAAATCCACTACAAAACCATGTATGTAGTACTGTTGTAATATTTTGGCTGTTGAATATCTGTTCTGTTTTAGGGTTACTAGAAAAGTGCCGAAGCGTATCTGTACTTTACTTGGCCCCAGCATTTCTTCTTCTCTTAACCTTCTCTCTCACGGACGTGACAAGGATAGTTTTAGTTTTCTTTCTATAAATACTTTAACGACACATGTTCTTCAGATTGTTCTCATATACTCCCAAGTGTCTTTGTTTTAGCTTGTCTAAGTCGTTGGTCTAGTGGTTTCCATCAATTTGCTGTGTTATACTTCAATGTAAAATAAGCTTATAAAAGTATCTTTCTGTTGACTCTTTTTCCTCTACCGATATCCTTAGAGTTTTTCTACTACAAATACAAATATACATATTCTGTCTTTCTATTTACAATCTTTCATTCTTATTACCTCCTTACATGTAGTAGATTCACGCCTTGTCTGTAGTGATTTTTATAAAAACATTTCGTGTCATCCTGATTTAAAATCAAATCAGGCTGATCATCCTAAAAAATTACTCAGTCCCATTGTATATCGAAGATCCCAATATATATATATATATATATATATATATATATATATATATATATATATATATATATACGCACACATAAATATATATATACATACACACATAAATAAATATATATATATATATATACGCACACATATATCTATCTCTCTATCTCTCTCTCTATATATATATATCTATATATATATATATATATATATATATATATATATATATCATGTGTGTTTAAAAAGCGTAAACAGAAAAAGTGTTCTATATACTGTTTAACACAGTGTCTACGCACAATCTGTATAGATATAATTAATACACTTCTTTTAACTTACTCACCCCAAAACAAGACAAGTTGCTACTGCAGACAAAATAGGCTTCTGAGAATTAGGGTAAATGTTTAGGGAGTCATCCTAAATTGAGACCTGTTCACATTAGTTTAACATTTCGGCATGTTGGTACAATCACAAGGATGCACCATTGCAGCGATAGGACACGGGATTAAACTTGGTGGATATATTAGATTAGATGTTCTCTTTTGAATCTAGAAGTAAGAGAACACGGTGGATGGTGCACCAGCCTAGATGTTACAACAATACTCAGTGCATGGATGGATAGTAAATCTGTAGAAATATAGGATACTGTAAAATTTGAGTTGTCATGCTCGGTAGAGGAAGCCCCTCTTATTTGCGTCAGCCTTGGTAATGTCGTCTATGTATTTGTTCCAATTCATGTTACCTGTGAAGGTTAGACCGAGAAGTTTGAACGTTGGACTCTTATGTAGTATGCTATTATCCATGGTAATCGGTTGTTTTAGAGGTTACTCTTAGTGGTTGAAAAAACGGGGAATGCCTTAGCAACATTAAATGTTACTATCCATTTCTGACTCTATTCCGCTAAAGACTGGAGGTCACTTTCTAAGGATTCAGCCATTGCTTCAGATATGTGCGCGTCCGTTTTACCCATATGATACAACTAGAGCATGGTGTCGTCAGCAAATATACCCAGCTCAGAAATTCACCGACCACTGATGTACACCTACATTTATGTCATGGTGTTTGTATCAACGGCCATCGAGGAAAACGTGGACTTTTCTTTCAAATAAAAAGGATCTTATCAATATATTGGTGGATTACCATATATGTTAATAAATAGATTATATAGAATCAAGATAGAAGAGCTTCAAATATATCTCGTGAACATAACTTTTACTTTAACAAAACATACAAAACATACCAAAGAACTACAGCTCCCTATATATATATATATATATATATATATATATATATATATATATATATATATATATATATATATATATTAAGACAACTTCAAACCACACACGCACGATATTTATCTAAATTATCTAATCGGTAAACACAGAATATCCTGAAATTCTATCAATATTAGCATATTTATCAAGCACATGATATAGTACCAAATTCTGTTTTTAAAATATAGCTGACTCATACATGACCTCATGTACATTAAAAACAGAAACATAAATAAATACAACACCGTTTGGTTCAACACACACTCAAAAAGTAAAAAAAATGCTGCAATGGTACAAATGAACAAAAACAATATCCTGTAAACCTAATACATGACAATTTTTCCAGAGGTAGTACACTCTACAAACGTATGAAATGATAAACTATATAGGTCAGTTTCGGCTGCACACATCGCATCCATGATGTAATAAGGAAACATTATTTCAACCTATTAAATAGTCATGATGAGACCAAAACAACGACAGAAAAACCGACACTAACAACTGAACTAGAAATAATAACAATAATGTCAATAGAATTAAAAATAGCAGCAACCCACAATCTCATATTTAATTACAGATATATGTTTTTTTCTATCTTCTGCCTAGTTATGTCAATTAGCCTTCAGTCGCTCTACTACACTTTGACTTTATGTCCGTATGCAGTTACATTTCATATAGTTATAATTTAGTTTCCAGCTGGCTACGTTAGACGCAACGCCACCATCCCTGAACGTAATCACCAAATAATGCATTACTTAACCCACATATCCGTGAATGGTGAAAATACCAGCTACTAAAATGTTTATATCTCTATTTTACTCTCGTAATTATTTTCAGATTAACTCGTTCTTTTTCAATTTCCAGATATCCCTTTGCAATTTTTCAGCCCACAAACTTCTCGAGTTATCTTTTATGATTCCCATTCAGCTTCTCTAATCACTCGACTCGTTAATTGTATAGACTTTCATTAATTCCATAATTTATTGATTACTATGTTCGTCTTTATTGAATAAACGTCGTTTAAATCATTTTGAAGATTCATAGTGCGATTTTATTTTCGAACGAAATACATGAATGATTTCCCACGAGATTACTGATTGCCTATCACAAAATAACGAACAATTCATTGCTTTGTCGGATGTGTTTTGGACAATTAGTTTTGATTTCGATTCTTTTGTTTTCCCGCCATCAGATCTTTGTTGTGTCTGTTTTAATATTTTTTGTGTTTTCTTTATCTTTTCTTTTTGTAAATTCTTTGTTCTTTCCTTATTTTTATTTTATTCTTTCTTATTTCTTTCTTTATTTTAACTTTATTCTTTCTTATTTTTTATTTTTTGTAACTTTATTATTTTTCATATTTCTTTCTATATTGTTACTTTATTCTTTTGTATTTCTTTCTATGTTGTTACCTTATTTTTTTATTCATGTCTTTATTGCTACTTTATTATTTATTTGTTTTTAGTTTATTCTTTCTGTATTGTTACAGTTTATTTCTACTTTGTCTTCGTCAACTTTTTATTTCGGTTTAATAAGTAAAAGTAACGAATGTTTAACATGAAGACTCGTTAACCCAAAAAGAAAATGACACATTATTTATATGAAACCCGTAAGAATGAACTCCTCTACGGAATCCGCACAGGTTTAACGCGTGAAAATGATTGACATGATTTCAAAACAATATACATATAAATACTAGTTTAATCTAAGGAACTCATGCACAAAAAATAAATTGCGTAAACTTCCTAGTTTTAATGTGTTGAAAACTAGTTATACGAAGTTTAACCGTTTAACAATCCTGTCCAAATGTCACCAGGCGCGTTTTGTAGAGAATGTCATTCTAATGCGTTTTTAATTAATTGTATGCTGTTTTTTTTTGTTTACGAGTTCTTGAGTTAATTATTCTGTAGTTCTTAAATATTATTTTACTTGTTCTTGTTTACAATTTTTATTGATTGATACGATTGTATTTATGTTTTATTATTTTCTGCCTATACAATTAATTAATCGTATCTGTGTATTTATTTTTATTGGTTCTTTCACTCCTTTTCTATGTTGCTATTATTCGATCGGTATTTCGTTTTACTTTCTTTGTCTTCTTTTCTTTGCTGTGCAGCAGCTGTTATTCTCTATTATTTTGTTTCATTTTATTGTTGCTTTCAGTGATTTTTACGATTTTGTTTTATCACATTTTTCTCCATTTCTGTGATTTTTCTTCATTTTCTTATCAGTGGTGTTCCCATTTCATTTTCTCAATTGTTTCTTTCCTGTTTCTTTCCTTTACCCATCATTATTTATTCCTTCATTATTTCAATCATTTTCATGTGTTATTATATTTTCCTGTATCACTAATTCCACTATTACGCTCAATTCATTCTACTTCGTTGTCATCTATCTCATTTATGTTTCGTTATTTTATACTGTTTTCTTTCTAATTATTTTTTTTTTTCTTGCGTTTGCATTTTTATTATTATTCTGTCTTTCTTTCTGTCTCTCTTTCTTGTTCACTTGGTGTTTTACATTTTGTTTGCCCCATTTCGTTTTCCTATCTTTTTCTTTCCTTTACACATCATTATTTATTTCTACTGCCCTACTTTATTTCAGTCATTTTCATGTTTTATTATATTTTACTGTATGACTAATTCCACTATTACGCTTATTTCATTCTACTTCATTGTCACCCATCTCATTTATCTGTTTCGTTATTTCATACTGTTTTATTTCTAATTATGTTTTTCTTTTTTTTTCTTGCGTTTGCATTTTTATAATTCTTTTGTTTTTCTTTCTTTCTGTCTTTCTGTCTCTCTTTATTGTTCACTTTGTGTTTTACATTTTTGTTTTCCTTTAATTATTTATTCATGGTTTCTTTCTTTCTATTCACTGTTCTCTAATGCACATTTCTCCCAATGTATTTTTCATTTATTCATTCATTTTATGTATTGTTATTGTCTATTTACTATTTTACATAATTCATATCTGGGTTCATATCTGTTGCCCTGACGCAAGATCAGGGTACGTTTTATTAGTACCTGGTAACCTCGAGTAGAAAACCAAACAAAAATCCACGGGCACAACATTTTCTTTTACCTGCAAAACACTTTTTAACAAAAAATCAGAAGGGATATCGATCCAGGAAAATAGATAGACTAAAGGAGGAAAATAAGAAAAAGAAAAGAGAGATAGTCTAACGGGCACCCAAGCCCGTGTTGAAAAGAAATAGAAAACAGAAATTGACCGACAGTAAAAACCGTTTTTTTTTTGTTAAAGACTTTCAGAGCCGGCCAAGATCGCGAACTTTTGTCAATCGACCATACAGTCTAGACGAGCTCGCAAAAGCAACCACCCGACATCAGTAGACCACAAAAGAAGCCGACCGCGGAAAGAGGGGGTAAGTCACTCTTTGATTTCCCATGTTCATCTTGCTCAGTGTTGTACTCTGTCAGTGTATCGATTGCTGTTCAACTTTGCACGTAGTTGGGTATTTCTGTGTGTTCACGGTCTGGCAAGACTGTGCGCGCGAGTCGGGTTCACACATTGGCACTGCGATCAGGATATCATACACCTGTGTGTGCGCTTGCAAATGATCCCCACGGTGGAGACGCGTGTGGGGTTCATACGTGTATATGCATGCCTGTTTATGTGTATATACGTGATATGGTCTCTGACCTTGGATGTCTAAGGTCTGTTTTCAAATCTTTTCGTAGGTGCCTCCCCACTTCAATATAATTCTGTAGTCGCCAGACAGTAGATGTTACTTTCGAAAGGGCAGGGGAAGGGTGAGCACTGGTGATTTTTGACACGACCTGATTTCTTGAGAAACATTGAATGTTTTTACAATTTCCCAATTTCTATTTATATATATGGATTCCTATTTCTTCTCTGTCATAAATTATGTGTCCCCCTCTCCCTATATAATTATAGATTAAATATGCTTCCAAGTCCAACTCTCTCTTTATTTGGATTAAATAGGTTGTCACTCCCTCTCTCTCTAATTGTATTTGAATTGTCGAGTGTGGATTCCCCGTTTTTTCAGTTTCAAAAATGTAATCATCTGAATTGGATGCTTGAAATAGCACAAGGTTGAAATAAATTATTGCATCGAGGATTATGTAATTTCGTGTTACATTTTATTTTATTCTTGCTCTGTTTATTACATTGAGCTCTCTTACCCGGGTTTCATCCTGGAATTATTTCATTATAACACTATATATATATATATATATATATATATATATATATGTATAAAAATGTATAATAGAGTTACTTTAGTTTAGTATGCAAAAAAGTTATATGTTGAATTCATGAATTATTTCCAGCTATTATTCTACATATGGTTTAGTGTTAAATTCACTATGATTCACCAGCCTATGAATCTCGCAACCATTCAAAACCCTTCCCTTTAACCTCTTTCACACACCGCTTTGCCCAATTTCTTAAACACATATACACACCTACTATCCGCACGGCGTGTGTTGTGAATTGAGTTTATGTCAATTATAATTTGAGATTTTATGGAGAGAGTAATACACTTTTCTGTATGCCAGAGACATTCAGTTTAATCTATCGAGCTATTTCTTCAGTTTTTTTTGGCCTATACTTAATCATGTTATGCTTAACATCTGCGATAATCCTCCACAACCATATAAAACATAGTTGTACAACCAGCCTGACGACCTTAACTATATTAATTATTTGCATGTGTCTACAAATGTCATAGTACTAAATAGGTGAACAACATATTTTCATAATTTCATAATTTTCAGTATTATTTGTTTCATGTGCAATTGGCGGGGAGATAAGCCGATTACTATTATGAAAGAACTGCTTTGTAAATATCGCTTCGGATTAAATGGACAACGTTCATCTATACCGCTTGTGTGAAACATATTTACAGTTTTGTCTCATAAAGGAATGTGCAGCATGGCACCAGCAAACGTTATTTTTTAGTTTGTTTATGACGATGACGAGACCGGTTGTTTAGTTAGCGCTAGTCTCTATTAGAGTTTGTTCTTTTAGTCTAAATCCGAACAGCTCTGAATTGTAATATCTAATAAGACAGTAAAGTCCCTCCTCGTTAAGTTGTGCATGTTTACTTTTCTCATGTTCGAATTCATTGTCATCATCAATAGGAGTGCGAAAAGTACCAATTCGATTTCTGATGAGATTTCGTAACATTGAAGTGTAGCTCGTTTCGTCGCAGTTGATTGTGTTGTTTATATGACATAAGTAGCAATCGTTATCCTGAAACTTTGCTTCACACTATCCTATTCGTACGGCAAATAGACAACCAGAATCTGGTTTACATTTTTCCTTTAACTTTTATAGTTAACACATGTCCGACTCGCAATATAATGCCCCCGTTACTTGTACTGGTCTCTTATTAGACATTTAAAGAAACCATTTGTAGTTTCATTGAACTGCTGTTGTAACTGGTTTATTTATACTTCATAGGGATATATCAACATCGATCTGAGTCATTTTCACATTTCCAGCGTGTCATCTCTTCCTCTTGTTGTGAATTATAAAGGTAAATCTATCAACAGTTACAATCGTGTGATCTTAAGCAGAAGGTACTAATTAAGTATTACCTAAATAAGTGGATAGAATTGGATGATGTAATATGTGTCAGAGAACTATGTGCCATACACATGAATATTATGTTGGTTTTCTAAAACTAAACCTGTGATTGCTTAACTATTGTCACATTCAGATACTGCACACTCGATTACCCTAAAATCAGAATACATTATAACGAGACCATGAATATATAATATGAAAAACAATGTACATCAGGCAACACCAATTAAAATATTATAATCCAGCCTTGAATAACTGCCCCAAATTGTATCATGTGGTTCATTAAGTAAAATGAGTTGCCCACTTCTAGATTAAATTGTTTTTGAATGTTTCTTTACTTCACATCGTAAAAGGATACATTGTTTTAGTTTTAACTTAATGGGCCTTTTTTAGAGAGTGTCAAAACACGCATATTTACATGTGCAGTTAATAGTTATTCGAACACTACATTCCACAATTAGCAACCCGTTGCATCGATTCCCCTTGAATTAGCAACGGTTATACCGTAACAATTAACGTGTAACATGAATCTATTAACACTACATTCAAAATTACAAACCGAAAGTCGTGTTATACATTCTTACACTTGACATCACATCGTGCATTTTCTTTTTCCAAGTGTCGATAGTTGATGGTTCACTTGTCTATTAACTTAGCGTCTAACTGAAATATTTCAGAAGTACTCGATCTCTACGCAAAAGGATTCTGTTTAATAACTAATAGTCCCCTGCCCATTACACATCCCAATAAATAAAAAAAAACTCACGTGTTCGCAATAAATGATGAAATAAATGATCGCTATGATCTAAGTCTGACATCAAACCATAAGCTAGATTTAGCATGACTCTACACGCTTATATATATTTTCACAAAATCAATTAAGAAATAAAAGAAAAAAAGAAGTTAACTTTTTCTTTCTCTTTCCTGGTACGATCGCCAATTCTTTACATTATATATATATATATATATATATATATATATATATATATAAACTAACAAGAAAGCTTACTTACCACCTGCAGCTGATAAATAATAACAGATGAAGCCGGTAAGAATTTGTTTCAATAGTTTTTGTTTTCTTCTATTAAACTATTTACAAATCAAAATGCTTGTGTTATTGTTCTGTGTCTGTCGTTGTTGCAGATAATGATTGCTTGCTGAACGTGGACAACAACGCTATTCTTAAGATCCGCCCATTTTATCTTCGCCATCTGCGATAAAAAGCTCTCGGTTAAACTTTACCATTGAAGCCACAACAAATATATTTTTAACTGAACCGTAGCAGACAGACAAAACATGTATGTTAATTGTGACAGATATATGATATTTCTATTTTAAATTAAAGCGTAGCAGACAGACAAGACATTTATGTTAATTGTGACAGATATATGATATTTCTATTTTGAATTAAAGCGTAGCAGACGAATAATATG
Organism: Sepiola atlantica; assembly: GCA_963556195.1. NCBI lineage: Eukaryota > Metazoa > Mollusca > Cephalopoda > Sepiida > Sepiolidae > Sepiola > Sepiola atlantica. The sequence goes on along the minus strand of OY744546.1, from coordinate 25,505,760 downwards.
TTTAAACTTTAACCTGACAGACAGACGAATATTTTATTTCAAAATTAAGCGTATTTGAATCTTAAAAGTGACAGACGGATATTATTATTCTATTTCAAACTTAAGTGTTAAAGGCAAATGCAAATTTTTTCTCAAACTTAAGAATGACTTCCAAACGAAAATTTAATTTTAAATTCAAGGTTGACGGAAGATGAACATAAACTTTCAAACTTTTCTAAGTAACGGAAAGTGTACTTGAAACGTAAGCGTGACAAATCAATTTATTCAAACTTCATCGCGACAGACCGCCGTAAATTTTATTGAAGTATAACAAACGATAATTGTATTTAAAAAAAAATGAAGTTTGATACTAAAAGTAAAATTACATTTGAACAGATGAATTTGGGCTATTGGAAAAATGTAATATCTGCTCCAATACTACACTTGATCTGTCCTCGGTCAGTGGCCAGTAATACTTCTAGACTGAGGTAATAAGAATTTCCGTGACAATCAGGAAAACCACGTTTTGAGGGTATTTTCTGTCTAACTTTCTTCGTGTTCGGGAAATTTAATAGGTGCTTAAGACGAAAGAAGACTCCTAGCCTGATATGGAATCATATCTCTTGATGAAATATGTGCGTTTAGCAAGAAAATGAGCTGTACATTTTTTTTTAAACTGAAGAGTGTGGAACTAGCGGGGGGGGGGGCATACCAAATCTCTCTCATTGATGCAATGACATATTTTAAATAAGATTCTATTGTAAAATACTCGGTATTTGATTGTCAAAATCGTCTGCGAATCTATGAAAATAGTAAAATGCTGAACGATTGTTACATTTAATTCAAATAAAACAAAGTAGTTCCAAAGAAAAATTGGCAGAATTATGCAATACGAAATCTGTATATCGGGCATGGTGTTTCATAATACTTAGCAGAAATGAAGGAATGGAAAATTACGTAAATATGTTTGCCAAATAATAAATGTTATATATATATATATATATATATATATATATATATACACCCTTTTCCTGAATAAGCAAAAAAATGATACTGTTTAATTATGTTACGCTGTTAAAAGATGGTGTACATTAAAGTTGTTACTTATGAATGTGGAAACGGTCGCCATTTTACTCTCGTAAGATGAAGTGCACCGCTAGAAACAAACAAAGGATTCTTCATAAAAAAAACTCATACAAATTTGGCTAATAAATAGATATCGATATTAAACATGAAATAAAGCATCATACGTATAAAAACAAAATGCTTATAAAAAATAGATGCAATTATTGATAATGTAAAAATGTTTTTTCAAAGAACCAAAAAATTTCAATGGGAAATACAAATTTCTGAAGCACAAAGTAATTATAAGGAAATGGAAATTATAAAAATCGAAAGATACATTAATCACGAGAGCAGAGAGAAACAGAAATTATGCGCACCCTATCGTTATTTCTCTTTCTCTGTTTCCTTCTCTCTCTCTCTCTCTTTATATATATATATATATATATATATATATATAATGAGACGAAAACCAACTTTCAAACAGACACACTTCTTGAAAGCGAGCCAAAATATAAATTGTGTAATAAAGTTTCATATATAGTTTTTTTATTTAATTTTACAATGATAACCTCACAATAGTGATTTTCTAATAACGTACACAGACACGCACATACACACACATAACACACGCATATATGTATATATATATATATGCATATATATGTTTATATATATATATACATATATACCTACATGTATATATGTATATACATATACATATATACATATATCTATACATATATATTTATATATATATATGTATATATATGTATATGTATATATATACATATATATATGTATACATATATATTTATATATATATGTATATATACATATATATATATGTATACATATATATGTATATATATAAATATATATGTATACATGTATATATATACATATAAGTATATATGCATATATATATGTATATATATATATACATATAAGTATATATTCATATATATATATATATATATATATGTATATATACATATATATATATATATATATATATTAAGGCAGTAGAATAGTTTCCAATAGCGCGGTTGTCACAAAGAATACGGAAGAGGTAGATCTTTCCGAATTGTCAAAAGAGCAGGTTCTTTCTTTGTATGCGTTTTATGTGGATTGCATAAATACATTGACGGTTTTGTTGTCTTGAAATATATCTAGGTTGAATACATATATATTAATAAGTGTTGGTCTTTCTCCAAGTATGAGGACGAAGGCTTTGTAAATATATATATATATATAGATATATATATATATATATATATATATATATATATATGTATATATATATATAGATATATATATATATATGATATAGATTCCGATCTATGTATATATATATATATATATATATATATATATATATATATATATATATATATATTCTTAAGTCGACGTATTTCATGATCGACATCGTTATCAGTTCTCACCAACATATAACCGCTTCCATTTTTGAACAGTATGATTACCAATCTACGTATTGACTTATAAAAAATGAAATTTGAAAAAAAAATGGCATTAAATATGTCAATGTTTTATGTTAAAATTGACCCGCAATGAGGAGAAAGCGTATAAAGTAGAAACGCTGCTACCAACTCTGTTACTTTTTAAAATGTCAACTTTTTTTTCAGGAAATTACTTTTATTGCTACTTTTATAGTATTTTAATTTTAAATAATCTAGGTGAAGAATGTGTTGTTCATGCTCATAAGTGTATTCATCAAAGTATTAATTTGGGTTTTCTATTTTTATTTGTTTTCATAAAATATATGACATGTGAACCATTAAAGATCTCTAACTGATGCTTCAAAGTCTTTTGTCTACACAGGCTAAGTCGATAATTGTTAATAACTAACGCGTCAATAATATTGAGATGGTAGTTCGATCTGGCACGGCGCCAGGTCGAACACAGTGCCAGGTCTAACTATCATCTAAATTTTGAAGCATCAGTTGGAGATCTTTGATGATTCAAATCCACCATAACGTTCAGAGATTTACTTTGTTTTTCTCTCAATCGGTTTCTGCAACTTTAACAATTTTCCCCTTCATATTTCATTCGATTTTCTTGATGTTTAATTCATCATTCTGACGTTTCTACTTAGAGGGTCAGACGATAAGGCCGTAAGGAAATTTTAGCAATTTTCTTTTTTTAAACACCCACACGTTTCATTGATGTAAACATTTTTTCTTCTGAAATTTATCCTACGATTTTGTTATACGCGAATTTTCTCATATATATATATATATATATATATATATATATATATATATATATATATATATATATATATATATATATATATATATATATATATGTATATATATATATATATATATATGAGAGAAAGAGAAAAAGATAGACAAATATACATCTACATACACACATACACATACACACATGCATACAAATACAACAGTACATTTTAAATATCCAATATATAACTTCTTTTATAAGAATGTCAACACTTTTTTGTAACTTATAAATTACTTACCTTACTTTTGGATATATACCATTCAATTGTAGAAGAGTAAAAGTGAATCCACATAGTAAATTTGTTATTCTATTCTATTTCTCTATTATTACATTTTTTTAATAACTTACATATTTATTAATATATTTGTTTCTTCATTTATTATTTATTTATTTGATTGTCTATATATATATATATATATATATATATATATATATATATATATATTTAAGATTATTATTTTCTCTATTTTATTCACTTTAGAGTTTATTTGGGTATACTTTTAGTATTTGGTAGAGGAAGCAGATGAAATGTGTATAGATACACTAAGTGTGTTATTCTATTGATATAAGAATATTATTTTTTATTTATTTTATTGTATTTGCATACTTATTACATAATTTATCTATTTTAACAGAAATATAACAGTGAATGTGAGTGTGGCATGCAGTATGCCTATAAAATGCATGACTATTTTTTTAACTATTATTATTATGAATACTTTTATTTTATAATACATTCATTAATTATTTTTTCCCCTTTATTCTTTTGTTTTCGGAAGGAGTAATTGTAAATCTATATACGAAGTGTGTTGTGTTGCTGGTGATTCTTTAACCTATATATTTTCAACTTATTCTAGTTTACTTAGAATTGGGTTAATGCGATGTGTGTGGGCTGATGTCAAATGCGATACATACTATACTTTATGTGATATTATAAATGATGAATTCAGTTCAAACATTCTATTATATATATATATATATATATATATATATATATATATATAAATATATATATATAAATATATATATATATATATGTATATAAACTAACTTTTCATCCATAATGAAAACATAGTTACTTTTCTCCCCATCTGTCTATAGTCCGGCTTAAATTCCATGGGCAGATCTTATTCACAGATATTCGATTCTGTTAAACACATTATTACAGAGCTGCTACCATGCCAATTAAAAATGTTCATACATCGCCGCATAACGATACTCAGTCTATACTAGTGATCAATGTTCTTCTACCCATAGTGTTTCCGTCCAATTAACCGTTATCCTCAAGGGACTATAAGTTTTATTAAGTGGACCGCCTAATATATATATATATATATATATATTGTGTGTATTTAGGCAGCATATTTTCATTTAGGCAAACATTATTAAACAACACGGAGTGGTTTTGTTTGATGCGACTTTTTTTTATTTTTTCAATTTTCCGAATTGTCCATCTAATGTTTCGGTCAAATTGATATAGATATGATCCATATATATATATATATATATATATATATATATATATATATATATATATATATATAATGAAAAAAGGAAAATAAAAAGCTTTATGATTTATGAATTCATCAACGTTTCCTTTTTATTGAAAGAGTCCTTGTAGATGAACAAAAAAACAATGTAGAAAGATCATACAGATATTTATTTGATTGGCCAGTAAATGTCAACATCTCCGCAGATGAGAAGAAACATAAAATGAAAATCATGATTTTGGTTTGGCCGTTATCAGCGTTAGTCTGTCTCTTTAAAAGGACGCGAAATAGATGGGATGCCCGTTTGTTAGCTTCCCATATCAAGTTTTAACTAGATAGTTTATCTGCGTCAAAAAATGTCACACACAAGCTTTGCCGACAGTGAATGTGGAGGCGGAAGTCTAAATCTACCGGAATGGTCTGAATTGTCATGGTGAAGAAGAAATTAAAGAAAGAAAGAAAAGCAATTATACAATTTTTATAAGAATGTGAAAGCGTCAGGACATTTTACTATTTTGAAATTCAAATTATAATTAAAAATACAAAGTGTTTGCTTAAAGAGAAGAGGGGCCATGATACGTATTAGTTTATTTATTCAGGTGTGAGTGTATTAATTCATTCCTATACATTAAATTACTTTATTTGTGTCTAATTAATTAATAAATACATTTCTTTTAATATGCAGAAATATGCATATTAAGTTCTTTATTAGTAATTGATCAGTGATTATTAAAAGTATTTATGATTATACAAGTGTATGTATATCTAATGTGTAAAGTAAGTAATAGTAAAAAGTACAAATATAATATTCATAGTGTCTTAACTTATGTGGATATGTGTTCTTTATTCCCATTTATTTAATTATCAGTGTATTATTAATTAACCAAATAACATCAGTGTAATTATGGGCATAGATATTGTATGCAATTGCAATATGTATGAACAGTTTGAAAAAAGATGGAAATAAAATCTAATTGGTTTATTTAGTTATGTGTGAGTGTATGTATTTATTCCGATTTTTTAGTTTTGTGTGTATATTTATTAATAGAAAATGTATGCAGGTTTTGATGTTAATTTGTGAGTTTGCTAATTAGTGGAGATAAATTACAGAAACCATTTCGTAGTTTGATGGAGTTAGAGTTTGTGATTAGTTCTTCTTCAAGTAGTCTGCGTCGATATTTATCTGATAGGGATTTAATGACTTTAGCCTGTTAAATATTGAATAGGTTGTCGTGTTGCGCAACGTAGGGAGTTTGTATTTGTAATGTCTCTCTTGTGTTCATCGAGCCTTTTTTAGCCCCCGTTGAGTTCTCCGCATGTATATTCGATGACAATAATTACATAGGATCGAGTATATACCGGTGTTGCATGTGGGTTGTTTACGGGGGTGTTTTGTCAGAGTTTATTATTTGTTTCATGGTTTGTGATGTGTTTAGTATTTTAGGAATTCCTAGTTAATGTACAGTGTCGACGATAATTATTTTATTGGGATGAGTGGGTAAAAGCTATTGTCTATTTATGAGGTTGTTGTTGTTTGAGGTTTTTGTTTATTTTTTTCGAGAATATCTATATTTGAGAATATATATATATATATATATTTATATATTACAAATTAGATACGAAACGAATATTGTCGAAACTATTGACCGATATATTTTGGTCTAGCTTTAATAATGTGTGTGTGTCCTTATTTCTACTAATATGTTGTCGTGCTTATACACATTTCACTATATATATATGTATATATATATATATATATATATATATATATATATATATATAATCTTCGTTTTGATAATTATATGCGTAATTTCACGTATTTTATTCATCAGTTTATGTTAATTGTGTCTTTCCCGGATTTTCACTAACTCAATATTTGTGAACAACATTATGCGATGTATATCTTTGTGCAATCAAATTAAATTTTGTCTCATAGACGTGATTAGAATAATCTTATCTTCTTCTCGCATGCCTAACCAGAAGTCACTATTCTTATGAGACGCCCTCTGTTGGAAACGCAAACAATTTTTTTAAAGTTCGGTTGGCAAGCGATATTTTCTCTCGTTTCACAGACGTAGAATGGTGCGAGGGCAGCCGTAAGGAAGTCGTTAGCATAATTCAGCGGCGACGAACGAATACAACCTGAAAGGAATAAATCTAATGAAGATTTACCTTTTTTTCAAACTTCGCCGTGTGGCGACATTTTTAATATAATCTCATTACCAACACCGAAGAGATTATTTTATTCACCGCTTGTTGCTGTTCCGTATCTGTTGGCTTTGTTATTCATGAGTTTGCAGAATATACAGCTCAATAGTCGTAACCTTAGTTCAACTACGATTGTAATGAGATACTTATAAAATATTACATTTTTTCGAGTTAGTAAATGTTATTCGATACTCACAGTCTCTCCATTTCTTTCTCTCTCTCTCACTTTATATATATATCTATCTGTCTCTGTCTGTCTGCTGTCTGTCTGTCTGTCTCTCTCTATCTCTCTCTGTATATATATATATATATATATATATATATATATATACATATATATATATATATATATATATATATATATATATATATATATATATATATATATATATATATATATATGTATATATATATATATATATGGATGACGGCGAATTATATTTACTTTCGCAAAACAGCAAGTAATGCAAATCACGGAAGCCATATAAATGGATCCTTAGACTCGAGTGTTGCCCTTTTTGTGCTTTTCGAACCTAGGATAAGAAAACCAATAAATTTACAAACTGAGTATTTGCGCCGCACATAGGAAAGTTGATACACACACAAAGGAATGCGAAAGCTACGGTGAATGTCTGTTTGAGGATATACCTTGCTCATGAACAAGTGTAACTGTTATAACGCTAACCAATGTCTCAAAGTATAATTTGTGACCGCATCAGAGTTTTCATGTTCACTTGTCGACAATCATTGATGCCTTCTCAGACCTAGATTTTTACTTAAAGGATTTCCACATCGTGTAGGTAATTGCAAAGGTCTTATGTTTGTTAATAATTTACGAGAAAGATTTAGTTGTAAAACAAAAATTTACAGAAAACTTAAATGCAAATATGTTTTATTAAAACCGAAATTGAATAGAGTAGTTATAAAGACAAATACAAATTTATAAAAAATTGTGTATTGTATAATTATAAGATCGTAGAAGGCTTGAGGCCGTAGTTATACACAAAAGTTGTATTTTCTCTAGTACTATATATATATATATATATATATATATATATACATATATACATAACGATATAATATTAGTTTATTTAAAAAAGCATTTCATTAACAGACACATATATATCATTATATACAAATTTTGTTTAGTTTGCACAGAGGTGTATACAGTGTGTAGTATAACGACCAATATTGATTTAATTAATACGTATCTTATTGTTCTATCCGGTTTACTTGCTTATTATCACTGTAATCAAAAGAAAACTCTTACACTCTGTATTTGGCATTTAAAAGTTCATAAAACATCGCCCACCACATATGTTTTGTTTTGTGTTACTTTTCTTTTCAATTGTGAATATTTTACATACAAAAACACACAGATTTACACTTCAGAGAATAATTATTTTACATTAGCAATTATTGTCTTTATTTAATTATTATTTTGTCATTATTCATTTCGTGTGTTTTTTTTTATTTTAAACTTCCTTATACTTGTATTGTTCTTTTTAGAGGTACACATTAAGCATATTGTCGCCCATCATTCTTATGGTAGTAATTTCCGGTAAAATAATAGATAACTACTGTACTAGCTTGATTTAATCGCTAATATTTTAACTATTATTATATCCAAATAGCATCATAAAACAGGTATTATTATGTAGAGACATAAATAAACTACGTATTCTAATATATGAATTAATTTCACTCAAGTATAACCACAATCATTGCACCCTACTTCAAAAAGTGAATCTTATGAAATGCAAACAATAGAAGTAAACAAGCATGTGGGCAAAATAACATGAGGTTCTGCATTTATTCTCGGGCAATGCCTTATGTTTTCGCAAAGATAATAACACACACTATATATATATTTACATATATATATATATATATATATATATATATATATATATATATATATATATATATGCTACGTATGTATCTTAAATAAACAAAAACTGTCTACACATATTAATTCATGTTTCTGTGCACAATCACATGTAATCGCGGCTGAACACAATAATAATATATTTTTCTGAATGCAAATAGAAGTATAGCTATCAGGGGCATCGATTGACGATATCGCTTTTCTAAAGTCTATAACTGCATGGTTGGGTGGATACATTGATACCATGTTAAATTTTATTTTCTGAACATCGAATAGTATAATTCAAATTGAACTCCTCCATACAATATCTAAATATTATAGAACTACAAGCAGCAGTCGTGTACATGCATACACATAATATATGTTTACACATACAAGTCATAACACACCCGTAAACAAGCACATACAGATATCACCACTTGGAAGCCCCACATGCATACACACGCCAATACATAAGAAAGCTATCGAATCACATTCACGCATAAACAGAAGATATATTCATACACACAAGTGATGACACACCCGTGAGCAAGCTCATGAATGTATCACAACTTAGAATTCGTCACGTAGAATTCTAAAAAACACTTGCACGTCTACATAACATCGTTAAACCCATAGCCCAAATACATAAACATGCTACTATATATTTAATACTACTTACACACATAAATTAGATGGATTACCGCCGATAATTATTTTTATATATTAATATATTGCTTCTAGATATACTAACGTGAAAGAAAAATACAAGCAGTCCTAAAAATAGTCAACATTTTTTTTATCTCAAACTATAGACCCCACGATAAACCATACCCCCAACTCATTGTATTACATTATGCTACTAATTAAATGGGAGGATAATTAATTTAATATATATTAAGACCATTTAATTAGAAAATTCAACTGGTGTTTATTAAACCTGTCAAATGTATACTTATATAACTTGATTCGACAACTTAACTTGCTTAAATATTTTAAATATTAGATATCAAATGTGTTTTATAATACACATGTCATGAATCATTATGTAAAGCAAAATAAATAGTTTTAACTCATTTCTCAACTCTATTTACACGAACCATTCCATGCATACTGGTGTCTTACAACAACAAATACAAAAGTTGTCATAAATAATGATACATTTATATTTGACCAATTATATTTTTGTAAGAATCGAGGAATAGTATTGTACTTCCATTATTAGTCGTTACGGTCGTTTTCTGAAGTAAGCGAAACGAGAACAATATTGATCAGATGCGTCGAATTTCTTTAAAAACATAAAAGGCTTAAAATAAGTTATCCCGCCAATATAAATAATTTCCACGGTTATGTACTTAGTTAGTTAGCAAGATATCCGACTGAAACATAATTTTATGATATGGCTTAACTTAAATTCCCCCTTTTTGGAGAGCTGAATTGTCAATGACCATGTGTCTAACTTTAGGCCGATATGTAAAATTAACTCGGATTTCCTTATTTAACCTTTTAAAATAAGTTCATACGTAGTTTTCATAGTTTATAATAACATTAGCAATTCTTTGAGATTATTATTTGTATTAATGGTGTCAATATTCATAACATATTCCAATAATATTCTTGAAATAGGGACAGAAAATATCTTATAAACTCCTAGTCTGACGACCACTGTTTCATATTAAAACAATCCTGCACGTTCAATAGGTTTGATACCAAACATAGTGTACTTTTTACAGTTATATTTTTTAAATAAACTGAATCATAATTACATTATTTTCTGGGATCAGCACACGATTGTCATCTATTATTGGGGTTCACAGTGGTTTACCTTTATTATAATGAACATAAAATGGTGTTAGCATTGATGTTGTATTACTTGTAAAGTCTATTATTCAAGTTTGGAAATGTTTAATGAATATATGCAACAAAATTACCGCCGGGTCATTGGGAAAAGGCAATAGTACATATAAATAATCAATGGTTGTGTGGTGTAAGTCAGGGTGTTGATTGTTGTCGAGTTTTTAATGCGATTGTGATTGTTTGTATAATCCGACTTGAGACTAACTTTAAAATGTCGAGAAAATCTCGAGTCCTAACAGAAAAAAGTGGCCAGGCCGAGAAAAGAAGTAATAGAACTCACATTTTATGTTGCAAAACAACTTGTCCCTCACCGACGTAGTTGACTAGTCTGAAAACTTTTACAATGATGTATGTCGTGTTACTTCGTCAATCCCACCATAATATTACGGGCACTGGTAACAAAAATGTCTGCTAGATACTTGAGTTAGAAGACTCACGTTCAACTAAACATTTCGTTAGAAGAATAAAGAGTATAAGATAATCATTGTTCTTCTATTATAACTAAAGCAAGTGGTACATGTAACATCACTAAGGTTACGGTAAGTGTTAGTAAAAACACAGGAAAAAACTTTGTGTTAATTAAGGATCCAAACACACAATTAAAGTGCATTGCTCCCCTCCCACTTGACCACTGTATATACTCTTGACATTCTCAAGAGATACAGAAAATTATAATATAGTAACGAATGTAAACTACCTTACCCAGTCTACTCAACGATATTTGTAATGGTTATTATAACTTAGAATATTTGTTTGCAATGAGCCTGGCTAACTTCTTTTAATATGAGACTATGTCTAGTCTTTATGTTTTCAAATCTGATGGGAGTGCTTGTTAGCTATGGAATATCTGTAAATATTTTCTCAGCAATCGAATTCTTTATTTCCGATAGGTCTATAAACGTAGTTGTTGACGCGTAAAAGTCCGAAGCACGTAGTATAAACGCGACTGGTCTCAACATTCTGGGCCCATTCCTCCTTCTTGAGCTTCATTAATAATCTACCAAATAATAATATGAGACCATTCGTTGGCATATATGCAGACGAGTCATTGATGATCGAGGTCTTACTGTCTCTATCTCTTTCAACTTATAGAACTTTATGCAGTGGTGTAAAATTGGCGTGTTGCGTTTAACGCCTCCTAAACAAATTATCTCTCCTTTCATTACCAACGCACGGGCAATCATTTCTCCCCAGTCGAAATTAGTGACTCTCTTTTCGAGGTAGCACACTACTTTAAAAAGCTACTAGAATTAACATTAATCCTAGAATAGAAATATAAAGCCTTACATCAAATCTGTTGTTAAGATTGCTGAAACAATTACTGCATCATTATCTCGCTCTAGAAAGTATCTAATCTCCGACGCAACCATCTGTCTGTATAAAACTAGACTCTGAAACAAATTGTTCCACAAAAACGCATATACTTTTTAAAGAAGAGTTAGAATCAGTGTATCTACCTATTAGGATATTATGTTGATGAATAACATCGAAGTTTCGAATAAAAGTTGTTAGATTATTTTATTTATTACTAGCGGAACACGTTGCTCGGCGTTGCACGGGAGAAAGTACTACCTATTGCATGACGTCGAATAAAGAAAGAAATGGCGTATTGTTGTTTCCTCCTCCTCCTCTCTACCGTGTTGGCGAATACTATAAATTTTAAAAAAGAAAAAAGTCGTAGAGTAGAACAGGATCGAACGCTGAAACTGGCGATCATGAAACCTGCCTTCCTAACAACTGCACCACCGTTCGAGTTAAAAAAAAATGGAAAATAGGTCAATTAAGCTAAGCTTGCTTATGGGCATGCGTGTTATGTTAAGATGCAGCAATGACACGGTGTATGTCATTTGTAGATGATGAAAATGACTGGATTTGGGCAAGTTGTCTATAATATGCGTGTTAAAGGTGTATGATTTTGAAAATGTAAATGTATCGGGGTCTACCAGTATCTTGGTGCTTATTGAATTAAATAAGAAGTCGATTTAATGAAGAAATCGTAGCCGCCATGTTGAATGAATATATGTTGCAGGAACTGTGTTCCTTAATTCCGGAATGAATATAAATCTAGAAGTCATAGGTATAATTTGAAATAACGTAATCTGATATTCGCGGAAAATCATCGGAGTGAACGGGAGCGGTCATTAATTATGTGGGTATTGCTTTGTATTATATAGTAAATTAATACCAGGCGAATAATAAATACGAACTGGGTGTTTTGTGAAAATTAAACTGTGCTTATTAGTTCCCGGTGTCGATGAGTAAAGTGACAGTACAGAATTGTTATGGAGAAAATTTGTTGCTATCACTTATATGGAGTTGTTTTTTCGGAGAGACGTGGATGGTGGCCAAATGTAATATTTAGTGCTACGTAGGTAAACATTATAACGCATTTACTAAAACACGCTCGAGTGAATAAGTGTGTAACGTGGTGAGTTTAGTAGCCTGTGATGCATGTGGTTATTTTCCTATACTCCGAGAAGGTACAGGGGAAAACACTTCTCTACTTAATATTAGATAAAAACTATACCAGATAACACATTTCTCAAAAAGTTCCGGTTTTACAGATAGTAAGAACCGGCACTTGTTGAGAAATGTGTTATCTGGTAAAGCGTTCATGATAAATACAATAATTAAAAAGTATATATCTATTTAATGTCATATTATATGTTTGTATAATATCGAAGTAAACGGACTAAATATTGTGCTACCCAAATAACATATGTGTTTATCGTGTGGGCTAACACATTGCATAAGTGACATCGCAAAATAAAGCAATTAATAAGTAACACTCAAAGACATCATACTTTTTCTCAATTCTTTCTATCTCTCTTTACTTATAACTAAACGGAACTTCTATGAATAAAGTTTCTACATCGAACACCACCAATAGGTGGAAAAAGGTACCACGAGTTTGCCTTCCAACCGACTGCAGTATGGTCATCTTGAGGTATAATGTAAACAAATACTTGTTGAGCCATTCTCTTGGATAATCAATTGTTCTTAAGAAATCGTCTGACCAATCCAACCATTTTTTCCACTCCTTTTGTGGTAGCGATTATCGTATAACTGATGATCGATTTAACCGATTGAGTAGACCGAAGATACACCATCACCTAAAATATATTTAATGAAACCTGCATATATATAATATATGTGTCGTGTGTATATATATATATATATATATATATATATATATATATATATATACTAATAGTATATGTAATTTCTGTAAAGTTGTTATGAGTATGTCAATTGATTAACTAATAAATGTAGTACAGCAATGCTTTTGCGTGAAGCCTTTTTTAAGTTACGATATCCTTTGAACTTAACCATTTTTTAAAAATTGTTCTATTGATCCCCAAAGTAGTAAGTCCACATAAATGAAGGCAAGAGTCGTCAAAATGTTATGTTAAAGTCTACACTTTCTTATATGATTTTTAAAACGAAATCTGAATGAGAAATCGATCCCATTTGGTTTTATCGCGCTTTCAGATATAATGTGCGTATTCCTTAACTTACACACGCATATAAACACACACACACATCATATGTTAGATGGCCGTTAATAAAAGGAATGTTCATAGGTATATATATATATATATATATATATATAGAGAGAGAGAGAGAGAGAGAGAGAGAGTGAGAGAGAGAGATAGATATATATGTATGTGTCTGCAGACTGGCTTTGAGTGTGTATCCTTGGACGAAATTTCGCTAAATAAATGTATGCATAACGTGTATCTCCGATTGCCAGCTTTGTCAAATTATTGCTTTTGTCACGTCTGCGTAATAGGAGAAATCGATCAAGTTCATCCTGAAGCCATGCGTGAGTTTCATGTAATGATCGCTATTTAGGCGTTCAGCACTAATTGCCCTCGCTGAAATGTATTACATGAACATCATAGCGATGTCTTCGACTGATTACATGCGCGGGCGTATGACGCACCTGCCAATATCGTATGATTGCCAAAGCGGACCTTTGTTTCATTTGAATATCTCACCGAATCGATCATGTAGGTGTGGGGGTCTTTCTTTGTTTTCACCGGTAATTTCGTTCTCGTTCCAAAAGAGACTTACGAGTTGACGAACGATTCCAATTGAACGTAAACACAATTGCAGTTAAAAAATCACGCATCTTGTCCTATCAAAAATCAAAGTGCACGATAAAAGATACAATCGCCGTGGGCTAAACAAGATAGATCTGGTTACCGAATGTTTTAAGGAATTTAAATGTGATCCATGACTTTAAAGTAAGTAAATATTTCACCATCTAAGAGGGGTGCGTGATAGATTAGACAATGTTAGACAGCATAGTCGATGGTGATATTATTGTGAATTGGGAAAAATACCATGAAGGCTCACATGTGGCATATTATATCTATTATATCTATTATAGTATATTTGAGCTTTTCGTAAACGCGTGTTCATTCGATTGCTCATTTTGAGCGAATTATGGTTGAATGGGCATTTATGCAGATGATCTTTTAAACCATGTGAAATTCTCAGTTAGTCATGCTAAAAATTCTTATATATTCTTTAAATATTAATCAGTCTAATTGTAAAAAAAAATTAGTTTAGAAGTAAGAACTGAAAGAGAAACGAACAATCATGTGGTTTATCAACAAAATTAAAGGTTGTAACCTCACAGATACACCGTTTAAAATCCATAAAGTTGTATACTTTATTTTATTCAATAAATGAGATATAAAATTGTAATACATTATGTTCAGAGTGTAGGATCTTTATCCTAGGATTTATCTCCTAGAAGCAGCAACAGTAAAACAACAGAAACAACATCTACACCATGCGCTGTTTCCTTTGTCATAAGAGATCAGATGCACAATGTCGAATCGCTGTGTATATTAAATATTAGTCAATCAGAAAAACATATCTCAAATCCACTAGTAATTGTTTCTAAACTCGCCGTAGTTTCTGGCTACTGTCCTCTAGGTACGTGGACTTCACTTCTAAAGATAGCGACACCTACAACATCGTCCAACATGAACTCATAATAACACTTTCTCCGACTTGACTTATAACATCACGCTTCCTCCGTCAACACGCATACACATTTAACAAATTCTTTGTTAACTTTCTGTTTCTTCGATTGTTAGTAATTTATGGTAGAATAAACTTCATCATTAATTCAAGTTGGAATAAATTTATTTTATTACAAGATATATTAAAAAGCAGAAGTAAAAATACATACGTATTACAAGAAGCAGAAGTTGGGTTATCTGAAGTCCTCATAACAACATTAGTTGTATAATCCTTCAACAGCGTTTCTAATTTAATAAGTGTAATCTGTATTTCAAACCAAAACTGAGTGCTGTTATTGTTGCAATGAGTTGATAACAAGCGACAAGAGTAAGTAATTGTTTTTATTTCTATTTTTCAATATTGAAATATTTCGGAAAACATAAGCCGGATAAAATAAGTGCATCACATGATCTATCTACACCATTAATACTGTGTTTTTTAAAGTTAAGATCCGCTCTTTAGGTGTAAATAAAAAAGCATGGCATATGTATATATATATATATATATATATATATATATATATATATATATATATATATATATATATATATATATATATATATATGTATATATGTATATATATGTATATTAATATATATAAATATATATATATATATACATATATACCTGTATACAGAATATATATATATATAAATATATATATATATATACACACATATATAGAAATATATATATAGATATACATATATATATATGAATATATATATATATATACATATATAAATATACATATATCTATATATAAATATATATATATGTGAATATATATATAAATATATATACACACATATATATATATGAATATATATATATGTATATATATATATATGAATACATAAGTATATATGAAAATATATATATATAAATACATATATGAATATATATATACATGAATGTATATATATAAGTATATATATGATTATATATACATATGAATAAATATATATGAAAAAAAAATAATATATATATATATATATGTATATATATAATAATATACGTATGAAAAATATATATATATACATATGACTATATATATATATGAATAAATATATATGTATATGAATATATATATTTATTAATATATATATATATATATATATATATATATATATATATATATTAATATATATATATATGTATAAACATACATATATAAATATATAAATATATACATATATATATGGTAGTTTGGTTTGGTAGTTTTGTTTTACGGCATATCAACCCTTTTTGGGTTATTTAATGCCGAATCTGGTCATTATAGTGAAAGTTTTTATGCTTCAAGTTCCTTATATCTTCAAATGTTAAATCAGGATTTTTGATTTTACGGCATATCAACCCGTTTTTGGGTTATTTAATGCCGAATCTGGTCTTGTTTTCTTCTCTTTTTTGTTTCTTTCCCCTTTTAATATCTGTTTCTATTTAACCCATAGTTCGGACCCTAACAGGTACTACCACTCCGGGTCAGTGTGGACCTGGGAGCAATGGTAATTAAGAGGAGGCTCCACATTCCCCAAAGTCCGTAAGCCGGATCTCACCATCAGATGTAGTTTAAGGTCATATCCAGGACCGGGAGTAGGGTAAGAAAAATAAAAAATAAAAAAAGGGAGGGAGAAAGGGAGAGGGGCTGTTGTTTTTGTTTTTGGTTTTGTAGAACATAATAAAGTTTTACAAAAAAAAACAAAAAAAAACGTCAATGTAGGTGAATTTCGTCTCAGGGAGCCACAGGGCAGCCTGATCTGGTATCATCAGCATATATATATGAATATATATATATAAATACATATATGAATATATATATATATACTCATATATATACATAAGAATATATATATATATATATGTATATATATATAAATCTATACATTTATATATATATATATATATATATATATATATATATATATATATATATATATATGTATATACATATATGGATATACATATCAATATATATATATATATATATATATATATATATATAAGAATATACATACCTTTATATATTAGAATAAATATATATATATATATATATATATATATATTTGAATAAATATATATATATATATGAATATATATATGCATATATGATTATTAATATATATATATATATTGGTGTATATATATATATAAAAAGTATACATATATGAATATATAACAATATATATATACAAGTATATATATATATATGAATATATATTTATATATCTATAAATACATACATATATATTCATGTATATATATATATATCTATTCATATATATATATATATTAATACATATGTATATATATATATATAAGTATATATACATATAGTTATATATATATATATCGACATATATATATACATGAATAAATATATATATATATGAATATATATATAACTTTATGAATATATATATTTGAATATATATATATATATATGTATATTTTAATATGCATATATATATATTTGAATATATATATATGAATATATACATTTATATATATATATATATAATTATCTGTATATGTACATGAGTATATACATATATGAATATATATATATATATATATGTATATATATATATTAATATATTTATATATATATATGAATATATATATATATATATATATGAATATATATATATATTTATATGTAAATATATATTTACATATATATAGATTTAGATTTTTCACTTAGAAAAATATAATTAAGTGAAGACAGGGATTAGTCCAATAAAAAGTAGCACGTTGATACTCGTTTACAGGGAATAGAGCATTTATATTGGTATGTAATGGGGTCTTTCCGGAATGTTAAGATCAATCCCATAAATTGGAGGGTATTTTTAAAGTAGTAAATTTGGAAACAACATCCAGCATTAATATTATTTTATTTAAGGGGTATATAAAATTCTTCAAGGTGTTTGCTACGAAAACGGGATCACTCGGCCATTCATATAGATAGTGCAAACAGGAATAGATCAATCTAGGAATAACTAACAAAATAATAAATAACAACATTAAAGCTATCATCAATTAATTAAATTGGGTTAACTTAAATTAAATTAGATGATACAAAATATGAATATATATATATATATATATATATATATATATATATATATATATGAATATATATACATAGGTATATGTATATATATAGCATTTAAAAGAGATATACACCTAAAAGCAGAGACAATGCACAATATAATAATAACAATAAAAACCAGAACAGAAAATTGTTTATTTAAAAATGTACAGTATTTGTATTTTCGTTATGCAATCATGTTGCTTAAAACATAGACTTCGCAAGCAAGTATATATTAGAATTAGTAGTAGTACCTGTTGTCTGTCAGCATAGAAATAATACGAAAATGTGTTTTTATATACTGGTTTTTTAATATGAGAAACGCCGTGCAGCGTTTATATGTAAAAATTGGTGAGTTCATATTATTTTAAAGCATCTTTAAAATAAATTCGCAAAAATACAGGCATACGCTCAAATAAACTGTATATAATAATAAATATACAAATCAAGACATATTTTGTATTTTAAAGTTCAAGTTGTTGTATTCATGTTTTTCAACATTTGTCTAAAAAATAGAATTGTCAAGCAGAGATATATCAGCAGTAATAGTAACAACTGTAGTCCGTTAGAATAGAAATCAGACGAAGATGTTGTTTTATATATATACATATATATATATATATATATATATATATATATACATATATATATATATATATATATATATATATATATATATATATATATATATATATATATATATATATATATATATATATAAAGCAATCAAACAAAATATATAAGCGTCAACTTATATCTTATGATTAGTGAAAAATCCGGATAAAAACTGAAGCCTAATATACTGGATAAAGCATTAATATTCTAATATTAAATGAAGTAATTAAATAAGGTGCCAATCAAATTTTATTATAATTCAAGGTTCAAGCAAATTATCTTAAATTCCTTAGCTCATGAGTTTTCAAAGATAATTATTCTCCTCAGAGGACTATTACCGCAGTTATACTACTGCAGGTAATAAAATTACACTTTGAAAATATATAAAAATCTATACAAGAATACATAAAAATATATAAAATCAAATATATCAATCCAAAAACAGACTTTTTTGTTAAATCTATACAATCCATCCAAGTCATACATTTTAAAAAACATAATCA
>OY744546.1:25438283-25475783 GCA_963556195.1 Sepiola atlantica | reverse complement strand
AGCACTATTAGAGAGATTAAAATAGACATTCACCTCAAGCCTCAGTGCAATGCTCCGACTCTGTCGTCGAGTTTTATCGCATGTCTTGTATTTATACTCGCCTCTTCCGGTGTAAATATTACTTCATTTATCTGTTATCACGTCACGATCTCATGTGGTCTAAAGGGTTAAGTGAACGCTTACAGAGTCAAGGTGTCTCATATAACGGGGTTCGCGCCCTGTGACTGTCTCAGATTATTTTCCTGCGTTTGTTGGAGGGATGTAATGGTGTATGTAATTAAATACGAAGTAGAAAGGCTCTGAAACGATTGAAAACGATGACAATTGCACGAGGATTTTCGTTTTCTGATATCGTTTTACCTGTGCATTTTAAGTAGACTCTGGATTTTGAAAAGCTTTGTTTGAAGAGAATATTACAAACAATATATATATTTTGGTTGTATCACATGAATAGTTTGTACAGTTTGGAAATGTACAATATTCGTTTGAAGAAAGAAACACGATCAGTAAAAAAAAAATCTGCAGTTATGATAAATGATATCCATTAAAGATAAAATTACAAAAGGCATTAGAAGAATTTACAAAAAAATCAAGGAGAAAGATTCTATAAATAATATCAGAACTACATATTTTCATGGTAAGATCACTGACACTAATTTAGCTATCTACCGTCGTCGTATTTCGCAGCTTCATAACGGGCATCACACATTTCGAGAGTAATGCCTTACTGCCATCGGTTCCAAGAAGGAGTCTGGTTTTAAATCGTTGCTGGAGTGGGTGTGCTATACTTGTAAGTCATTTTACAGAAATGCTTGTTGTAAATAAAGCGCACCGGTCCGACGAGTGTATAGAGTGTTCTGCTGGAATATACCTGCATTATAATTAGATGATTATAAGGAGTGATATTTTTATATACACCCACTGCTTCATGGAGAAATACACATGTTAATATATAGATAGTGCATCCGTGTGAATCAGCGCAACCCTTCTAAACTTAGCGACTGTCGAAAGATATCGACGTGTGGTTGCCTTATTTCTACTGTGTCTGATTTATATTGCATTATTACATGTATTATATTTTAATAGATTTCAAATTGTTCTAATCTGGCGTGACCAACATAATTTCCGTGATTTATTTTCACGATCATTACATGTTATACAAATATAGGACTACATTTTATTATTCGATGTTTGATAATTTTAATCAGCTACAAGGTTATTCAATACTTCTTTTCTCTATTTTATTCACCCCAAACAAGTCATATTACTAGTGCCGTTTACGGGACTACTGTGATATGGACAAGATGTATACGGTACAACGTGAGTGGGGAGTTTAGCAGCAATATATTTTTTCACATTCCATTTAAATTTGTGCATTATTATACGGTCGGGAAATAAGAAGCAGGGATTGAATCCCCAAACCAAGGGGTCTTGGAAATGACGAGTAGAAAAACTTCGGGTATGTAAATAAGCTGTATTGTGAAGATGGGGGATTTCGCTTCTAGTCTGGTGGGTCATGTGTATTTCTGTTGAGGAGTCTTCAAGTGCGTTATGTTATTTGGAGCAAATTTCACAGTATTATTTGTAAAACATATATAAGAATGCAACACAGCTGCTTTGAACAAGGGATGCAGCTTGCCCGATAGTGTGGGACATATAAAGTTAGAAAACGTTTTTGAACCTGGTTCAAGTAGAAGAGAATAGTGGCTGGTGCACCAACCCAGATGTAGCAACAATACTTCGTGCAAGGGCGAATGCTATTTCTCTAGAGATGTAAGATACTGAAAGATGTAAAAAGTGTTCTATCCCGATAGATGGAGTCTATCTTTTTGCAATACACGTGAAACAATCGTATATGTATTCAGGTGGTCTAAGAATGTCAAGACATTGAGTTTGAACGTGGTTCTAAAACTTTTACTTTAAATGATACACTTTATATATGTTCACTTCCAATAAAAGGATGACATTAGCACATCGGTATTAGCATTTAGGGTGCTAACATAAACTAAAGACTTACCGAAAAAATAGCTGACAACGGTTCGATACAAACACATATCACTCTAATTAAATCACGTCTATCTTGCGGAATGCAGTAATCGAAAAAAGACAAAAGTAGAATGTTTCCATTGGTATATTCTGAACGATCGATTCTATATAAACTATTGAAAGTATGTAATTATTTAGGGGCATAGCACGTTACCATTGAAATGGAAAATGTGTTCTATTAAGATCATATCCGGGTTAATAAAATGATGATATAAAGACAATACAAGATGCATTTATTTTTAAAGATTATTGCCGATATTATTATGTTCGGTTTCGACTTCTTTTCAAATTTAATAATTTTTTTTTATTTTGAAACTTGAAGTAATACAGTTGCTTTTACCAGTGTGGAAAGTTATTGTCGTATGTTTTTAGGTGCTGGGCATATATTTGATTTAAGTTGGACAAATTGGACAAATTGGGAAAACATAGCTTTTTTTCAGACAAATGTGAATTTGCTAATTAGTAAAATAACAACGTTCACACTGTGATCGATATGTTGAGCTGACTACAGAAAATATGAAAAGTTGCAATTTCCCAAAATCAAACATCAAACAATTAAAAATTAAAAATACTATAAGTTATCTCCTCTCTCCAAAAACGTAAAAACGATAAATAGAATTGCGAATAAATAGTTGGTGTCAATAGCCTACGATAAATAATAGGTCACGTTTGTTTAGATTTTAAAGAGACGGCAACTATGTTTTCCTGAAATTTGTGTACTACATATATAGATATATAATGATTAGGAGAGATTGAGTTACCTACTAGAATTATCCCCGGGTGGCTTCGGTCTCTCTGCTGACAACCTAACATGAGGATACTACCCCTACAGGTAAACCTTTTCCAAATATTCAAAATAACATAGAATTCGACGCCCAAATAAGATCCCCAAGATACAGCTATACACTTGATTGTGTAAGGAATGGTGCACTTTCTCCTAGTGGTGTTACCTTAAGTAACCGCACTTAGCTTGATACTCCAACAAACCAGAATAATTCTTGTTCTAAAATCCGATAAGATTTAAAGACAGAAATAAAGATATATTATGACATTATTGGGGAGAGAAAAATGAATGTTGTTCACTAGTTCATTACCACAACGTTTCAGAGATAAAGAGAAAATTAATCAACCACACCGATATATATGTGTCTCGTATAGAGAGCAAGTGTTTTCTATAGATAGGGGCCCCTTGATTTCTTATAACTTCTTCTGAAGTAAGATGCAACAAAATAGAGCCTGATCATATGTATTTAGTTATGTTATTTATATCCAGGTTTAATTAGAATTATTGTCATTGTTCTGGTTCGAATAATGTCATACACACAAATATCTATGTATATATATATATATATATAAAGGGTGGGCAAAAATAAGGGTCCTATTTTTAAAAATTCATAACTTTTTTATTTATTGATTTTTTTTTTTTTTTACAATAAGTAAAGGACTCCTTCCGAAGCAAGCATGAGCCGTATTAGCCCTAAGGAACGTACCCTCATTTAGAAAACATTATTTTTGCTTAAAAAACTCAAAACAGTGTAAAAAACAATACTTTAGTTTTTGTATGTTTTAAGAAGTGTTTTTCGGCTAAAATTTGTTTTGTTTATTTCAAAAAATCTCGGAAGGGTCAGTCTACACACACATAAAGTTTGGTGAGTTTAACTTTTATTTTGTGGAAGTTATTCAAATTCAATTTATTCAAATTTAAAGATAGGATCCTTATTTTGGCCCACCCTGTATATATATATATATATATATATATGCTTTACGTCACTTTACTTCGGTAATCGAGTGAGAAACTCTACGTATACATATGATTTAACTTTAATAGACCCCAAATATTTAATACAATAAAACGACATTCGTTAATATAAGAATGATGAATTAGCAATGTAAATAACCATAAAAATGTTGATAAAATAATGTTTATATCTATATATTTATTGTGCCCGTCTTATAATATATCTTTTGAGTTAAGAAAACATTTTATCAGTCATCTTGTCTGGTGATGCGTTTATTTGATAAAATACGTCACAAAGAATTTGTCGGTTTCCATTGTCAAATCAATCACTTCGTTTGAAAAGTAGAGAAACTTATTATATCATCCGGCTAACAGGGAAACGAGACGTATTTAATTGAACTCTTCGACAAAATTCCGTTTTCCTGGCTTAAATGTCGTGTCTTATCGCGAAATGATTAATGTTCTTTCGCGCTTGGAGCGTAGATTTACTACGTTTTAAAATTGTAGCAATAAATTAATAGGGCCGATCGTCTAGAAACATCAATCCGTTTCTCGCGCGCTTTCGTTACTATGGGCAATCTCTACCGTTTACATATTGTTATTAACGCTATCAATCATTTAGTCTCGAAAAATCAAAATGTTTACTTTCATTGTGTGATTAAAGCGATCATATTTCATTGTGTTTTTTATTAAATCACATATTTATTTTGAACACACTGGCTTCGCCCATCCGAGATAGCTTCGCAATTTTATTCAACTTCACTACTTAAAATGAATGAAACGAAACTAATCGATGATGCAAATAAGGCAATAATAATGCTGCTACTTAAAATGTAAGTTGTCTCTTTCTCTGTCTTAATTTTTATCTTTCGTTGTAACTCACACGCACACATATTACATTTTTACATCTTTACATTTTTACATATTACATTTTTCAAGCATTGATTTTTCTTTTCAGAACAAGTAGCAGCGGACGCCGACAACTAAATAAGTTGATTCCGAATTGTTGACTGGTATGAGGCTTTGAGAGAAGCAGCAGCAACAGCCGCTACACTACCTTTCTAACCTAAAGCATGATCCAGTTTGTTATCGATGACCGTTCATCCAAACAACATGAAATAAATTCAGCCGCACCCCAGGGATCAACCCTTGGACCTTTATTTTTCCTGATTTTCACTAACGATCATCCTGATAGCATTTTGTCTGAGATGGGTATATTTGCTGACGACACCACGCTCTACTCTCGCGATGTGGGCAAAATGGACGCCAACATATCTGAGGTAATGGATTAATAACCTCAAGTCTGTAGTTGAATCTGGTAATAAATAGATTGTATCATTTAAAGACAAACCTCCTTTCCTTCAACAACTACAAGTAACGTTGTCAACCACCGATCGTCAAAGCAAATGACACCCTGCCTTAGAATCCAACGTTCACACTCATCGTCCTTACTCTCACAGATAACCTGAATTGAAACAAATACGGAGTAGTTAGTGGAAAGACTATTCACACCTGACAGTATCCTATATCTCTGCAAAGCAACATTCCGCTCATGCATAGAGTATTGTTGTCACATCTGGGCTGGCGCATCATCCACTAGTCTCCTCCTCTTAGACAAGTTTTTGAAAAAGAGTCGTCAATCTGATATGCCCCTCACTATCAACCTAGCTTCAGCCCTTGCCCCATCGCCGCAATGTTTCATCTTTGTGCTTGTTTTACAAGTAATTTAATGGCATGTCCTCCGATAGACTTGCTGCACTGGTGCCCCTGACATAAATGCACTAGACCAACCCGACACTCAACTACATCCCATCCATTCGCTGTTAAAGTCTCTAGATGCTGGAGAACCTTCTACTCCAATAGCTTTTGGAACTCCCTCCATGCTCCCAGCTTCACGACTCTACCGAGATGCAGAAATTTAAAACTAATGTGAACAAGCATCTTCCTGCAACGCCCCCAATTTAGAATACCCCAAAAACTGTCACTCTAATTTTCAGTAGCCTCTTAAATCTACAGTGACAACTTACCTTGTTGGGGGTGAACTAAGTTAAACTAACAAAACTCTATCTTTTTTCATCTTTTTATTCGTTCCTATCTTTTCATCGAGCCGGACACACGTAAGTTAACTTTTATAATAGAGATGTTTTACTTGAAGCTAGACTCCAAGCGATGCCCGTTAAGAATAGCATCACACTTGGAAAGTGTTGGCATATCATAATTAAACACCATTTACATTTTTAGATACGCACATGTCATATCTAGAACTAGTTATATCCGACTGTCACACTTATCCTTACTCTTTACAATAAGCTTGAAAGTTATCAACGACGATTCTCAGGGGAATATGATTGCAAACAATACATTGTAGATTCTTTTTCAAACTGTTTATCATACACTCCTCTTGTAGACGACTAGTATAACAGATTCATTGCAGATACTTGTTGTAAGCGATTAAATATATATAATTCATAGGCGATCGTTGTAATTTATTGTCGACAATTATTGCGCATATATTTATTATGTGAGTCAATAAAAAATTGTTTCGCTACGACTTTTCTCATATAGTTTAATAACATAAAAGGCATGCTTAAAACAAATTAGTCATATGATTTAAATATATATGTAAACAATCGATTTTAATCATTCTAATTTTTCGTACTAGTCAATTAACTGAAGAATTAATCAATTTATCTCACTATTTCTATTTCTTTCTCTCATTTATGCATACATGTATTTCTCTCACTGACTAACTCTATGTTTACTCACTCATCCTTTAATATGTATTAATTACTATGTGAGCATATAGAGAAAAGGTTACTGAATATCATTAGCGTCGCAGTCTAATTTCCACATGCATATTTGTAAACACAAAAATGTAAATTAAATGTCAAAATAGTAAGTATTTTAAATTCTATATTAGCATAAGAAAAAACAATATTACTTCCATATTATTATAATAATAGAAATGAAAATAATAATAATAATAATAATAATAATAATAATAATAATAATAATAATAATAATAATAATAATGATAATGATAATAATAATAATAATAATAATAATAATAATAATAATAATAATAATAATAATAATAATAATAATAATAATAATAATAATAATAATAATAATAATACTTAATGGCTAACAAACATGGAAGAAAAGCTTAAAGAATATAAGAAACAGAAAGCGAAGTTTCTGAAGAAACGTTCAGGTAACCTTAAGAAAAAAAGCAAACTGGAAAGCACACGATCACATTGGTTTTGAAAAATATCGGCCCTAAATAGGTGTATGCAAAACCTGAGAAGAGGTATCAATGAAACATGCGTACAATAATAAATTACCGAAGACACGACAACATTAAGACTAAAAAACCGAAAACCGAAGATCCCAAGCAACCACAGCCCAATAGCATGTTAACCAGCTATGTAGAAAATCTAAATGCATGGGTCAGAGAACATATACACGAGCTGTTATACCAGATAAACAAAGTCATGAGGGTATTAAAAAGCATAAAAAAGAACATAGTTATCTCATGGATCGACTACAAGTAAACGTAATAAAGGATAAGTCAAGCATGGATAACTGAATTCTGTCTGATGTACAGGAACAAGTACAAGAACTCGGCAAGATTATCATCTTAATTAAAAAGGAATTGAGAGCAGTAAGACTAGCACCTTACTGGGAGCCGAATAAATAGAGGCATTTTCCAAGGAGACCTCTATCACCATATTGTTTATCATAACCACTCAATAACATACTCAGGAAATGTTGCATAGATCAAAGATCATGCAACCTTATATGGACGAACTGCAACTATTTTTAAAAAGAAAAATCACGAATCGAAAATGCAAAACATTGAAATTGAATTCGGATAGAGAAATGTACGCAAATAGAAGAGGAAAACTCGAGACAGTTGAGGTCATTAGGTGAACATGAAACCTATACATAATTGGAAGTTATTATAAGTAGACCAGCAGATTCAGAAAACTAATGACCATGCAATCTATTCTGAACATAAAGGATGATACTGATATAATCTAAGTATACAGAAAAGAAGGAAAAGTATAGAAAATTTTGGGGAGGGCACACACGAACTGTAAAATACATAAACCTGAACACAGAAAGTGTTATCCCGCAGCAGGGGGCACCGTCTAAATGAACACTACAACCATAGAACAGAAAGGAGAAACAAAAAGAAAGTAAACACAGGAAGAGAAAAAGGTACACGGATGATTCATGAGAATGTCAAGAGTAGAGACCCGCGAAAACACTTCGCTATCGCTACGGAAAGGACAGAGGAAGGGAATCACAACTGACAGCCGAACAGATCAATGCGATGCAAATTAACTAATTTACAGCGAAGATAGACAAACTCCAGGAAAAAAGTACGTTCATATTTTGTGATAAGTTAAATGCAGAACACATGTGTGGGAAAAGGAGTACACATCAAATTAGGCAAACTGCTGTGCGTTTGACACACACACAATTGGCACAAACACAAACCGAAGACAGCAGTGGAAAATGAAAATCACAAAATCATGGAGATATAAAGCAAAGAGAACATATGTCAGAATAGTTTACAAGAAAGAAAAAAGTTGCCAAATTGTAGATTTTGTCGTCCCAGCAGATAGCAGATTAAAGGTCAAATACAGTAAAAGCGAAGAGAATACACGGAACTTGCAAGGGAATTGAAAGTAACATGGAATTAGAAAAAGTAAATATAATATTAATAATCGGAGTAGCACTATGAACAGTCTAGAAATACTTGGAAAAATGGTAACATATCCGATGCAATGGCTGAATCTTAAGAAGTAACCACCCGTATTTAGTGAACTGAGGTCATGAATGAATGGTTACATTTTATCCCGTGAGGATCTAGCTCCTTTCCTTTAAACAACTACAAGACCCCTGTTAAACCACCGATTGCAATGGCAACACACACTCTACCTGCGAACAAACGTGCAAACTCCTCGGCCTAACATGTTACATGAATTAGAACAAATGCATAGAAGACATTGCCAAGGCTGCTGCAAATAAATGGGCTCCCTCTTCCGAGCTTGAATACTTATCACACCTGACAGTATCCTATATCTCTATAAAGCTACCGTCTGCCCATGCATGGGTATCGTGTCCACATCAGGGTTGGTGCATATTCAACTTGTCTTTTAGACAAGGTCCCAAAAAGAAACGATGATATAATAGGTTCGTCGCTATCTACCAAGCTCCTGTCCCTGTCCCATCACCGCGATGTTTCATCCTTGTGCTTGATTTACAAGTACTTCAATGGAATATGCTCCGATGAACAAGCTGCTCTGGTGCCCACTCGACATAAATACACTCGACCGCCCGACAATCAACTACATTTCACAAATTTACTGTGGAGGTCCCCACATATCACCCTTATTTTCAATGGCCCCTAACGTCTAGAGTGGCAACTTGTCTTGTTTGAAGTGAACTATGTTAAAAGAAAATGATGAAAACGGCTGTAATCTTTAGGAAAGTTATCGAATGCGGAAACTAGCGTATACAATCTACGAACGCTAACTAACCACGTTGAAGTTACAATAGAAAAATAAACCGAAAACAACGTGAACCAAATAGAACCAGAATCTCAAATTACCCCCTTTTCTCTTCAAACACCTACCCACACATATCAACGCACACACACACACACACACACACACCAATATGATGGCACTAGTCTAGTTTGACACAACCCAAAGGATTGTGAAGTGTCAAGTAGTATTAAAAGTGCAGCAGAGCACTAACTAGACTTCTGCTAGAATGGTGCGTATAGTACTAGAACATTAGGGAGGCTTATTGTTACTCACATCTCAGAGACAATTAATAGTCGTTGCTAGCAAAAGAAATATTGTAAACGACTATTGCGCAAACGGAAAATAATTAGCAATGTATATCACAAGCGTTAGAGAGTACTGCACATCTGGGTAGACTTGTTCTCACTCAGAGCCCAGGGTACGCCCTTACTTATTCTCGGTGAGCACACACTGATGATTGCCTTACTGAGAACTCCTAATGAGTAAATAATAATAATAATACTACTACTAATAATAATAATAATAATGACGACAACAACAACAACAACAACAGCAATAATAATAATAATAATAATAATAATAATAACAACAATAATAATGATAATATAGAAATATAGAGACGTACTATGTTTAGTTACGCAAGAAGAATGTTTGAAAAAATATATCAGTGGTTATCAACATTCGAATAAAACCGAAGTAGAATAAAGTGATGTTTATCGAACGGGTCACACGTATTCTAGTTAATTGTACATGAATATCATGTATATGTTTATATCATCTAATTGTTTGGTGTGCTTTTTGTTCACATCAACACTTTTTTATGAAATGTTATGTTCAAAGACAATAAATATTGTCACTGATAAATAATACACAATTAGTCGAACATGAGTTGCTATGTTAGCGAAAACTGTTCAGCCGTGAGTGTATCCACTAGACTAATTACACACCACACGTTTAATATGATCCCTTAAAAAATCCGCCACATATCGACACATGTTTCTTTAAAAAGGAATCATTTTAAAAATGTATACAATCTCTTGATTTGTCGATATGTAATAAACAATGATGAATGCCTTCTTCCTGTTGTGTGTGAAACGCTTAGCTAACCTATTGTCTCCAAATGAGAAAGTTCTGAGTTATAACTGATTTATAGTTCAGATATATAATGCAAAGAAATAGTCACACTTTTAACGATAACTTCGGTGCTATAAACCGTAGAGAAAAGCTACTTGGGCCATTTTGTTGTCAATAAGGTTCCGCTTATTACAAGACCTTAACCTTTACGTTCAAATTCCCCATGCGTGTTAAAATATTGACGAACTTTTAACTTCTGCTGTTTCAAAATTTGATGTATAGATCTGATAGGGTTTTGTATAAGCCTGATTAGCTAAGCAGGTTTTGAGTTATTCACGTTTCTATGGTATACCTTTTTGAATACTTCAGTCAATATTGAGGAGATTAGAGTTTGGCGCATGCTTACGATTTGAGGTGGAGGTATGCAGTCAACCGACTATTAGCTTTAATCAATTTCTGCATTAGTTTAAATTGAGTTACTCCTAAACAATAGAACAATCAGAACAACATGGCTACGTATTTAAACACAAACTTTCGGACTATAACCTCAAATGCTTACATATGTGTCAAGCACCAATGTATGTATATATATATATATATATATATATATATATATATATATATAATTTATTTAGATACTGTATATTACATATTTCAGCAATGTACCGCGGTTTCATCCAAAAGGGCAGATTTAGACATCTTTAGTATCTGCCCTCTTGGATGAACTCACGGTATCTGATTTAGACATATTTAATATCTGCCCTTTTGGATGAAACCGCGGTACATTGCTGTAATATGTAATATACATCATCAAAATAAATTATATTAGCTCTCTTATATGATCGAGCACTTTATTTGATTTCTTTTCATATACAACCTGACACACACTATATATATATATATATATATATATATATATATATATATATATATATATATATATATATATATATATATACACTCTTTTAGTGCTCGTCTAACAAGCGACGACGTGTTTAATGTAAACTTTTACTGTCGCGTGTTTGACTTATTCTCAGTGGGTATTTAAGCACCGATGTTTAACTAACCCATTTCTTGTACTAATAATACTTTCTGCTGTTTGTCATTGAAAATGCGTGTCATATTTCTTTCTCCGTTTTCTAATACATCGCCGTTACTTTTCTATTACTCTAGTTGATCGACTGCTCAATTTAACTCGTATGTATTTGGAAACTTTAAAACATTTTCCACGAGGAATGCAAGGGAAAAGAGGGTGCTGTAGTGAAAGAAAATAGGAATAGAATTCAAGAGAACCGATATTTACATCTTGTTAACTGTGATCATCAAGGACTATGCTTACGATCGGAAGAGTGTAGTATTGAGCAAACAATTGGATATAAAGAAATAAAAGCCTTGGAACAGGCAGGGGCATCGTTCTTGATAAGATCAACATATGATACAATGCCATCACCTGCCAATCTTGTTCGGTGGAGGATGTGTGATAATAATAGATGTCGATGTGGGATAACGGGACCACTAAGGCATAATCTCTCAAACTGTGAGCTTGCAACAGAAAGGTGTATGTGGCGTCACAATCAGGTTCTTGCAATAACTGAAGAACAAAGCAAGCAAAAAATAAAGCAAGTTAATGATAGAGAATTACCCAAGATTAAACAAATACAGGATATGGAATTCTACAAGGTTCACAAAGTAATCTTAGTAGTCACCTAACGACTATAAAGATAGATGACAGATAGACTGGAAACTGGAAGTTAAGTGTAGATCTGGACAACTGTTTGTTGTTTCCGTTTATATCATCTGGACATCGACCAGAAATGATCGTGTGGTGTGAAGAAAAGAAAGAAGGTATGCTACAGGAATTAACAGTAACATGTGAACAAAACTTTGCTGCTGTAAAAAATAGGAAATAGATCAGATATCAAGTATTGGTACAGGAGTGTCAAGATAAAAGTTGGAAGATCAGATTTCATCATTTGGTTATTGTGCAAAGAGGAAATGTAGAGAGAACGGTTGTAAAACTATTTCGACATCGTTTTTATTGTAACAACTCAGAATTGAAAAAAAATGATTAAAGATCTTTAGGAAACAGAAAGGAAAACATCTTATTGAATATGGCTGAAGAGGAATTATATGAACTGGAAGAAAAGGTGAATTTTGGATGGCGAAAGAAGGGAGATGAAGGCAATAGTGATGACACAATATGCAGGGTAGTTTATGACGTCACGTTGCAATCA
This sequence comes from Sepiola atlantica, assembly GCA_963556195.1. NCBI lineage: Eukaryota > Metazoa > Mollusca > Cephalopoda > Sepiida > Sepiolidae > Sepiola > Sepiola atlantica. The sequence goes on along the minus strand of OY744546.1, from coordinate 25,463,130 downwards.
AAATTAACTGTTCATGATGATGGCTGAAAGCTGTATCTGGCTTGATGGCATTTATGGGCAGATGACACATGTGCTCCATAACTAGCCCTTGGCAGAGGAACCCCGCCACTTCATGAAGTCTATCGAGGAATAGGAGACGAAACTGCGAAGTTGTTCCTTTTGATGATGGTGTAGTTCTGGATCCGCTATCGCAGCTGTAAGCTGCAACGCACAAAAAGACTGTGTCATTCAAATCCCAGCTTGTTTCCGTCGCGATAAAACAAGCCTTCGTTTAACCTACAACAACAACTTGAAACACTATTTTCCGCAGATTCCATATGTAACACGTCGGATGTTTATAAAATATTAAAATTTGTTTTTTTCATATTATACTAATCGTGAAATTCCTTTCATCATTCGACTCCTAAACTCTAATCGATTATTATTAGTATGAACACGGAGATAGTCTATATTGTATGAAGATAAATTTAAAGTGTAATGAGTGAAACGTAGTTAGGCAAACGCAGCAATTTGCAGATGTTTCATATTTAGAATGCTCGAGTTTGACCGTGATTTTTCTGAGAATTTATAAATTGATATATTCCCGTCCTCATCAATATGGTCATTGTTTCGATGGTTAGTTTTGATGTAAATACTGCTACAATATTTGATGGGGACATACTATCTATATGAAGACACCATCATTTTAAAACACGCTTCAACCTTTACTATGCCTACCAATAGAACATATCTGTCCACACTCTCTCTGGCGTATTATTATGCTGTCATCGACCGCGTATGTATTATATTTTGTACGATTAACATCTGGCACAAATGCCTGCACTAGTAACCTTTCAACATGTATTTATAGAAGCATTTAGTCTTCCGGTTAAGAAATAAAAGCAATAGTACTATTTTTACAATGAATATATTAACCGAATATGTTATTAATTTCAACTAGATATTGGTTACAAAATTAAAGCGTATGTAAGTGTCAATAGAGAACACCTAACTGGCTTGAAAATATTTATAATTCAGGTGGAGTTCTTTGACCACATGTGATGATATTTTAAAAGTGAGATTGCTTTTTATCTGCTTTATTAACTAGGCGCTCATTTGTTTCCTGGTTACTTGTTTGAGGTTTTCTATTGTTGTTCATTGTGTTGTCCGACAATCGACATTTAAATGTATGATGATAAAACTGCTATCCGTAGAGTTTACCATGCGTTCTGTCAACCTAAATGCCAATATATTATAAAGCAGGTATATTGTAGTATTGTTCCTGAGTGTGTTGGTAGACGGTTGGGGCATTTTTTATCGTGATTGTGAACATGTTAAAATAGTTCGATTAATTTGTCGCAGCAATGGCCCATATCAGGGCTAATCGATTAATGGCTTTGTATTTTGCTTGTACCATGTATATAGATATTCAAAGTATATGTCTTGGCTTTAATAGAATTTATTTTAATCTCGTTGTTTGTGCAGTTATAATTTGCGATAACGTTTATCTGTTGAAGTCTTTTTTTCGTAGCAATGTTCATGTGTTTTCCTCCGCCATTTCATTGGCCAGTCTCATAATTGTTTCATGTATCTGCTTTTGTTACGATTTTGTTATTTGTATTTTTATTTTTAGCAGTGTTTTTTCTTATAGCAATAATCAGCCACTTTCAAAAGTAGTAAATGTTTTGTGTGTTCTTCTCTCGCAGGGTGGCATAAGACTCTTCACAATTCCAGTACGCTCCGAACCTTTAATTTGTAGGTAAATATCGCGCACCATCCTCGATATTTATATGTCGCTTTGGTAAATGGTAGGTTCGATTGGTTAACAGTTTCTTCATATATATATATACTAGCAGGGGTACCCGGCGTTGCCCGGGGCTCTCCCTCCTCCTCCTCCTCTCCTCTCCGCAAGCAAAATAGGATATTGAGCACTTTTTCCCGGACAATGCCGAAGCCTCTGGGACCTAAATTGACGAAGCCCCCCCCGGTGCTGGGTCCTATACTGTAAAAGCACCCCCGGTGCCGGGTCCTATACTGTAGAAGCGCCCCGGTGGCTATACTGCAGAAGCACCCCCCCGTGCCTGTACTGCAGAAGCCTCTGGATCCTATACTGTAGAAGCACCCCCGGTGCCTATACTGCATAAACAGCCATGGTCCCTATTCTGTAGAAGCACCCCCGGTGCTGGGTCCTATGCTGTAGAAGCACCCCTGGTCCCTATACTGTAGAAGTACCCCTGATCCCTATACTGCATAAGAACCCATGGTCCCTATTCTGCAGAAGCACCCGGGTCCTATATTGTATATGCACCCCCACAGGATGAAGATGTTGATAATTCCCCCCACCCCTACCACCCGCCCCCCCAAAATTCCCCCCACCCCACCCGCGTCCCAAACATTCTCCCCCCCAAACATCCTCCCCCCAAAGAACTATTTTTATTTTAAAAGATATAAGTTTAGGTTGCTAGGTGCGGATGTGATTGAGCAACCCTTGTTTCACTGTTATTGATACATCCGGACAGAAGTTATGGGATGACTTGATACAACCGGACAGTGCATTTTTATCAAGTTGTTACATGAATACATTGGCTTATTTCAAAATCACCAGTAAATAACATTGAAAAAGTTTTTAAAAAACCAGACCCGCCCCCGAAAACTGGCCCCGTTGACCCCCGGGGGCATTTTTTTTTTTTGTAATTTTGAGATATTATGCTCCCAGGTGTTGTCCGGTCCTAAAGATATCGACTTGTCGACAGTTTGCCGAGTAGTTTTTGAGGAGTAGCTGGCCATACAAACAAACAGATAAACAGACAGACATACAGACAACTGGCCTTTATATAATAGAAGATATATATATATATATATATATATATATATATATATATATATATATATATATGTATATGTATATATATATATATATATATATATATATATATGAATTTAAGAAAAGTTCATCTTTTTATCATCTTTAGCATTTTAAACTTAAAGAAGGAGGCAAAATGCCTTAAAAACGTGTTAGATGCAAATATTTTTATTAAAATAAAAATAAATAATAAAACCAATATTTGTTTTCGTCTTCATCTTGACTTTTTATCTAATATTTCGCTTGATATAACAAGCCTCGTCAGAGTTTTAGACAAATAAAAGATATTGATCTTTTTTTTTCGTAATAATCCTTCGTGGTTTTTAGAGGCATTTTGCCTCTTTCTTTAATTATGTTTTTCGTCTCAATTATCGATGTTCTCTTATAGCTCTTACTGTATATTAAGTCAATTATTTGTATCTATCAATAGCACAATGCTTTAACAGTGCACATTACAACATTCAATCCTTGCCATGTATTAACACTGCATATTAACAACCGTTTCCACTGCATAGTACCACCCTCCATTAACACATCATGCTACAATCATTTATCTATACTATTACTACTCTTTATGCCAAACACTGCTTATTAACATCTACTTTTTATTATATATCAGCTCTATTTACAACAGGCCGCAGCAATGCAATAAGATATGAACAAAAATAAATAAGTTGATAACGACAAAAAAGTTATATTTATCTTCCGAATAACCATTTTTTAAAATTTACTATATATCTTTCACTAATTGTTCTATAGAGTCCGAACGGATATAAAATGAATATGTTTATATTTCGGGGGTAATACACTCATTATAAAAAAACAGGTGTATTTCGGTTGTTACTGAGAAATGTGACACTGTTTGATTTTAATGTGTATACAATTATAAAATAAATAAATAATTAAACTTATTTTAATGCCAAAATTGAATTATGCATTTCATTTCTCGCATATTGTTTGTCACCGAGTGGCTTGGATAATATATAAATATGTTTTGTTGATATTGAGTCAATTGCCCCGAATGTTAATATATGGCTTGAATTTTATTCGATATTTCGTGTCGATTTTGGAACCAGATCAAGTTTTAGACTGCAAAAGTAACGGAGATAAATAAAATGCATCACACAAATAATTAATTCGAGATTTTGGCAGCCATTTTTACGAGTTGGTGCTTCATTTTAAAACGTATTTATTTAAGTCGATTGGCATCAAATATCTTAACATATGTCTTTCGTTTACACTTTCATTACGTTTCCCCACGCATACTAATATATATATATATATATATATATATATATATATATATATATATATATACATATATATATACATATATACATATACACACATTTAAGATGATGTAATATATATATGCATCTACATACATATCAGATAATGTAATATATATATATATGAATATATATATATATATATATATATATATATATATATATATATGCATATGCACACATATAAGAGTATGTAATATATATATATATATATATATATATATAATATATATTATATATATATATATATATATATAATATATATATATATATATGTATATATAGAAAATATTTTATTTAAGTACTATACATTATCGTGTAGTTTTCGTGTACCGACCTTTCAGCAACATTTAGTAAGTATACGAGTACAAGGCGGTACACTCAACAGCCATTGTCATGTATAGTTCTGAAAATACTACTTCATATTAGCTTTTTTACCCACTACAATTTAGCATTTTCTTTTTAAACCTAACCTATGATACATGTTATATATATATATATATATATATATATATATATATATATATATATATATATATTAGTGTGTGGGGGTATTTATGTATATACGCATATACAATATATATATATATATATATATATATATATATATATATACATATATAGTGTGGGTGAGGGGTATTTATGTATATACGCATGTACAATATATATATATATATATATATATACATATATATATATATATGTATGTATATATATATATATAGATAAATATATATATATATAGATAAATATATATATATATATATATATATATATATATACACACATATATATGTGTATATGTACGCAGCATTTACTTTTGCAGGCAAGTATTGTTTAATATGAGAGACAACCTATGTCTAGATATCCTCTGGTAGATCATTTCAATAGTCCGAATCAGGATCTTAGTTTCGGATGGGAATTGGCTGATGAATTTGACATTGTTTAGATTAAACATCATTAAACAATCGAAGTTGAAATAGATTTGTCATTCGTACATCTTTATCTCTCTTCTTTCATTTATCTTCATATATATATATATATATATATATATATATATATATATATATATATATATATATATATATATATATATATATATATATATATATACTGGTGATACCAGATCAGGCTGCCCTGTGGCTCCCTGAGACGAAATTCACCTACATTGACGTTTTTGTTTGTTTTTTTTTTTTGTTTGTTTGTAAAACTTAATTATGTTCTACAAAACCAAAAACAAAAACAACAGCCCATCTCCCTTTCTCCCTCCCCTTTTTTATTTTTATTTTTCCTACCTTACTCCCGGTCCTGGATATGACCTTAAACTACATCCGATGGTGAGATCCGGCTTACGGACTTTGGGGAATGTGGAGCCTCATCTTAATTACCATTGCCCCAGGTCCACCCTGACCCGGAGTGGTAGTACCTGTTAGGGTCCCAACTATGGGTTAAATAGAAAGAGATATTAAAAGGGGAAAGAAACAAAAAAGAGAAGAAAACAAGACCAGATTCGGCATTAAATAACCCAAAAAGGGTTGATATGCCGTAAAACAAAACTACCTAACCAAAAACCCTGATTAAACATTTGAAGATATAAAGAACTTGAAGCATAAAAACTTTCACTATAATGACCAGATTCGGCATTAAATAACCCAAAAAGGGTTGATATGCCGTAAAACAAAACTACCAAACCAAAAACCATGATTAAACATTTGAAGATATAAAGAACTTGAAGCATCAAAACTTTCACTATAATGACCAGATTCGGCATTAAATAACCCAAAAAGGGTTGATATGCCGTAAAACAAAACTACCAAACCAAACCAAACTATATATATATATATATATATATATATATATATATATATATATATATATAGTATGTATTATAAGTTAGTTGAAAAAAGAAAGAAAACTGCTCAATTGTAGCGTTTACAAAAACTAATATAAAGTATTTCATTTATAGCATTGCATATCAGGCTGGGTTCTAATTCTCCGACCGGCAGTAATAATTATCTCCTACACAAAATGTGTTATAAGCATGATACACCATTGGTTGCAATTAATAATAATGAATGTTAATTAAAACACCATTTCATCGCCACCTTAAAATCGTTGTGAGCCTCTAGGAAAATTTGAAAATAATCAGTCACAAAAGGCGTAAAGTAATTTCGAGCCTGTGCTGTTGAACACTATGTGATTTAACTTACTGTATATGTCGGCTGATTTGACATTATAGATTTTAAATTCTCTTCATTCCGATGTTAATTGATAGTTGGCCGTGGTTGAATATTAGGCTGCACACTTAAAAGTCACTTGGCAACTAGGTTCGAATCCTCTGTAGTGGAATAATTAGCATATCTTACACTGAATTCTGCATGAGCATGAACTACTGGTGTATGTAAGTAATAATAATATATGTTTATCAACAAGAAAAAAAAATGTTGTTAACGCATCATTAACAAGGATGGGGCCCCTATGAGAATATAAAAATAACAGTCACACTAGGCGTAAAGCGGTGGTTTAAACTCTGCTCTTAAACAATATGTGACTTAGCTTACTGATTTGATATTTATAGGGCATGAAACATGTAATTAAGTAATAATAATAATAACTATAGATTTAAAATATATGTATAAATAAAGATATGTGTGTATTGTATGTGTGGGGTGTGTGTTGGTGTTAAAGGCAAAAGTAAAAACAAATAAACTACAGGAATAAATAATCATCACAGAAACAGTTTTACGGTTTCGTTCGGATCAACGAATGTCTTCAGAAAAAGTGATCTTAACGAAACCGGTTAAATTTTTCGTTTCTCGTTTATTAACTCTTGAATTTCATTTGTTTTCGCTTTGGTCTTTTTCTACACAACATCGTGTCTTAACGGCATTCATTTTATGGTATATCGTACATTTTTCCCTCATATATGTATATATATATATATATATATATATATATATATATATATATATATATATATATATATATATATATAAATAATATTCTTAAAATACGTATATATGTATTTGCGTCTATAGATCTGATATATATATATATATATATATATATATATATACATATATATATATATATATATATATATATATATATATATATATATATATATATATATACATCAGATCTATAGACACAAATACATATGTACGTATTTAGGATATTATATATATATATATATATATATATATATATATATATATATATATATATATATATATATATATTTGTAGGTAGGTAGGTCGTTCGAAGGCACGAGAAATAAAATGAGAAATTTAAAAGTTAAACTCTAAAAACCACATCTTCCGGTGCGGCGAAAATAGATAGAATCCAGAGGATAAAAAGTCCAATAGAGGGTTCGTTCGTGGATTCAACAACGCTCAGTAAAACGTGAAGTGGGAAATATTAGCCATTTAAAAAAAGTCTTCCTGGGCTGAAACTCATAAAATAAGTCTCGGGCAGCGTTTTCCTTGTTTTTTTTCCCACACTCTGGATTTTACTATTTCAAATTTTAAATCTTGGCCTTTGCCATCTTATCTATCCCAGCAATTTCCTCTGATGATAAGATGTTGATCTTTGAAAAGCCTGGCTTAAGGAAAAATTTAATTAAATAAATTGCCTTTTTGCGGAATATACCTTGCATTGAGGAAATGAATTGAAAAAAAGATCTGCCTTTCGCTTTTAAAATTCCTTTTAATCCTCTACCTATCTATCTGCTCTATCCTGTATATTGAGCTGCATACTTTTCACAATATGTTTTAACTTATCTTAAAAGTCCGCTTTTAGTTCTCCACTTTATATATATATATATATATATATATATATATATATATATATATATATATATATATATATATGTATATATATAAATTAATATATATATATATAGTCTAAAGAAGCTTTGAGGCATTAAAAAAAAAATGTAAAATGCAGTTTAAATTCCCAGACAAACTAACTAAATCCAAGATATTGCAGACTTAACATTCGTTGGAAATTTTATAAATGAAAAAATATAAGTAAAAAAAAGGGGGGGTTAATTATCTAAGAGTGAAACAAAAACAGGAGACCTTAAGCGTCTAATATTAACACGGGGATCATCAGCTGTTTACCATGAAACTGTTTCGGAGATTTAAAAACAGGGCAGTTATAATATTCATGGCTCTCCAATGATACTGATTATACGACCATTTCCCCAATAGTCAAGTGTCGAAATAATATATATATATATATATATATATATATATATATATATATATATATATATATGTGTGTGTGTGTGTGTGTGTGTTATGGTACATAAATAGTGTACAACATCAGTTGATACGTTATTTGCTTTGCAGTGTTAAATGTAGTAACTTAACATTTTGTGTTATAGAAATAAATGTGAAGTTAATATTTTCATAAAGAAATATCGAATTTCAATTCAAAGCCTGAATAAAGAGACTTTACATGTTTACTCACTCCAAAATATGAATGTAAATTAAAATTAAAATTTAAACCAAATCGAATCTCGTAAGCAGGCAATAAATCTAAGAAAAGTAACTCTACGAAATCCTTAATGATTCTGTATTCGAAATCTAATATTTATATTTCACTAGCGGGGCTACCCGGCGTTGCTCGGGGTCATACAAATATAAAATAGAAGAAAAATCGCGTGTGTAACTTCTTTATATTAAAACTTGTATTTCTCTCCCTCTTTCTATAGCAGTCTCTTTATCTTTTTATTTTTCTCTTCCCTGGTCGCCCCATTTAACCGCTACTTACTCATTTTGCCTTTTGCGAAAGCTGTTCTTCCCCACCACTCCTCTTACGTTGCCCAGGGAAAAAGTATGACATATTTCTATAAAATTACAACCTCTGTTTGCGCCTTCTATATAAGTACATATCCCCGCCCGGGTGTGCATACTATATAGATACATATATCCGCCCTGGTGTTCATACTAAATACATACCTATCGCCGTTCCGGTGCGCATACTATATACATACATATTGCCGCCCCGGTATGCATACTACATAAGTACCTATCGCTGCCCCGGTGCGAATGCTAAATACGTACCTATCACCGCCCCGGTGCGAATGCTAAATACGTACCTATCACCGCCCCAGTGCGAATGCTAAATATGTGTCTATCGCCGCCCCCGTGCGAGTGCTATATACGCACCTATCACCGCCCCTAGTGCGCGTGCTATATACGTACTGATGGCCGCCTCGGAGCGCATGCTAAATATATACCTATCATCGCCCTGGTGCGCATTCTATATACATATTTACTGCCGCCCCGGTGCACATGCTATATACGTACCTATCGCCACCCCTATGCACTACTATACATGTACCTATTGCCACCCGATGCACATACTATATATATACCTATCGCCGGCCCAGTGCGCATAGTGTATTGCACCTATCGCCGCCCCTGTGTGCATACCATATACTTACCTATCTCTGCAAGAGTGCGCATACTATATATGTACCTATGTCCAGCCTAGTTGGCATACCTAAGAACTCACAATTATTGCGGTGTATGTCACTATGCGAATGCTAAATACGTACCTATCGTAGCCCCGGTGTGCATACTACATAATTACCTATGGCTGCCCCAGTGCGAATACTTAATATATACATATTGCCAGCTTCGTGCAAATGCTAAATACGTACATATCGCCGCCCCGGTGCGAATGCTAAATACGTACCTATCGTAGCCCTGATGCGAATGCTAAATACGTACCTTTCGCCGTCCCGGTGCGCGTGCTATATACGTACCTATCGCCACCCCGATGCGCGTACTATATATGTACCGATCGCCGCCCCGGAGCGCATGCTAAATACTTACCTATCACCACCTCGGTTCGCATGTTATATACGTTCTTATTACCGCCCATGCGCACATGCTATATACGTAGCTATCGCCACCCCTGAATGCTTAATACGTACCTATTGCCGCCCCGGTGCGAATGCTAAATACGTACCTATCGCCGCCCCAGTGACGAAGCTAAATACGTACCTTTCGGCGCCCAAGTGCGCGTGCTATATACGTACCTATCGCCGCCCCAGTGCGCGTGCTATATATGTACAGATTCCCGCCTCAGATCACAGGCTTAATACATACCTATCACCACTCCAGTGCGCATGTTATATACATACTTATTGCCGCCCATGTGCATATACTATATAGTTCTTATCACCACCCCTGAATGCTAAATACGTACCTATCGCCGCCCGGTGCGAATGCTAAATACGTACCTATTGCCGCCTTGGTGTGCATACTACATATGTACCTCTCGCTTCCCCAGTGTGAATACTAAATATGTACATATTGCCGCCACGGTGCGAATGCTAAATGTGTACCTATTGCCACCCCGGTGTGAATTCTAAATACGTACCGATCGCCACCCCTATGCACTACTATATACGTACCTATTGCCACCCGGTGCACATACTATATATATACTAATCGCCGACCCAGTGTGCATACTATATTCGTACCTATTGCCGCCTTGGTGCGCATACTATATACTTACCTATCTCTACAAGGGTGCACATACTATATATGTACCTATCTCAAGCCTTGTTCGCATACCGAAGAACTCATATTAATGCGCCCCCGTCGTGTCAGAAAAACAAAATAGTGTTCATTCATGTATTGTCACTATCATGAATATAATATTTTTAGTTATAAACAGAAGAAAAAAAATGTTTGCCCCCCCAAGAACATTTTATTTCATCCTCCCCATACTTACAAATGTTTTTATTTTAAAAGGAAAAAAAGAAAAAATTTGCCGCCCCCCCAAAAAAAATGTATTTTCCCCCCATACATAGAAATATTTTTAGTTAAAAAAACAAACAAAAAACAAACAAAAAATTGTTACCCACCCCAAATAAGTTTTGTTCATCTTCCCCCATACATATACATATTTTTAATGAAAAAGAAACAAAATCTTTGCACCCCTCAAAAACTAATTTTGTTTGCCCTCCCCATACATAGAAATATTTTTACTTTAAAAAAGAAAAACAAATGTTTACCCCCCCCCCCAATTTTTTTTTATCCACCCACATACATATAAATATTTTTAATGAAAAAGAAATTGAAAAAAAAAATTTTTTTGACCCCCATACCCCCAAAAAAATTTTCGGTTAAAGAAAGAAAAAAAAATTCCGAAGTGCCGAGGTCATATCAAAGAACCATACTGTAGAAGCCTCCTGGTCCTATATTGTAGAAGCACCCCCGGTGCTGGGGCTTATGTTGTAGAAGCACCCCTGGTCCCTATACTGCAGAAGCACCAATGGTCCCAATTCTTCATAAGCCTCCGAGTCCTATATTATAGAAGCACCCCGATGCTGGGTCCTATACTGAAGAAGCACCCCTGGTCCCTATACTGCAGAAGCATCCATGGTCGCTATTCTGCAGAAGCCTCCGGGTCCTATATTGTAGAAGAACCCACAGTGCTGGGTCCAATACTGTAGATACACTCCTAGGCCCTATACTGCAGAAGCACCTATGGTCGCTATTCTGCAGAAGCCTCCGGATCCTATATTATAGAAACACCCATGGTGCTGGGTCCTATATTGTAGAAGCACCCCTGGTCACTATACTGCAGAAGCTCCCCGAGGCTCCTATTCTGCAGAAAGCTCTGGGTCCTATATTGTAGAAGCACCCCCGGTGCTTTGTCCTATACTGTAGAAGCACTTCTGGTCCCTATACTACAGAAGCATCCAGGTTCCCTATTCTGCAGAAACCTCCGGGTCCTATATTGTAGAAGCATATCTGGTGCTGGGTCGTATATTGTTCCTATAATGCAGAAGCACCCGTGGTCACTATTCTGCAGAAGCCTCCGGGTTTTATATTGTAGAAGCCCCCCCCCGGTGATGGGTCACATACTGTAGAAGCACCCCTGGTCTCTATACTGCAGAAGCATCTATGGTTCCTATTCTGCAGAAGCCTCCGGATCATATATTGTAGAAACACCCCCGGTGCTGGGTCCTATACTGTAGAAGCACCCTTGGTCACCATACTGCAGAAGCACCACCCGGCCCCTATTCTGTTGGAGTCTCCGGCTCCTATATTGCAGAAAAAGCCCCGGTGCTTAGTCCTATACTGTAGAAGCACCCCTGGTCCCTATACTGTAGAAGCACCCATGGTTCCTATTCTCCAGAAGCCTCCGGTTCCTATATTGTAGAAGTACCCCCGGTGATGGATCCTATACTGTAGAAGCATCCCTGGTCCCTATACTGCAGAACCACCGATGGCCATTATTCTGCAGAAGCCTTGGTGTCCTATATTGTAGAAACACTCCCGGTTCTGAGTCTTGTATTGTAAAAGCACCTCTGACCCCTATACTTCAGAAGAACCCATGTTGCCTGTTCTGCAGAAGCCTGCGGGTCCTATATTGTAGAAGCACCAGAAGCACCCCCTTACTGATGCCCTCTCTTTTTCATCTGCACAGTAGCTCTATCTAGGACATTGATCACTTTTCTCCCAGACAACGCCGAGTACTTAGAAAATCAAGGAGGCCTCCAGAGCACTACTAAAATCACTGTTACTGATTTCCCCTCATTTCCATGTCACAATAGTCTGAAGAGAAGCGTAGATGCTGTTAAAATAGTATACAAACGTATCACTACAGTAGCTCTATCTAGGACATTGGTCACTTTTCACCCGGACAATGCTGAGTACTTTAAACATCATGAAGGCATCTAGAGCACTATAAAAATCACTCTTACTGATTTCTCTTTCTTTTAATCTGCACAATAATCTAAAAAGAAGCGTAGATGCTGTTAAACTATTATACAAAACTATCACTACAGTAGCTCTATCTAGGAAATTGAGCACTTTTCTCCCAGACTACGCCGCGTACTTGGGAAATCAAGGAGGCATCCAGAGCACTACTGAAATAACTCGTAGTGATCCCCCATCCTTTTCATCTGCAAAATAATATGAAAAGAAGCGTAAATGGTGTTAAAATATGAGACAAATCTATCACTGCAGCAGCTCTATCTAGGATATTGAGCACTTTTCTTCCGGACAACACCGAGTACTTTGAAAATCAAGGTGACCTAAAGAGCACTACTTAAATGACTCTTACCGACCCCCCCCCCTCCTTTGCATCTGCACAATAGTCCGAAGAGAAATGTAGATAACGTTAAAATATTATGCAAACGTATCACTACAGTAGTTCTATCTAGGATATTGCTCACTGTTCTCCCGGACAACACCGAGTATTTAGAAAATCAAGAAAGCCCCCAAAGAACTACTGAAATCAATCTTACTGATCCCCCCCTCCTTTTCATCTGCAAAATAGTCCGAAGAGAAACGTAAATGGCGTTAAAATATTATACAAACTTATCACTACAGTAGCTCAATCAAGGAGATATCGCACTTTTCTCCCGGACAACGCCGAGTACTTAGAAAGTTAAGCAGGCATCCAGAGCATTACTAAAATCACTCTTATTGATTCCTCCTCCTTTTCACCTGCACAGGAGTCCGAAAAGAAGCGTAGATGCTGTTAAAATATTACACAAATCTATCACTAAAGTAGCTCTACTTTGGATATTGAGCACTTTTCTCCCGGACAACGCTGAGTATTAAGAAAATCAAGAAGGCCTCCAGAGCACTACTGAAATCACTCTTACCGATCCCCTCTCTTTTTCATATGCACAATAGTCCGAAGAGACACGTAGATAGCGTTATATATTATGCAAACTTATCACTAAAATAGCTCTATCTTGGATATTGAGCACTTTTCGACCGGACAACGTCGAGTATTTAGAAAATCAAGACGGCCTCCAGAGCAGTACTGAAATTGTCTTACCTATCCCTATCCTTACCTATTAGCTCAGTCGATCCCCGAAGCGTCTATTTTTTTTCCGGTTCTGAGATATTACACATCCCTGGGCTGGCCGGTTCGAATCATGTCAACCGTGTGACCGTTTGTTCGGTACTCTCGGAGGAGAAGCTTTACATACATACATACATTCATACATACATACATACATACATACATACATACATAGAGACAACTGGGAGTTATATAATAGATGTCTAATGAGCATGTACACTTATAATGGAAACAAAAACAATGATACTGCTAAATCTGATCTAGAGATAAGAACAAGGAGTAGGTCGTGGATTAATACTGGTTAGGAGATATTTAAACCCTGCTATTTTATTATCATGGAATGGGTGTCTTTCTTCTTAATAATATATATATATATATATATATATATATATATATATATATATATATATATATATATATATATATATATATAGGGGTGATATTTGGGAGTATTTTTCGGGGTAGAAGTAGTTATTTTGTTGGACTATTAGGGAGTTACGTATTATACAGGAGGGTATTATTGCTAGTCATTTATGTGTAGCGTTAAATCCATTTTATAAGCAGTGCTTGTCTCCTAAGTATGCATCCTTTTAAATATTTCATCCCTAATATTTAAACAGTTTGTGTTTTAGTCAATGATCATCCTTAATATTGGCAATTACTTGTCAAGTAACTGTAATTAAATTGCACGGTTTGAGAATTTGCAAAACTTACATACACATTACGCATCAAATCGTTCGCCATAACAAACAATATTTAAACACCTAACTTTATTCTGGTGTATTTATTTGAAAATCATATTCTATTTTTACGCGACTACGTGTACACAGAAAACACCTTGCTACAATTGGCAAAATTGATAAAACAAATGTTTAAAAAAACAGCTTTACGCATAAATTTTAGGTAAACCTCTCTAGCATTTCCGACCTATCCCAGCGTTTTATATGTCTTTTAACCACACATTTTACTTTTTTTTCTTCGGTGAGAGATATATCCCGGCGTAATTTTAATTTAAAAACCCTTAAATTAAAAACAAAATAGTAATAACGATTCGGTAAATAAAACAAGACTCATGAATAAAAAATGAAACTATTTCTGTTTTATTTATTTACAAAAAACAACTTCGTACTTGTAAAGAATTTGAACCGAACTGTTTCTTTTTTTGTTGTTGTTCTTTGGGGAACACTTAAATAAGCCTAAACTAATCCTAATAAAAGTTGTAAGTTTCACTCGGCAAAAGTCTGTTGGGTTCGGTTCCATTCAAATTCAGTCGCGATTTGTACTTTTTGTTACGCTCAAAACACTGTACACTTTCCTTGGCCACATAGATCTTCAACAATGCAATATCGACAATTGTTTCTTTACATTAAAACTATTAGCTTTGACCTGTGTGCGTTCGGTCGGCAGTTTACAAATGTTATTTAATTCTTTTCCAAGTATCCCGGGCAACGCCGGGCGAGGGGTACCCGCTAGTATGATACACAACTATAAAATTACGTCAGTAATTAATTTTTCATTAAATTATTCTCAGCTATGATGACCTAAAGACAAACACACGTATTGTTGACATTTTGATTTAGTATTACATTTTAAAAAGTTATTGGAAATAAATACATTACACTGGAAAGTTGTAATTGACAAAAATAAAATAAAAACGTATACATCGGCATAGAAAACAAAAAAGAAAAAAGAAAACGTCCGATTATGAGAACAGATTTGCGTTCTCTCTCCTCATGGTCGTAAGCAGAGGTCTGTGCCACCAGCTAGCTATATGTTTATAAATTCACGTTGATATTAATTATAGAGTAGAGGACAACGTCATCAGTACTGTATATTATACATTTGAAATTTAATGTATATCACTGTATATTTATATCTTCTTTTTATCACTGCATGTTATCATCCTCAATTAGCACTTTACGGCACCAAACATTGATGTTTAATTATCTATTTGTAAATTTATTGGTGATCCGCAGTTTACCAAATAAAACATCCGTAATACGTAAACATATCGTCTACACGCCGTTTGATTTCACGTTTAGAACTTTTAACGATGGTTCGGTGCTCGAACAGGCGGCGCCCCGCGGGGTCGAAAAGTTGCTGACACAATGGCCCATTTAGAGGTTAAAACGAAGTAGATAGGCCGGTTTTGGAAGAATATAATAACGGGTAAATGGACATCAGCCATTATGAAATGAAATATTTCCTTTGCCTCAATTTGTTCTCTTTTCCCTTTAACGTCCCTTTATGTCCGTTCGTTTTTGGGGGCGTCTCATACGGAACAAATAACACCCTTTCTTCCCGCCGTTAGGAAAGATCGATATACTTATCGCCATCGACACGGGCACGTGATGAGAACTCAAATATTGATTGAACCAAAATGGAAGCGAATAGTAAAGGTCGCTTACAGTCGTGCAATTTTCAAGTGTGTCTATTTTAGTATATTTCTTTACGTGTACTACACTATTGAAAAGTATATAGCTTTCTATAAAGAAACACTCACTCACTCTATCTCTCTCTCTCTCTCTCCATATAAATATAAATATATATATATATATATATATATATATATATATATGATTAAACGCGGAGCAACTGAACGTACTTAGCACAAAGAAATAAGCGTGTTGAAACGTTTTGTCACATAAGTTTCATATTTATTAAAGGTTAAAGAGAGCAAGTCTACTTGGTGACACATTCCGGTTTTGAAATCGGAACTATTATTTCATACCGCTTAGCATTTGGCGTAATTTTGAATTTCACTAACTTAGACAGATTTTGTTAAGAGAATCAACCACTTTTTTACCAAGTTATAAGTTTGTAAAACCATACATGATTGTCTAAAAAGTGTTATTTGATTATTTGTAATGAAAATATACACATTTCAAAAATAGCTTTTCTCATGTCTTATGTTCTTTTATTTAATGTTGAAAACAACTTATTAATTGCTCTCCTAAAAAACGTCCGACCTAAAATATGATAGGGAACTGTTTTTTGATAAACACCACTTGTAATTTTTTTATTTCAATTTTCGATTTGAAAAGCATAAATCGTCACCAAGTACACTTTTTCTCTTTTACCTCATAACATTTTTATGAAAAACATACATTATTTGATAAAGAATGGACGACCGTTCGAAATATCAACATTAAAATTAAAATTGAATTAATTACATTCATATTTTACATTATATGGTGTCCATTCGCTATTTTTTATTTGCCAAATGTGAAACACTTAATATTTTTAGCCCTTAAACTCGCGATAAATCATGCTATTTTCGCTAAAGAATACATGATATATGTTTTTTCAGCCGATTGTCTGCAATATAGTAATTCAACAGATTTGATAGCTGTTGGAAGTCTCTGCCCCAACACTTGGCGTCTCTGACAACGATCTTTAATTTCAATGTAAAAAATCATTCTTTTCAATTATATTAGGATTTTGTTCCCTGGAGTATAACCCCCACGACGATCTCCATTTTGATAGTCGAATATCACGAACATTCTGCCCAGCTTCATGGACGTGCTGTTATCGTAAATACATGCATGCGTCTTGAAATGTAAACGACATCTTACTTCGCATTTCACTGTATGTAATCTGCTAAATAGGGTTCAATCTTACCAGATATTAATCTATATAAAATTGATATATCATGACATTAGTTTTGTTTGCATATTCGTCTATTTATAACCTCGGTTAATAAATATGCTATGCTACATAATCATTTGTGTTAGGGTTAGGGTTATGGTTATATTACATAATAACTTGTGTTAGGGTTAGGGTCATATAACATAATCATTTGTGTTAGGGTTAGGGCTATATAACATAATCATTTATGTTAGGGTTAGGGTTATATTACATAATCGTTTGTGTTACTCGTTGTTCCTGATTCATATAGATCACAGAATTAAACTACAGAATTTAATAAAAAAATAAACAAAGAAAAAAAATGGTAATTCAATCAGATTATAGACCACCTCTATAATCTGATTCATTTACCAGTTTTCTTCTTTATTTATTTTTATTTAATCCTTGTGTGACGCGATTCTGTTATATATAACACTGTGAAAAGATAGAGTCTGTCAGATTTAGTCGAGCAACTCTTAATGATTGTCTTTTCTATTTGTTTATGATCATGCCAAATCTGAAACCGAACTGAAGCTTTTCCAATCGAAATGGAAAGTCAGTTGATTCCATAGGTATTCTTTAGATTAGGCGGTTAACTCAAACATATTTTCTGGTAGGGTTTTTATCTATACGACAGGAACCGCCATATTATTCAGTTTAAGTCTTTTTACGTAGTATACATTGGTCGGGATGATCGTACGAAACAGTATGGCTGGCCTCCAAGTATCAGCAATAAATAAATTTAGTGGAGCAGTCCCTCGTGGTTGGAGACTGCAACTCAGTTGGATAATTTACTATTTTGTTCTACGAACCGATTGTATCAACAGAAGTAAATATTAATACATCATCATTATAAGGTTATACACGTCGTATCGTTTCATCTAGGGAAACCAACGTAATGATTATATAAATGAATTAAATAGGATGAAGTATCAGTTATTCGCGTCGTGCGTAGTTGGAAAATTAAAATAATGAAAACGTCACGATACACTGTCGGTTATTCGGTCAATGAACATGATAGTCCTCTTAGGCGAAGGGATACTGCGGCCAAATCCACCCTGCTTTTTGAGATTCGACTCTTGTTGAGAACATATCTGTAATGATGCCTGTCTATTCTGACCATCGTTTAAATATACAACAGTAGTTTTTAACTGCGTAAATGCCAACCAGATAACAGGCGTACTCTTTCTCCAAATGATAAAAGAATGTAACATTTACTATTTTTGTCTATTCTCTTCTTATTAGATTCTCATTGCTGATGTAAAGTCAGCTTTCGTAGATAATAGATAACTTGCACGATTTAAGCAATAGTTTGTTTTTTTATACATAAATAGTTTTATTTTTATAGGATTACATTGTATATTTAACTCGTATTCTGTCGGATTCTGGATTCCCGGGTTTTTTAATGAATCTGTTGTCGCTGTCATATTTAATCGTTCGATTTTCCCTGTAATATGCACTTTATTTATTTGTAAATAGTGTGCGTGTTTACACTCATGTGTACATTCTCCACTTGTAATTATGTTCTATCTTTTCTTATATTCCAGTTCCCACAGCAATATATGTATATGTAAAAATAAATATTCTTAAACATAATCCACAGTTTGTATGTTCTATATCGCAAAAGGCGGCGGTTGAAGAATAACACACACAAAAAAGTGCATCCTGAAGTTATGGCACAATTTGGCAGCGTTAGGGTGTGCCTTTTTGTTGCCATTACTCCCACGGTGACCCAGACACAAAACTGTCTACATTGAATCTATTGGTGTAATAGTAGTTTACAATCGCAGGCTTATTTTTACAAAATATGCTTTTTCAAAGGTAATCTACAAACAATGTGTATACAATATATAATATTTTAAATTACAAACTACTATTTTACATGTGCACTAACCGACATGTTTAATGGGTTGATTGTTAAAATACATGCGAATAACAGAACTATTTCACTCATAAAAGAGAAACTACTCAACAAATTTAACATATGTTTGCTTTGAGTTTGAAGATCTATAATTTAATCATTCCACTTGAAAAAAATAATGTGTTTACAGATACGAGGTATCCTTTCTGCGGTTGTTACTTACTTGAGTATTTCCAATAATAATAGGCTGCTAGATACGGGACTCCCCTTGATAGTAAGTATGTATCTTCATGTATTGCAGCTGACTATCTTATGTGGTCTTTTCTGATGTGGCCCACAATCATCTATATATATTCCAGTAGATCAGGCGGAAGGTTTTGTTGGCTAAGCATCTCACGGGCAGTTGGAGTTTGTGATCCTCCATAAGCAAGATGCGCTATGGGCGATAGTCTTGATTTGCAAATCTACGTTTTAGTAGAATAAAACAGGTATCATTGTAATCTACAAAAATATAAAACATGCTACTTGTTTTAAACCGAACTTGTGGTCTTGTTTGGAGGGATAATTATTCTGTTGTAGAAATGACTGAAAGTTCGCAATTGACAGTGGTACAATCGCGCAACGACGTCGGGCCAGAACAATAAGCAGACGATCACGGCCTAGCAGTGAACGTACGTAAATATTCGTTCACAATATTACGGAATTTAAGCATGGAAACTTTAACCGAACTAATTTGATTTGGTATTGAATAACCCGAAAATAGTTTCTATGTGTTAAAACAAACAGTTTGAATTAAAATAAAATGGTTTAGCAAAGAAACGTCTATTGAATATCTAACTTTACATCTGCTAGCCGAAATTCTCATTTACTATGGTGATAGATCAAATATAGACCACATTTCCAAATGCAAAACGTGTCTAACAACATCCACAGGCAACTAGTTGTGTACTGTAACTTTAACGTCGTCGTTTACTCTGTGTTCGACTCTGTAGCTGTTAGTGTTACATCCAGATTAACAAAGCCGCCATTTAGGGCGTTTATCATACCTATATTATTTCCAATTGCCCAATTGAGAAAGTAGTATTCCTGCTGGAGAAGACGAATAGCTTAAAGAACGTGCACGTGCGCGCGTGTGTCAAGTAAGAAATTCGTCACTGGAGAAAAACTAAAAAAAAATAATTACATGGACGATGTTTTTTTATACTACTAAGCTATCATAAAATTACGCCATTTCGTAAACAATTTAGTTAGCGCTCAGTGGTAAACGTTTATTCAGATTTAATTGCACACTAATATGCAAGCATTTTCATATCGAATCATTTATCATGTATTTCACTCAGCGATTAAAATGATTTTATTTTTTGGGGGTTTCTTTTTAAGTTTTAATCTAAACAATGTGATTTGCTTTTATAATTCTCGGCATAACTGTCTCATATTTAATTATACTCCGTAATGTATTCTTCGACGGCTGCAAAACGTGAAGGAATAGTTAATTCGTGATAAACCCGCTGTTTTTTTACATTTGTGATACTAGTATCCCTTTATCCAAGGCAGCAATTTGCTTCGATGTCTAAGTTAAAAGAATAGGATGTTGTAAAATGTAAAACACGACAACTTCTGATATGGTTGATGTAGTACTGTTATTTCGCAAATAAAACGATATGAAACACTTTGATTAATAGCATGAATTCTTGTCTATATTAAAATAAAGGGTAATTCGGAAGTTTAACGGAGACCTGAAAACAGAGAATTTGTTTGTTTAGTTTTTGTAAATACGGATGTCCGAAAATACAATAATATCGGTAAAAATCTAACAACCGAGGTCAACGACTATTTAAAGTAATTACATAATTGAATTATTTAAACATACATTTTTTATTTATATTAATATAAAATAAATAAAAAGATATTGGAATACTATCTTATCTTTACGTTAAATACATATGTATTAATGAAAATTAATGTTTACACTTATTTTAAGTAACTAAATTACATAAAGTTAATATCATGGGGTTATTCTTTACAGACATTTTTTTTTTAAATTACATTAAACATATTTAATAAAATTAACGTCATGGATTTGTTTCATTACAGGCATATTTTTTGAAGAATTTTTTTAATGTTTTTATTCATTAATATTTAAAAAAATTAATGAACTATACGCCATGCAATATTTAAAAAAAGAAAATAAATGTTGTCCAACATTAATGTATATTTTCTGTGTTTAGCGCAACTTGCGCAGAGTGTCATTATAGGTATCGATTGTTGGATTTTTAATGAAATTAATGCTTTTTCGGACATCCACACTTACAAAAGCTGAACGTACAACTTCTACTTTTGAAGGTCTGTGTGACACTTATGAATTACAAAATAAAGCATTTATTTAAACTCTGGATTGAGACAAAATAAAAATGTTCTCAGTCTAAAAGTAATTCTCCGTCAATAACCTGGGTTAAGATGAAGTCTAATATCAGAAGAGATACAACACTTTGACTGTAACCAAATATTTAATACTTGTTTGTCTGTGTCTTTCAGTTTTATAGTCACTTTTATGGTATACTGCTATTTGACATAATGCCAATAATTGTGACCTGAACAATCCTTTAGATGCCTGGCGCACCTTAATAGGAAGCACACATAACACTATCATCATATAACTTTTACTAGTACTATTACTATAATAATAATAATAATAATAATAATAATAAGAAGAAGAAGAAGAAGAAGACGAAGAAGAAGAAGAAGAAGAAGAAGAAGAAGAAGAAGAAGAAGAAGACGGAGAAGAAGAAGAATTGGAGGAGGACTTTCTACAGTAAATCACTTACTATTCATGGGTAGCCTACATGTTTTTGGAAAGAATGAAACCCAACGTAGTACCGTGATGAATACGGTTAAATTATTTAGTGACAACATACGACTAGAATATTGTATCACTAAATGTGCCATTCTTGTTATAAGAAAAGGTAAACTTGTCCATTTCGATGGCCTTGAACTCCCGACAAAAGATCTTATAAATAATGTAGATAGTGAGGGGGCTACAAATACTTAATAATTCTGGAGGCGAATAAAATTTAAAACAAGGAAATAAAACACCGGGTCATAGCTGAGTAGAACAGCAGAGTTAAGAATATTCTTAAATTACACCTCCACAGTCGAAATACAATCCATACTATCAATGCCAGAGCAGTAGCTGTCATGTGATACACTGCCTGTGTACTTGACTGGAATGTAGATGAACCAAAACACGGAAATGCTTATAATTTATGGAGCTTTTGTAAAGAAAGCAGATGAAGATGTGTTGCATCTACCTATAAAGGAAGGATGTCGAGGTCTATTTAGTGTTGAACATGTTGTGAATATAGAATAACGTTGTCTATATAGATATATTTCTAAAAGTAATGAGATTCTTTTTTTGTGAAGTGAAAAGAGAGGAAATACTAAAAACTGGGGTACAAAAATCGAAGGTTACAAGAGAGGAGTTAAACTTATTTGGGAATAAACTACACAGTGAATTCTTAAAGAATACTACACTTAGACATAATGGTAGCTAGAATTCGTTGGTCATGGGTGATCTCAAAAGATCTACGGAAAGGACCTTAATGACAATCCAGGAACAAGCCCTCGCACTAGGTCCATAAAACATTACATTGACAAAACTGCAGAATAAACGATATATCGAGTGGGTAATGAAAGAGAAGAAACCTCAGCGCATATTGTATCTGAATGCCCAATGCTAACACAACACCAGTATAAAAATGGAGACACGACAAAGTCGCCCAGGAACTACACTTGATATATGCAGATGTTATGAATTGGGCTACAATAAGAAGTGGTATGAGTATGAGCAAGAAGTGGCACAGGGGAACGACAATGTCAAACTTCTTTGAGGCATGCGCATACAAACTGATACAGTTCTTGAACATTAAACCCCCGACTTAATCTTTCTAAACAAAAGACAAAACGATTTGCCTAATCATTTATATAGCATGCCTCTTCTTTACCAGAGTGCAAGAGACACACACCAAGAAATAAATAAATATCAAGATCTAAAATGGGAATTACTTAGATACTAGAAATATAAAGAAGTAACGGTGATTCCCGTTGTAATTGAAACGCTTGAAACTATAACGAAAACCCACCATAAATCGCTAATACAGATTGACGAGACAATTTATTTTCCAATTCTGCAAAATGCTTGCCTGCTAGGAACAGCGAAAGTGTTATGATACAGCTAACATCTCTAAGGTCAAGGGAATTGACTTCAGTTTCAAAAAGAAAACTCCAATTAAAAATATCCAAAAGTTAAGATTACTATGAAATAATAATAATAATAATAATAATAATAATAATAATAATAATAATAATAATAATAATAATAATAATAACAATAACAATAATAACAATAACAATAATAATAATAATAATAATAATAATAATAATAATAATAATAATAATAATAATAATAATAATAATAATAATAATAATAATAATTATTATTATTATTATTATTATTATTATTATTATTATTATTATTATTATTATTATTATTACTACTACTACTATTACTATTACTATTACTATTACTATTACTATTACTATTACTATTATTATTACTATTATTATTACTATTACTATTATTATTACTATTATTATTATTATTATTATTATTATTATTATTATTATTATTATTATTATTATTATTATTATTATTATTATTATTGCGGAAACCAACCCGCATAAAATCCGAATGGTAAACAACCACATTGTATTTAGAATAGTATGAAAATAAAACACCAGGATGAAAACCACCACATGAATCCAAGTAAAAGAAATTTCAGCAAATGTCATAAACTGCTGCCGCCCCCCCCCCCGCAAAAAGAAAGAAAGTGATGGCACCAACGTCGGCTAATCCCACACAAAATAGTAATGAAGGGTCAATGCGGATGGCAAGACAGAGGAGGGTGAGCAATAACAAACCTCCACTTGAAGAGTGCGGAGAGTACTACAGTCTTAAGAATGCTTATTGTCACCCAAATACTAGAGGATATTAATGGTCGTTACCAGGGAAACATCAATAGGAAGTGGATCTTGCGATACCGCAAAGTAATTTGCAATGGATATCGAAAACAGGTGAGGAGTGCTAGAAATCTGAGGAGGTTTGTTGTCACTCAGACTCTAGGGAACACCACCGGTTATTATCAGTGAGCAATCGCTGATGATGCCTTGTGTGATACCTCCTAGTGAGTACAAATGATAATAAAATAATAATAATAATAATAATAATGATAATAATAATAATGATAATAATATAAGAATAATGAATAATGACCTGTATACTGACTATGTAAAGTAACGTTATTTTTCATAATTAATAAA
>OY744546.1:25333283-25435783 GCA_963556195.1 Sepiola atlantica | reverse complement strand
AATGCTTTGCACCCAAAAGACGACACGGACAGACTCTACGTGAAAAGAAATAAAGGAGGTAGAGGACTGGTAAATATAGAAGACTGTGTGGAAAACACCAAAAAAGAGCTGGAGAAATATGTAACCCAGAACACGGAAAGACTGATCACCACAGCAAGAGACACCAGCCCAACAAACAACCCCGGAAGCACTGAACCCAGAAACAAAAAGACAAGAAAGGAAAAGTGGGAAGAAAAACAACTACATGGACGCTTTATAAGACTCACAAGCGATGAAGCCAATGAAAACAGCTGGGCATGGCTAAGAAAAGGAAACCTGAACAGAGAAACAGAATCTCTGCTGACGGCGCACAGAACAATGCGATTAGGACAAACTTTATTAAAGCAAAGATAGATAAAACCCAGGAAAACAGCAAATGCAGATTGTGTGGACAAAGAGACGAAACGATAAATCATATAATAAGTGAATGCAGCAAGCTAGCACAAAGGGAATACAAGAACAGACATGACAGCATGGGGAAAGAAGTACACCGGGAAATGTGCAAACAACTGAATTTCGAATATGCAAGAATACGGTACAAACACAAACCAGAAACTGTACTAGAAAACGAAAAACACAAAATCATATGGGATATGAATGTACAAACAGACAAACCCATAACAGCAAGGAGACCGGATATGATAATAATCAACAAGAAAGAAAAATCCTGCCAAATCGTGGACTTTGCCGTTCCAGCAGCCCACAGAGTGAAGATCAAAGAGACGGAAAAGAGAAGCAAATATACTGAACTTGCCAGAGAATTGAAAGGAATATGGAACATGAAGAAAGTCAGTATAACACCAATAATCATAGGAGCACTAGGAACAGTCCCCAAAAACATGGAGAAAAGACTAGGAGAAATAGGAATCAAAGGGATAACTGAGACCATACAAAGGACAGTAATGATCAAAACAGCTACAATCCTGAGAAATGTCCTCGAATGCGGAAACCAACTCACATAAGCAACGAATGGAGAACAAACACATGGAAGCACAAAACAACAGAACCGGGGAAAATACAACCGCACGAGAGGCGCAAGCATAGGCTGACGCCACGAAAATTATGGACAGAGGGTCGAGGAGGGAAAGCGCAAAACCAGACCTCCACTGAAAGAGCGCGGACAGCTCTGGGACCTTGGGAAGGCTTGTTGCCACTCGGGCCCCAGAGGGGACCAATGGCCCTTATCAGCGGGAAATCGTTGGTAGGTGGCTGTTGCGATTACCGCAAGGTCATCAGCGGTGATGAACGAAAAAAGGTGGAGCATACTGGAGGCCTGAGGAGACTTGTTGTCACTCAGACTCCAGGGAATACCACAGGTTGTCGGCAGTGGGTGACCACTGACGATGACCAGTGTGATAACTCCTAGTGAGTAAATAATAATAATAATAATAATAATAATAATAATAATAATAATAATAATAATAATAATAATAATAATAATAATAATAATAATAATAATAATAATAAAAATAATAATAATAATGACAATCAATTCGAATGGACTATAAAACTACTTCTTCTTTAATGGAAATGCCTCTAGACAATGTATGAAACCACATGATGTAAGGGTGTAAAAATACTACTTCAAGGTCAAAACCTAGCCAACGATGAGTGTAAAATTAATAGATTAAGAACACAGCAATTCTTCCCCATTATTCAGAAACATCGCTAATGGAATGTGAGGACTATAGGGCACAATAAGGGAAGCAAGAGTTACGAGGCTGCCGAAAGCAAACCCAAGGCCAACGTTCTACTCCCCTAATGTGGGGAATTTAGTAAAATCAAAACACTTAACCGACTCTTGGGAATACACATATCCTATGTAAGATAAAACTGGTACTAGTACACTTGCGATGGCCCAAACTGCTGCTATGACTTAATTATCAACGTATACATAAATTCTACTGATACAACTACTACCACTAATAACAACAGTAATAAAACGTAACCGACTTTTTTTAAATAAAACATTATGGTACACACCTTGAGGTAGGAGTAATTGAATTTAAATGGCGTTGGGAAAATGGAGTATATAGAAATATGGGAACCTCATTTTTAACGCGGACTACATGAAATACAACACATGTAACTAGAATAATACTGTGAAAAAGACAATTCGGACATCCCTCTCCCCTTCAAAGAAAAAGTATGGCCACCAACGTCCAATTGTAGCAGAGAAAAATTACAAGAACGTTCAAGGACAATAGAAATACCAAGGAATGAGAGAACAATCCAGACGTCCACTAAAAGGCACGGATAGTACTGGAATTCTGAGAAGACTTATTGCAACTAAAGCAGTCGTTTTAACGATAAATCAATAGAGAATGGCTGTTGCGAGAATATACAATGATGTAAAAGGGTGTCCTATATATAGGGATTATGTAAATACAATGAACGATATAGGTAAAATAAAAGATATATTATGTCATATCATTTTAGTTTGTATAGGTACCTTTTATTTATTTTTTAAAAAATCTGATTCCCTAGAGTTATTGGTTTTCATATGTGTAAATTTGTTGCACATGTAGGTGTACGTGTAGGCATTCGTTTACGCGTGGGGTTCGTCTTTTGGCATTTTGATGTATTATTAAATTAAGTAAGAACGACGCTTTCAAAGATTTGACAGTTATCAATATCAATTTAAAGTTTCGTGAACAATGTGTGAGTTCCTTCTTGAGTATATTAATGTTTACTTAAATACCCTATATATATATATATATATATATATATATATATATATATATATATATATATATATATGATAAATATATTGTATAGATATACGTATACATGTATATACATATATGTGGCTATATACTTATATATGCATATATATGCATATATACACTTACATATATACATATATGTACATATATACATATATATATACAAATCTATACATATATGTATATATACAACTATGTACATGTATATATATATACATACATATACATATACATGTATATATATACATATATATATATATATATATATGCATATATACATATATATATGTATACATATATATATATGTATATATACATACACACATATATATATATATACACATATATATATATATATAAATGCATATACAAATATATATATGTCTATATAAACACGTTACAATGTTTAAAGTAAGACACCTTTCAAATGTACATAATTAATTTGTTTTAGAACTTCTAATCAATTAATATTCGCAAATATGTACCTATGATTATTTTTTTAAATTTCTATAGGTATTCAAAATATTTCCTTCGATCATAATCTTAATACATATTATGAATAGAAATGATTACACACATGGTTTCTTATCACAATATTTGAGTACGTAGTTAAATTACGTTGTTAAATTACGGCGTTCACTCAAACATGGTGTTACCCGCCCTCTGATTGTTAAGATAAACGTTCTTTTTCAATAAATCAACACAGAGAGAAAGAAAGAGAGAGAGAGGGGGAGAAGAAAAATTAGGAGAGAAAATAGGAGAGAGAAAAAGAGAGAGAAAAAGAGCGAGAGAGAGAAAGAGCGAGATAGTAAAAAAGAAATATAGACACACGCCAAGAACGTGTTATTTCATTAATAACATGTAAACAACATATTCTCTGAGATTTATCGTACGAGTCGCTCAAAATGATATATTTACTTTGATTTTTTATTAAAACGTTTTTTTTCATTCTTATTAGAAATTATGTTTTAAATGATAAATGTATCTAATCAAATTGTTAAATTAAAAAAATAATGTATTTAAAAATTACTATTTTTTGTAAAAAAACAAAAACATTTTATGGAATTTATAATCATGTTCACTGTATTTTTTTAAATTCTTGATTTCATGTTAGTTAAACCTTTTTTTCGATTTGAAAAACTTAAAATATTATTATCTTTTTACGACCTTTAGTGAGTTTAAGATTTTTTATTTTACATTTTACGCGGGGTGATTCAATTTTGAGTCCTAGCAGGCAATTCTACCACCACCGCCACTGAGACAGCTATAGGGAGTAAGACGGGAACTATTCCTATTTTTCATTTAATGAACGTAGTACAGCTCTAGAAACCGTTAGTCATAGCTAAAGCGAGGAGACTTTTACAATGTTGGTTTGGTTAGAATTTTTTTATATTTGCCTTACGGAGTACTCTTCCTTGTAAGGTAATTGTAAATTATCATATATAGTAACTATTTTTTACTATCGCCACAGTATATGCTTCATCTTAACAAAAACACATATGTGTTGTTATATATAATGTAGTGAAAGCTAAACTTGAAAAAAAAAAATTACATGAGACAAAAAACAAATAAGAATTTCCCCGGTTATATTAGTGACTACGAAAGTCTTCAAAAAATGCACTTTCTACGATTTTAAATCCGGTGAAAACTGGTCAATTCCTTGTTCGTTTTTCTCTTTCTTGTTCTAAATTTAATTTGGAAAATTGTTGTTTTTCACTATATTTTGTCTCTGCAATATGACATTTTATGTCATATCGAGATTTACTTCTCATATATAAAAATGTATGTATATATATATATATATATATATATATATATATATATAAAACAGAACAATAAGACAGGATATAGGAAGTATCTCCAACAAGACCTTTGTTCACGGGAAACCCAACGATTAACTGAGAGAACAACAAAGAATCTGATTAGTTAACTAGCTAGCCGTGTATATAAAACACCCGGCAAAAAATATTCCATGCAGTTTAGCCTTAAGATTACCCCGTGGATTAAACGCGGAGGCCTCTGTGTAGCTTAATTGCCATAAGTATCTTTTCATAGCTTACTACCTAGCTCTACTTGCGTATCGAGCACTGTTGGAGTAAATACTGATAATTGATACATACAAAATTATATCTTATGTAATTTTATGTTGATACATGAAATACTAATATATATATGTATATATATATATATATATATATATATATATATATATATATTTATATATGTGTGTGTGTAAAAGAGTTAGGCTACCAACATTTGTAAAAAGCTTTTTTCATCATTTATTTATTATTTTGTTATTTTATCATTTTATAATTTTATATAACGCGTTTCAAGAGGTGGTCCGCTCTCATCAGATATGTAAATCCATTTGAAGGAATGTCTTTCGATTTAAAAGAGTGTTGTTTAATTTGGGGAAATGTGTTATTGTTTGGCGTTTTTGCGCATGTGTAAGTGTGCGGGTGTGTGTATGTGTTTTGATATTTTTATCTTTTATATTTTTTTTTCTCTCTGCTTCTCTTGTTCAAAGTCGTGTGATATTTTTTCCCCTTTCTTCTCTTGGTAAAAGTCGTGTGTGTTTTTTAAGTACGTGTGATGTGGACATTTATTTTATCGGTCATCTCCATTTCTTGAAGTGCTTTAATTTTCTTTTGAAATTTATTAATTTTCATTACCCTGTCGGCGAATTGGCTGTGGTGTCCGTGTGTGTGTGTGTGTGTGTGTGTGTGTGTGTGTGTGTGTATGAGCGACATACATTGAATTTTAATATACAGTGTGTTTCTTGTGTTAGTAAGTATGTGTAACCTTTGCTTTGGAAAATTGGCATTATTTTAAATTGTCCCTCGCTGCATTAGTGCACATGTTGGGAGACGAATAATTTACAGTTTTCTTAAATGTTAATGTTGCTGTTATGTAAATATACTCTATTATTAAATGTTCGGTGGCGCCTACGTAAGATTCGTTGCATGTAGTACATTCTAGCACATAGACAACGTTATTGGAGGTGCAGTTTAGTATTGTTTATTGTGAATGTTTCTTTTATAATTATGTTATAATATGTAAGATGTTATCTAGTGCTTTATTTTGTTTAGATTTTTGGTTACTTGTAGATTTAGTTATACTCTGAGGGTTGATGTTCCAGAGGTTTTCAAAGAAGGTGTTTAGTTCTCTCGTATTGCTGTGTTTGTTAGCGAAATATATTGTGTTTGTTAGGGAAATATAATAATAACATACTTATAAAAGAAGCTGACAAAGATAGTGCGGTAGTCATCCTGAACAAACATTACTATACATCGAAAATTATAGAGGTATTAGAAAACAAAGACTACTACAAACCAATTAGCACCAACATTGATAACAACACCATTTCAAAAATCACAAAACTTTACACTCCATACAATAAAATAGTAACAAAGAAAGAAAAGGATTTCCTAACAAACTTCATGATTAAAACAAACACTTCTACAGACTACCTCAAATACATAAATCAAATGAGATAAGAAATGCCATCAACACGCATACATCACGATATATTAGTGTCCCAAATCCGAGTGACGTTACATTTAGATCCATAGTAGCAGGACCATCATGTCATCACGCAGACTGAGTAACTTAATTGACATATTACTACAACCATTCACCGATCAAGTCAAGAGCTACATAAGAGACGACATACACTTCCTAGGCTCCTTTTCACAAATAATAAATCCCGGAACTAAATTAGTTACATTTGACGTCAGCAGCTGATATAGCAACATACTCTTGACTTAGGTAAACAGCTGATATCACACTGGATTGACAAACACCCCAAAATACTACACCACAGATTCACCAAACAATTCATCCTCGACAGCATAGACATTATTCTCAACTATAACTCATTTGAATAAATAATAAAAACTACATCGATGTTCTAGGTACAGCAATGGGAACCAAAATGGTACCAACATATGCAACCCTAACACTGGCCTACTTAGAGAAGATATTGTATGAACAGATCAAATAAATATGTGGGCATAATATTCAAACCCTCTTTATAACATCTTGGAAAAGATACCTGGATGATTGTTTCATCCTCTTGGAACCCACATGAGGGAATCACTAAATTACACAGCATCCTACAAAACCTACATCCCCAAATAAAATTCACCATTCAACACAGTCAAACAGCATTACCCTTCTTA
The DNA here is from genome assembly GCA_963556195.1 of Sepiola atlantica. Lineage (NCBI taxonomy): Eukaryota > Metazoa > Mollusca > Cephalopoda > Sepiida > Sepiolidae > Sepiola > Sepiola atlantica. The sequence continues at coordinate 25,428,837 of OY744546.1, read as the reverse complement.
GATGTACTAATTAAAATTTAAAAAACAATCACAAAATCACATACATCTACAACAAAGCCACCCATTTTAGAAGCCATCACCCCAAAAGCTGCCAAAAATATATACCCTACTCCCTAGCACGCAGGATCTGTCTATAGTCAGAGACAAAAACCTCCGGCTTTTCCGACTAGAAGAACTAGGGAACACTTTAACAAAAAGAGGATTCCCCATACAAATAATAGCCAAAGGTATAGAACTAGCAGAACAAATACCATTAGAACAATTACGAATCCCAAAAAACGAAGCAAATAACAGATACTAGTATACATCCCTACACACATCAAAATCAATCCAGAATTATTCACAGAAATAACATGAAACCTTACCCTACTGTACCAAAACAACACACTAAACAACATATTAAAAACAACGAAAATAATAAAAAGCAAACGCCAACCAATAAACCTCAAACAAATGTTAACCTCATCTAAACTAACCCAACACACAATACGATGGGTCACAAAATGCATCAAGAGAAATGTGTGGGTCTGTGACATAATAATAGAGGGGAACTCATACACATTAAATAACCCAACACAAACATTCACAATAAAAAAGACGTTACTTGCACTTCCAAAAACGTTGTCTATGTTCTAGAATGTACAACATACAACGAATCTTACAAAACATTTAATAATAGAGTATCTTTACATAAAAGCAATATTATAATGAAAAAAAAACTTAAATTATTCGTCTCCCAACATGTGCACTCATGCAGCTGAGGAAAATTTAAAATAATGCAATTTTTTCAAAGCGAAGATTACACATACGTACAAACACAAAAAAACAACTTTCTATAAAAATTCAAGCCAGCATTGAACTGATCGTAACTCAAACTACACACCATACGGACCGCACTTCTATCCACCTTTCTCTACCTCTCTTTATCCACATCTACTAATACGCCTGTGTGTGTACGCACATATATGTATATGGGTGTGCGTGTGTGACGGGTATGTATGTCAGTCACCTATGTACAAGATTCAGAACTGACCGCATGCACACACACACACACACACACGGATACAACAGCCAATTCGGTGACAGGGCAATGAAAATAATGAATGCCAAAAGGAAATCAAAGCACTTCAAGAAATGGAGATGACCGAGTAAATAAATGTCAAAATCACACGTACTGAATAAACACACACGACTTTGACAAAGAGAAGCAGAGAAAGAATTTAAAAAAACAAAAATTTAAAATATCAAAATATCAAAACACATACACACAAACACGCAAACCTATACATGCGCAACAACGCCAAACAATAACACATTTCCTCAAATGAAACAACACTCTTTCAAATCGAAATACATTTACTTCAAATGAATTTACATGTCTGATGAGAGCGGACCACCTCTTGAAACGCGTTATATAAGATTAGAAAATGATAAAATAACAAAATAATAAATAAATATTGAAAAACACTTTCAACAAATGTTGGTAGCCTTATTCCTATTCATATCTAATTTTCTCTCGTGTAACTGCACTCATAATGCACATCCCCTCTCTTTCTCTCTTTCTTTCTCTCTCTCTCTCACTTTCTTTATATATATATATATATATATATATATATATATATATATATATATATATATATATATATATACATGTATATAACTTGATTTATCTATTTAATCACAGATAAAATTAAAATCTGACATTAAAATTGTAATACCAATCTCTAAAACAATAAAAGATTTACTCAACACCTAAGCCCAGCCATCAACTACGTCATGAAATAAACGGGAATATTATATCCCGAATTTACGAACAAAAACAGGACCTAAAACACAAGTAACCGTACTAACCTACTAGTCACACACAGAAACATTTTTACCCACAATTTTGACCGGACAAACTGCATCCTCTTCAAGACCAAATACACTCTGCCACGTCGCGAGTGTATCGAAAGCTTTATAATTAATACTTCTCTCATCATCACCTAACATACCTTTTAGACTCTGATTTTATTCGTTAAGCAAACATCTGGCAAACGCCGCACTAAAACTATGGAATTGCGCCACTGCGATTCCGGATGAAGTTACTTTTCTTTTTTATTACACTTCATCACTATGTTTTATATTATTGTACTGCTTTTTTCCTTCTTCCCGTTTTTCTATTTTGACGTTTCTCCGCGAAATTGTTCTTATTATTTTCTTTTTTTCAAATAGTTAAACACGTGACTATGACGTCTTTTTGTGCGTTCTTTTTTATCCTATCTTTTTTATAGTTTTAATTTTTTTAAACTTTTTATGAAAAAGTTCGTTGATCCGAACGATAACGGTAACATCTCTCATTTGTATATTGTTTTTTCATGTTTTTAAATTTGTAGTTTCTGTTCCTTTTTTCACACATATTTTCTTTCACAGCATTTTATTTCATATTTCGTGCATTATTTTCCTCATATATATATACATATATATATATATATGCGTGTGTGTATGTGTGCGTATGTGTGTATGTGTGTGACAATGTGATTTTAGTTGACCCTTAGATTATAGATAGATTTCCAGCGCCGTATCGTCTGACTATTGAGAGCCCTGATGAATTTATTGATTTAAATAGTGTAACAATACATTGTCGTGATGACCCAAATGTCTAAACGGCTATACTTTTACACCATTATAAATTAAATGTCTCTCTATTCACAAAAATTGTCACGCAAAGTTGGCCCTAAACTGAAATAAATCTTCATTCGTGGTTTAAAAATCGTGTTCACATGTTCACTAACATCGTTACAAAACGGGCGGATTGTCTGATAATATCTCATTACTAATATTTTGAAGGTTTCAAAATGTTTCAATTTACGCCAAATTAAAGAAATACTAGAGAAAAATAACCATTCTCTTTTTCGATATTATTATATGTAGATTATATATCACGTTTTAACATCGGCTATCGTGCCATCTAACGAAGTGAAACAACATCTGATCTGTATATTTATGAGCGACTATTTGCAGATAAGGTACTGCAACTTTTTAAGTGAAACTTTCTCGAACGTTACTTCTTCACATGATTCTAGAAAAGCCGTGAATCCGTCTCTAGCCATACGTGAAATTTGAATGGCTTGCTAATTAACGAGATGCTCCCCATAGTGGATATCCGTTGTTTAGTTTCATTATACTAACATGACGCTCCGTTGTTATCGTTAGACGATTCTTACCTTACATTAAAGGTGTAAAAATAATTACCTTGTTTTAGTTAATACGGCTTATTTGTTTTCCGCTCCATTCACAATTATTATTGGGCGATCCTATTTATGGCACACAAAAGGGGTAATTCGTTTGATTTGATTTGTTTGATGGTTTGACTTACATTCAGCGTCAAGTGTTTTTATTAAAAAAATCTTTCCGCGGATGCTGTGGTTTTATGGTGTACAATTTTTCTCTGGTTACATTTACTTTTAGATGTTTAAACATTTGTCCGCCCCAAACAAGGCATATTGCCGCTGAAGCTAAAGGGGCTTCTTTTATAAGAAACGAGATTTATAGGGCAAACCTAGGTCGCAAAACTGGCAGAAAGATGCTCAAATTACACTAGAATTTCTGCATTTTAGTATTATGACGGAAATGAGAAGTAAAGAGGGACATCCATAGAAAAGTGACCCTACCAAAGAAGCTATTGGAGTCAAACATCTTCCGAGATACCTGTATATTGAAAGGGAAGGATTTGTCTGAAAGTCGGGTGGTCGAGGGTATTTTAGTGCAGGAGGTACAACTACAATAAGTTCATCAGATAACTTTCTTTAGAAGAACATGTAATGATCATGTTTTAATTTGAGTTGTTTTTGCGTTATGTTATACATTTCCCAATATTATGGCCTGCTAACTTTTCATTTGAGCTCTGTCTATACATGTTTTTTTGTCAATTTTTTAAATAAAGTGATTCATCTATTTTTCTGTGAATATTTCTGTTGAATTACTGTGTTTTTTATGATGTCGATCCTCCCTTGACTCCAATTTCTTCTGGTATTTTTTTCAGTTTTGCTAAAACAAATCCTTGTGATTCTATAATTATTGGTATTACGGAACATTTAGTCCTATTCAATATCCGCTTTAACTTTCTTTTTGACCAGGTCGCCTTGATCTTATCTGGACTATTATTATTATTATTATTATTATTATTATTATTATTATTATTATTATTATTATTATTATTATTATTATTGTTGTTTTTGTTGTTTTTGTTGTTGTTGTTGTTGTTGTTGGTGGTGGTGGTGGTTGTGGTGTCGTCGTCGTCATTGTTACAATAATAATAATAATAATAATAATAATAATAATAATAATAATAATAATAATAAAGAAGAGAATAATTATTTACTCAGTCTGAATTTTCATACATCTCATTATCAGTGATTTCTCACTAACAATCACATGTAGTGTTACGTGGAGTCTGAGTGACAGCAGACTTAGATTACCAACATTCTTCGCCTGTTACGTAACAGCTGTTTACCATGAATTTATTTGTGATAACGGTCGCTACTTTCTTTAGAAAATAAATGGTAAAACAGCCTTCCATTAAAGAGTTGTTCCGTTTGACCTTTGTATTTTCATTCATATTGATCGTTCACGACCATTTTCGTAGTACTAACAAATGCTCATACCATCATATTTATAATTATTATTTCATAGCAGTCTCAACCTTTGGATGCTTTTAGTTGGATTTTTCTTTTTTTTAATGTCAAGTCAATTCTCTTGACTTCAGACATTCAAGCTGTATCTTAACATTTTCATCTTTCATAACAGACAAGCATTTTGCAGAATTGGAATGAAAATATCCTTATCCATCTGTTTAAACAATTTCTGGTGGTTTTTCGTTATGGTTTCAAGCGTTCCAATTACAAAGTGTATCACCCTTACTTCTTTACATTTGCATAGTCTAACTAATTCTCATTTTAGATGTTGATATTTATTTATTTGTTCATGTTCGTTCTCCTGTAATCTGGTATCAAAGAGGCAGGCTATATCAATGAGTAGGCAATTTCTCTTGTCTTTTTTTAGAAAGATTAAGTCGGTTTTGGAATGTTCAAGAACAATAATTATTATTATTATTATTATTATTATTATTATTATTATTATTATTATTATTATTATTATTATTATTATTTTATTATTATTATTATTATTATTATTATTATTATTATTATTATTATTATTATTATTATTATTATGCGTAATAAAATAATTATTATTATGCGTAATAAAATAATTATTAATATTAGTTTGAACTGATGAATATTTATTATGCAACTGATAGTTTTTGATTGAAAACAGATTAATTCATTTTTAATACGCTGTCTGTGTTCGCTTCCGCTAAGATTTCTTTATGTTTTTGCCGTCTAATCGGCCATCATCCTTTTGTTCTTCCGATGCTTTCTTTCGATGTTGAACATCTGCCAAAGCGCTGTGATACAAAATTAGATCAAGCAGAAATTTAATGGGACAGTGACACTGATCAATCGTATTATGTAGAAAGCACTTTTAATTTCCAATAGAACTGATCACAGCGATTTTAAATCTATCGAAAGGATTACTTTCTAGACAGATTATGCATTTCACCATAAGTAAAGTTACGTTGTGATTAAGATGAAATAGATCATATATGCGATCCCTAATACAAACTAGTTCGTTTAATCATACGTACAATTATGAAAGACATAAAAAGAGCTACGGAATCGCACGGATTGAGGGCACCATAGCAGAATGCCGGTTCAGATGTGTTTGACATATACCGATGGCCTACAACAATACCGTTGTAAAACTTGCTTTTGCATCAGGAGTCGCCTTGAACTGACTGAGAAGAAGGCAGATTATAACATTGGCAGACACCCTGCGCAAAGTCGCTGTAAACCAGGTATGTGCCTGGCCCAAACCTATGATAGTGTTAAGTGGAGATAAAAATTCGTCATTGCGAACACCGCCTTTGCCTTGTGATTAAACCATTAAAACATAATAATGATAAGACAATAATGAAAATGCAATGTACACAAATGTCGATACTACTATTGTAATGTTGTATGGGAGTTTTAAGTTGTTTAGCACTTTTCATTTGCCACCTGTTTATATTTAATTCTAAATACAAGATTAGAATATACTTTTCATATTAGAGTTATTTAGAGTTATTATTATGAAAATAAACAATAAAATGCATTTCTCAAACAGAATAATTGAGCACCAATTCTATGCCCTCTTACGAGGATTAGAATCAAGTTATGATGAAACTTAAAAATAGATCTAGAATATTCATTACAATTTGAATAGAAATAAATTATTTGGTTTCGATTCTAGAGAATTTGTAAAGGGTCTTAAGCAGAAATTGAAATAAAGATACTATTGCTTAGTTGGTGTCTAATGACCATGAACTTAATTTAATGCAAATCTGAAATATTTGAATTTTCTAATAGGAGGTTGTGTCCATATAAAAGCTCATTTACCATACCTTTAATAACTTAACATAAGGTGAATGTTTGATATCAGGTTGTTATAATTTCACAAAAAAGGAGGTATTAAGGTATTATGAAGATATTTCACCAGATTTGTATCCCCTTTCAATGTAACGAAATTTAACAAAATATAGCCCATATTAGGACCGCTTATGCGGAGCAGCTGTGCTCCAACATTCAGTACAATCACTTACTTTGTTGAGAAATATATTCGTTACATACAAATATATAAACATATACACATATCTAACTTCATATAAATAGCGATAGACGTGTTTATTGTTAGGGTTGAAGTCATCAGAATATGTTCTGTATATGAATTTTCTGTACATAAATGTGTTTTGTATGTGTATATTCTGTAAATAAATAGTATGTAAGCGATAGTTGCCTTTAACTAATAGATTAGGCTCAGACATTGAGCATATCTCTAAATAGGTGTTAACCCTCCCCCAAACCAAAAAAATTGAGGCCTGAAAACTAGATGTAAATTCATGGCATACCCAGCATGATAAGTGGGAGCTTTAGTTGTTGATAGATTTAGGAAATAGAGTAGACAACTGGTAGAAATGGATGGGCGCTATGGGCTTTTATATTGATGGTTTATATCGAAAGTACCTACGAATTTCCCATGTGTGACCAAGGAAATTTAGAGTTGTACCAGGCGCACATTCTAATATAATTAAGAAATATATTTGTATTAAACTACTACTAAGCTCTACTCACGTAATGGCACTGTTGAATGAGAAATATACACAACATAAGTATCACCTCATAACATATGTGCATACACATGAAACAATAGTATATATATATATATATATACATATATATAAAGTACGCATAAAGATATGTATATATATATATATATATATATATATATATATATATATATATATTAATTTCATACCTGCATAAGGGTAATCCATCGACAAGTGTTTCTGGCTCAGAACCTTCATCAGCGTGGCTTACTTAGACAAGGATCAAAGTTTGTATATATATATATATATATATATATATATATATATATATATATGTATATATATATATATATGTATATATATATATGTATATATATATGTATGTATGTATATATATATATATATATATATATATATATTAGTATATACAAATTGAATTTTAGAATATATATTCTATGCAACACAGTGAGTAACATAAAGCAGTTATTTTGATGTACATTTCAACATTTAGAGAGTGTATATATGAACAAAGTAAGACTCATAGTTGACATGAAATTATTTCAGCTAAGGGGTAACTGTTCACTTCTGAAATGACCCAACCTAGGGCCTCATCACCGGATTAATTTTAAAGTCATACTCAGAACAGAAGAAATATAAAAATTAAGAGAAAGTAACACTTTACAAAAATCGAAAATCACAGTGGTTTATATTTATTATTTTTCTTTTTCGACATTTTTTTTAGATAAGGATTAGTACTTTATATTATTTGTATTCGTGGCAACATATAACATGCTAAGTTATAATCAGCCATTAGTTACAGTCTTCTGTACGTCGAAGCTTCTATCCTTAGTTTTGGGGATACTAAGAATACAATTAGGAATTACTTAAGACTACAACCAAATAATGGCTGAAGGAACGAAAAAATCTACTCCCATGGATAACCTAAAGGGTTCCATTTAAAATGTCATACACATTCCTCTGTTCGACAGAAGTATACTCAAATCTGATAAGGCGCACATGAAGAAGGTCGAATGTTTCATCGACCGAAACATAGTAAGAATAATATTTAAGATAAAAACTGTTGTCCGAATAATTCAATGATATACACTGTCACGCTCAGCACGTCAAGAAGCCTTAGTTATTCCATATATTAAAGTATGTATTCTTTAATATCATCTTCATTGCATTTATATACATTTATATACATTATATGATAATGTAAAATACCAATCAACCCTAGAGCAATCCAAAAGCTTCGACTTGATATTACTATTTCTCAAAATTCGAGTAACATACCATGGTAGTGGCACGAGTTTATATTCAGTCCTTGCTTCCGTATCAAGTTTACGAACATAGTTTACTGTTTATCTTCAAACTCGTGTATTCATGCAACGGCTAAACTAATAAAATCTCTCTGTCATAGTTAGAATGCATAGGTACTGATTACTTGAATTGAATGTGAAACAAACGTATAAACATGATCGTATTACTATTTATTTCAAATGTAAAATTACTCTCTAAGCTCCTCCGTATTTTTAAAAGCATTACCTATAATAATTCATGCTTAATGCGACCAAATTAATTGTAACACATACTTTTAACTAACGAACCATTTTTATACTAATGGTTCACTACTAACAAAAGCAAAACGCCACTTGAGGATAAGAATTACTGAAACATTTAGTTAGATGATGGAACAGCACTGTAACAGGATTGAACACCATAATTAACTCACAGAACGACTCAACAAATATTTGTTGACGTTGGACATGAAAAGGAGCATGCTGTAGTCTGTAGCGCGGTATTCCTGCGATAACGTGTTCTATACTTTTAGGTTCTTGAAAGGAAAATCTTATCATGGAATTGCCGTTTTACTTTTGGCACACCAATGAAGAAATGAGAGTTATTTGTAGTGTTGATAGATAGATGAGTTATTGATAAGACATGTTTACATGGGTGAGCAAGGCTATACACATTTATAAAATAACTATTGTCGTTATAGATTTATAAAATAATCTATACTTTTTTGCAGAGAATTTTAAGAAAATATGCATTTTTAGTGTATTTACTGAAGAGTAATCGATTAAGCAAATCTACATTGTATGTAAAAAACTATTTGTATTATATCCTACTTTTCGTCTGTAAATTATCGCTTTGCTTTGAACAGATATGAAATTAAAATTTCCACAATATCAGCAAACCACCATATCTGAAAAGTGTTAATGATCTAAATCTGAAATAAAGCAAAACACTTCAAACATCCACTAAAGCTGAAAGACAAAAAAAACAATAAAAGTCAAGCATGTGTGTAACACAAAATGAATTAACATGTACACTATTTCTGTAAACAAAAACGACCTTAAAATGTCCACTATTTTTACAATGCACCATAATAGTATAATTGAAATGGCTACTGTATCTTCTAAACAGAATAAGTGGCAGTTCCCACTATAACAGCACAACACAAAAAAACTTTAAATTTACACTATATTAGTAACACATTTAACAGTAGAAGACATGTTAAATAGATATCTAAATTCAAAAAGCTGCACGCAATAGCTTACATGCCAGAGACCTACACGATAATGTACACTTTTTTCAAAGTAATTATTGCATGAATATATTGTCTATCCTTTATTCTTACTGGTGATGTCATAGTTTAACGAATGGAAATCTCTGACTTATCAGGTTATATTATGAATCTGGATGATGCTAAGGTATTATATTGCCTATTAGTAAGACGCAATGGTCCCATTACAGCGACAGTCAAAAACACCCACTGTTGATTATGAAAGCTGCCCCACCATCTTTATTTCTATCTGAGCAACTTGGGGACAATTGATGTTCTATTAGTTTCACACTAGTGGTCTGGACCGCTCTTGTGTCTATGTTTAACAGATTTTCTAGCTGCTGTTTTCGACTTGTAATATTCTGGGGTACTGCTACGAGCGGTTGTTTAATAAGCAGTTGCATAATATCGGAATAATTGTAGCGCTATCTAGCACATGGAAAAGTAACCCTGCACTTATTCGTTGGGTTTTCCAGAGGCCAAACTTCCTATAGATAAAGACTTGGCAAATATTCTACTTGCGTGAACTTTCACATTCAACAAACACCCACTTTGTCCAATCCACTCTATCTATGACGTTAACAAGAAACAGACGCTCCAGAAAACTACCGACTCCCTAGACTCCTTAAAGGCTGTCGTTAAAAGATAAAAAAAGGGTTAGAACTGACATCGATGATGTAGAATGCTACCACTTTGTTTACTCCTAAAATATTAGTACTAAGCGAACAAATCTAAACCCCTTACTCTTCTCTAAGAATGTTAACATGCTATGATACATCCCACACTACCGTAGAAACTCTGACAAGCTTATTCCCGGGTTAGAAGTCTTAATCCCAAACATTTTCTCTTTGACTAGAGGAATAAGTCTAGAATCAGATAATCGCACTTACATGTGTGTTACATTAACCTCACAACAGTGGGTTAGTTATATTTTCACTCGCCGTATTCCTTCGACCCAGGACTGTGCCCTACTAAACTATATTTCAGATATTATAGCGTAGAATTTCCTTCAATTGGAGTGTCAAAATACAAGTATTAGACGAGTTTTATGTTTACCACAAAGATGTATTTTATTTCCATCACACATATTTCTCGAGCTACAAACACACGCACAGCTGGTGACAGCACGCATAGTTTCTATATTGCACATACTTTTTCACAAACTGTGACCTTTCTGACCTGCATCCGAGATTGTGAAGCTCGGTAAGCCTCACTACTTGACCTATTATGGGCAACACTACCCGTGGCTTGTGAGATAGATGCATATAGCCTACTTGGGAACGTTGATCATCATCTGATAATAGTTGTTACCATTTTAATATGTCGATCTTAAGCCGAAAGCTTTTACTACAAATGACGAGATTTTACTAATGGGCTGATTGGGAATCACTCAGATATTTTATCAGGGATGCTCAATGGAGAAAAATGTTTCACTCTCTGCGGTGCTAAGCACTAATGAAGTCAGTGAATTGGTCAAAGAAGGCATACCAGTCGTTTCTATTCTGAAATTATCCTGGAAACCACACTCTCCCGAATGGTTCCATCGATTGGTGCAGCTGCTATTGCACATAGACAACGAGCATTACGACGTTTCAACCGTCAAAGTACAACATAACACAATATTACATAAAAACACATTCTAAGAGTTTAATTTCCACAGGAAATAAAATAATACCTAGATGACTAGAAAACGCATTAAGTAGCAGTAATCAGGATCTCGTGATTTTTAGAAAATCTATAATAGTGTTGTGGACCATAGAAAATAAACAAATTTCTCTCTATCAAACCACCATGATACCGATTGAACGGTAACGGATTAGGCTGAATCTCCTGCCCAGCAATTTCACATAGGATTCCACACACAATTCTCTCACAAATTCCCCACTACAGACAGAAATCACTCTTTATGATCTAATCAGCAACTCTTCGCATGTCCTATATATAATATACGTTAACATCTCAAAAGCATCTACAGTAATATATTTTCCTTGCTATAGTAATACAAATTATGTGCTTAACTAGACCCGTCCTCTTCAAACTCTATAAAATATGCCTTGAAGAATATTGCTTCACTGAAAAGTGCTCAAAAGCATGCGTGATACCAGTTCTCAAGAACATTACTGAAAAAACTGTCTCGAAAAACTATTGCCCCATAATTCTCTTCCCGCTATTCGCTTCATTCTTCTAATCGTTAATCAATGTAACGATAGTCGACTACCTTGAAAATACAAGACTTCTTTCCGACCAACACTAAGTATTTAGAAAATACTGGTATACTGCGGATATCCTAACGGTCATCTATTCAGGCATACACCATACACTGGATGAAGTAGCTGAAACTGGTTCGGAGGTGCTTGATATATCAAACCGCTTTGACAAGTTGTGGCAGGAATGTCTTTTATAGAAAATAAATTCGTATGGTATTACTGGACAACATTTGATATAATCAGACAATTTTTAGTTAAAAAAAAAGATGCAGGTCGACATTGATCACCGGCACACTCAAAAATACCACATTAAAGCTGGTGTGCTCCAGTGGTTATCTTTGGTCCTTACTAATTCCTGTTTTACACAAATAACCTCCCTGATGAAATGGCGTCCGATGTCAGCACACTCTATTTTCGACACGAGGGCAACCCGAATCCACAAATATCTATAATAATTTGTAAATCCTTAGGAAATGATCTCCTGTAAGCAGTAGAATGCTGCTAAATGGATGGTAACATTCAATTCCCCCCAAGACAAAGCTTATTTTCACTTAAAAATATATGAAACCTTACTAATCAACTATTGCTATGGGTGATAGCACAGAGATTCAGACTTTCACACTTATTGGCTTAACATTTACACGTCACATGTATTGAAAGAAAAAAATATAAACGGAGAATACTTTGCTCATCTAGAATAATATCATTGTCACAAGTCACACAGCTCATGAATTAGAAGGGGTTCGAAACGACATATAGCTATATAGTTGGTCTTGAAATGCACACAAGAAACGCACAAGGTCATGTTAAACAAATATGCTAAAGATTCCCCAGCCATAGTGAAAGGTGAAGATTCTGCAGAAGTTTACAAATACATCTACATAGGGAAGATGGTGAGACATGATGTAGATATTATGCCTGAAGTCAAACGGCGAATTGCGTTTAGATGGACAGCTTTTTCCAAAGTAGACATGATCAGTAAGAGTAGATAGTCTACAATGAACATAAAAAAGTGTTCAATCAATACATCCTGCCTGTTATGACATATGGTACTTAAACATGGCCACTTAATAATACAGCTAGAGAAAGCTAAGAGTGGCAGAGTACAACATAGAAAGCATTATTCTCGGCATCAGTTTACATTGTTAAAAAGAAACTGCGATCAGAAAGCAAACTGGAGTAAACAACATCATCACTAACATACAAATGGAAAAACATAGATGGGCAAGTCACGACATGTGGACATATAGAGCGACAGAATGGACTCCGTGAGAATGGAAAAGATCGCGAGAAAGGCCAAACACTCGGTGGAGAGACGACCTCTATAGTTAACTAGGTCCTATTTGGTCACACCTATCCAGGGATAAAACAAAGTTGAAATAAACCAGTGAGGGGTTCCTCAACCAGGCGTGAAATAAAAAGACCCTGATGATGATAATGATGATGATAGAAGTCCCGGTAAGACTGCTACAATGATGATGCACTCTCGCTTCTGAAGTAGAACATTTTTTACACCTGCCTGCATCTATGCATCCTATATCTGTACAAAACAACTATTCACCTATAAATAGAGTATTTATGAACAATCTAGGCTGGTGCATACACCACTTGTCTCTACCTGTTTGGCAGTGTAAAAAAAGAGGGTCTCACTTGATAGGTCCGACACTGCTAAAAAGCTACTACTCGATCTTGCTGCACTTGTTCCATCTAAACAAGAATACACCCGATCAACTCAAAAAGCAGTAAAATAGCGCCGCTTTACTGTAGTAGTCAACAGATGTTCTACTCAACAGGTTCTTTTCCCGGAATTGCTTAGCTTTGAAATTCCGTCCATTTTCCCTGTTTCTCCGTCTGTTGCAATATGCATAATTTAAAAAAAAAAAAGTAAACACGCCCTCCGCTGCACAAACCTCTACTCAAGATGCCCCTCTAATTCTGGCCCCTTATTCCCAGTAAAATCTTAAGTACCAGTGGCAGTGTGTCTTGTTTGGGGTAAATTGTCTTACAAAAGGGAATAACAGCTGGAGCTTATTTGATCACCTTACATGATAATACTGATAGATTAATTGAGCAAGTTGTTGTTGGGAATAAAAGAGATCAACCACACTTGATTTTTAAGTCAGTTTTGTAGTCTGTCCAGGCAAAAAAAAAAGCACTTTCTTGATCCTGTTTTTAGAAACTTTGTAAATAGTATTTTTTGTTGGTTTTAGTTGTCTACATTTATATGTGAATTGCCTTTCATTTCTAAAACAGGATTTCCTTCTGCTGTTTGTGGCTTTAAGTTCATATCACGAAGTAATTGTTGCCGAGGTGATCGATATATGCGCAGACATGAAATGTATCGGAAACGTAATCTATCTGGAAAGTGATTACAAATATGATAATTTTTTTCCCCGGGGATATTATTTTCTCATAGTTTTCTTAAACACTTTTATTATTTTCACATTATTCATCAGAGATTTCACACTGACAATACGAAGTATTGCTCCCTAGAGCTTAAGTCTGATTGACCAGAAATATCCCTGATTCCCAACACTCACCGTCTTGTTCAATAATCGTGTTTAATAATTCTACATTCTCACAACTGCCATTTAGCATCGAGTATTTTCGCTGGCAGCTACTTTTTGTCTTCTCCAGGGTTTAAGTGGCAATATGCCTCGCTAAGGTCCATGTGCACTCCAAACCCTTTCAGCGGAAGTATGATAAGTGATCTCGCTCCTCCTCTTAAACCAATTTAAATAGTACCAACTGAGGCGTGTGCCCAGCATCTATGTATACCTTTGTCGGAGTTGATCAAATTATTTGATTTCTGCTAGTTTCATTCCTTTTAGGCTCATGTGATTTTAGCCGCACTGAAGAGTTGTGATACATCAAAACAGTATGTATGTGGAATACTATATATATATATATATATATATATATATATATATATATATATATATATATATTAGATTTCTTGAATGTGAGATGATATATATAATTATTTCCACAATCAGACAACGCCGCAGCCCACAACCTATGAAAAGAAACAACCGGAAGTCCTAGACTCGAGTCTAGGACTTCCGGTTTGTTTCTTTTCATAGGTTGTGGGCTGCGGCGTTGTCTGATTGTGGAAATAATTATATATATATATATATATATATGTATGTATATATATATATATATATATATATATATATATATATATATTTCAACTTAGTTTGTTTATTATGTGTGTTGGTTTTAGCAGTCGATGATGTTTTTTTTAAATTCTTATTCCTCTTTTTTAAGGTTTGTCGCAATTGATCCATGTGCTCCTACAATGTATCGATTTGCATGTTCTATGATATTTTTATTATCTATAAAACAACGTTACATCATAGTTTAATATTTATTTGTTTGACTTTAAAAATAACATTTACCAAACAAAAGAAATGAAATGAAAGTAAAGATTCGCAGGTAGAAATGCTTAATAATGAAAAGAGAAATTTGTTTAGCCGTTCAAACATGCAATCTCACGTCAAGCCGCTACCAATGTTAAAACGATAGAGCGATATAACAAACAAACAAAAGTAATTACTATACGAGTATTTCACGGTTGACAAATGAACGAATCAATGGGGAAAATAAAAACACGCCCTAATGTATCCGATAACGAGTCATTCATTACATGGTCTATGTTCATCCATGTGTTTTTGAAAAGTACATTTTTGATGAAGGTTAGTAGACTGCCCATGATAAAAAAAAGAAAATTAAGACTTATCTTTTTCTACATGGTTCATTTTATGTTTCATCTGAACAATTCATCATTCTCAGATATGAAAAACATATTTTATTTCATATACAAAACAGAGAATAATTCTCGGTAAGATAGTCTTATGACAACAGAACATATATTACTCTTTTTCCTCTGAAAAGAAACGGGGTATTGCCTGGTAATATATTAACACGGTTACAAAGTAAACACTACATTCATACCCACAAAAAACGGAGGTAATACCTGTGATTATGATAACATGGCAGACGATCATATAATGCACTACCCTAAAGTAGAATGTAACCGCTGAGAGAACACTCTTACGGCATGAGAACACATAATACACCACGCGGAGGTGGTCATGCCTAGAAGAGTAATCTCCTGAAAATAAAACATGAACTATCTCCAATATAGAAGTAATAGTATAGTCTCGATTTCAGACAGGCATATACAAATTTTCAATATATATATATATATATATATATATATATATATATATATATACTGATAGATAGATAGATAGATAGATAGATAGATAGATAGATAGATAGATAGATATATAGATAGATATACATATTAACGTAATGCAATTTTCTTTTGTGATGCCACTCTGGAGTCGCTGAATTCAAATTGTCAACGTCTTTCCTAGAACAATGTGCAAACGTTCTTCTACGTGCGCGTTTATTCGCTATCTTTTAAAAAGAAATATTTTCTTCATCCAGCTTTAATGTTCATTTGGTTTTGACACCTGATGGTGATTAGAGGAAAGCCCCAAAACGTTCGTAATACCTATAAAACAATTTTTAAAAAAATATATATATATACTAATAAGACCATCAGAAAAAAATAAAAAAATTAAAAAGCAATAATTTAAAAGACGAATTCTGAATATATATATATATATATATATATATATATATATATATATATATATATATACGTATACATTAATAGATATATAACCAAAAATAAAACAATAAATACGGCTCCTCGTAATAATAAGACACATTCCCCTGAAGACGATCACGAAAGCGCTAAGGGAATGACCCACAACACAACGTTAGGTGTCGTACTCCACTAATTAAAACCTACAACCGGTCGCCGCAGAAGAAGCAGAAGAAGCAGAAGAAAAGTTTTTTTTTGTAATATATATAAAAAATGTAAAGAATTTCTGTAGGGTAGAGGCGTGGCCACCGAGAGTTACTACAGGCCGGTTGGCTAGAAAATGACGTCACTTCATTCCGTGTCAAAACAATGCCGTTGTAATAACAATAAGAAGGCATTTCGACTTCTCCATTCACTAAATAATCCATCAAAATTCAGGAAATCAACCAATTTTAATGAAACTTTCAGTATTTATTAATTAATCATCACGGAATATAATAAATCCATTACTTTATTATAAAGCTTGGTGCAATTGTATTATTTCCTGTAAACAAAAAACACCTTTACTAAAGTTATCCAAAATATCAAAACATGTTGACCATACGATATTGTAAATATTTAAAACAAAGCATTAGAAAACTTTAAAAATTGCATGTAAAAAAAGAAAAGGAATAAAAACACGATTCGATTTATCCTGAAACTGATCTTTATTCCATATAAATGTAAAGAAAATAATAATTCACGATCAAATACTGCAAAAAACTGAATTATGAATTTCGGGAACAAACAATTAAATAAACTAACAAATTAAAAACAAACGATGAATAATGTTAAATATGTAAACAAACAATAATAAAAACAAACGATAAGTTAGTTTTAAAAATGAGAACAAACGATAAATTAAAAAAATAAACAAAACAAATTCAAACAAATAATGTAAATACAAACAAAGTTACTAGTGCAGAAATATTTTTTAGTGCAGAATTTTTTTTTTTTTTAAGTCAAACTTATAGAAAATATTTAGTAGAATGTTTCTAATTTTCTTTTTCTGTTTAGCTTTTTCTTACTGATGTGATCATTTTTCATATCACAAAAATTGTTAAGTATAGAATTGGAGGAACTCCAGATAATCATTCTTTCTATTTTTTCAATATTGTGACCCTCATCACAAGAGTCAACATGAAAAAGAAGATTAGCATCTGCCAAAACATTCAATGTTATAAACATAGCTAATTTTCTCTGATGGACTGACTTAAGAAAGGAAGAATTTTTAACAAGTTTACATATAACAATGTAATTATAAATAACAACATTCTTTGTTACATCACTGGGATATAACAGAGAACCTCTGTTAATCCCTTGAAAATACAGGTTTACCTCTTCCGCATCATCTTTTCCAGATACTAAAATCTTGCAGCTATTGCATTTCATTTTCTTAAAAACTGCATAACAGCAATAACCTGCTAAGTATAATATAACAAGGAGTACTTCTCTGCACTGATTAACATTATCATCTGTTACATCTATGTTAAATTTATAAACATCTAGCTGTTGCTCCCTTGCCATTTCATCCCAGTTAGCTTCTTGTAAATTCTTCAAATCAATAGTTTGGTTATTAAGTGGCAGGCTAAGTTTTAATACTGACAACATTCTGAGTTTCTTTTCACATTCAAACACTTGACGTATAGAGACATTATACTGATCCCCACTAAGTTGCCGGTACTGGCCAAACCTTGCCTCAAGGTTATCTGTTTGAAACCTGCCAGGTAATATATACGTCATGTTCATTTCTTTTATGCAATACTTAGTCAGTTCAAGAATTGCATATGTGGTATGATGTAAAGCAGTGTAAGTTTCCTTTTTTAATTTCCCAGTTCTTCCAGGAATACTATTCCAACATTCTAACCAGTCACAGAATACAGAGAGGATTCTATAACTTTCTTCATTTAATTTAAGTGGATTAGCATATTCATTGTTAAGCTGACAACCTTTATTTGGTGTTTTTACATTCATTATTGTCCACCAAATATAAAATATCTTTATGTATTCTGCAGTTTCTGCAAAGTTGGCCAAACATTTCTGTTTTCCTAAGGTCAGCAATCCCTGAATAGTGTATTCATTGAAAATTTGCAGAACCAAAGTAACATTTTGCCTTTCAAGATAAGTGGGAGAAATGGCCTTTGAAGTTAATTTGTAACAATATTTCAAAAGTGATTGAGATTCCAGGTCATAAAGTTTGTGTAAGCTAGAAAATGGGGCACTTTGGATGTTATCTAATTCATGATTTCCATTATGACAAAACTTTGGGAACATCATGCATTTATTTGCATCTTTTTGGCCAAGCCAGTTGTTTCTAATGCATTTTAATATATGTACTGAGTCGAATAAGAAGAAAAGAAGTCTAGAGTTTAGCACTGGATGTGGATATACAATTGAAAGCTTTGCTGGGCTACAAAAGAAAGACATAGCTTTTGTATTTATTGCATTATTATCTGTTATAACAGATAATACTCTAAAGCCTATCTCCTCTAAACCAATTATTAAACGTTTGATTATGTCAAATAAGTTCTCAGCTCGAAGACATTTAGTTGGCATAACGTGCACAACATCCTTATATTGTGAGAATACACTGCTAAGCATAAAAGCATATGCACTTGTTGCAGCTTCATTGATGTTGTTGGCTAAGCCAACAACATTACCACCCTTATAATCAAAATAAGGTTTTAGATGAATTTCATCAACAAGTAAAGATACTGTGATGTCCTCCTGCACTAGTAACTTGAACTTACTTTTAATATACATAAGAAAATTGTTATCATGTTGTTCAACTACAGGATTCATAGAGGTTGATAAGGTTAGTCTTCTGATGGTCGAATAACATGGTAAAATTACATTTTTAGTGTCTCTTAACAATCTGTATCCTATTGGGGAGCAGTTATATAACAAGGAAGAAAATATCATCATTTCACTCGAATAATTAAACTTATTCAGTGTCATTATGTTTATCTGTTCGTATATGAATTTGATTGTATTGAAATATTTAAATGATTCATCTTGCACTAAGAACAGAAATGACAAGATTAATTTTAATATAGAAATTACATTTTGAGGTTTAGTTTTCTGTTCTTCTATATCCATTCTTTCCATGTTCTCCATCAAAATATGTAGAGTATTTTCATTAGTTATATGTTTAGGAATCTTATACTCCCCTATAGTATTCATTTCCACATCACTGCAGAATACATTTACTGCTAAATCAGATGCAATTACCAGGGACAGTGTGATTTTGGGACATGGATATTTGCTAATATGGCATATAATAAGTCTATCTTTTTGCCTAATAATGCTCCAATTTCGATCAAGAAAATTTAATTTTTTTTCTGAAAATCTTCTCTCGTGTATATGCTATATCAGTAGCAATGCTTTCACTTAAAGCACGTTTAAATGCAGAATTTTCAAGTCGTACTCTTTTAGAATCTGGTGACTCTCTGAAGCTTGTCGACGATGCAGATAAATAGGGGGGGCAGTTAGGCAGAATTCGAGGGATAGCACCATTTCGGAGATATGGTTTCCGTAGTTTAACTGTAATGGTTCTACCTGTTTTGGAGTCAAATGCGGATGTCTCTCTATTTATGACCTCGGGTCGAAAATGAAGTTCACAAACCTGAAGAAATAATTTAAAATACAAACGATACCATTATTTAAACTTCTAACCCAATCAACCGGAAGTAATTCAGACTTTGAAATTTGTTTAAAAATTATACAAAAAAAGTTCAATGTTAACTGTTTGATAATGGAATCACCAACTCCTATCTTGCTATTAAGAGATAGGTATGTGCAAAATCAAAGGCCGATCCCCAAAATGTAAAAACATTTTGACCCTCCCTTCACTTAGAATATCACCAACATTCAGGAAATCAACCAATTTTAATGAAATTTTGGCACATGTTCGTCTTTAACCACTGTCCGTTTTTCACAACTTTTTACTGACCATTTTTCTTTTCTTTTTTCGGTGTACACTTATCTATCAGGCTGCTAGAGAATTCCGGCGTATTTGGATTTTTTTTTCAAATATTTTACATTTTAAGAGGGGGGATCAGTTTCCAATGTTAATTCAACGTAGACTGATCCCCCTCTTTTTGACCATCTCAATTTTTTTTTTAAATCGGTGTACGATTACCTATCATGTCAATAGAGAATTCCGGGGGTTTTGGAAATAATTTTTTTTAAATTGTGATTTTAAGATGGGGGATCAGTTTTCAATGTAAATTCAACGTGGACTGATCCCCCTCTTTTTAACCATCTCAAATTTTAAAAATTATTCTTCTGCTTACAATTACCTATCATGTCGCGAGAGAATTCCGGCGTTTTTGGAAAGAAATTTTTAAAATAATGAGATTTTTAAGACGTAAAAAGTTGTGAACAACGAACTATGGTAAAAGACGAACAAGACTGATCCCCCGTCTAAAAATCTCAATTTTTTTGAAATTTCTTTCCAAAAACGCCGGAATTCTCTCGCGACATAATAGGTAATTGTAAGCAGAAGAATAATTTTTAAAATTTGAGATGGTTAAAAAGAGGGGGATCAGTCCACGTTGAATTAACATTGGAAACTGATCCCCCTCCTAAAATGTAAAATATTTGAAAAAAAAAATCCAAAAACGCCGGAATTCTCTAGCAGCCTGATAGATAAGTGTACACCGAAAAAAGAAAAGAAAAATGGTCAGTAAAAAGTTGTGAAAAACGGACAGTGGTTAAAGACGAACATGTACCGAAATTTTTAATATTTATTAATAAACAAGCACAGGAGATATAGTGAATTTTTTTTTTTCTTAATCTTAGTGAAAATGTTTTTTTTTTAACAAAATACACCTTTACTAAACGTATATATATATATATATATATATATATATATATATATATATATATATATATATATATAAAATCCATGATTTTTTTTTAATGAAAAAGATCTGTATGTTTAAAATAAATAAAAAATTGTTTTAACTAATCATAAAATCGTTATAACTCGAAGAATTAACGATATTATCATTGAATAAAGCATTGTTTAATCAATATTTTCACAGACAAAAAATATAATTTCATAATATATTTCATGTGATTTACTATTTATTTAAATAACATTGTTCCAAATTGTTCGAAATACCGTAAATGAAACTATTTTTTTTTTAAATCTTA
This sequence comes from Sepiola atlantica, assembly GCA_963556195.1. Classification (NCBI taxonomy): domain Eukaryota; kingdom Metazoa; phylum Mollusca; class Cephalopoda; order Sepiida; family Sepiolidae; genus Sepiola; species Sepiola atlantica. The sequence goes on along the minus strand of OY744546.1, from coordinate 25,407,058 downwards.
GTGAAAATGTTTGTTTGTTTTAAACAAAATACACCTTTACTAAACGTATATTTTTATATATATAAAAAAATCCATGATTTTTTTAATATATATAACAATCTGTATATGTTTAAAATAAAAAACGTTTTTTTAACTAATCATAAAATCATTATAACTCGAAGAATTAACGATATTATCATTGAATAAAGCATTATTTAATCAATATTTTTTGTGAAAATATTGATTAAATATGCCGTTATTATTTCATTTATTTAATCTACAAAAGTACAGAGTAAAGAAAATATACTACACTTAATAAGACATCGAAAAAAAAATGGAAACAATCATTATTGGCTATACACTACTTTTTTTATCAAATAATGAATAAGTAATTCAGACTTTTGATTTTTTTATATAATTAAAAAAAAATTCAAACTTACTACACTATATTTAGTTGGTGTAAACATATCTCGCTTTATTGCGTGTATCCATATTTTCCGTAATTCCTCTTCTTTTGGAAATCCAAACACTGAGACTTTCAATTTATTTTTATAATTGCTCTGGCAATGGGGAACGGCGCATGCAGTAGGCATTTTAACTTTTTGAATTATGAAATTAAATTTAAAAAGGCGCGAAATTAAGTTAACCAAACACGATGACGTCAGAGGGGGGCAGGAAGTTAGTTGCGTGGCCTTGTTAACTCTCGGTGGCCTTGGTAGAGGTCGGGGTTTGGGGGCCAGGAAGTATAGGGGAAAGACGGAGTACAGATGCAGGTGTCGGGTGAGACGCCGTGGGGAGGGGGGGAAAGGAAGGATCTAGGTGCGGCGTAGTAAACATTGTAGCCGTTGGCTTTAAGGCTCGGCACCGCAGGCTAACTTTTCGACCCCATATCGTAGCATAAAGTGTAAGAGTGGCAAAGAAGGGAATAATACTACTATCAATAATAATAGTCAATATAATAATAATGGTGGCCCGGCGAATTTAAAAGATAAAAATAAAAGTAAAAATAAAAAAAATAAAGAAAGTAATAAGAATAAAAATTTAAAGAAAACGCGTGGAAGGGAAAAATACTGTAGGCATAAGCGTGTTATTAAAATAGCACTGGCTATTTAGTGCAATGGTTTCCGGGTGTAAAGCGGGTCCTAAAATGTCATTCTGAGTGGAGTGTGGAGAGGTATAAGGGAATGAATTTGAGGAGCTTGAAAATTTTAAAGGTTAGAGGATTTTAATTGGAGGTTATGGAAAGTAGAGGATATGGACATACTATAGAAAAATTATAGAACGATAAATAAGCCTCGGATTTAACTGACCGATTCACTATCAACAGGTTCGGCTGTTGACGGCCCGAAAGGGCCTGTTACGAACTTGTTGATAGTGGATCTGGATCTAAGGGTGTATTAAGAAGATCAAATATTTAAGGGGTCCGGCACGGGAGAAGTCTAATGGAAATGTGGTGACTGTCTAACGGCTATCTATGGTATTATCTAAAGCCGGTGTTTACAAAGAGGTGATATTTACAAAACAGGTAGTTCTTCGCTGTCGAGGGGGGGGGGAGATAATTAATCGATGAAGGTAGGTGTCTGATTCTAATAATTGGGGTTGCTTGGGGTGAGTGGATACATTAATAAGAAATATATAAAAAATAAAAAAATATAAAAAATAAAAAAATATATAAAAAATATAAAAAATATAAAAAAATAAAAAAATATATAAAAAAATACATAATAAAATATATATAATACGGGATTGCGTCTATATCTAGGGTTAGGTGAGGAGGTAAGGGCCATATGGGGTTGAGATATAGAGTGGTGGGTCAAGGCAGGGTATGCGAGATGGGTTTGTCTTAGTCATTATTGTGTCGGTCAGTCCAGTTTATGAGGAGTGCTTGGCGTCTGTGGATGCAGCCCCGGAATACCTCATCTCTTGGGTTAAAGCAGGTGATATGCGGGTCCATAATGGCTTGTAATATATGGTAGCTTTCCGCATCGCACAAAGGGCACTTGCTGATGGCTGGGGAGAAAAATGGTCTTCTCTCGATGTTCTTCCATATAATGGTGAATGGGGTCCCGTCGTCTTTTAATTGCCATATTCGAGTTGCAAGGCTGGTGTTGGCTCTGGCTCTGTATTTGAATGTATGCCTGTGTACATATAGTCTGTTTTTAAAGGGCCCTTGTGTCACTTTTCACTAATCACGTCCTACGTGATCTCAGACGTGACTGAATAAGTTCCACCATTCCTGAATATGTTTATCAGCTGACGATTATCGGGATCATACTCCCGCTTTGAAACCGACGGTACTGATGTTACATTGAATTTCTGTATTTTATAAATCAATATTTACGCTCTTAATCCTTCGAAATCTCGGATTTCTTAATTAATCGAGCACTCTGCTGGATTTTTCCTGCCCAACCACACAGTACTTATATATATATATATATATATATATATATATATATATATATATATATATACGTATATATATATATATATATATATATATATATATATATATATATGTATATATATGTATATATATACATACATATATAAGAGAGAATAGTATATATATATATACATATACATATATAAGTCTGTTAGTGTTTTTGCATAAGGTGTTTGAAGAATGATGATGCTTGTGTCTGTGTATGTTCTTTAATCCTGATATATATATATATATATATATATATATATATATGTATGTATATATATATATATATATATATATTTGTATATATATATTTGTATATATATATACAAATATATATTTGTATATATATATATACATATATATATATATATATGTATATATATATTTATATATATTGTATCTGTGTCTATGTATATCAGAATGGGAGACGAAACAAGATAGCCGTAAAGTAACGAGCAACTAAACTCCGTAAGGATAAGAGGAGCATGCAGGAACATGGTCTAGACCAGTCAAAGAACGTTTATTATTAGAAAATTATTAATGTGCACCAAATGGAGATAATCCTGTAAGTGTCCGCACACATTCTGTTACCGAATTGCGTTATGTATTCTTGTTAGTATATTACCGAGAGAGTAAGCGCGAAGAAAACTGTGTTGGATAGAGTCATTCCTTTCAAAGCGAGTTCCATAAAAGCACGCATTGACCAACACCATTATTGACTTTGTCCCATTTTCATATACTGACAAGGAGCTAATATGAATTGAATACCTGGGGAATAGACGCACAGTAGTTTATGAATAAATACACTCGTCTAAAGATTGACACGGATGTTTATCCCATTATTCGATATGTTATCGGAGTTCATATATCTCTCTCTCTATCCCTGTCACTGTCTCTGTATATATATATATATATATATATATATATATATATATATATATATATATATATATGTATGTATATATATATATATATATATAGTATTCAGTTGTTTATTTATAAAAATATTATTGGCAAAATATGTGCATTTACGTGTTAGCTGCCATGGCTTTCGAAATAGAGCTTCCTCAGGCTATAGTAACTTCGAGAAGCTCTATTTTGAATGAAATGGCAGCGGAAACTTATATGCACATACGTAGAAAATAATGTGTATATAAATAAAAAATGTATACTATAATACAGCCTTACTTCTTATTGAGAACTATTGCATATACACCGGGGTCTCATTGGATTAAAGTCTAACGATATATATATATATATATATATATATATATATATATATATATATATATATATATATATATATTTATGTATTTTTTATTTAATTATATATCCATTTATTATTTTAATATGGATTGCGAGGTAGAATTAATTGAATAATACTTGCCCGACGTGTTAAGTAGTATATCTCTTCGTGTGATATTTACTTGTTTTTTTGTCGAAATTGTAACCTTTTTAGACATTGCTCTTAATTTCTATTTTTGATTGGATCATACGAAAATGTTCTACGGTGTCAATTATTTAGCTATGAAAGTTATTTAGAATATAATCTGAAAAATTATTTAAATTTTAAAAAGTAATCACCTTACACACACATATATATATATATATATATATATATATATATATATATATATATATATGTACATATATCAGATAAACCAGTTTAATGTTCAACGGTAGTTCCCGATAGATTATCTACTACAATATCGATATTACATTCTAAGTAGACATTTTTCCGTGTCATTCTATGTTCATGCTATCTTAATTTAATATATAGGAATGAATTTTGTCGGATTTTGAAATTCTGTTATCGATAGGAAGTAATCTGATACACATTCGATTCTGAGTAGCTATTTTTTTCTTTTACAAAATTGTATTTCGCTTGAGCATATTTATTTTCAAATTACTTTCATTATGTTTCGGTACATTTTAACATTGAACCATTTTTAAAATAAACGTGTTGAACACTTCTACAGCTAACGTTCGTAATACAATAATTCTACGCATAGTTTTTCTATGACAATTTAGTCATGAAAAATTGCATATGCGTATAATACCTATAAAAGGGTGTATTCGTTTGTCCTATTTGGATGAGATCATATTAGGTACAAAATATCACTTTAGTAATTTTCTTAGACTCTAGTTTGCATGCAATTAAATAAGATACATTTAGCTTCCTTTTATGGTATTTTGCTCTCTGATTACCGTAAGTCTCTTGTTACTCCCATGAATGCTTTTTTCATAAGTACTTTTATTGCGCCTTCTTTTAAAATTCTTGCATAGAGAACCAATCAGTTAACTTTAATTCACCTTCTCTCACGAACCAATGGTCGATATATATATATTTAAATAAGCGTTTTCGACATTTGTAACACAGATCCGATTTCCCGAAGGATCTCCGTCGCCGGGCGTTCAGCTGCCATCTGCCATTTTGAGATCATATTATTCTTCAACAAATTTAATGTGTTCATGGAAATATCATTGATCATGCATACGCTAGCTATATTTTGTCTAAATTCCTGTCCACAAAATGCTGCATTACTTTGGGTTTAAACAAGATAAAACGTATGTCCTTATGCATTGTGGTGACGTATATTATACAATCGATTTCTCATATATTATCAAATTGCTATTTTATTAATCTGGTTTCTTCACAATAATCTAACCCGTTTTTTTTTTGTATTTTAGAATAATACATATTATTTTACACTGTAAATATTTTTTTAAATTCGTTTAAAATTAAAATGGCTACACTATTATTTAAAACAATGTTTACTTTCATTCAAAACACTGATTTGGAGACCTAATCATCTAACATAATCATTCGTAATTATTTTGTTTCTCCAGCATTTGAATAAACCTGTCCTATCTTTAATAGTAATTTCAATACAGCACTAATATATTTTAAAATACCTTATTCAACTTTTTTCTTTTTTTCTTTTTTCTTAATCATGCAATTCATATAAATCGTCATAATAATTCTAAATACAAACAAAAAATAAAGAAAATAGCGTAAAAAAACAATTCAAAATATAGGGATATATTGAAGGAAGAGTTAAAAATAAAATAATTATTTAAGATGTGTTCTAACTCATGTGTGTATTGGTCAAAAGTGGGAATAAGTTAAATACAGTCATGTATTTCGTTTAGCGTTTTTATCGTGAAAGAAACTAGACTCCCACTCTGACTCGAAGTATATGTTGTTTTCGCTGTCAAATTTGAACAATAAATACTAATTTGTGAAAATGAAATAAAAGACGTAAATGTAAGTAGATGTTAATCGAGACAGAAACAAAACTGAAAGTACGAGCCTCCTAGGCAACGGCTTTGAGAAACACACACATATATATATATATATATATATATATATATATATATATATATATATATATAAGTGATTATCGCAGTTTATCGTTGTTTGCATCTGACTAACAATATGTATATTTAATTCTGAATAGCTACTTTACTTTTGACAATGTTATTTTCCAATGAAAAGTGTACCTTAATAATCTTCAAAGTTTAAGCTGCTTACGTCCTTAATAAAAAAGAAAACATATATTTCTCTATCTATGTCAGCTTTCAAATAACCTATTAGTTTTGTTATACATATATATTAACTCATTTATTTTTTATATTTATGCGCATATAATATGAAAAACTAAAATGATTGGAGTTCTAAAATTAATTTTCGATGCTGTCTTAAATAAATGTTACAACCGACCTTCGGAATTTGTGAATAGTAGTTTAATTACGCCTAAAGAACAAATGAATAATCCGTCATAAATACAAAATATTCATCATTTTTATTTAAATTCTGTAGAAACGCTTACATAATTCCGGAAAGTGTAATACTGATAAAAAATATAGTAGTAATACTAGAGCTGTGTGCGTACATTCCTTTTTGTTTAAAAGAGTTCGTTACGAGCGAATAGTTATTAAGAATGTTATGATCCATGTTATAATGACTGGTGTTGTGCGTGCATTTACTAGTGTGTAAGTTCTTTGGTTAGCGATGTTATTCGATAATACGTACTATTCTTAAGCTAATATGGAAATATATCATGCCAAAGAGAATCGGCCCGTTCATATTTTTTGTTTAGAAATAAATAACAAATATCAAAAAAATATATTAAAAAAATAAAAAAATAAAATAAATTTAAAAATAAACAAATCAAAAACATAATTGTCCAGTCCGCAATTTATTTTAAAACCAGACACCCTACCAACCACCATATTCTTCTCCGCCTTTGAGGCTCGCATTAACAAATATCCGGGGACTAAGAACCAACATTAACGAAATAGACACTTTTCTCTGGACAAACTCAGCCGATATCCTAGCTCAAACTGAAACGAACTTTCAATCCTCAATTCCCTCTCACAGCTTTGACATGCCTGAGTACCTTCCACTCTACCGTAAGGACCTTACCAAACATATGCATGGGCTAGGAGTGTATGTTCAGAACACCCTCCCGTTAGCTAGAGAACATAGGTAAGAATCAGATGATCAAGCCTACATGGTATTTAGATTGACCCTACATAACAGCGTTAGTTACTTATATTTCTTATACCGTTCTCCTTCGGCCCAGGGTTGTACCCTGCTTGACTCTGTCTCTGAAAGCTTAGATAGAGCCCTCTCACTCGACTCGAATGTCCAAATAGATGTAAGTTAATGCCCATCACCGTGACTGGTTGGGATTTTCCAGCGTTACTGATGCAGGTGGGAACTCTAGATTTAATTTCTCGTAAGCTTACGACCTATCACAGACTGTCACTTTTCCGACCCGCCTTCCCGACCGTACGGACCAGGAAGCCTCACTTCTCGACCTCTTCTTGACCTGACTACCCGATGCTTGTGTGGAGAATGCCCATAGCCAGCTCGAAAACTCTGATCACGTTGTGGTAATGATAATTATCACTTAAAAACTCGACCAAAAGCTGAGGAAACGACGAGAAACTATGAGGAGGCTGGTTTTAAATTCCTCAGGGATCACATCAGCGAAGCATAATGGGGTGAAACCTTCTCACTCCCTGCTGATCAGTGTGCAAAGGAGCTAACCAAATGGGTCAAAACAGGTATTCATGCTAATGTCCCCACGCTAAAATTATTCAGCAAACCCCACTCTCTTCAATGGTTCACCTCAGAATGTGCAGCTGCTATTGCTGAAAGGCAGAAAGCATTCCAATAATTCGGCCGCCATAAGTCAACTGCGAACAGACAAACATTTGTAGAGGCAAGAAATGATTACAAATTAGTGATAGATGAAGCAATGAGAAGGTATACAGAGATAATCAAAAAACGCATTCAGTCACAGAAATTAGGTACTCGTGATTTCTGGAAAATCTACAATAGTGTGATGAACAATAGACCACTTACATTCCCCCGCTATCTAATCACAACGATGTTGTTTGCACGGCAACTGATAAAGCTGAACTACTGACCTTAAACTCCACTTTGCACTCGGATAACCACTCCCTCCCTAAATTCCCATTGCGGACTGAAGCTACACTTGAGTACCTGGTCATCACCCCATCTCAAGTCAAAGTCATCATAAACACCTTGACACCTCCAAATCGTATGGGCTTGATATTATACCAGTAATAGTAATAAAGAAATGCTCTGCCGAGCTGGCCCCTGTCCTCTCCAAACTATACAACACATGCCTTGCTGAATCTTGTATCCCTGATTGTTGGAACATTGCCTCTGTCGTACTACTATTCAAGAATTCTGAAGATATAACTGATAATCTAAACTACAGTCAGATCAGTCTACTCCCAATCTTTGCTAAAATATTGGAATCATTAATAAATCTTTGTATAGCACAGCACCGAGCTAATTCTAAACTTCTTTCTGATCATCAATACGGATTTAGACAAGCACGATCTACCGCAGCTATCTTAAACGTCATCGCCCAACGCATATATCATACACTGGGCAAGACAGGTGAAGCTAGGGATGTAGGGCTTTATAAATCCAAGGCCTTTGACAAGGGCTGACATGAAGGGGTTCTCCTAAAACTGCACTGATATGGTATTACGTGACAGATATTTATCATAATTAAATCCTTCCGAACAAAAAAAAAGATTCAGATTCTCCTCGAAGGCCGTTTATCTAAGCGACATGATATAAATGCTGGTGTACCCCAAGGATCCATCCTAGGATCTCTACTGTTCCTGATTCTCATAAATGACCTCCCTGATGTAATTGAGACTGAGATAGGAATATTTGCTGACAACACCACGCTCTACTCTCGTCATGTGGGCAGAACCGACGCGCACATACTTGAGGTAATGGCTGAATCCTTAGAAAATGACGTCCAGTCTGTAGTGGATTGGGGTAAAAAATGGATGGTCCATTTTAATGCCGCAAAGACACAGCTACATTCCTTCAATAACTACAAGATACTTCTTTAACCACCGATTGTCATGGCAAATAACACCCTACTTGAGAGTTCATCATTCAAACTCCTCGGCCTAACTTTCACTAATAACATGAATTGGAACAAATACATTGAAGATATTTCCAAGACTGCTGCAAAGGTGGGCTCCCTCTACCGTGCTAGTAAACTTCCTACACCTAACATTCTCCTATATCTCTACAAAGCCACCATCCGTCCATGCATGGAGTATTGTTGCCACATCCACTAGTATCTCTTAGACAAGGTCCAAAAAAACTCGCCAACTTAATAGGTCCGTCATTATCCACCAAGCTCCAGCCCCTTTCTCACTGCCACAATGTTGCTTCCTTGTGCCTGTTTTACAAGTACTTCAATGGATTCTGCTCTGATGAACTTGCTGCTCTGGTGCCCCCACGAGACAAATTAACTAGACCAACCCGACAATCTGCCAAATCCTACCCATTCACTGTAGAGGTCCCCAGATGCCGAAGAGCTTTCTACTCCAAAATATCCTGTCCTCGTGCTGCTGGACTCTGAAACTCCCCCTGCTCCCTGTTTTCCTGACGGTACTGACATGCAGAAATTTAAAACAAATGTAAACAGACATCTCGCTGCACAGCTCCCAAGTTAGGTTGACCCCCCCCCCCCCCACAGAGAAAACAAAGCCTCACCCTTTTTCTTAGTAGCCCTTTACGTCTACAGTGGCGATCTGCCTTTTTTGGGGGAGAACTATATTAAAAAATATTTGATTTTTTTTTACACGTGCAAAATGCATATTGTTCACTGAGGTCATTCTTCTAGTAAACGTAAAGTTTATTTACTGTCCTCGCTCAGAAGCGGCTGCAAATCTAGTTCATCTCACTCCTTTCCGTTGGAGGTGGACTTTTGCCCCGAACTCAAAAACTTACCGTGTGTCCAACTGTTCAATCTTTTCAATGAGGCAAGTATTTTACTTGAAGATTTACGTATAAGATTGACCGCTGTCATCTGAAAATACGTTCCACTTTGTAGCTATTACTGGTGATCTATTTTACAACAGATGCACATTTCGTGCATATTATCTTACATGTACTGTGCATTATGTGACATTCATTTTAAAAAATCGTAAAGTATTTATATAACAACAAATCACAAATTCATTTGGCATGAATAGAGTCTCAAACGTTTTTCTTACGGGGTTATGTATAAACATTCAATGGATCAATGTGTCATAACTACATATAATTCACATACTTTCCGATTGAGATAAAATATATAGTTTATGTTCCTCACCGGCCATCAGAGGAGGCCTATTATTTGTTTAATGATGTGCTGTTTCTCGAAGATAAATGCACTCAACTTAATTCATTATTTATATTTCTTAAAAACAAATTATCAATTTTTCGGAATTATTTATTTAATTAAAATACCTATTGATAAGCAATTATTTACAAAAAAAATTATAACGAAATTATATCTAGTAAGATGTTATTTTCTTTTCGTAGAAAACATGTAAGCCATTTTAATTATTTAATTTATGAATTTCTATTTTTTTACTTGAAATAGATTGATCATCTAACGCCTTATTAAAACTACAATTATATAGATCTCACCATATGCTGTAGCGTTCTGATCATTGTGCCATCTCATGTTGATGCTGCTTTACTTTGTGTGATCTCACTAAACAAAAGCGTGTTGTGCCTAGAAATAAAACATCAGAGAACCTCTATATAACTTGAGCTTCCTCAAATATCTAGGCCCAGTGAGAGATGTCTAATCATTGTCTTGCCATATCTTGTCAGCCTATTTAATTTACCCGTTCAAACGCAGGTGCTCCCCGATTGTCTTCTCTATCATTGTTTTTCTTTTTTAATACAGTTACTAAATGTCAATTTAGTACGTTTAAACTCCCTTAGTAAGATTGAACTCGAGACTGTCCAGTAAACTTCGGATAAACTCTCAGCGGTTTATATTCCTCTAATTCTCGACTAACTGATTCATATACTAGCGTATACATGCACTCAATATGAAACACAGCAACACACATACCCACACATACACACACACCCACACACCCACATATATATATATAGATATATATGTATATGTATATATATGTATATATATATGTATATATGCATATATACATGTATATATACATGTATAAATATTATATATGTATATATATGCTATATATGTATATATATATGTATATAAATGTATATATATATGTATATATATAAATATATATATGTAAATACATATGTATATCCATATACATATATATATATATACATGTATATATACATATATATATATATGTATAAACATATGTATATAAATATATGTATATATATATATATATATATGTATACTAATATATGTATATATGTATATATATATATATACATATATGTATATATATGTATATATATATATATGTATATATATATGTATGTATATTTATATATATATATGTGTATGTGGGTATGTATATATATGTATGATATATATATATATATATATATCGATATACATATATGGGTAAGTATATATATATATATATATATATATATATATATATATATATATATGGGTATATATATGTATGAATAAGTATATATATATGTATATATGTATATATATATATTTGTAAATATATATGTGTATATATATATATATGTATATATATGTATATATATATGCGTAAATAAATATGGGTATATATATGTCTATATATGTATGTATATATGTATATATATGTGTATATATATTGGTATTATATGTGTATATATATATGTATATATATGTGTATATATGTATATATATGTATATATATATATATATGTATATATATATATATATATATATATATATATATATATATATATATATATATATATATATATATATATGGATACATGACTGCTCCACGCTTCGAGTTTAAAATACGTGTGAAAATAGGTCAATTTATTGGCACGCGTGTTATGTCAAGATATAGCTTCTGCCGACCAAATTTAATGTTTATCAATGACACGATTTATTTGGGCACGGTTGTTATAATATACTTGTAAAAGGTGTATGATTTGGAAAATGTAAATGTATCGGGGTCTACCAGTATCTTGGCGCTTATTGAATTAAATAGGATGTCGATTCGATCAAGAAATTGTAGCTGCCATGTTAAATGAATAAATGTTGCAGGAACTGTGTTCGTTAATTTCATTCGCTTAATTCCGGAATGAATATAAATATAGATGTTATAGGTAGAAATAGAAATAACGTAATCTGATATTCGCGGAAAATCATCGGAGTGAACGGGAGCTGTCATTAAGTATTTGCGTATTGCTTTATATTATGTAGTAAATTTATACCAGGCAAATAATAAATAAGAACGGAGTCTTTAGTTAAAATTAAACTGTGTTTATTAGTTCCCGGTGTCGATGAGTGGAATGACAGTACATAATTGTTAGGGGGAAAAGTTTTTGCTACCACCTATATAGAGTTGGTTTGGCGGAGAGTCGTGGATGGTGGGGCAAATGTAATATTTAGTGTTAGCTGGAAAAAAATAATCCATTTACTAAAACACGCTCTTGTGAATAAGTGTAATATAGTGGTGGGTTTATTAGCCTGTGATGCATGTGGTTATTTTCCTATTCTCCGAGAAGATACAGGGGAAAATCATCTTAACTTTATATATTATATATATGTGTATATATATATATATATATATATATGGATACATACAAATATATATATATATGTATATATATATGTATATATATATGGATGTATATTTTGATATATCTATATATATATATGTATATATATGTAAATGTATATATATGGATATATATGGATATATATATATATGTATATATATATGTATATATATATATATATATATATATGTGCGTATATACATATATGGGTATGTATATATATATATATATATATATATATATATATATATATATATATATATATATATATATTAATAGTAAGTTTTTGAAAGGCTGTGGACTATGCAAATTCCGGGTAAGATGCAAGTTGTAAGGAACAAAAACATATATGTATATATATATATATGTATATATATATGGATGTATATTTTGATATATCTATATATATATATATATATATATATATATGTATATATATATGTAAATGTATATATATGGATATATATGGATATATATATATATATGTATATATATATATATATATATGCGTATATACATATATGGGTATGTATATATATATATATATATATATATATATATATATATATATATATATATATATATATATATATATATATATTAAAAGTAAGTTTTTGAAAGGCTGTGGACAATGCAAATTCCGGGTAAGATGCAAGTTGTAAGGAACAAAAACAATAACAATAAATTGAATACGAAAAAATATTTTTGAACACCAAATCATATATGTAACATAACCTTAAAATAAAATTTAATTTACATTTCCTGCGAGACTGTTTTCGCTTTCGCTGCCGTCTACATCTGGCAGCCATTTTGTTTTGTATGATTCTCTGCACAGTCGGAGAGTTTTTCTTCTGGTTTAATTATTTTTGACAAAGGGAAGTCTCTTTTCCCGAAATATTAAATAGTGATTTTTAATCACCCGGACATCACACGAACAGCTAAAATCCCTCTAGCTGTCTTGTAAGATTTTCGGAAAAAGGAAAAATAAATAGTGTCATATTTCGTATTCGATTTATTGTTATTGTTTTTGTCCCTGACAACTTGCATCTTACTCGGAATTTACATTGCTCACAGCCTTTCAAAAACTTACTACTACTATACCCAGCAATGCTTCAAGCAAACCATTCTCTACTAATATATATATATATATATATATATATATATATATATATATATATATATATATATATATATATATGATAATTTTATTTACACACACATGTACAAAATCTGCGACACTGGCATGTCGATGTTATCGATCAACAACTGAGATCTCATCAGGCAGAGTTAGAATCCGATCTTAACCTCAGATCATATTTGGAGAGAATGAAATGGATGGATAGAGAAAGAGAAGAAGAAAAAAAGAAATTTAACATTTGAAAAATTGAAGCCGTTAAAAAATTAAAATTTAAAATTTAAAATCTAAAAAATCGAAAAACATAACAAAAAACAAAAAATCTAAAATCTGAGACAAACAGAGCAAATAAATAAATAAATAAAAATATAAGGTGGAAAGAGGGGAATATAATGAAGGGAGAGGTGATGGGAAGGTAGACACATAAAGGAAAAGAAGGAGTAAAAGAGAACGTCTGTTGATTCAGATCGAGAGAGAAGGAGGGGGTAGACATGCACGAAACAAGTGTCAAAAAAACAGACGAGTTTATAAATGTATTTTTTCAAGTGAACTGTAATAGTGTGTATATGTATGTACGTGTGCGTGCGGGCAAGCCGATAAGACGCGCGTGATTGTTGTGGTGGTAGGGCGGTGATCAAATGTGTCGCCGATTCTAGATTTATATTGTCTTTATAATTAGTCTAGAGTTTATTTGCTTACAATTACTGTTCGCTAAATTAGAGAAATAGTTCAAAAAGTGCACTAATAAACCGTTTTATATTTGTAAAATGATAAAGACGTAGTATGTCAGTGATTAATTTATCTGGTTTCAAAAAACCACTGCATTAAAATTGATGTTACTATGGCGTAAGGAGGTAAGGCGTCTGAATTCAAACCATATACGTATTTAATATATTCATATTTATATATATATATATATATATATATATATATACATATATATATATATACACATATATACACATATATACATATATATATATATATATATATATATATATCGAATGAATTAAATGTAAATATAACGGGTCAGTTACAAATACAGATTAAGTACATGTACTAATTGCTGTTAAGCTATATTCAGCCTTAGTGCAACCGTGTAGAATGTAAGTAAGAATGTTTTATGTATATCAACCTGTACTATGAATATATACCTGTTGAAGTACGACTTTCTAAAAATGTTCGAATTGTGTAGCCAATATTAGAATTTAAGCCAATCTATTTGATATTTTACTTCATTTTATTGAGAAAAAAGGGACAATATGTTCGGGTTTATAATATATATATATATATATATATATATATATATATATATATATATATGTATATATATATATGCCAACTACTTTGCTTATTAAATATATATATATATAGATATAGATATATGTGTGTGTTTGTAGGTGGGTGGTTATGTGCGTTTATGAGTGTGTATGTGTCTATATTTAGGCAGAACATCATTATATGTATATATATATATATACACATATATATATATACATATATATATATATATATATATAAATATATTCGTGTATCTATCTTTTATTTCTTATAACAACCATATTTCCTAATTCATTTGGATGATTCGGATGTAAAACATCTCTAATAATGGATTTTTAAGACCTGAAGAATTTCGTAATATTTCGAAATGTCATATGGAATTAATAAAATATTACACGCCAAAAATAGTTTTATTCATAAATATATCATATTAGGTATACATCACAATATATAAAACCCTTCAACAAGAACCGCATCAAATAGCTTCTGAATTAATAACTGCATGTGTCTGACCTATAATCTAATAATGTACGTGTTTTATGATGATTAACATTAGTTTTCTTAAAATCTGTACTCTGTGTTATTTCAATAGTTAGAACCCTCAAATTGTCTGGCGGATCCAACAATTGCAAATTCATTAAAAATGTGTACAAAGTATGATTCTGCGCTAGTGTTGAGGAATTAATTGCAGCTCCTCCGGGAAAATATATCCGCTGTATCTGCAAATCAAAATACATAATGTAGAACCTTTCCTCCATAATCTTGGCTGTATTTTGCTAGGTTGAAGACCGGGTTATTTGTATTTAACGTTTGATGTTTGTGTGCGAAACCCTTTTTCTTGTCTTATTTCCATTGGCTAAAAGACAGTCCAGTTCAACTAATAGAAGTTGTATGTGTACGTGTATTCTCAAGTCAGAAGACTACATCACATTATATCATCTATTTACTCTAGATATAAATGTTATTGTCAAACCCAAAAACCAAAATCACGACCCCTAAAAAAACACAGACATCAGCAGACACACACACATTATCGATATTTTCCTTTTATATAGGTAATATGATTTATTTTAAACTGAATGCCTTAAAACTACTTGGTTTAAGTCAATAAAAATATACATGATTACTTTCTGTTCTTTCTTGAAGTAAGGAGTGTATAGATATTCCCTAGGGTACAATACATATTGTCAAAGTTGTTGGAAAGTCGAGAAAATAAACATAATTTCGGGTGCGGCAAAATTATCGAATAATTACGGCTATACGTAAAACTGTAGCATTGATTTTATATATAAAAACTATTAAAACTATATTTAAAAAAAACAAAAAAAAACGTATAGTCCCAAGTCTTCCCGTGGCAAACCACTCATGTAAGTCAATTTATTTTTTACAGTTATTATATTTGTTTGTTACTAACACTATTTTAAGGGATCATAAGTTGTTTACCATGAAAAACTGTTTCGGGAATTTATACAATATACTTATTGTTACACCGGCCATTCTTACACAGGAGAAACTACACCGGTTGTCACTATAAATAGTGTGAGTCATCAGAGACACGGAAGACGAAGCACAGGCTTGCAACTGTCGTTCAGTTGCTTTCTTGGCTTTTTGGCCAAGATCAAAGTGTAGTATCTGTTCCGATGGATACTGCACGAGACTGGTCCTGTGCAGTTCTAGGAGGTCCACCCTCCCAGGCTTTGCCTCCCCTCTTTGGGGAGGAGTAAGTGTATTGCTTACTGTCTGAGGCGCCCCTACCGGGGAATGCCGACGGGGCTGCCCAGACAATTTTTAAATGGTCAGATGGCTCACCTCTCGAGCGCTGGCTTATCTAATCCCACTTTCCCGACCTTGTGTCACATTTTACCTTGTGGGAGGTAGATAAATACCCAGTCTTGTAACTGTCTAGTCAAGAGCTAGTCAGTTTCTTACTTTGTTAATACACTTGTTAAACCAACCGTCGACTTGACTTCCTTTATTTATTATTTACTGTGGGACAACTTCACAACAGATTGGCGACGTTGAATCGAAACGATTTCACTGCAAAAAAAAAAAATCCCTCAAAGTGATTCGCAAGATCTTCACGGAAAAAAAACCCATCCTAGTCAGATATTTGGATTCGCAAGGATTAACAGCAAATTAACTACTGAGTAGTTAAGCGAATAAAAAAACAAAAAAAAACACAAATTCAAAACTTGCTACTAAAAATCGAAAACTAAAAAACGCGTAAGACATTTTCAATTATTGAAATAATTGAATACACTGATACCTTTATTTTTTTTTCTTCAAGTTACACTGACTCGTTCAGATAAATGTTATCCGCGTCAACTATTACAGATATTGTGTAAGTTTGTCGTTATTATTAGGACAACATCTGATATTTGAGCAAAATCCGGATTGACTATTTATTAAAACGGTCTACCACAGAATTGTCGAGAGCAAAGGACGGACAGTAAATAAATATATTCGCGTAAGTCATGTGTGCTTCTAACAAAGAACTGTTAAATAAGCAAGTCGCATTTTTGCAAAATGAAAAGGGGTTAAAAAGATTTCCCATAAAACTAGTCTTATAAGGCTTATAGCGACGGACTTGGTTTTGTAAAACTACGTACATATATATATATATATATATATATATATATATATAAAATTTCTTAGCTTTCTTTTTCAAACAAAAGAACTGGGATTGAATTTTTTTTTTTTACTGAGAAATAATATATTTTTTGTTTTGTGTATTAGTTGAGCAAACTAATTATATTAATCACGTTGTGGGGAAAACTGATTTATTTTTACAAGTGTAAATTATGTGGTGCATAACTTGAATTCGTGAATGATGGACACTGAATTCAAAGATTCTCTTTTTCAATTACTTAAATTCCAAACGGAACAAAATGTTGCGTTACAAAGACAGCAAGTTGAACAACAAATGGAACTTCAAAGAAAACAAGTTGAAATTGAGGAGAAATTTAAAAGAGAGTTGTTGGAACAGCAAAACGCCCAAAGAAAAATGCATGCTGAACAAAAAGAGCTGGCGACAACACGAGAAGAAAGATTCCAAGAAAAACTGCTACAACAGCAGAAACACTTCGAAGAACTCTTGATAAAAACACAGGAGGAACAGAGAAAATTTCTGGAGGCAACACAGTTAACGAAAGCAAACGAGAATCATAATGCATTCTCCCAGACGGCTGTGTGGAGCGCTATCGAAATTTTCAATTATAATCAAGAAGACGATGTCACTTTTGCTCATTTCTATAGAAGATATGAGGATATTTTTGTATCGGACTGCAGTACATAGACAGACTCTAAAAAAGTTAGACTTTTGCTAAGAAAATTAGGAGCTTCCGAGCATACCAAATTCGTGAATTTTATCCTTCCAAAGAAGACCAGTGAGTTGAACTTCCAGGAGGCAGTTACTTTACTAACAGAACTGTTTTCTACAAAAACTTCTCTTTTCCACAGGAGATATAAGTGTATGAATGTCACTAGAAGAGAGGAATACGACTACATTACGTATGCAAGTATAGTAAATAAACTTTGCGACGATTTTAAATTAGAGGAATTATCATCGGATAATTTAAAATGTTTATTCTTGCAAGGTCTGGTCTTAAATAAAGAATCTGAAATCAGACGTCGTGTTTTAAATAAATTCGAAAATGAGCCATGTCTAACAATACAAAACTTAGCGGAAGACTGTGAACGTTTTGTTGCGTTGAAACAGGACAGTCGTGACATAGAGGAACACGGAGTGTCGCACATTAAAAAAATCCATCAGAAAAAAAAATTGACTTGAGAAAAAAACATGGACAAGATCCACCTGGACCGTGTTGGAGGTGTAGAGATAACCATTGGTACAATGAGTGTCCCTACATATTCAAACAATGTGACAACTGCCACCAGAAAGGACATAAGGCATCACGTTGTAGAAAAAAATCTGGTAGAAAGACAACCATTAAACTGACAAAACTTGAACCTGAAGAACAAAATATCCGGAAATATGTACAGGTCAAAATGCTTAAAAAAAAGTAAGATTACAGCTTGATAGTGGGTCTGACATTTCCATCATTAATGTACAGACATGGAAGAAGCTTGGGAGACCCACTATGATCAAATCAGAAAAAAACGGCGAGAAGCGTCAGTGGTGAAAAAATAACCTTCGAAGGGGAATTATTGACGAATATTTCTTTCCAGAATAAGACCGTAAAAGCCAAAATTTTTGTTATGCGAAAAACGAATAACCTTTTTGGAACTGATCTGATTGAAAAGTTTAGCCTATGGGATCTGTCTTTAAGTTCTTTTTGCCAAAAGGTTGAGGATTCGAATGTGGAGGCAGAAAATCTCAAGAGGGAATAAAAAGAAAATTTTGCAGACGTATATCCAGGCGGTCTTGGAAGGTGTACAAAAGCGGTAGCAAAGTTTGAAGTTAAAACAAATGAACTACCTGTGTTCAGAAAGAAAAGAAATGTTCCATTCGCCGCTATAGAGCAAATAGACGGTGAATTAGAAAGACTCGAGAACATGGCTGTCATTTCAAAAATTGATCACAGTGAGTGGGCTTCACCTACAGTTTATGTTAAGAAGAAGAACCAGGAGATTCGGGTTTGTGCCGATTTTATCACAGGCTTGAACAAGGCATTAAAAGCTCACCATTACCCTCTACCAAGCCCTGAAGAAATATTTGCGAAACTGAGTGGAGGAAAATATTTTTCTAAAATCGATCTCAGCGACGCTTATCTTCAAATCCGTGTCGATGAAGAGTGTTCAAAACTGCTATGTATCAATACCCATAAGGAATTATACAAATTTACCGACTTCCTTTTAGAGTAAAGGTCGCCCCTGCGATTTTTCAACAAATTATGGACATGATGTGTAATGGAATGGAATTCGCTGTAGGGTACCTGGACGATCTGTTAATAAACAGCGTTAGCAAAGAACAACACAAGACTCATGTAAACCAAGTATTAAAAAAAATCCAGGATTATGGGTTTAAAATCAAAGATGAGAAATGTACTTTTTTCATGGAAAAAATAAAATACTTAGGGCAAATCATCGATGAACAAGGAAGAAGGCCAGACCCAGATAGGGCAATGGCGATACGGAACATGCCTGCTCCAGAAAATATTGCGTCTCTACAAAGCTTTTGAGGGTTGGCGAATTACTACAATGTGTTCGTAACAAACATGCATAAACTAAGATCACGCTTAAATGAACTGTTAAAGAAGGACCAAAAATGGGTCTGGACGCAAAAGTGCGAAGAAGCATTTCAGAAAATTAAAGATATATTAAGGTCTGACTTGTTTCTGGCACATTATAATCCCAAGCGTGATATTGTAGTTGCAAGCGATGCCAGCAACTATGATATAGGAACATGCATATTGCACAAAATGGATGATGGAAAATTAAAACCCATAGCCCATGCTTCCGAACACTTCTACCAGCCGAAAATAAACTACTCTCAAATTGAGAAAGAGGCTCTAAGCATTATATTCGCGGTAAAGAAATGTCATCGTTTCCTGCACGGTAGACAATTTCTGTTACACACAGACCACAAACCCTTATTAACGATTTTCGGATCGAAAAAGGTACTACCACAACACACTGCGAATAGACTCCAAAGATGGGGTACCATTCTTCTTAACTACAATTTTCAAATGGAGTATGTACCATCTAAGAAATTTGGTCATGCAGATGGGTTATCAAGGTTGATACCTAAGCAGACAGAACCATTGGAGGATATGGTGATAGCAGCCATTCAAGCGGAAGCTGAAGTAAAACATACGTTTTGTGACACAATAAGAGAACTTCCAGTAACGCTTGAAGAGATTAAGAGTAAGGCAGAGGTGGATGAATTTATCATAAGCACGAAAGAAAAAATCAACAATAGCCAACTAGATGATGGAATTTATTCAATTTGCGACAACGTCCTGTTATATAGCGACAGGGTTGTAATTCCTATGACATTACAGAAAAGAATGCTCAAGGAATTCCATGTAGGACATCCAGGCATATCGAGAATGAAAAGCCTTATGCGCTCTTTCGTTTACTGGCCAAACATGGATAAGCATATCGAAGAAAAAGTCAGGGAGTGTAGAGGATGCGCCTTAGCTACGAAAGCTCCTCCAACTCAATTCGGATCGTGGACTAAACCGGACCGACCTTGGTCTAGAATTCACTTAGATTTTGCGGGACTACTGGATGTATTCTACTATATAATTGTTGTAGACAGCCTAGCTAAGTGGCCGGAAGTACTAAAATGCAAAAACCCCACATCCGAGGCAGCTATCAATATCCTATACGAACTATTCGCTAATTTTGGAGTAGTAGACTGCATTGTCACCGACAATCGTACTCAATTCACGTCTACTGAATTTAAACACCTTTGCGAGGATCATCTCATCGAGCATATAACAATCCCTCCATACCATCCAAGAAGCAATGGACATGCGGAGAGATTCGCTGACACATTCAAGAGAGCTCTGAAAAAAGCTAGTGGGTCACCAACGGATAAGTCAATCGAACAGTTTCTGCAGGTTTACAGAGTAACTCCGAATGCAAACATCGAAACGTCGAAGACACCTGCTGAAGTCATGTTCGGACGCAAGGTTAGATCCATTTTCCACAAGTTGTTACCAAACCAGGATAGGGCAAATATAAAAAGAACGATAACAAAAAAACGGTATAAAGTTGGCAAAAAAGTTTTTTATAAGATCTACAGAAACAATAGGACTTTCTGGGAGTCCGGCACTCTGGATAAACAAATAGGCAACATGGTCTATATGATTAAGGGACCAGATTTCGTGCACAAATGTCACACTAACCAAATCCGGAAAATATATTCGAACAGTGAGGTTACCAGATCGCCCGAGGAGGGCATAATGGATGCAGTGGTTGATACTTTTCAGGTGCCCATACCAGAGACTGCTCCTGAGATTAAGAGATCAAATAGAAAACGGAAATCGACTGAGTTGATGATGGTGATTCCCAAACAAAATCGTTATTAATCCCCAGAGGGGATATTTTCAAAGGAGGCGTTACACCGGCCGTTCTTACACAGGAGAAACTACACCGATTGTCACTATTAATAGTGCGAGTCACCAGAGACACTGAAGACAAAGCACAGTCTTGTAACTGTCTAGCCAAGAGCTAGTCAGTTTCTTACTTTGTTAATACACTTGTTAAACCAACTCTCGACTTGACTTCCTTTATTTATTATTTACTGTGGGACAACTTCACAACACTTATATATATATATATATATATATATATATATATATATATATATATATATATATATATATATATATATACATATAAACTATTAAAATTTAAGAGTGAATTTAATTTCTTGAAGACAACGGTTTTGCAGCACATTTATGACCCTAAACAAGTATTAAAATAAAGATATAATACTACACATATGTATAGATACCTTATAACAATTTTGATTAAAATCCATCATATGATTTTGTTTCTTGAAAATGTCTCACATCAAAAGTTTAAACTGTACGTGTCTTAGACAATTTTCATCCAGGAAATATTCCTTAAGTGGTGTCTAATAACAATGGACAGCATTCGGTACAAATCGGGGATATCTTGTTTTTCACATGAGAGGTAGGGTCAGCATTATTCTCTCTAAAACCTCTTTAAAAAACTACAAACAACTTCAATTTTGAGAATATTTGTTAATTTAGATTTTATATCTAGTTTAAAAATTTCACACATATCGGAAATATTTGAAATTCCATGAATAGCGACGAGAATCCTTTTGTCTCATTTGCATATGACTAAATAAAACTGAATATATACAACATAATCAAAACTTACACTTAGCTGCTGTTTTCCAAAAAGGTATTATAATCCTTTATTTAATTCAGAAGTTAATCCTGTATCTACAAATATATAAACACATACACATACCTAACTTCATACAGATAGAGACATCTGGGAAGATATTGCGATGTTGATATGCAGAAAGCGTGTTTCAGAACTTCTTGTACATATTATATATATATATATATATATATATATATATGTATATATATATATATATATATATATATATATATATATATATATGTAAATACATTTCTAGTGGTACACAATGTTATTGAAGCAAGGAATATAAACGTTTGTGACATTTTTGGGGGATGGAATAGAAATTAAAAAGTGTAAAACCGAGAGGAAAAAAACAAAACAAACACCAATACATGAATATATATATATATATATATATATATATATATATATATATATATATTTGAAATCAGGTATGCGTACTCTCTCTCTATATATATATATATATATATATATACACATGTGTGTGTGTGTCTGTGTGTGTATGTATGCGTGTGTACAGAGTAATCTCTTAAATTTAAGAACGAATCATTATGAATGCTTGATTATATATCTGCTATAAAATAAGGCGAGTAACAGTAAAACACATTAGTTGCAGATTTTACTCTTGTAATTGATATCCTGACTAACGCTTTTTAGTTGCCAATCTGCCATTGGTCTAAAGAATGTTTTGTTAATTTGTGGAATTCATCAGATTCATCCCAATTCTGATGAAAGATGAGTCATAACTTTCATTGTCGGTTAATAATGTTGTTTTTCCAGAAAAAACGTGTAACTTTATATAGTTCCGAAATTGTAATTATATAATACAATGACATAATCTGGATTTAATAAGTATTGCTATCTGTATTAACACTTTTTGTTTCATTTAAGGTTGAATATTGAGCTTCATCTTAGCTTAAAAAGTTGATTTATATTTGAATCAATCTGAACTTTATGAATGTTGTTTTAGTTATATATATATATATATATATATATATATATATATATATATATATATATATATATATATATATATTTATACAAAGGAAATATATTGTTACAGCTACATCCATTACATCAAAAAGAGCAAATACTATAATCTACACGATAAAAAGGTTTTTAACTTGTGTTGTATTCTCGTTGATAGATAGATGATAACCTTACATATTTAACATGTGTTCATACTTACCTTTCTTTTGTTTTATAGTATATATGTATATATACTTTTATTCCTTTGTGTGGAAGTGATATTTGCATTGTGGTGCCTGTGCGTTAAATAAAGACAAGGAGGCGGTGATTCAAGTTTTTGAAAAATATGTACAATTGTTTATTGCTGTTAAGAGTTAACATAGATAATAGAAATGTTACAAATAGTCGGAGAGAAGAACATCTTTTTTGATTCGTTTGTTATCATCACGGTGATTATAACAAGGGTACAAAAAAGAACTAGAAGTAGTAATAGTTAACGTAGTAGAAGTAGTAGTAGTAGTAGTAGTAGTTAGAGTACTTGTAATATTATAACATTATAAAAAAGAAAGAGTGTCATACTTGATAGAATTATAACAGTAATAATAATTAACGGTACCATTGTAAGTAGTTAGAGTGTCAGTAATAAAAACCAGCAAATATAATAATAATACCAATATTAATAATACCAATATTAATAATAATAGTAATAGTTATAGTAATAACAGTATTGGTTTTGGTTGTAATAATAGAAATGACGGTTATATTTTTTTTTTATCCAGAGATAAATATGAGATCGTTTAATAAATGAAAAGTGATTGAGTTTTTGAGTAAATGTTTCGTGCAGCACGGGACGCGACAGCACACGCCAAACTCTGCTCTAAGCGTCCATTGGACAATGACAGTGACGTGACGACAGCTGCGACTGTGGGGAGGCACTTCATGGAGCACGTCCCACAGCGGCGGGGTAAAAAAAAAAGATAAGGATCAAAGTATACATCTACTTCGGGGTCATCATCTTAACAAACTCTGAAAAGATACAAGAAAGAAACAAAGAAACATATTAGAATAAGAGCATGGTATTGTTTGCTTCAAGTATTGGGTTATATATAACATTTCTGTGTTAGTGAAAGTCACGATGCGTTTAATCGGAATTGTTTACAGATATACATTGCGTGTATCTCTCTCACGTCTTTCATATCTAGTGATCACATCTCTTCCCTAGAGACACTTTTTTTCTCAAAAGCGATGTTGCCAGTCTTGCTCGACTATGCTAGTGTTTAATGGTAGGTGGTCGACTGAGGTATAATCCCTGTAAAACATTCTCTGGACAACTCGTCTAGTTCCAACCACTGTATAAAAAATACTCTACAAAAATCTCGTGAAGAAAGTGTTTTTTTCTACAACGAACCATGCACGGAATACACTACCACGGACATACTTCCCAGCTGACTACAGCATAGTCGTTTTAAGTCCAATGTTTACAAATTCTTTTATAATCGTCGTCTTAAATATTCAAATGTTGCCCATTGAACTCGCAATGTGAGAATCTCATCAACATATAATGAACTTTGGATCTTGATAAGCGATAGCATATTATTATGAGAAAAAAATATAACCAAAGGTAAATTGAGCATTACTTGTCCTGTTGTTATTGGATACGGCATTCTAATTAAACCTATTCTTTTAAATAGAAACGCTCTATAAAACTGTATAATATTATTATCGGAAAATATACATAAGCCTACAACGTATCAAAGTATGCATTTTAATAGTCGCTTTTACGTTGTATGTGTGTGTCTCAGTGATAGATGATTGGGTTACATTAAACACTGCACATTTACATTGATATCTACACCCGTATAAACGCATTGTGGCAGACATTATTGTTAAATAGGAATTTGCAAAACCAGCAACCGATATATGATCAATTGTGAAAAAGAAACATTTTTAGGAGGATCGCTGATGTGTATTATTTGGATTGTTTGGACGACTGTTCTCATCTTGGTTGTTTTATTTAGAACGTTTCAGCCGATATAAATCTGACCCTTTTCAGGTGCAGCATTTTTAACTTTGAAACATTGTATTGGAAGTTGTGAATTTTCATGTTGAACGCACGAATCGGTATGGAATTATGAACTAGTATTGTCTTGATTGATAGTATTACTAACACTATCGAATGTTACATTTTTTGAATTTTTGTTTTTGAGATAAGGATTGATAAAATGTATATGGATTGTTCGGAATATTGCTCTCATCTTGGGTGTTGTTTTTACAAGTGTTCGGCCGATATAACCTCAGACCTATTTGAGGTGTATTCCGACAATAAATGTTAATAGAGAATTGTGAATAAAATTGTGTTTTTTTTTCGCGCGGGCCATCGTCATTTAAATTTCGAAATCTGTGATGTACTTACGAAACGAAAAACAGCGTTGCGTAGGTTCCATTTTTGTATTAATTCATGTCCGTACTGATTTGGTATTGCATCATTTCAATTATTGTTTTTGAGATGAGGATTGATAATATGTAATGTTTGAATTGTTCGGACTGTTGCTCTCATCATGGGTGTTGTTCTCCCTATTCATCAATAACAGCTATTATCAAAATACACTTGAAGAATGTCGGTGATTATATCTGCCGAAACGTTGTGAAAACAATTCCGAAGATAATAGCAATAGTCCAAATTATCCAAATACAAATTAGTATCTTGTTTCGGAATATTTCAGATGAAGATTGATAATTTGAACTTTGGCTAAGATCACAGTGTAGTATCTGTTCCGATGGATACTACACCCTATAGGCCGGTATCGTCTTGGGACTTGATTCACTTGATTCACGCCGGTCTATGGGTCTGTCATGTGCAGTTCTAGGAGGTCTATCCTCCCAGGTTTTGCTTCCTCACCCTTTGATAAAGGATTAGTTTAGTGCTAATCGCTTGAGGCGGCCCTACCGGGGAATGCCGACGGGGCTGGCCACGCACTTTTTTGTAGGCACGAGTAATCAAATTCTCGGACGCTGGCTTTTCAAATCCCACCTTCCGACCTTGTGTCACATCTTAGTGCTGTGGGAGGTAGATAAATAACTTGAACTCTTTGAATTATTTAGACTACTGTTCTCATATTGGATGTTATTCTCACAACGGTGCTTGTCGATCTCCGGAATCTCTATTCTATCCACGATGATAATATTTTCAGACCTTAAAATTACAGAATAGTTAACACTCGTTTATTCATAAAAATATTGCGGAACTCGACTAATTTTAACGCGTGAGTAGACGATTTGTAAAAATCTTAAAACGGTAAAACGGTAAAAATCTTACAAATATTTTCTATATGTTAAATCTAGACGGGTTTTGAATCGAAGTTCATTTTAATACTATTCGTATAAATTATGTCTTTTGGGGAGATACGAGTTCTCGAGTGTGGTCTATTTTATTCTTTTACTGGTATTTGACAGGTGGGTGAAATCGCTATCTTGTAAAAATAGGTCCAACCGCTTCTTCTATATGTAAGCCACATTGAAACATGCATTTGGTAACATTAAATCATTTTTTTTTAAACAGCAGCGTATTTTTTTCGGTTTAGAAATAGTAACAAAAAATCGCTAAGTTCATATTGAAGTCGGCACCTGCACGACTTTCTAAATTTAAATGCATACACAATGTGTCCATATGATGACATAGCCTACTGAGTTAGATCGTTGATAAACAATCAGGTGTGCGTGACAGTATGTCGGAGGTTAATGTTTTAATGTGTGCCATAGGCAATACTAAATATGAATAACATAATTACCACTTGTACCAAGTTATGTTTTGGCGGCCAAAATGAGACAAATTTACCCGTTGATAAAATAGAGTTCAGTTCGCGATTTCGTAGAGTTTCCAGACTTTGAAATAAATGGACGCATCTTAATATTGACCGTAATTGTTTAACGTTTGAAACTTACATATATGTTCTCAAGGGAAACCGTGGTCGACTGAAATGAATAATTAAGGCTGGTTAAAAAAACACCACTTGAAAGAAAAACTTATTCGGCTGGTACCACTGATTTTGACTCGATGTAAATATAATGCGCTAATTGCTTTTCATGGCTCTGTTTGCCTTACTAACTCTGTTTATAAATCTATCAAATTATATATCTTCCCGTCTGCCACTCTCACTGTTTCTCATAAAATGTCTCTCGATCTGTCTTTCTATGTCTCTCTCTTTTTATCTCTGCGTCTCTATATCTTGGCATAGGTTTGACCAAGTGACCTAGACTGTTACCGAGCTACTTCAATTGTGTTGGAACCAGCTGCCCATATTGATGAAGATGGTGGGACTGTTAGGGTTTGGCCATGTGCATCATGCTGGAATTTATTATTCTAAGGATGAGAACCAATGATTTATATAGGTAGGATTGAAAAAATATCGCGTAAAATGGCGTCTTCAAAAAGTCAGAAATATATATACATAAAATAAAGAAAAATAAAAGTTAGATAAAACTTATTATAATTATGAGTATGTTTATGGTTCTCTGTATTCGAAGATGTTTCAGTGGAGCTGTCACATTTCTAATCCCTTGTATCAGATAATTGTATTTAAAATGATAATCAAGGAACAATGTGTAAACCAAATTGAACGCATACACACATTGCAGTGGTGGCATAACTAATACATATTGATAAATAACTGATGAGTTTTCATGACACGAAACTGTAATTGTATTTAATAGTTTAAAAATTGAGTTTACAACATTTTACATTTATATAGGAGTCAATGGTAGTACAAGGGTTTCTATACAATGTCTTGCGTGAGTGGAATTGAGTTATCAGCTTCCTTTGAATAACAGAAAATTAAATAGAAATAATAATAGCAAAGCCTAAATCTGTAAGTAATTTATTCATATTTTAGTAGAAATCATAATCATGCGGTTATGCTATTCTTACCTTATTACTACTCCTCAAAGCAATCATTATGTTTATTTAATTAAATTGTTTTTTTATGATTTAATATGATATAGATTTCTTTTGCCGTATTTATATCTACATTTATTGAGGAGACATTTTCGTTTTCATCCAGATGAAGCAGAATAGTAATCGTTAACATTATTTTTCGAAAAATGTTCCTTAATTTATTGATGTTTTAATGCGTCAGAATGCTAGGGCTTAAAGCAGTAAACGTTGACCGAAACTTACCCATATTGTCTACATTTTCATAGTATTTTTAATTATTTCTTTTGCAATATAAATCAACACATTTTCTGATGATTAAACATTGTTGGAAAAATGTTTGTAAAATTTTACTTTGAGTAATCTCTCTCTCTCTCTCTCTCTCTCTCTCTCTCTCTCTATATATATATATATATATATATATATATATATATATATATATATAACGTAATGCATGTATGTGATGTTCTCGTGTGTGTAAGTTCGAGAATCTAGATAAAATCCAAAAAATGCATTCTTCTGTCAAATTAATCGGGAATGATAATGGTAGTATTCCCGATTCTCAAAATACCCACCTACGGGTGCTATGGGGACTATTTCGTCTAGGGGGAGTTCAATTATCGCAGGTATAATTTCAATTTAATTATGTATTAATTTTAAATAGAAAACAATTATAATATTTAGTAATTTTTCAGAAATAACTGCAAGTCAGTCCCGAAAATAAAAATGCAAATTATTTCACTAAAATTTAAACGGAAATCAAATCAGAGGGATGCTGCGGAAGGGAGGATTAAACATTTATAGACGCTAATTCTGGCGAAAGTCTTGTACCGGCCTTGATTCTGTCAGTATGATACGAAATTTAGAAGGGAGGTCCACTCTCTAAGAAAAAGGTCCACTCAACCTTGATACCCATGTCATTCTTAAAATAAATCCAGAAATTACGTCATAGGGAGTTGGAGGGAGGGTCTCTAAACTTTTAGTTATTTCGTACAACACGAGCGCGTCTATAAACTTCTAGTTTTTGTGATACAACAGTGACGCGCTTCTAAACATTTAGTTCGTTTGTACAACAGGCGCGTGTCTCTAACATATATGTATTTGGTACAACAGGGGCACGTCGCTAAATGTGTACTTTTTTGGTACAACTAGGCCGCCTCTCTAAATTATAATTCTTTGGTACAACACTTGCGTGTCATTAAACTTTTAGTTCTTTGGTACGAACGGAGGGCGTCTTAAAAGTTTTAGTTGGTGGTACAACAGGGGCGCGTCTCTAAACTTTTAGTTCTTTTGTAGGACGGGTGTGTGTCGGTAAAATTGTAGTTCTTTAGTACGACATGGTCAACTCTTTAAATGTTTAGTTTTTTGGAACGACAGGGACGCGTTTCTAAACTTTTAGTTCTTTGGTACAACAGATGAGAAAAAGGGGAAAGTAGGGTTGGGGGAGGGAAAAAATAATAGCGACGATGGAACAAGAGACGACCATAGAGAGGAAGAGATATTGAAGTGTTCATATAAAGTTGTTACAGACACAATTTAATGTTTACTACTTATTTTTTCCATCGCCCCGGGCAAAGCCGGGTAGCCTTACTTGTTAATATATAATAATACTATTGTTTAAAAATATTATAAAATACACTCTATTTTATTAGTATATTTTACTCAAATATTTTCTGATTATAGAACATTTTGTAAAATAAATGATTGTGCAATTTAAGTTTACTAAGGAAGTTTGATGTAAATTCCCTCCAGAAGTTTTTTTCTCTAGTATGTATTAACCATTTTTCATTTTGTCAATTAATAAAAGATTTCAGATTAGTATATTTATTATTTACTGGATCAGAAAAAATATTAAAAATAAAGACATGCTAGCTATCAAAACAACTTTTGTAAACGCAAGTCGAAAATCGATTGTTTCTTAGGTTTTTTAATATTTTTGGCGGAATCGCTCTTAATGTAATGTTTGTAAAGTACCTAAGTTTGCCAATTTTCATTTTACCCACCTCTTACCGCTTAATAGGGAGTGCAGAGAAAAATAGTTGTAATATTACATAGTAAATTACGCCAGATAATATTAATATGAAAGCGTGAATACGATACATGTATTTACGTATTGTTTTTATAAGTAAAACCATTAGAAATTACATTTTTAAACAAAAATAATTGGCTTTGAACTAATGCCGAATACCCTTTATGCGTTCTTTTTAGAAGATTATTCCAAAAAAGTACGTTAGTTTAAAAAAGCTGGGTGCAAAGGTGTTCTGCTGTTATGTCACGTTAATTTTGGTTCAATTCATAACACACGTATACAGTAAAAACTCCGTTGGACTGACGTGACATTCGAACTTAGTTATTTACATCGTAAAACCTACTACCTTAGCAATGTTTACTGCGCCTATTGTTTTTGTCGACTAATCACATATTTCAATTGTGTACGAACAGGCAAATGCAAAAAATTATAATTTTTAATACTACATAGATTATAGAATTTTCACTTAATAATTTTTTCTTTTTAATGTTTTTGCCCTTAATTTTGCTTGAAACAATAAGTTTGTTTACAACAAAAGATCATGCATGGAGAGAAATGATATGAGAATAATACTACTACAACAGTTGACATAAACTTTTCTTTTTCCCTCCATGTGCCTCATGTAGCAGCTCTGCAAGGGAGTCACACATGGTGAAGACACCATCGCGGGAGTGCTTCCCTGCTTAGTATGAATGTTTCGTCTTATAATCTGATGTCAACTAATGGTTACCATTTCCAACCCCATAAGTACATTCTAACCATTTCCAACCCCATAAGTAATCTAATCTAACCCATGCCGTACCATTGACCTAATATAGTGTTCTTTATCTTTCGGTTAGCTAACATTTCCGTTTCATCACCCTAATTGTCGAGTGGTTTTGATATGTTTTAATTAAGACAGTAAAAAAATGACATGCTGAATGGAAGAATGATATAGTTTTTATTTATGTCCACACAATTCTCTGTCGATAGGTGTGACACACATAAGTTTGAACTATCATTTCTATCGCTAAAAGCACATATAAAATAGACGCATATAAAACATATCAATCCTAACTTTCCTTGTTTATCTGTATGAATTGTTCGATAGATTTGCTTTTTCTACGCCATTATTGTGCACAATATAACAATTAACCCCGTTCTTAAGAGCATAACAATTTCACGCTCTATCATCCTCACTCTACCCCAACCCTCTTACTCTCTATCTCTCTCTTTATCCCTCTCTCTCTCTCTCTCTCTCTCTATCTACCTATCTCTCTTTCTCCCTCTCTCTCTCTCTCTCTCTCTCTCTCTATCTATCTATATATATATATATATATATATATATATATATATATATATACACATATATATATTGTACCTCTCTCTTACCCTCTTTCGCTCACCTTTGTTCAGTTGCAATCCATCTCAATTGCTTCCTGAAGCTAGTTAAGCTTGTAATGGTCGGTCTATTGTGGTGTCTCTCGCGAATGCCTCGCCCCACATTCGAAAGAAAATAAACTAATCAAGAGTGATGGCCTTTTAATTCATTGATTTAGGGCAATAGAAATATCGTAATTCTAGCAAATTATTAATCACTTCCGCAATATATATATATATATATATAACTTGGAAAAATTACTAGACTTTTATAGAAATAACATTAAGATTAGGCTCAATATATCTTCAAAGTTGCATTTCCTTGTATAATAACTAATGGCTAATATCAGCAATTCAGAGTATTGAATGCATATTGAATTAACCATTAATATAAAGCTTAATTTTACCTTTTCTATTTTTTGAATTGTTCTAATTATCTTTTTTTCCTGTCGAAATCAAAGACAAATAAGCTATGTTCCGGATGTATAACTAACATTTTCTATACTCTAAAAAAGGTAAAGGTAAAGGTGGCATAGCCTGGACGCGCACGAGTGTCGTTGCCGACATCGCACACTGCCCATGGCCGTAGTGGCGGTGATTAGTTAAGAATCACCGTGTCTAGGGCACAGCATATGCAAGGCGGACCCCATCCCTCCCCTTCCGTTGCCTTGAACCTTCCCTGAGTTTTAGTCAGGTACCTATTTACTGCTGGGTGACCAGAGGGAGTTTTCAGACCCGGAAATTCGCATGCCGTCCAGCCCAAAGACAAGTGCTGTAACCACTCGTATAAATATATAAATACATATATCTATATATAATATATATAATATATATAATATATATATATATGAATATTTATATATATAAATATTTAAATATATATATATATATATATATATATATATATAAATATTTATATATATTAATATATAAATATATATATGTTTATCAATCTTATATTTACATCAAAGTAATCTATGGAAACTTGTTCGAGCTAACAGACGTCATACGTAAGGCTTACTTAGACAAAGATTGAACCTTCGATATTGATGTCTATAGTATAGAGCAATGCCATTTATTTGTTTACTTTTACCGAATTCAATTATTTATACGAAAGAGCATTTTTATCTTAACACTAGTTTGGAATAATTTTCCCTTCACTAATATGATTGAATTCGTTCAAAAGTATCGCAAACAAAATAAATAAATAAATAACACATAAATACGCGATCCATGCCAGTACTATGTCCGTGGTAGAGCTTAAAGATTCTCACTCTGGGTTTCTGTGCAGCTATATTTATAAGTCGTGCTCGTAGATAATAGCATGTTTAAAAATATATAATATATATAAAAATGATATATATATATATATATATATATATATATAAATATATTTATATAATCACTCAAGAGACCGTGCGTCTCTAACGGACATGTGTATGAAACTTCTGTCGCTAAGAAGGTCATAAGCCTTCTTACTACACGTTCCTATTGTCTCTGTTAGCTTTGTTTGTTTGTTTGTTTGTTTGTTCGTTTTTTGGTTGTTTTTATTTACTTGTTACTTTTACTGGATCATAACTTAAGAGACCTATAATCCAACTGACATATTTTACGTTATTCATCTGGACTTATTTACACACTAAAAACATCAGAAATATATATATATATATATATATATATATATATATATATATATATATATATATATATATATATATATATATACCCAAGTACTGGCGTGGACCTGTGTTAAAAGAGCACAGCTGTCCTCGCGAAACACATAGTTTCTCCACATCAAACCAACACAACGTGCACACGACTCAAAATTGCACCTTGGTAACGGCGACTGCTTAGTGCTGTACGCCACTCTTTTGTTTGCTAATGTTTTGCCTGAAGAGCCAACTGTGTGGCAACCTTCACAGAAACCTCCAGAAAAGCTTCGGCCTTGTCAGCTGAGGCATGCATGATCCACCGGCATGTGGATCACACTTTTGTGTCAAGCATCCTTAGTTCCAATTATGGGTAACTGGCAATACTACTAACAAATATGCCCTTTTTAGCATTTGTTAAGCCATGCTTCTGGGAGAAGGAAAACTCCGATCTAACACTTGCGATTTAACTTACTTCTGGCTATCACGCTGTCTGTATGTTACCGGGTTCATAGTCGTCGATACTCAGAGAGTGCTTCTTGTGTTGTATAAGTGCTGATCACTATACTCCTGTTGCTGTTATGGCATATTTTGCGTATGTGATCCATATGTACATACAAACTATGTATCTATATAAGCGGGATAGAGCTCTAATGCTAAATGTTATTAGACAATTGGTTGTTGGAACGCCAGAACCTTACTTGATCGTTTTTGTCCTGACCGGGCGGAGAGACGAACTTCTTCGACAGTAACTTTTACGTTTCAAAATTGCTATAGTAGCTTTGTCAAAGACAAGATTGTTAGAGGAAGCTAGTCGTGTAGAGGAGGGCTCTCAATATGTATTTTACTTGATCGGGATTTGCTTTATTCATATGATGTAGATCTCGTACCTTACTTGCAGAAAGGTGTACAGGATATCATGGATAGATTTGCATGTGCGTATAGAAGAATACATCTTACAATAAGACTGACCAAGAAAAAGGCTATTGTTCCCTAGCCCCTGGCAACGCGTATTATATTTTAAAAGCAACTGACTATCTTTAGTGGATCATTTTATGTATCTGGGAAGTGCTATTTCGAGGAACGGATCGTTGGATGCTGATATAAGTGGTCGTATTGAACAAAATGGTGTGTCTGTTGGTCATTTGCAGAATCTAGTGTTGGCGTCACGTAATATCAGGCTTGAAAGTAAGATATGTGTATTAGGTATGTGTAGTTTAAACTTTGTTATATGCGTGTGAGACATGGACAACTTAGAGACCTCATGTTCGGCTGCTAGAGCATTTCCAGTAGAATTGCCTGAGGCACTTGCTTAATATCCGTTGGGATAGCTTTACCTATAACACTAAGTGTTGGAACGAGCTGCTGTTCCAAGTATCGATTCCCGTATAAGTAAACGCAAACTTTGTTAGGCTGTTCTTCTTGTTTGTCTTATTGATGACATATTAGCCAAGCAGATGATTTGTGAGGAATTCACTGGGAATACTCGCCAACTGCACAAATCTCGTAAGCGATTCAAGGATTGTCGCAAATACGATTTGAAGTTCTTTGGGATTGATGTTGGAGGATAGGAGGGGGTGCCTTTAGATAAGTCAAGGTGGAAAAAAGCACATTTTGAAGGCAGCAAGATTTTTGAAAAGAATAGGATCTAAGACCAGCAGCAGAAAAGAACAACGAAGAGGGGACTGCACTTGCCACCTCCAGCATATGCAGGAAAATAGAACATTTTAGATGCGAAACTTGAAACCTGGTAACACTGGCATGTGCAGGCTTGTTGAATCACCAATAAGTGTATGTTTTTTATGATTAAACACAGAGAAGAGAGTGCTTCATTCGTTGCATCCACTTAGATCATCACAATACCTGCCAAATATGTGGTATGGTCTGTAAAAGTTTGGCAGGCATGAAGAGCCATATCCGCGAATCTCACTGGAAACCATTACACAAATATCACATCTATACGAAAAATGTAATTATATTCTTAATCAAATAGACAGCCGCTATATATATATATATATATATATATATATATATATATATATATATATATATATATATATATATATATATATATATATACAATCTGTGCGTGTGTAAGTGATTAGTGTACACAAAGGAGACTAATGTATGCTCTAGAAATTACAGATCGTGTCTCACATGCTACGATGGAAGGTCTGAATCGCTGTGTTTTAAGGAACGCTACTATGCATCGGAGATTGTTCAGTGCAGTATAATTTGCTTGAAGGTTGTAATTTCCAATCTTTAGAAAGATGATAACAAGAAAAGGTGTCTAGAAGTCTAACTTCTTACATCTGATCGTTTGTTAGACAAAGAACGACCTCTATTTTCCTAAAGAATGATGCATCTCAGTAGTAAACATCGGGTGTACAGTCTTCTTTTTAAAATGACAAAAACTATATATTTCGTTTATCTTTGTATTACTGTTAGTATTAATATGAAATATCTATAAATTTAAAAATAAAAGAAATGCAAAATGACATTTAAGTAGACATTTTAAAAAATGAAACAAAAGCGTACAAAACGATATTGTAAACATAAACAAATGGCAATTGATTAAATAGGATGGTTGTCTGACTTGGTATTTTTTTCAATTTCACAAAATACTTGCAATTTATTCGACTGTCAGTTTTTTACTTGCTAAAGTTTGCGTGACGCGACATATATATATATATATATATATATATATATATATATATATATATATATATATATATATATATAAATCAACATTGCTATTCATTATAGAGTGAAAATATGTTGTGCCTAATATTGACTGACAATAAAAAAGTAGAGATTAACTACTAGGAAATACTTCCGAAATGCATCAACGAAATCGCACGGAACGTATGCGAGATTTACTTTCCACACTTGATTTTCTCAAATAGAAATTACATATAAATACAGTTATGTGAATTATTCTGATGCTATGATTACGGATTTTATGATGTATACATCATGTTTGCTTATGTAGAGAGGATCCGCCGTAAGTAAAAATAAATGTTCCTTCTTATGTATATTAGTTTATACTACAATAGTTTTTTCTGTTTCATGTGTGATTCGAAAGCCGAAATTGTATATGTGTATAACATCGTTGTACTTAAAGACAACATTCGAGTTGCCATCTCTAAGGTACTGTTAGAATTGTACTACAAAGTACGGCACTTAGTCCTTGAAAGTACATTCAGCTCCATGGAGAACAGACACATCTTTAATACACGTTATCATAAAAATCAAGTATTATGTTGCAAAAAATGTTATTGTACCCTTTATAAGTTTATATAGTGCAGTTTCATATTTCATTCATTATAGCAAAATACAATTATATAGTTACTTATGGCGGACCCTGTATATGTCTATCTACATTCATCTTTCGAGCATGATTAGCATAGATGTTGTTTCGCGGTTCAATAGGCGGTGGTCCATACCTTCGTAGTTGACCATCCCGTCGCCATCAATGTCGGCTTCCCGAATCATCTCACTGATTTCCTCGCTGGTCAGTTTCTCATCAGAGAAGTTTGCCATCACCTGGCGCAGTTCGGCAGCTGTGATTAACCCGTTACCATCCTTGTCAAATACTTTGAAGGCCTCACGCATCTCCTTCTCTGGGTCGGTCGGGCCCATCTGCTTAGCCATCATCTCAACAAATTCCGCATACTCGATAGTACCATTACCTTGATAAAGAAAAATAGGAACATTGATGAACAGAATAACATTTAGAGTGTTATTTATCCTTACTTTCAAAGAAATCAAGGGATGTGATTCATCCAAACGCTTACATTAAGCCCAAATTATTTCAGTGTACAATTCAATTTATATATATATATATATATATATATATATATATATATATATATATATATATATATATATATAATACGTTCATGTAATTTGTTTGAAGCATTGTTTATTTGTATATAGAAATGTGATACTTAGAAGGCAATACAATGCAGAGGTGTGCCGGATTGACAGAAATTGGAGCAAATAAGACATACAAATTGTGGAACCCATTAAATAGTTTCACTCTTAATACAATGTATAAATACACACAAACAGACACACACACACATATATATATATATATATATATATATATATATATATATATATATATATACATATATATATATATTTATGTTTTCACAAGCACACATATATCTGTTTATCTACACAATATTACAATGTTATGTAATACATGTATCAAGATGGTCTGGTTGAAACTCCGTATGATATAATATTTGGGGAACTCTTTTCTTCTTCAGAACATTGCTAAACTAAAGTTCAAGCGTTAAGTTCATATGCACGCGTCGAAAAGTTGTCATAAATTGTCAGGAATTTGTATTTAACAAAGTATCTATGTTTTGTTGTAAGAATAGGCACATTGAGGAATACGTTCAACCTCCATTATTAGTCGTTAATTGTTATTTTAGGAATTCACCCTAACTTGAAGGCACGTGGTACACGAAAGAATTAGATTAAGTACGTACAATTTCTGTAAAGAATCATGCATGAAACTGGTAACAGACGAACAAAAATAAAGCGAAACCAACTCAGACCTCAAACTAATCAAAACCTCACAAACACATACATGTAGTGAGATTACTCCGGAGCGGTAAGGAGATGTAGATTAGGGATGTGGGTTGTTATAGCGGTTGGAATGCGATTGCGGTTATTGCAATAATTTCAAGATTGAGAAGAAAACGGAAGGTATCAACATTAGGTATGACAATTTGTGGAAAGTGTAAAAAACAATTGTTAGATTTACCTCATCTATCGAAAGAGAATCAGGCAAATCAAGAGAGTGAGACCTGCAGTTAAAGTGAGCGAATATAACACCTTTTGCTCCTTCAAACTAGGGCTGGAGAGTAGACTGCATCAATAAGGCACGAGTGTACCGAGGGAGTTCTTCAATTTTGCTATAACATATTTCGGATGTGCTAACCAGTGAATCACGGGGCCTAATTTTATATATATATATATATATATATATATATATATATATATATATATATATATATATATATATATATAAATATAAATTAGCCAATTATCTTGTAGAAAATAAATCGTATTGAAATGTTCATCTTAGTTAGAAAATGTAAGAGTTGTTCTCTCTTTTGAAAAGGGGATGCATTTTGAGGATATAAATATAACCATTTCAGTTAGCGTATTTATTCATAAAAAAATGTAACGCTCAGGATATTCATGCTATTTGGGATTAAACCAACCTTGTTTCACCCCGATTTACTCACCGAACAGGCTTTTGGCTAAGATCAAAGTATAGTATCTGTTCCGATGGATACTGCACCCCATAGGCTGGCATTGTCTTGGCCTTCGAGGCTTGATTTACGGCGGTCTATGGGTCTGTCCTGTGCAGTTCTAGGAAGTCCACCCTCCCAGGCTTCGCCTCCCCTCTTTGGGGAGTAGTAAGTTCATTGCTTACTGCCTGAGGCGCCCCTTACCGCGGAATGCCGACGGGGCTTCCCAGGCAATGTTTAAACCCCACTTTCCCGACCCGACCTTGGGTCACATCTTACTTGTGGGAGTAAGATAAAACTGGCCTGGAGAGGAGTAAATCAATACTTACCGAACAGGCTCTCTTTTCAAAGGTATTCACGTTCTTTCAAGCTGTTCTACTTCGTAGACGATTGTTTAGATTTCGAATGTTTTCTTCGACTGGTTGCATAGCAGACTATCCAGTCAAGCTTACCGGACTATTTAATATAGTGCTACAGAAAAACATTTATATTATCTTTCAACGACTGTGAAAGAAACAAAAAACGGTAAATTCCTAGACCTTACCCCCTCCTTTGGATGGTGACTGCATTGATTTTCTGTGGTCAGGAAATGTCAACTGGATTACCAATGTTTTATTTTATAACCAGTTATAAGTGCTCCTATTTGAGGAGCTAAATTCACAACACTATACCAACTGGGGCAGTTGGTATAGTGTTGTGAATTTGGCATCTGAACTTGCTTATATTGGAAGAAAGGTAAATAAAATAACTTACTAAATAGTAACCGCACGAAAGTGTATTCGGTGGTAACACCTAAGTTAGTATATCAGTCGAAGATACTTCCTTTACAGTCAATCCGTCAGACTCTGCTCTATTTTTTAATTGATGACCATACTTTTGTCGAGTTGAGGTATGGATCTGTGGAGTTATAGGAGGGCAACGTTCGAAAGATTTACCTTCATCGTTTGAGAATGGGTTAGTGTATTGCTAATCGTATGTGGCATTTTTATTCCGGACCCTGTCTCAGAACTTTCGACTAGTGGACGGAGGTAAATATTAACTCTGTAGACTAAAAAATATATCGCTAAAGTTCAAGAAATGAACGCACTTTTCCTAAAAGTATTCCGCTATATGTTTTCACAAACAAATCATTCCTAACTCGACCATTAGCTAATAATATCTACGTTTTTTATGAAGTTATATTACTTTTTTCAGAAGCAATAACACCTACAAATCAATATGGCGGCGGTTGTCATAAGAGATGCAATTTGTGGACGCATTTATTATTTGATGGTATTTGCCCTTGCAGGTCAAAAGCGATTAGCGTCGTAACTTCCATAGCGTGTGACAGACATACAAAATGGCTTATTAAAAACCGATATTTTAAGATACCTCTATTCAATTTACGAGTTAAGTGATGAAGATACTATTGGAAACCTATACGTGACAGATCAACATGCACTTTTATTAAAACTTAATCGTGAGAGTAAAATTCCAGTTGAAATGTTAGCTTGAGTGGTAGATAAAATGCTAATAAGCGGAAGAGACCAACGAAAGTGTTATTTTAAACTTAAGCGTATTATTGAAAACTAAGTGATAAGATTTCATATTTTGTATCGGAGATACCGGGGAAATGCTATTTAACGCTTAATCATGGCAGACCCAGGATATTTTATTTAATAATTAATGTGACTAACCAACGTGAAGACTACGTACACATACTGTTTTCACTTATGCGTGAGAGACCGACAGATTATATAAATGTTTGTAAAGTGTCTAAAATTAATAGCTTTCAAGTCAAGTGAGGAAGTCAAAAAGATCCGTGACAATAGGACAGTTAGAAGATGAGAATGAGCATGATTCAGTATGCGCATTTAGACATGACAACGATTATTTTAATAAAAGCGCGCAACGTCGACCGACTAACAAAGCCTCTTGTAGAGATGGTGGAACTGATCATTTCAGTTTTTATATGAATATAGATGACCCCTATTTGATCGGAAATATGAATCATTACAGTATGGCATTTAATAACGAGTGCTGATATTTCTCTTTTGTATATCAACAACGGATGTAGTCCTTTTTATCAACTACACACACAATATTTTACATATCCTTTGTCTCGCATTGTTATTTCTCTTCATATATACACATACATATATAATATAATTTGTTATTTATACAAATATTATTTCTTACGTATGAACATATATGTTTCAGCTGAAATCTCTTTCGAGGAGCAGCTTCCTAAGTCCGTTGGCATTGTTTTCTAAAAGTCTGAGGAAACTGGTTCTCAAGACGGATCGCAACTGAAATATGTGTCTACATATGTAACCAATAATATTTGTATGAACCAAAAAGTATACTTAAAACAGCTCTACTTGTTATTGAGCATCTTTTTGTAAACACTGAAGTTTCAATGGATTAACGGCAATAATACATGTTCTATGTATATATATATATATACATACATATATATATATATATATATATGTGTGTATATATATATGAAGAGTAACAACAATGCGCACAGTTATATATATATATATATATATATATATATATATATATATATATATATATATATATGTATACTTATTTATAAATAAATATTATTTTCAAAATAAACCCATATACAAATGTGTTTCATGCCACACCTGCAATTGTCAGTTGGGAGGAGAAAATCCCCCACTGTCAAACGGATTAAATCTTGATACGAACGTCATGTTTGACTCAGTATCCAAGGCGGGTACAAATGCTCTACCAAGCATTGTCTTAAAATGGAAAGTACATTAACATCTTAATAGAAAACACGGTGGCTATCCGGCAAGCAGTCAAGAGTACTCAATAGGCGGGGCCCAGAGTTATGCATTACGTCGAATGGCTGCCTGTTATCAACTTAACTAAAAGTATTCTATATTGCGGAAGTTTTAAATAATTATACTATTTTTAAATGAACCCATATACACATGTGTTTCATTCCAAACCTGAATCGTCAGTATTAGACGAGACACCCCTTGTCGGTTACACGGTTCGAACCCTGATACAAAAGTACAGTTTGACTCAGTAGCTGAGGCGGGTGCCAATGCACCTCCACGTATTGTCTAGACATGGAAAGTAAGTTAACATGTAAACAGAAAACACTGCAGTTATCTTGCAAGCGATTTCCAAACTCAATAGGCGGGGCCCATAGATATTCATTACGTAGAATGACGGCTTAACTTCAAGTGCTCTATCTTGCAAGACCTTTTAATAAGTAATTATATATTTCTTTCAAAATAAACCCATATACACATGTGTTTCATGCAAAACTTGCAATCGTCAGTACGGGAGGAGACAATAACTGACGGTCACACGATTCGAATAGATGCCTTTTTAAGTACTTTATTTAATAATGTTATCATCGACGAAAATATTGCATATATATAAACAAACAGAACGATAATATTACGAATAAATAATACAATTATGAACTTGTTAGAAGATTAGCTACACAAATGAAGCATGAAAATAATTATTTGACCTTTTCTCTCGACAATAAATATACAGTATTTCAAAATATTGCGTGTATTATTGATTTAAATAGCAATAACCCGTGTTGTTGGTCATAAATGAATAAATAATGGTGATAAATTAATGAAACAACTTTCACATTTATTCATTTAGCTATATAACAGTAGCTTTGTGTAATGGTTATAGCATGGACTTGGCGTCTGAGTTCTGTCAGTGATAATGCATCATGTTCACTATTACCCATCGGAACGATATAATACAGTATATCCGTACTCTACCTATCGATTACATGATGATAGTAGTATTATGTAAATATATTCATAGAAAGTAGCTAT
This sequence comes from Sepiola atlantica, assembly GCA_963556195.1. Classification (NCBI taxonomy): domain Eukaryota; kingdom Metazoa; phylum Mollusca; class Cephalopoda; order Sepiida; family Sepiolidae; genus Sepiola; species Sepiola atlantica. The sequence continues at coordinate 25,364,270 of OY744546.1, read as the reverse complement.
AGATACAGCAACATAATTGTAAGCGACCATATCGTGTTCTCCTGGATATACGTTAGCTCTCGTTGACGCCTATTAACAAACAAACCCGCGGGAAATACCTCCTTTACTATGAATTACGAAATATTCAATCTTCTTTCTATTTTAAGATTTCTTTTGGTTGTTTTGCGTTAATTAAACGGTATTATTTGTTTCCTGTTATTTTAAGACGCTTTTCATGTTTCTATTTTCATAAAAATAAAAATTCAGCGTAATAATGCGTTATTAACTTTTTTTAGAGTTTCCATACTTTTAAGATATCTTTCAGCTTCGTTATTTTTTTAAGTGTAGCTTTTTTTCCTTCCATATCCTTTCTACAGACACATTTGATTACCAATCAGCTTAGCCAGAAGCGATCAAAAGTGAATATTTACAAAGAAAAAAAACATGTTCAAAAGTGAATATTTACAAAGAAAAAAACACATGTTCACTCTTCAATCTGATAAAAATGCTGTTGCTATATTTAAAATGTGCCGTATTTCCTTCATTATATTTGTGTGTGATATTCTTAGACACTCTATAATCTGGTGCACAATTGTGGAATAGGAAGACATTTTCTCATTTTAACATTCATATCAACTTTATTGAACATCTTCGTTAACATTTTAGAAATGAGAAGATGTGACTAATTGAAGATCATTCAGGAGACTGAACGAAGAACAGGTTTGAGAGTGCATAACATGTCGAATTAATTTCCTGTTTGTAAGAAACAATGAAGAGTGAATCACCAAAGAATGTTCTTAAGAGAATGTCCGTCCGGGTTAGGCGAAGGGTTAGGATCCGTCCATACGTATTAGTTTATAGGCAGGTCGAGTTCACATGTGATTTGAAGTAAGTGTGTTGAAATAGTATTGAAATAAGTTAAAGTGAGTCGCATAATCCATCTTGGATTATGAAGCCTTCTTGTCGACGCCGTTACCCATAACTTAAGCCAGGAAGTTTGCTGGCTTAGACAGGTGTTTTGTCGTTGATCCTAGCGATGGTGATGAGTTAGGCAGCTCGCCGTCTCACAGTTAAAAAAGGAAGAATAGTTGCAAAAACTCTCTGCTCGCATAAGGTATTGTTCTTGATAAGACAAGTCAGAATCGAATGTATGTCATTGTTACTATCAGCGCTCAGCTTAAAATTCAGGAAAATATTTCAAACATCATTAATTGCGCCTTTTACCACTGTTGTTGTTGTTGCCGATTGTTGTTGTTGCAGTAGAAAATAATAGATCGAAGTAATATATGTGTTTGAAATAAAGTAATGATATCTAGATTATAATCTGGAATTGTTGGTCAGTCTGCTCGAAGGTTTGTTTTAAGTTCAACGACTATTAGAAACCATGCTCGAAATTTGTATGAAAAATGTTTGAGGAGAAGGCTCTATCGAAACAGGAATACATGTTAATATTCCTGTTACTACTTCTACTACTATTCCTAATACAAAACACAATAACAAATTATATGTTCAAAATTATTAAGAATACTTGCAGCAATGTGGTATAAAACATACCGGGTTCTGGTTATCGAACTTATTTAATTACTGCTACAACTACTATATATTATTACTACTAATGAAACAATAATACACTACTACTAATTTCCTATTACCATATATGACTATTACTAATGAAACACTGAATGTAATGCAACGAACAAGTATATATTACTGTATATCATCACTACTAATCAAACAGAATAACACAAATACATATTTTCTTATCCTACTATATATGACAAGTATGAATCACGCAATTACTATACTACTAATACTAATTATCTACATCTAATAAATTATTTCATATACTGCTACTAATTATCTACTACTAACTAAATAATTAATATGCTAATACTTATAAGTATCTATTACCTATATATATATATATATATATGTATATATATGTGTGTATATATATGTATATATATGTATATATATATATATATATATATATATATATATATATATATATATATGTATATATATATGTATATATATGATGACTATTACTACTAATAATAATAGTTTACTACTACTATATATGACTACTACTAAATAGAAAATGTGTATACTACTAATACTGCGTATACACTACTATATGTGAGTATTACTAATCATAATGATCTACTACTGTTAATTTATGAAGATACTAATTTTGCTAACTTATACAATTTTTGAGCAATCTAATTTAAATATTACCGAAAAAAGGCAAAGCTCATTATCACAGTCGACATATAAAACTAGGCGTCGTACTTGGAAAATATGAATTCAAGTTAGAGTTAGATTGACCGACTGATACGAAAATACAATTTTAGTTGCGCAAGAATGCATCTATCGATAAATATAATCCATTCGTTTTTGGTTACTCGCTATAAAGTAAAGGCGACCATTTTAATTCATTTATTCATCGCTTGACATAGTTTGCAGTTGGCCTTCTTTTAGTCTCACTCACACGAGATCAGATGGAGAAAAACGCGAAACAACTAAAATCTCTACTTAAGGGTTTATGGAATTAATTTCGCTCTTTGTTACAAACGGATCAGGAAATGAAATTCAGTCGACATTAACGAGACTCACATCGGGGGAAAGTTCGTCAAACGAATTACATATAATATTTGACGAAGAATGGTAGTCTTAAAGTACGACAATTAGAATGCTATTTCAATTTTTTTGTGACAGACCAACAAAATACTATTTCGAACTTAAGCGGCACAGCCCGACCGACGACCACCAATGAAAATGCTTTTTTAAACTTAAGCATGACTGATTTTTACGCATACTATTTAAGATTTAAATGTTACAGACACACAACATGCTATTTTGAACTAAAGCATGGCCCCGTGCTAAAAATCTATTTCAAATTTAAGTGTGACAGATTAACCGACAGACGCCGACGATAATTCTATTTGAAAGCACGGGCGACTTATGTAAATGGTATTTAAAATGTAAGACCAGAAACAATTCTATTTCAAACTTGAGTGTGAATCACTTTCCGACCTATACAGCAATCCGCTTATCGAGATACTTGGACTTATCGAAAAGTAAAACGAACGTCCATTTAAGTTGCACGACAGATGAACACTATTTCTCAGAGAATTTCGCGGATGTATCTAAGTATTGCAATTGCCATGAACAGTGTTCATATTTGGTGAAAATGCATAAAATCTGTTTGATATAAAAGACAGAATATTTAGAAACGAAACGAATAAAAACTTAATGGCTTTTGAAAGCTTTGGAATTAAATCTGCAAAATGGATTAGGAGAACTGAATAGACAGCACCGCGTAAATGGTGCCACAACGGCAGTTATTCAACTTCACAGTATTCGTCCAAATTCTGATGTCAATATGCGCAAAAGGCGAAAATTAGAAAAATGATAACATTACGTTAACGTTAGAAATTTGCAATCGAAACTGAAGAATGCCATTAAAATTCCTACGACAAGCTGTATCTAAGTGACGTTTCCCTGGAATCTTTGCACCTACATATTTTTAAATCGCAAAAATATTTTCGAGTATTGCTTAATTATTATTTATAAATAACAAGCCAAGAGACGGAGATGTCAAACCAGCAAGCAAGCCGATAGATATTAAGATGGTATTACGTAACAATACAGTGATGGAGGAATGTGCTTATGTTATGCCGGCACTGTATGGAAGCGAAAGGGGAGAGAGTGTGAATATTAATATGGCTCGGGATATGATATTTTTTAATTCTAATTTTTTAATTTGCGCTATTGAAATTTTGATTTAAATAAATGGTCGATTGAAAAGGAATAAACAACTACCACTCAGTCTTTTATACTGTACGCTATGGGACTTCTCTTGAATGCGTACTGGCTCCGCTTCCCGCATGCGGAACACTATATCGCGTGGATGCTGTGAAAAGTATTTCGATGATTCATATTCCTACGCCAAAGCTTCTGATTAGCTGGTGGTCAAATTATTCTATTAGTACACTTATCTACATCAAAATAGAAAGGTGATTTTTACAAAAAGGAACTTACATAGTTCTAATAAAATTATCTCCCAAATGTAAATGTAAAATCAGATTTTGGTTTCAGGTGATCTTCCAACAAGTATATCATACTTATTATAAACAAACAGCCGTTCCTAACCGGCGGTATCTGGGATTATGTTAACTTTCACTTTATTTGACTATTTATTTTTTTTAAATTGCATAAATATAAAAAGGCATGTAAGCATGCATTAATAATAAGCTGGAAGCCAGAAGAATTAAATCAGCAAACAGACCAATATAGATAGGGAAGTGCTGATCACTCGACGAATGCAGGGGAGAGGAAAACTGACTGTTTACGATTCATATGAACAATAATAATAAGTCAATGTGTTATAAAGATTTAAGGTGCACTAATCTGGTTATAGCGTTAAAAGTGACGGCAATGCAATGGTTAGCGGTGTAGATTACGAAATTGGTCTGTTATGTTCGATTTCTACAAGTGCTAATGTATCACTTTCAGTATTACCATTGATGATATTATGAATGTATCTCTCGTATAAATATTACAAGATTGACATAAAAATGGAGAATAATAAATAAAAATAATGGAGCAATCTAATTATAACCGGATGTACTGATTCGACAAAGTTACGTTGTTTATTTATGTGTTTAAATAAATAATGGTTATTTTTTAATAATTATTATTTAATGACATAATTGACAGTTTAAAAAAATATCAAAAAATATAATCGATTTAAACTAATTGCCACACAAGTTAGGTAGAATCATATTGGAAGTGACTTATAATAAGAGGCGATTGTACTATGATAAATCTGTGCACTTTAACGGGGAAAAAAAAAGTAAAATTAGGAGTGAAAATGAAGAAAAACAAGAAGGAAAAGGAAAAGGAAAAAAATTGTCGAATAAGGGACAAATTAGTTAGTGTGGATTAGATGATTATTTTCTCATGCGTGAATATTGTCACGTGTTTTGTAAGTCAAACATTCAACGAAAAAACAAGAAAAAAGCAAATATTGTAAACATAATGTTTTTTTCTTAAATGCAAACAAAAATCTAAGAAAGATTTTAGTTGGAGTGAAAAAAAAGAAGAAAATATCATGAAAATTAAATATGTTTTTAAAAAAATTAAATGAATATTGGACGCAACTTATGTCCACAGACATACTGTGGCGGTGTATGCACTAATGAAGCATTTTTGCTAATTATTGTTAAAGTGTGTATACAATAAATGTGTATATTTAGAAAAATGTACAGGAACAATTGTTTGTACATAAAATATTTCTGAAGTAACCAGAATTATATCAAGTTACATATATATATATATATATATATATATATATATATATATATATATATATATATATATATATATATATATATATAGGCGAAGAGCCTTTTTTGTTGCCTACTGGAGAGAGTTTTCATGCCTACTAGACACTCAAGTGTTGTTGGGCCATTTTTATAGGTGTTTATTTGGACAACCTGAAATGAGGGCAATTTACCCTATAATTAAACGCTCACAAAATATTTGAAATGAACCAGTATTTGAATTACAAATAAGATCCGTTCAACACGGCTATAAACTGGCTCATACAAGCAATTGTGCACCTTCTTTTGGTTAGTTTAACTCAAGTTACATCATTAAGTCTGATACTCAACCAGGTTTAATGATTTTTTTATAGAATGCGGCACGATTAAGAAAAGAAAACAATAAAGATAGACAAAGTTAAGTTGTCAATTTGTGAGAGGAAAATTAGTGGACTCCACTGATTAAACAACTCTACGTTTGAGACGCAGAGGAGAATCCTTGTCGAACCCTCGAATATATATGTATATAATATTGAAACTCAAGTGTTAGCTCGAAGAACGAGCCTCTTTATATCTGAGAATTTAAGTAGAATAAAAGAAATTACATGTATATATATATATATATATATATATATATATATATATGTGTGTGTGTGTGTGTGTGTGTGTGTGTTGGTATGTGTGGGTATGTGTATGTGTGCGTAGTGGTGAGTGTGTGTCTCACTGTTTTCCGGGCTATGTGCTAAATGTTGATTGTAATACAATAATAGCAGAGATACACGCACCGATCGTAACGGTTTGCCATGGAATTTCCGCGGGCGCTATTTGCACTTATGTTGCAAGGTCGTTGCTTCTGTGGAAATAACAGGGCGAGTAGTGAGTGCAGCAGCTTTTTTCTCGCGTTACGGTAATCGTTACGGAGGCGGAGGGAATCGTAGGAGGAGAGGCGCTCGTTGGTCGCCCCCCCCCCATCTCTTTTGAAGAACAATGAAAGAAGAAGCGCGGGAATTGCTGACACTTTGTGTTCTTCCATTCGTTTTTGTTTACGATGAAAAAAAAAACAATGTTTTAAAGAAAAAGGCAGAAGATTGATAGCTATAACAGAATCAGATAAAGAAAAGAAAGTACTGAAAAGCACAGTTGAAACACAAAACGTATTTTATATTTTTTGAAGTTCAGAATTGATTTTATGTTGCGCTGGTGGGGGTTCTATTCAACATACTCCCTAGCTGCATCAGTTTATAAGCGACAGAAAGGATGTTCTAATACATGCACAGAAACATATATATGTTATACAAATATATATATATATATTTATATATATATATATATGTATACATATATACATATATTTTTTGTTGTGCGTATGTATATATTGTATATAAACACTCTGTATATATATATATATATATATATATATATATATATATATATATATATATATATATATGTATTGTGTATGGATATATATGTGTGTATGTATATATATATAGTATATATGTATATATATATCTATTGTTTGTATATATATATATATATATATATATATATATATATATATATATATATATATATGCAAATATATTTGTCAGTATATAAAGTATACTAGACTTTAAAAAGAAGAAAAACAGATATCCGTTTACGATTCTATAAATTCTATTTTATATTCCATCGATTCTTCTCTTGACGACATGCTGGCTGGCAGAACTTTAAAGAATACTAAACAGTTTTCATTCAAAAGTCCTATATATAGATATATATATGTATATTAGATGGAAAGAAGAATAGATAGATAGATAGATAGATAGATAGATAGATAGATAGATAGATAGATAGATAGATAGATAGATCACTCTCTTCCACTGCAAATCATAGCCCACTGAAATGTCTTGCATTAAAAAGCAAATCTAATTTTCACTACTTTCCCGTGTTCTTTCACCTCTGAACAGGACAACACTTTATGTTTTTTTATTGACTTATGTCTGGAGAAATGTCTATGTTCTTCCGTGCTATCATAACCTTCATGTGCCTCTCCATAAAGGTGTAAGTATTCAAGGGGGAGTGGATAGGTACACGCGAGTCACGCGTCAGCATCTCTTTATTCCATTGGCTTTAGTTTATTTATTTGATACTACCACATTCTGCACGCACACATATCTTATCAGAATTATCAAGATCACAAGAAGCGACTGAAAGTTTTATAAAATATTTCTTATTCTTTTACATCAACAAACAGGGATAAAAAGAAAAATCATATAAACATTTCTATATTTTTTCATATTTATTATTTTAACATACATACTGTATGTTGTTACCAAAATAATAACCGCTTAAAACGCTGGGTTTTAAAAAGTAATTGTAACACAGAATTTGTAATTAATTTCTGTTAAAACTTAACATGTAAAATAATTAATTTGTTATCGGTTATAGTTGGTCATTTTCTTATTTTTGAAGCAGAGAAGACCCTCAACGATGAACATGCCAACACATAACCATCGCCTCACGTTGCTAAAGTTGAAACTTTGGCAAACTACTGCCGAAACGTCGGCCAATACGAATAGAGTATAGGGAGATGGATCGACAAGCTATTATGTAACACGAAGGTTGATCCAAAAATTATGTAGTTGATATAAGAGCCTTAAAATTGATGCACGTAAAGGACAACCGTTTTATCTTGACAATGAAAATTGCAAGCACTTGTTGGGCAACATCAACGTCAAAGTGTCAATGAAATGTATCAAACACTTGCTGCTAGCCCTGACACAGTTTTATATAATTTAGAGAGTATTGGAAAAAGGAACAAGCTGGATTAATAGGTGTCTCATGGGTTCATGAGCATCAAATAATTAGATGATGTTAAGTGTTCTCTGCGTAACATAAATTACTCTTTTCATAGCCATATAATTACATTGTGACGAAAAGTTAGTTCCTTAGGATTACCGTAAACGATATGGTAAATAGTTTTAACCTGATAAGTCCCCCCAAACACTTCCCAAAGCCAAAGTTGCACCAGCAAAAGGTTATGGTGACTGTCTGGTGGTCTGCATCAGGTGTCATCCACTTCAGCTTTTTGGAAAACAATCAGACCATTTTTGCTGAGATTTACTGCAATAAATTCATGATATGCATACTCGCTTGAAAGAAAGAAGATCTGAATTGCGCGTTGACGGTAATGCGCGGCCACATGTTTACAGGATGACTTGGCGAAAACTCACAAACTTGGAATACGAAATTTAACCACATACTCTATATTCGCCACGTTTTTCGCCTACTGATTATAATTGTTGACACACTTAAGAACATTTTAAAATGATAATACTTTCCGGTATCAATTAACTTTAAAATATTTTGTTGCATCATAGCAAATCATTTTTTATTAACAAAGAATAAATAATCCCGTAGATCGATTGCAGGAATGCATAGCTGCTCAATGCTCATATTTGACTAATTTGCAAAGTTCAACTGTTAATTTTTCATAAATAAATGTATGTTTCTGTAATCGTTTATTATTTTGGAAACGACCTGATATGTATTTAACATTGATAATATAAAGAAATCCAAAAAAACGTAATATATGTATTCTCCCAAAAAGAACCACATTAACAGAAACAATTCCTCTTGTTCGTATACATTATAACAGCGGTATCACCCTAACCATAATGTTTGGCCTATAATTGGTTTCAATCGTATGCGTATATATATATATATATATATATATATATATATATATATATATTGGCAAGTGAGCTACAACTAAATATGTGCGTTTGATTGCCGCACGAAGTCATCAAGCATATGGTGATGATTTTCCTTGTTCGCGAATAAAGTACAAACTGTTCTATAAACATAACATAAATATTATATATTTTCATACACTCTTCTATAACTTATTAGAGTACACGCTAAAACAAAATCTATTACTTATGTTTTATTTTATGATATAAGTTAATATATAAACTAAAAATATATAGAGAGAGGGTAATCAAAATATCCCTGTACCCCTTTGTTTTATTAAGAAAAAGCACGATAATAACACAGTGAAAATAATAAAATAGCTACACTGGACTTCATTTATTAAAAGAAGGTGCACAAGGACTTTTCGATAACCTCTCCAAATCGAAACATAAATGAAAAAAAGAGCATATCTTTACACTAAACGATCGATATTGTACATAGAGCTTTATAATTATAATGAATAATTTTAATTGACTTATATATATATATATATATATATATATATATATATATATATATATATATACATATATATATATATGTGTGTGTGTGTGTGTGTGTGTGTGTGTGTGTAGTTTCTTATATATATGTACATATAATAATAAACATATATATTTGTATATGTATTAGTGGATGTTTACTGCACACGGATATACGTACACACGCACATACATATATAAGTATATATATATATATATATATATATATATATATATATATATATATATATATATATATACATACATATATATATATAGATATATGTATGTATGTTCAATTATAAATATATGTATTTCCATAATTGTGTATAGGTACAGAGAAAAATCCCCAACAGCTTAGAATATATAGTTTAAAGTACTTGATATATTTTTAAATCTTAGTAAAATCATTTATAAACAGAATATGAAGTGGCACTTTTTTCTGCGAACTTCATTAAAACAAATAATAACTATGGCCAACGTATGCCAATGTACACATATATGTGTGGATTATTCCAACCAAATTTAGATTTAGAATTCATAATAGCCTAATTATATTTGTTGGACAGACAAATGAAGATTTTTGTAGATATTATCTGATCAAGCTCCGGTAGTAACAATGCGTGACGTGTAGACCTCAAAGTTATATAAGTGTTTATTCACCGAACAATAAGTATTCCTCCTAGTGTAATAGTATTTGCGTCTAACATGTTTAGCATCTTAGCATTTATTGAGATTGATTTAGCACATATAAAATGAAAGGTAAACATTACTTATAAGGAGAAATTGAATATAATTACTGATTTATTATATTAACGATTCCAAATTTCTTCATGATGAAATTTGGTAGTAGAAATATAGATTTAAATGTGCAAATATACACACAACCACGTTTTACAAGGAAAAAGGTCATTTTTTTCTGAGAGGATTTTTAAATCGCCACTTTAAGTGCTTCAGAATTTGTTTGCTTAAACTATTTTAGAACATTTGTATATTCTCTTGTATTTAAATGCTGCTTTAAAACAATTCCTATTGTTAAAATTGTCCTTTTTTATTTGGTATTAAACATCAGAGTATTTTGAACGAAAATAAGTAGAAATCAATTACTTACCATCGGTATCCACTTCTCGGATCATCTCTTCAAGCTCGGCATCGGACGGAGTCTGACCGAGTGATTTCATCACTGATCGGAGCTCCTTGCTAGTGATTTGACCATCACCATCAATGTCGAACATGTCGAAGGCATCCTTGATTTCTGCAAGATAAAGAAATGCGAAAAAAAACTTTGAAACATACACAAAACGATTACATCCGACCTGTTCAATCAACGTTGATAAATGAAAGTATTTATGTAGTGATTTTTAAATACATTTTATTGGTCGTCTATGAAATATGTATTCAAATAACTTGCATAACTATTTACAGAACATTCCAATACGTGTCCCATGAACATTTAGCTTCCTGGGGCCTCGGGGCAATCTATAAAGTACTGAAGAGTATTTTGAGGTGTTATTGACTATATAATAGAAACACCTGACTGGAGAGTGATTGAAGTTACTGTTTTCACATTATAATACTTTTGTGTTTAATACATCTTTATGCTTCTATAACCGTCATTTTACCGATTCTCATTTTATTGCTACCTTCTTCTACATTCAAAATTAATATACTTACATTTTATAAATAAAATTATATAATTAGGCACATGGCCATGGATTCGGGGGATGATATACATTAGGGTTGTGTTGACTCTGATTTTCACCTAGACATATTCATTTACCAATTCCTATGAATATTACATCTACGCAATTTCATTGATCATGAACTTTGTACGGAGATTGCGATAGTTCAAAATAGTAGTCTTCTTATATACATCTTTGGAGAATATGATGAAATGACTGAAGAAATAGTTTGGTGGCCGTTCGCCCTATTTTGCTGTACGCGACATTGTCGGGCGTATACACTTCATGAGGACTTCTATGATTAAAAACTAATACAATCTGTAGCATTCGATTTCAGACGAAATCTCTCTCTGAATAGTGAAACATTCAAGACATGTTAGACCTATCGCCCAAGCATTCGCATGCATCTAACATTTGAACTCTGATCTGAGTGGCATCCTAAATCTGCGTAAAGCCGTTTACGGTGTCAGCTGTAAACGTTTAAATTCTTGCCTCACTTTCAGAAATTTGTGTTATTTATTGTTTTTCTTCATCGATTTTTGGATGCTCTACTAAGGCTTAGAAGTGCAGTTAACCTCAACTATAAGCCGGCCAAAATACAGATAGATGTATATATTTAAAAATAATATTACATAAAGTAAACAGGTTTAGCATACATTGACCTCGTATTGTTAATTCCTAAAAGTCATGTTTATGAAATTAAATCATCTGCATTTTAATGTGTTCATGCATTCTCCAATTAAATAACACACGTTGATTGGTAATGTTATGTATTTCTTTCATACTGCACCGTGTTTTCATCTAGTTTTTTTTCATAGCAGGGCGTTATCATTGCATCAGTTAATAATTACGAACCCAGTAGAATATTTATAATATTATTTTAATTATTGTGTAGACCATCAACGAAATTCACTCGAAAGCTTTCATCATAAGCGATTGTAGGAAAGAGTTTCTAACACTGTGACTCTTAATTTAACTGAGACATAACTTTCTCGAATTATGTATGCCATGGAGTTCTCCCTTTTACAGATGTGTGTCTCTCAGTACCTTCGTTTATTATCTGATTTGATCAGTTGACTCGTTCTTACAATATACCAAACATATGGCATATGCAATAGTGTACTAGAATATTGAGACTATGATGCAATATTAGATTGGAAATATTATATTATAATTAGAAATTGTACACAAGAAGTAATTTGATTGATACAATAAATAAAATACAATATTATTTAATTAGGTTACACCAGCTAAATTAACCCTAACCCTAACCCTAACAACAGCTAAATTAAGATTCTTCAAAATAATCGATATCGTAACATACTATAGGGAAAACTATTTCAACATATTTTCTCAAATTTAAATCTGATTGGCAATAAAGATTTTTAGAAAAATGAACGATATAATAATTTATCTTATTTCATTAAATAATATTTAAAAGTGGGCCGCACTAGTATCTGGTTTTTACAATTTTTTAATGAATCAATACTAATCATAAGGTACATACTTTTTAGTTATTTCAACGTATTTATGATAATGTGTTATTCATATTCCTACTTTATAGTTCGCGATATATATATATATATATATATATATATATATATATATATATATATATATATATACATAAATATATGTATACATATGGTTCCATGAACGTACATTTAAAGCTATCGATGCAAACCCCTTTTCCTTTAACATTTATGAGAGACCTTACTAACTACCAATTTCCATGGTCAACACACAAACCACTCGTCATAACATTCACAAGTTACATGAATTGGAATAAATACATATGATAAACTGCCAAGTTTGATGCAAATAAGGTTTGCTCCCTCTTTCTGGGTAGAAAAATGTCCACACCTGCTAGTATCCTATATCTCTAGAAAGCCACCATTCGCCCATGCGTAGAGAACTGCTGCCACATCTAAGCTAGTACACATCCCATTATTCTCTTCATCTTGGCCTGGGTCAACGTATGAGTCTCTAATTAATACATCCTACACTGACGACTAATCTCTTTTTCTTGTCTCATTGCCGGAATGTTGCATCCCTGTGATTGTTTTTCAAGTCTTTCAAGCAAATGTGCTCTGTAAATTTGGCTATACTTATCCTCCCTGAATGTAAATACCACAAACACATCCCATAAGCAGTAAAAAAGAGGTATCTTGGTGCCAAAATAATTCCTATAAATAGCTTTTTTCCTCTAACTGCTTGCATTTTGAATTCCGTCCACGCTATTTGTTCTCTAACTGTATCAACGTGCAGAGATATAAATATAATGTAAACAAGCATCTCGCTTCACAACTCACCATTCATGGTTCACCTAGTAATATAGCCGATCATACGCATCCTGCGTTTATTATTGGTCATATGTGGATTATGATAATACAATCTATATATCTACTGATCTATATCTTCCTTTCTCTCTATTTATCTCACTATCTCTCTTTTTCTCTTTCTCTCTCTCTCTCTCTATCTCTCTCTCTATATATGTACATATATATATATATATATATATATATATATATATATCTTTATATATATCTATATATGTACATATATATTTGTATGTATATATATATATATATATAAATATATATATATATATATATATATAATGCAATGTACGTAGCATAACTTTCAAATAATTATTCAGTACAAACGTTTGTTAAAGTTATTTGGCTTACATCGACCTGTCAATACACTATTCAGTGACTAATTTGTCTCTAAAGAGAACATTAGGTCGAAATGGTGGCATGAAGATGTAAGCCACGTGTGTGTATATATATATATATATATATATATATATATATATATATACTATCATACTAGTATTTGTTCGGTCTCTAGAGGCACTTCTTCGAACTATTACATAATCTTTTCTAAAGACGGGACTATACAGGTATGACTGCTCCCATACCGTGTTTCACGATGTTATGTTAAACCTTGACCTCCTGGTGAGGTTTATGTATACAACGTTCAGTATAATGGTGGTAAAACTAGTTTTGGGAATAGAGCTTTACGCATCTTGTCTCAATCTATATCTCAACCCCCCACACAGACATATATATATATATATATATATATATATATATATATATATATATATGTATATATTTATATAGTTATAGTTATAGTATATAGGAGTAATCAGTCAAAAGAAAGTCTAAAGCGCACAAGTTGCAAAAGAAGTGAATTAAAAACTGAGAATTAAGAATAAATAAATACATTAATAAACGTTCAACTTACAATTTCGAGCCGAATTTATTGGACAGTTTTAGAAGAAAAATAAAGTACATCCCAATGTAAGAGTTTGTAGATTTTGGGAGGAGATATAGTGTGTAGGAAATTTTCCTTTTATGAGATTTGAATAGAGTTTTTTGAAATGGCGAACTCAAATTAATATTGTTATTTATTATTTCACGAACCGGCAACCAGGGGTTCGCCTCTGAGAGTCATATATGGGCTGTTTGCTGTCTTCTTTGTTAGCGGTACAGGTGTATCAGGGAGGAAAATAAAGAAACGGAATAGGAAAAGACGAGAGTTAAAATTTAAAACTGTCTGCTCGGTGTTGTGGGAGTGTGAGACCGGGGGGGGGGTGAACGCCGGCAGCTAGTCTTGCGGGCACACACTCGGAAGGAGGGGAAAAAGGTGACCGACCTGGTTGGCTTATACATACTGTATAACTTAACCAAGGACCTTGAGGTTGATACGGTTGGACTGTACAGAGATGATGGACTTGTTTTCGTTAAAAACGCCAATAGACTTACATGTGACAAAATTAAGAAAATCATTTTTAAAGAAATGAAAAGATTAGACCTAAATGTTGAAATCACCTCTAATGTCAAACAAGTCAATTTCCTGGCTGTAACTTTTAATATCACTAAGCAAACCTTTGAACCTTATACCAAAGATAACTCCTACCCTCTTTATGTCCACCCTTTATCTAACCACCCTAAATATATAACTAAACACATCCCTAAATCTATTAGTCGGAGGGTTAGCAACAATTCTTCCTATATAGATATTTTTAACCAACATAAAAACTTCAATAATAAAGCGCTAAAGGAAAGTTGTTATAAAAACACCCAAATAGAATATACCCCACCTACACCAAATAACCCCAGTACCAATAAAAATAGAAATAGAACAATTATCTGGTTTACACCTATTTTAATAATATGATTAAAACTAAATTGGGCAAAAAATTCCTTAATCTAATTAACACTCATTTCACCACGAGCAATGTCCTCAACAAAATCCTCAAGAAAAATACACTCAAACTAAGTTACAGCTGTGGCGATAACCTAGAAAAAATTATTAAAAAATACAATAATAAAATAGTACATTAACACCCCATAATCCTAGTAGAACTTGTAACTGCATAAATAAACCTAACTGCCCCCTAAATCTAAAATGCTTGTCAACCCAAGTAGTCTATGAGGCATCTATCTCTTCAACTCAAAACCCATCCCAAACAAAATTTTATATTGGAACAGCAGGAAATAATTTCAAAGAAAGATTTTATAATCACAACCTCTCTTTCAACAACCCTAACCACCCCGGCCAAACCGGACTATCCTTACATTATCATAAACTTAAAATAAAAAATGAAACCCCTATAGTTAAATGGAAAATCTTTAAAAAAAACAGTACTTGCAAGTCACTCAACACACCATGCCATCAATGCGTAAACTAAAAATGAGAAATTATCTGTTTAAAGGAAAAAATAACCTTTTAAACAGTAAACAGGAGACTTCAATCAATTGCCGGCATAGTAGACTTTACCTCCTTAATAACTCCGATACCCCACCCTAAAACTTTTTGTAAATCCAATATTAATCGTTGACACATTTGATTTCTTTTATTTACTCACATAATTTCTTTTTACGCCCTATTCTCTTCTCTCTCCACTTACACTATCCTAAATCCCCTCCAACATATTCTACCCTCTCTTCTAAGACATTATCAAGTTCTACCCTTACCCATCTCTCCCCAACTATCTTGTAATGACATCCCCCAGAAAAATTATGGATTAGTAACCATTTACCTATTCTACCTAATTATTTCTGAATACAGGTAGCAATTCTACCCTACTACTATTCCTATTATTATTATTATTATTATTATTATTATTATTATTATTATTATTATTATTATTATTATTATTATTATTATTATTATTACTATTATCATTATTATTATCATTATGATTATTATTATTATTATTATTATTAGTATTATTATTATCATTTTTGTAATAAGATATGTATATGTGCATGTTTGTATGCATGTATGTGTGTATGTGTGTGTATATGTATGTCTGCATATGTATATGTAAATGTATTGGTATATGTATGTATGTACATGGGTGTATATGTGTATATGTATATGTATGGATATGTGTATATATATATGTATATGTGCGTATGTCTGTATGTGTATGTAGGTATGCATATGTGTGTATATGTACACATGTGTGTATATATGTATGTATGTGTGTATGTATGTATATGTATGTGGATATATATGTATTTATGTTTGTGTATATGTATATGGGTGTATATATGTATATATATGTATATATATATGCGTGTATATATGTATATGTGTATATGTAGATATGTGTGTATGTAGGTATATGCCTATACGTGTGTATGTATGTATGTATGTATGAGTATGTAGCTATGTCTGTTGTATTTGTATGTATATGTATGTATGTATATGTATGTGTATATATGTGTCTGTATGTATATATATATATATGTGTGTGTATACATATGTATGTGTGTGTTGATATGTGTATATGTGTGTATATTTGTATAGATATATGTGTGTATCCATCTTATGTGTGTATGTCAATGTGTGTGTATTAGTATGTATGTATGTACGTATGTTTGTATATGTATGTAGACATATATACATATATATGTATATATATATATATATATGTATGTGTATGTGTAGGTGTTTGGGTATATATATGTAGGTGTGTATATGTATAATTGTGTATGTATGGGTATATTTGTATGTAAGTGTATGCATGTGTATATATTGCGTGTGTATATGTATGTCTATATGGGGGCGTATATGTATATATGTATGTGTATATGTATATGTATATATGTGTGTATATTTGTTTATATATGTTTGTTATATATGTGTGTATGTGTATATATATATATATATATATATATATATGTATATATGTATGTGGATGTATGTGTGTATGTATATGTATATATATGTATTTCTTATGATTTATATATATATATATATATATATATATATATATGTGTGTGTGTGTGTATGTGTGTGGATATATTTATATATATATATATATATATATATTTCTTATCATTTTTATATTACTAATATATTTTACTGTATTCAAAAATAATATTTATTTTTTACCCGCATATCGACATTTTTAATTTTTAATTTTCAATTCTGTAATTTTAAATTTTATTATTATTATTATCAGCACTTTACGTGTTTTTATCCCTTTCCCCCTCTTCCTTATCCACCCGCTCACCATAGAGGGTAACCCCCCCCCCTCCAATAGGCAACTGACTTGAATCGGTTAATCTACGTGGTCCTCTACGCGCGAAAATCACATCCAGACAGACAGTTTTGACACGCGTTAAAATGCATAGATACATGCTTTTATACTCCGACCCCCTCTCCTACCAAGTCGTATGCTTTTTCTCCGTCCGTTTCCACTTCCTTATTATATCCCGTGCAGCTCTTAATATTTCTTTTTCTTTTCCTTTCTCTCTTTTCTTTTTTTTTCTTCTTACTTGTATTTTGTTTTTGTTTTTGGTGTTGTTTGTTTGTTTTGTTTTATTTCTATTTCTATTCATATTCAATTTCTATTTAAATTGTCTGTCACGCTCATATAACTTTGTGGAATTGTAAACTTATTCTAACAGGCATACTCCTATTTCGAGACCTGAAGATCGTGAGCTCTTAAAAACTGCTCTCGTGAAACAAAATCAATTTTGTAGTCAAAATGAAATAAATTATGATTTATATATATATATATATATATATATATATATATATATATACACGCATCCATATAAAAGTATATACTGATCAGTAAACTTATTTATAAATTGCGTGGTGAACAATTATCAATATCGAGCAAACTGAAGAGGCACGTGCATGCGTGTTACTGTCAGTGCGCGCGATAGAGAAGTCAACTGATGATGTGATGTGTATATTTTGATGCCTTGAAGAGCATATTTATTGGTCGTGTGGTGAAAAAATGTGTAGGAACTCAAAATTCGATATCTACGTTTACCCCCTTGGTATGGGCTTTTAATTTATGGATCCATTTTATTTCCTTTTTTCTACAGTGCTATGTGGAATGGAAACCTGTCTGTAGTATAATACACTGTATATATGCGAGGAGTGTCAATAGATTGGCTGTTTGCGTTCTAGCATTTATTGGAGGTGCCTTTAACTGTGGAGCTATGTTTGGGTCTGTTTTCACATGTAGGAAATCTTTAATTAGCATTTGTGAGAGCTTGTGCATGTTATGTTAAAAGTTAAAGACCATTAAGATTCTGCCGTTGGATGTTTTTTGCTTGTATGTGAATATTTGTTGTCGGTTGAGGTTGGCTGCCTGCTGTACTGCTGTTTTGATAAATTTGGGAAGGTATTTGCGGTTAAAAATTGTGAGATGAGTTGACCAATGTTGTTGTTGTGTTCTGTTATGCTGGAGCAGATACGTTTAACACGTAGGTAGGAGCTGTATACGATTGATTTATTTACTTTGTTAGGATGGTAGCTATACACATTAAAATACCTGTGGCTGTATGCTAAATGATGTGGAGATTCGGCTATTTTTGACCTGTATGGAATTTGAGCAAGGCTTGTTTGCGATGTGTGCATATGAAAAATGTATGGTTGGTGTATCTGCAATAATAGTGTATTGTTTTTAAAGGGTAGTTTCCGAGGAGTTTGTTTTCGAGTGTAAACATGAATATATTTGCGTAGCTGGGGAACATTTTCGTGCACATGGCAATTCCTTGGATTTGCAGGAACTGGCGGTTTTGAAATTTGAAATGATTATGCGTTAAAATACATCTGATTATATCGCAGATGTCCTGTCCATCTTTGTTGGGTAAATTTCTATAGTGTAAGAAACGTCACTAGTAACTAGTAGTGTGTCGTCCGGTAATTCTTTGATTTGCTGTAAGTTGTTGATGAAGTGTGTGGTGTCTTTAATGTAGATTGGGATAGTGGGTTCTACGGGGGTAGGATATGGTTTCTGTGGGCATAAATGTATTCTGTTACTGTGCCTATACCCGACACAATCGATCCAATTGGGGTAAAATGCCTAAAGATTGTGTAAACTCGTATATGGAAGTTGTTGTTTTAGGGTGTAGCTCGACTAGTGCTGTCGGTTTTGTTGTAGGTGAGTTTGTCGGGAATTAGTTTTCGAAGTTTGTGGACTTTTGAGATTGAGTAACAACGGCCGGATTTAATGTTCGGGGGAGTGAGATTTTCGATGCGGATTTGGTTGTCGTGATTAAGTAGGTTAGTGAGTACCTCAAGTTTCGACTGATATAGTGTGCTGAGGGTCATAGACATTGATACTGTTCAGTTGTGATTTCACTTCATAAGAGTAATCCTCCGTCTTCATGATGGTAATGGCGCACCGTTTGTCTGCAGGTTTGATGGTGATGTTGGGACTGTCATTGAGTGTTTTATTGTCGATCGTTAAGCTTTTGTGAGGTTGTCTATATTGTGGTGATGTAGGTTGTTTTCGAGAAATTATGTCTAAGTGTTTTCAATGTACAGGTCTATGTGGGTAAACGTCTGTAAGATGGGGTCCATTGCGTGGTGTAATAGAGTGTGTAACGTCTCGGTGAGGGATCGTTTAGAGGAAATAGGGTCTCGGTGGGGTCGTGTGTTATGTTAGAAGTACTACTGTAGTTTTATCCTGCGTGTATATTTTTCATGTCTACGCATATGTTGACAGGATTAATGTGTTTTTAAGGGCAAGATGACAGTCCCTTAGAAGGTAACGACACCTCCCCTTTCGATAGATACTGATTGGAAAGGTGATATATATATATATATATATATATATATATATATATATATATATATATATATATATATATATATATATATATATGTATATATATATATATATATTATTTCATATATCCACAAACTATGGTGTAAGGCGATATATATTATGTATCAAATGTTAGTATATATATATATATATATATATATATATATATATATATATATATATATATATATATATATATATATATATATACGGAATGACTATACCACTACTTAGCTCGCAACTTTACTGGAGTGGAACTGTATCATCGATCATTATTTGAGTTGCGTACTGGACTCAATCGAAAAATAGAAATTGGTATAAATCTATATATAAACCATTCGGTGTGTGTATATGTTAATATATTTAGATGTACATAATTTATTATTAAACTAAATAAATGATCAATATAGATTTTTAAATGCAACGACTATGTATGGGATATATTTAGTTTAACTCATATTTATGTAAAGGGATAACATGGAGCTTTAAACCCGTCGTGTAAATGTAGATAACTAAGAATGTTGTGCAATTTTAACAATTGGTATTAGACATAAATTCATAAATATTCCTAAAATTCCAGTCTCATCGAAGTATTTTAAAGGGGCTAATGTGAGCACAACTTTTAGTTTAACAATTACAATCGTTCACATTTGCATTAGATTTGATCAATAGACATCTTAGAAGACGTGTACTTGATTTTGATCATAATTGAAATAAGTATTCGACACCTAAAGTGTAGTAGCACAATATGCTGTTGATTTTAATAATCTTAAAACTGGTGAAAAAGTGGTGCAAAATGTTGTTGTCGGATAATTAATTTTACTGCTCCTGCGACCTTATGCATTTAATATATATATATATATATATATATATATATATATATATATATATATATGTGTGTGTGTGTGTGTAAGCATATATTTAGAAAGATATACATGTAGATAAGTATACCTTCAAATAAAATAATTCAAATGAAATAATGAAGTACGCCTTTAGAATGAAGTGTAAGTCAATCACAATTGATGAAGGAATATATACATAAAAACATGAATCGAAGGTTACGTCTACAAAAAATAGAGCTATGGATAATATTTGGTTAGTGATCAGCCTAGAAGATGTTATAAACAACGTTTCTAAAAATGGGTTTTCTATTCCAGCACATTCGTTTTCATTCGTTAAAAACAGATTCTTTCCGGATTTTCATTAAATGGCGGCGCGATCGGAAAGCAAAGAAAATCATGTCGTGTGTCTATTTCCTCATCCTATCATTGTTTTACTCCGTTCAGCAAGATCTTAGCCGTTTGTCACGCTTTTACTAATGCGAAGAGTTTTTCAGAATCCAGAGTCCAGATACGCCCAGACGTTTTATGTCCGTTAGTAGGTCGGTCGCCTTATCAAATATGCTTCAGTTTGAATATATCATGAAGTTTCTAAGGGATATCAAATTCACATGCATGTTGATGCAACTACATGTATATCCATGGCAAGGCATATGATATACATCACTTAGTATTTCTAAAAAGGTGTGTGCAGGCATCTTAATAAAATGCTTCGTTTTGTCAGTAAAAATAGCATTTTTCTCGTTTAATATGTAGATTGATTCAACTCATTTTATTTTATATGCGTCTAATTATCTTCATAAGAGACTCTGTCTGTCCTTAGTTCCTTGCCTTCTCACGAGGACCGAGTTAGAGATAAGATGGTTTTTCTATTTGGGGGAAATCAAGCTTTCAACATAATGGATACTAGATTGAGACAAACATTTCACTCGCCTTAGTCTAGAGGGATGTATCCTTCACTGACCGAGGACAGACCATATGAAGTGTGGTATCAGAACAGATAATACACTTTACTCTTATCAAAAGTCGTCGTAAAATTTTGAAATAACATTGTCGTCTGTCACATACGTTTTAAATAGCATTATACGATACATGTACACATCTTTATAAATGGGTCTGTTTGTACGGCCTGTCATACTTCACTTTTCAATAACGATTTAAATGTGTCCACAAATTTCCATAAACTATTTCGTCTGCGTTCCCGTTCTGAGGACAGTCAGTATCTCTATGCTTAAAATAGCATTTTGAGATTCATCAACAAATCTCTGTATATACTTTATCCGTCTTTCATTTAGTTCGTTTGTCTGTCACGCTTCTCTTTTAAATAGCAATTTCAGATGAGACCACACATTGCTAAAATATCTCCTGTCTGTCTGTCGACCAGTCAGTCTGTCACGGTAAAGTTTGAGAAAGGGAACAACTCTTGAAAAATCTCTATAAAATCTACCGACCCTCCGTGTTTCGACTTGTTGATATGTCCTGCTTAAATGTGAAGTCTAATTTCTATGACTGAATTATCCGAATGAATAGACGTAACTTATGAATCACCGATTTTGTTTAAGTGTTAAACAAAATAAAAGCTAAAGCGACGACAGCAAGAAATTATAAAAAAGATGAGAGTAATTAAAATTGGGAATAAACCAACATGTTCAATGTAAGAGTGAAAAATAAAGATGTGTAGAACATAGAATGAACGAAAGAATATATGAACAGGAACCACGAAAAAAAAATGCACAAGTCAGAAATTGATGGGCAAACCTAGAAATAAGGAAGTAAATAGAAATATAAGAAACACTTAATGTAAACAATGTAAGGTTAGGTATTACTATAAGAAGAAAACTTAAAAGAAGAATTGAAAAAGCGAAATGATAAGAAATAAAAAATGGAAGAAGTTAGAAAGTATTAAGAAAGAAGGAACGAGGGAACATAGTGGTTTAATACCATGAACCTGTCGTAGGATGTTGTTTTTAAGCTGGACAGTCATATGTGCCATTTTAATAATTAAACAAGATTGACTGAATAACGGTCACCTAAAATAAGACTAGTAAGGCATGAGTTTTCTCTCCGTGCCATCACTTTTCATTCTCGTAAAAAACATCAAACACTAGTTTTCTTGAATTGTGAGGAAACACCAATGAGTATATTTTTAGGTATTATCGAAACCTTGCAGTTTTCCAGTTTTAAGAAGAAACTAGAATGTTCTTGTGTTCACTGAATTATTATTTACACTCGGGGTAAGCACTTATCAAGGCCAAACGCTACTACAAGTCTAGGAATTAATGAGACCGGAATGGATGACCCGTCAAAAGACGAGGGAATCTATGGGAGTGAAAAAAAACAGTACTATGGCCTGCGTTCGATTACTTTTGAGGTGGTCTGTGAAAATAATTTGTGTAAATGGGATTCAAAGACAACCAGGTTGTAATCAACAGGGAAGCAGCCCCGCGGCAATGTGTTCCAAAGGTTATAAGCCACTGTAAACATATTTAGTTCATAGAAATTCTGACTGACGCTATACAAATGGATAAAATACGGTAATCAAATTTCGTTGCGAATGAGATACGTGTTTCTGCTGTGAAAACTTACAAGGAGGAATAACGACTGGAGCTGAGTTGAACAGCGTCTATGGAAATAGCGATAGGGTAGAGAACAAGGATAGACTAGCTGTTGCTTGTTTCATGTAAATAACAATTGATTTCGTCATTTTGAACACATTCTATTAAAGACTAAATATTTTATATATTTGCAGGTAAATAATCAGTTTTGGTAAGTTTACACTTATCTCAGACCTCATCCCCACATTACCATTTTATTCTGATTGTTTTAGTTTCTATAATTGTTGAGTTTTAAATAAAATAAACATACTTTTGTCGTTTGTGGATGTCTGGCGCATACACAGACACATTTATTGTCAAATCTCTTTCACAAAAAATAATTTCACGATGTGATTTGTTAATAAAGAAAAGCAAGAAAAATAGTTAGCTTTTAGTGAGGTTCTTTGTTTTCAATTGCATCATTCACAGAACCGCCATTAATATAGTATTGATTAATATTTATATTATATTTTATCATTAGCCAGTGTTTAGTCAAAGCTGTTCAACCCAAACAGCGCAACACACTAAATTTTCGGTACTATTTCTTAATTGATGCCTAATACAGTGATATTTCACAATCGGAACTCTGTGGATTTGTTCGGAGCGATTCCCGGTTTTTACACTAAATATAATCTATATTACACCCCTCCTACGCCTAGAATCGATGTTTGTTAAATGCATAATGATCTATTAATGATTTTAGGAGTGAATATTGTACATACAAATATAAACGTATATACATACTTAATGTTGAATAATTAGAAATTATAATGACGATTAGAAATATGCTTTCACAAATGCTACTACATTTCAATTACATAGCTTTTCATTGCATTCTGAGAAGATGCGCCATCTTACTGATGAATAGGATTTTACACATCTCGAAATATGAATGTCAGTTTACAAATAACTTTTTACCAAGAAGAAATGCATGACTAAATAAATTAATGATATTTGTGGTAAAAATAACAGAAAAAGATAGCAACAAAAAAATCACATTTTAACAAAGAAATGTCAAATACGTCAATAAAGATAGAATTGAAAAAGATTGGTCCAACCAATATGAACCAATATTTTTCAGGCAAGAAGATTCTGACAGATAATATGCAATGGCCAACCTCCTCGCCTGACAAAAGACCGGTTTATGGTAATGGTGATCGCATCGAAGTGATCGATAGGCTAATCATTTAGACTGACACATTCTTTTGCACGTTTGGATTGATCGAACGGGGGTCCGAAATGTACATTTTCCAAAAGACGATCACCCTTTCATTTCTATCATTTCATATCAATTCGATCTTTTCTCTTCCTATGTTCATAGAATCCCTTTTTCCTCATCCCCCTCTAAAATATACATTTTTCTACATCAACATACCCCATTGATCGTTTTTTACTAAGATGAGCCATTTTTTTTTCTCGAAGAGATAAATTATTGAGCAAGATCGATGGAAATATATATTAGGGTCATTAAAAGACTAAATCCGCTATATGTTCCTTAGGTTGGCTTTAGATAATAACGTCATCTATCGATACGAAATATCCTGAAGTTTAATCTTCGTCATTTTATCGTCTTATAACTTACAATGGAATAACTCATGGGAATACTTTAAGATAACTCTCTCTTTCCACTACACTCTTATCTGATCCCTTTCTTTATGTCTATCTCTCCCTCTCTCTTATCTATGTCCTTCCTGGATACAAAGTTTGTAGTTTCACTACTTATGAGTGTAATCCTTTGTTTATAATGGAGTTTACCAATGTTATTATTTCTTCTTTACTTTATTATATTCGACTATTACTAAAGAGAGAGATAGAAAGTAAGAGAGAGAGAGATAGCCTAATAAAACGATGTGAAATTAGGAGTGGTCCTACATACAATGAGAAAGTAAAATAGACAGAAACTTATTAAGAGATTGGTAACTTAGTGAGTAAATTGCAAAGGGGGCCGTTGTGATGCATGCGCGGTTACTGGTTAAGGAGAAGAGTAGAAATATGTAACGAGTGTGCGTCAATACACTTCACTTCAGGAGAGCGGGTTAAGAGGATGTGAGTCAGGCGTACCACAGTGAGACCTATACTAGTAATAAAAATCCCACCGTAACAAAAGACTGTACAGCCTAATTCCCCTGTCAAAAATTTAAGTAGAACCCGTATATGTGAACCTGTCTTCTAACAAATCAGATTCGTTGATATTTCTTTCCCACGGGTGAATGTTCTCAGTTACCTATGGGTGAGCTTTTTCTCAGACAAAGACCCTGATGACCTTCTGCGACATGTTTAAGTTTTGTTTTGTTTGGGTGTGGCGCATCTATTTAGTGAGTGTGTTAAGTTAAATAAGTTAACCATAATTTAGCACGTGTCGTGATTGGAATGAATGACTTTCTATTTATTTTGTTATTCATTGCAACTTGAGATATCGATTAAGTTTTGTATGTATTATTTTTTCATATATCATAAAGTTATGTGTATTCTAATCGTACATAGATTGCTATTTTACTTCTAAAGTTACGTAATTTGGGGGATCTTTAGGATTTTAAATGCCAAACTTCTCGTTTAAACATAATCTATCTGGTGGACTAAATATCTACATGTGCTCGACAATCATACTCTTTTTCACTCAATTATAGGCTAGCGTCCGCTTTTTTTAGTCCCAAGTGATGATTCGCCCGTGATGTAGGGAATCGGCAATTTTTAATCCAGAGTGTGCATTTATGGTTGTTATACCTTCATTTAAAATGTAAACAGGTTATATCAAATATCACTATGTCTTTAGATAGCCACTTATTTTGTTCTACAGTTGCAGCTTTTTTTTCATTATGAATTTTTAAGTTCGAATTATTACTATTTAAAATTGTTATATCATCATTCGTTTAGTGTTATTTTTATTGCTGCTGTATATATCACATTTTTACGCATGTTGTTTATATATTTTTCTCTACTAGACTATTTTAATACTTTATTATTCGGAGCTTTAATTATTATTTTAAAGTAATCGCGGCAAAGTGTATGACAGTTATATATATATATATATATACATATATATATATATATATATATATATATATATATATATATATATATATATTATTTATTAGCCTCCTCCAACAAAGGCCGGGCACTCTTGTGTGACTTTAATAACAAGCTGTGCAAATAGCTACATGCACGATCCGAACGCCGTTCGTAGATCACTCTAAAGTGCTTGGGAAAATCTAGCCGCTGACTCGCTATTTACATTTAAATTCCTCTCTATTTACTAACTAATTGGCTATGGCCGATGGGATAAAACTCTCGACTACGAATCAGTGGCGATTTGTGATCGGGGTTTGCGCCCACCAACAGTTGAGAATTAGTTCCTACACTGAAGATTGCGTTAGCATAAACTATCGATGTCTGTAGGTATTAAAATATTTAATAAATATATATATATATATATATATATATATATATATATATATATATATATATATATATATATATATATATATTGATTGGTGTTTGTGATTACATAAGTTATCACATGATATAATGTGTGTATATTTGTTTCAGGACTTACATCAACAGTATTTGATTAATTATAAGACCACTGTAGTGTTATAAAATATTGTAATTAAATGGTAGACAGCAACGTTTCCTCATAAAGATCGCAAAAGGCCTCCTATCAATGATTGACAATCTTTATTCTCTTTGATGCAAAACTTGGTTAAAATAATCTGTATTGAACATGTCAGTGTTATTGCTTCTTAATACAACAAGTTGCTTAGCCTTAAATTTGTACGAGCCATTAATTGCACATAGTGGTTAGGTTTTTCAGGTAGACACATAGACGCATACACACGCATTCATATATATATATATATATATATATATATATATATATATATATATATATATATATATATATATATATATATATATATATATATAAAGTGGGGAATATATCAAGTATATATATAAGGGGCCAACACAACATATTATTACAAATTGAACATGCAATTGATTTATTTTCTTGTTGGTATGTTTAATTGATACTAAATTATCCCTAAACTCAGGCCATTTTCAAGAACAATATTTTTGTAGATTAACTTTTGAATAATATATTTCGTTTGTCTCTTATGGTTGGGTTGTATATATTCCCCAACTTTATAAATGATTTACATACAATATTAACCATCTACAATCGTATTAGGAACTTTAGAATTGATATTTTATCCTTAGATACTATTATTTAGGATATTTTTTTAAAGATAATTATATTTTCTATTATATGTTCTTAGTATATATATATATATATATATATATATATATATATATATATATATATATATATATATATATATATACATATATATATATATATAGAGAGAGAGAGATTGAGAGAGAGAGAGTTATTAGATGCACTTTTCCCGTAATTCTTTACCTAGATGTGATTGGATAATATCCTTATCACCCTCAATCTCGTACGGTTTTCGGAAATGACATAATCACGAAACTTGATATCCTGAAGTCTATGAATTAAACATTTTCAACATTTAAATCTTTTTAAAATGCAAATCCTTATTCAAAATTACCCCCTTCGCATTGATGTCCATGATTATGAGATATTCATTTTTTCATACTCAGAAAAGCACATAATTTACTAAACAAAAACTAGAGATTTCTATGGAGACACGTCTTTTTTCAATAAATGTTCGCTCTTATCTTAAATGTTTAAAGCTTATTATAATAAATCTTTTTCTCTACCTCTAAGCGTCACATTTCCGATCTCAGTGCACAATAGCGCTTGATCTGAGCGATTTTTATCCCTGCATGCACGCTATAAAACGACTATACATACCAACACACGTATGGGCGGTAAGCAGTTAGCTTGGTGGGTGATGTACGGCATTATCAAAGTGTAGAGTGTTTAAACAATATTTTATTTCTCTTCTCTTGATATGTCAAGAAAAGAATCTATAGATAGCGGAAACAAATAGCAGATGAGACGAGGTCAAACCATATGATAAGCATCAAGTTACATAAATAAGATAATTCTCAAGAGGACACGCAATAACGTTACCCGGAGACGTATGAGCACAAGTCAAACTTATCGAGATAATCTGCCAAAGATTTAACATGCAGAAAGGACCGTGGTACAGTTGTAGCAAGTTAGTGTGTCTGGATTAACATCTGTCTAGGGTACGTTTTCAATTGTGTAATACTCTTGGGAATCCAAATGGCATTCCTTTAGCTTTTCGTGTGGTGGTAGAGTAGACTTACAATCAGTGTTTGTCACACAAGGTTCAGACAATGAAACTTAAAATATCACCAAGTATTAAGCTTCAGATTTTTTTTAGAGGAACATTTTTACTTTTGTATGATTTGGATTATTCGAAAACGTATTCTTTATCAATAGTGTTATTTACATAATCAGTTCGATATGAAACGTCCCGAGTTGAACAAGATGCACCTGATACGAGATTACATCGACCGGAAAAGTTGTGAGAATTATATCCAATATTGGATGATAGTCCGAAACATCCAACTAATGTTAACAGCAGGTCTTGTTGCAGACCGGCCTAGATTGCTCCTTTGCAACTTGATTTAAGCAACGCCTATGCGAGAGAGGCGTGAATGAAGGCTATACTGCATGCTCCAGGGGTAAGAACCAGTATAGGCATAATTCATTGTAAATCAGAATTGGTCATTTTACATATATACACACACACATATATATATATACACATATATATATATATATATACATATATATACATATATATATATATATATATATATATATATATATATATATATATATATAGATATATATATATATATGATAACATAACGAGTAGATATTTAAAGAAAAATGTTTTACCAAACAGAGTTCATCAGTTAGAAATGTATTGGGTCTCAGCTTGGCGACCGTTTTCAGGCACATCTGGGTACTATACTCCATTGATGTGTATTCACCTCGGCTTGATATCATTTTTATTTTATACTTATATGCATTATAACTGCTGCAAGTATAGTGAAAGGTTTTAGCTCAAAACAGGTATAGCTATTGATAATTCTGACCGAAATATGTAGGCGATACTGTTTGTTTACATAGATAAACAAATTATATATCATATACATTAAAAAAAGGAATGCTAACTTACACTCGTAACAATCTCTGTTAAGAATAATGCAACTCTGCTGATGTTAAAATGATTCATCAAAACAAATCTGCCTCTTGAAATAAGCGGATTCCTTTTGCATTTTGAGCAGATCGTCCGCCATTTTTTTTATTATCTCATTGAAACCTTTTTTAAGTCGTTATTCTATTTGAACCGATACGAGTATATAATTCAATTGTTTAGCTTATCGGATGAGATCTATTATCGTTTTATTAAATATAGCACGTAGCAGTAATATGTTTTAGATGTTTCCACACATCTGTCAATATATATATATATATATATATATATATATATATATATTTATATACATATCAATATATATATATATATAAACATATAAATATATATTTATATACATATATATATATATATACATCTAAATATATATTTATACATATATACACATATACATATAAATATATATATATATACATATAAAGATATATATATACATCTAAATATATTTATATACATATATGTACATATAAATATATATATACACATATATACACATATAAATATATATATATATAATAAAGAGAGGTAGTTTGCTTAAAGCTGTGTGTGTGATACGTATATAGAGGAGTATTAGAAGGCTATCACAATGCAAGAAATGGAAATATGTCAGCGTTGAGAAGTAAGACAAAAATAAGTTATTATAATTCATATACTTTTTCAAAAACCTTTTATTAATAATTGTGTTTCCTTCATAGCAAATCTTACTTGATTAGGAAAGACTTTAACACTGATGTAATCTGTGTGACCGTGTTCCATAATATATATCTCCAATATAATATTTCTTTTAAAGGATTTTCAACAATTATTTGAAATTTTAAAATAGTATACCTTACTTTTGGATATATATCATTCAATTGTAGAAGGGTAAAAGTGAATCTATATAGACAAATTTGTTATTCTATTCTATTTTTCTATTATTACATTTTATTTTTATAACTTATACATATATATGTATTAATATATTTGTTTCTCTATTTATTTAATTATTATTATTACTTTTTGAATAAATATATATATATATATATATGTGTTTCTTCATTTATTTTAATATTAATTTATATATATATAAAATATTT
>OY744546.1:25305783-25330783 GCA_963556195.1 Sepiola atlantica | reverse complement strand
GACACGTATTTGGTAATATCAGGCGCTGTATGTGGGAGGACGTCGACACGTAGCTGCAAAAAAAGAAACTAAAAAAATACGTGTTCATGTTCTCTGTCCAGGATATACATGCGATTGGGGACCGCGTATGAATTTTATATTATTTAGAAAATTCCTTACTAGGTACAAGATTTAGAAAACGTTACTTCAGTATGAATTACACGGCTTAATTAGATTAGATGTATGGAGATAAACTATCACCATACAAGGGCAAGTTTAAACACAATGTGTGATTTGAGATGAACAAAATCTGCCACAAAAAAGACTAACTGTAAAAAAATAAGAAAATGTTCAGGTTTATAGGAGCACTCCTCCTCTAGAAAGTTACTCCCTTTATATCGCATTGATTTATTTTATTCATGTAACTATGTATATTTCATGAGATAGACAGTTGCATTTCGAAATTTTGTTCGTGAAAGATAGTCTTGTAAAGATAGAATCGTTTAAACTCGTGAACCTTCTGACACAATTCAGAAGCCATTTCTAGTTTTGAACAAGAAGGGCATAGAATAAATTATTCATTTAATTTATGTTTTAACGGCATTCTTCTTCTATTATGATTTTTATTTAGCTGCCTGAGGGGAAAAGAACAAATCAAGAGTGTTCCCCTAAGCACTGCTTTTACCCCGCCTCTAAAGTCTAATACTCTCGCATCGTGATAGGGATAGTGGCAATGTGGTAGTATCAGAGCGATGCAGTTTGGAACTTCGGGTCCTGGCAGGTCCACTTATGACTGACGAACTTCATTAAAGCGGCAAAAAAGCAATCATGGCACTGGTGAAAATCAAGGAGGCGTCGTTATCAGGAATCGTTGTTCTCTGGTCGTTTCCGTACGTGGCAAGAAATCCGTGGCAGGCGTTGAACACGAAATCAAGTGAAAGCGAGAGTCACACAATTATTTGTGTGCTTTTCTGTTGTGGATTCCGCGTTACACCTTTCCCAACCATTTATGCACTCAATGTCGGGTGTAAAAACTTGCTATCTTACACATTCATGAATATTGGCGATATAAGCAGACCAGATGATCCTGAAGCGCGTTCTTCGTATGCCTTATACAAAAGTTCAATTCGCTTGTCTAAAACAACACTACGCCTATTTATGACGCAGACAAAACACATAGTCATCTTCCGGAGTAGACGACTACATACGATTGCAAAAGTATACCTCGGTTTTAAGTAGACTATGCCCTATGTATCTGCTTGTATTCATAGAGATTGAACTGTGATGTGAAAATTAATGAAATAATTTTTTTTTTTAAATGAAAGCAAAAAAATAAATAATTTAAAACAATATTGCAGAATGACATAAATGCTTACGATGGGTTCATTAAAACTACGCCTTTCGCAATAAACTACTATTTTACATTCATGCACAGACAAAGCTATTTTTAATTTCAACCTGTCACACCAATTAAAATACAATTACAAACTTAATACTATTTCAAATATAAGCATGACTTACCAATTAAAATCCTATTTTAAACTAAAGCGTGATAGCCTGACCGAAATTCTTGTTTAACTTCAATCGTGACTTGACTAACGGTATCTAAAATAAGATTCGTCCAATCAATTGTATTAAAAGGCGATTTCAAACTGAACGATGACAGGCTTATACCGTCAGATTTATCCAGCAACAGACAACTGCATTCTTATAGATTATGGATCTTACTGCTAAACGAAGGGGGAGGGGGTTCAGGAGTCAAACTAAGACATAAAAGTCAATATTTTAGGTAAATAAAGAAATTGGAGTAGATTTTGTTTTGAAGTAATGTGTAGAGAAATGCATCTTGTTACAATATATAATGGGCATGCTATAGCATATTAGGTCCGAAGACAAATCGTACTGTTCAACATATATACGTTTCAAATGGGAGGTGACTGTTGTTAAGTGAATAACGACACAGACTGAAGACATGGGTGTTACAAGTTCGAATCCAGTCGGTTCCACAGTATCACTTTCACTTAGGGATGTTGGCAACCTTCTCGTGGTCCTTCCTGTAAGTATCCGATGTCTTTTCAGAAAGATTTCTAATTAGACAAACATCGGGGAAACAAATGCCAACACCAGAATCATCCGATTCACACGAAAGAAGAAGAAAATACGACCCTAAGATAAACTATGTTTGCTCTATTAGTGAAGTGTCGCGTAGAGCAGTATTTCCTACCTTAACATAGTTCAAAATCGACTTGGTAATCTTGTGGATAACGATCTCTTCATCTCTCTATAACTGCTTCCTCTGAGAAGAGGCGTTGCTAATGTTTTCTTACTCTATTGTTATGTTAAATGGGAGATATTCGACTAAGTTTCGAACACTGTGCTTGTTCTTCTTTTATCAACTAGCGTCAGGCGGAATTACATGAACAGAGTTTATTTCCTAGCACTCCTTCTATCTGTAAAACACATTACAATGGGACTGCTCCTAGTCTTCAAATAAAATATCAACAAATATTTACATAAACTGTTTAAATAAGGAATCCATATTTGGTAATTCCATTATTCACGTGCCATGCTCTCATAATATACTGTACCATTAACCGGACACTTTATTTATTGTATTAAGATTGATTCTTGAGTGGCTTTAGACCTTGATAATCGATGACTCATTAGTAAAGAGAATATGGAATCTATCACAAATGGAAATGTGGCATATCAATGCCTGAAGTCGAACCTATAGTATTACTTCTAATAATGTACTATTGTACTTTTAGTTTTATAGAGAGTTGGTGTATGTTTCTCGAAAGCTGAAACTATACTAGTATTTCTATTAATTAACTATTGTCTCATCTTTAAATGCTTAATTTAGGAAAAAATAGCGTAGTATATATTCTGTTTATATGAGACCATCCTCGCGGAAATTACGAGTCCTTTGGGGAGGTACTGTAGTCGGAATGGTCGCACCCTCCAAGAAATTACTTACTCTCTGAAGATTGTTATAGGATATTATTACTTTTGTAGTCTTATGATCTTCTCATGTCGTATTTTTCTCTGTGGGGTTCTTATTGTTTAGCTTGATGATGTCACACAGCGAAAGATTCATATGTCGAATTTATGTTTCTGTTGCCAAATAACTAAAAGATATTTGATAAAATAAGATGGGCAGATAAATTCTTATACATAGGAGGGCCTAAAATACCTAGATGGGGCCGGATAGAAACAACTTCCAGCTAGGAAAATGTGACTCTGTATAGATACAGTGAATAAACTAGTTTTTATTAAAAACACATGCTCGTCATAATCAACACGAACGTATATCAGTCATGGGACTGCTACCTTCACTTGACCAATTAAGGACAGGTTAAAGATTTATATAAGCTGTACATCTCCTTATCGTATTAAGTATTCTCGGAGTTATGACATAGAAATGTTAATTATTCAAACAGTACTAATATAGTCAGACTGACATTTTTCATGGGGTTTACAATGATAAATGCATCCAATTTACACATGCAACAATCAGTTATTTAAATTCTTCAAGTTATCAGTTCCACGAAACGTATCCCGAAGTGTTAACTAGTCACGAAAAGCAAACAAAACAACATATTTTTCAACCATTCAAAAGAAGATTTTTATTTACTTCAAGTTTCAAATAATTGAAGAAAAAAAACAGTTTAAAAAAACTGGAATGCCTTTATTTTGTCGATTATTGAGTCAGTCGATTCTGCCACTGGGTATTAGTTTGATCGTCGTTGAACGATTACGATAGATTATAGCGTACTTTGTAATGCTTGGCGAATTCTTACTGTGTTCCTGATGGGGAAATTATTCAAGTATAGACAGGTGATATACATATATATGTACTAATAACGTTGATGTAATGCATCTGATGAGATGTGTGTAAATGTAGATTTAATATACTTATTAACATGTTTTATATATAACTCATATTTTGACAGAATTGCTTACATTTTAAATTATATCTGATAAATAAACTTATTATATGAAGAAAAATGTGATATCAAGTCTAAACCACATGTGATCCGACAATATAGACAATGAAAATGACGGATACGTCTTAATGTCAACGTAGAACTGATAACTATAATTTAGTACTTTAGAGCAGTGAGTAAAGTCTTGCAGATATAAGACATAAAAGTAACGCATATGATAGAAAGTGTATTCGGAATGTGCCTATTAAATAAAATAGGGATTTCAGAATTCGTGCAACATAACCTGTTCTTGCAAGTACGCATCTATAATGTATTCTTTTATCACAACACGGTTAGATGAAGCTGATCAGAGGTAGATATTTTTTGATCAATTGATAGTCTTGTTTGACCAATTCTGAGCGTCATATAATAGCTGCTATTGACGGTTATATGATGCCATTACTCACAGTCTGGTAGTTGAGTTTCACCAAACACTTCTCTATATAACTTACTAATCTAAGCCTATATCAAAGTGAGAATCCACTGAGATCATATTGCTGGCATCTTTTTAGCGTTGCACTATGGACGACTAAAACAGTATGTATCTGTCGATAGATCAGACTCACAATGTTATATTCATAGGAAATCGTGGCCAACACACACCAGAGATCGCGCCAAATGATAGGATTTTCTGAAATAGAGATTCGCAAAAATATATAATAGACTTTTTTCTTACATAGCCGTCGCCAAAATGTAAAATCATGAAACATAAAACAATCAATAGTTTAGTCTCTCTTTCTCTTTTGTTTCCTCATTCTTCGCTCGAAGTATGTATCCCAAGATACCTTATAGACCAACATATCTGTTCGGTACAAATATCTCTCTGTCAGACAACTTCATGAAATATCCTCGCCAGATAGAATACCGACCAGCAAGAGATGTCAGCTAGTGAAAATAAGTATTTAATCTTCAGTCCTAGTATACAACACTAATCTTAGATAGCGTAAACTTTGATTGTAACAAGGCCGTTTTCAACGGTGATATTTACCGCTCGATATAAGAAATCGTGTTATTCATTTTGATCGTGGAACTTTTGTCATTATTTTTTTTGATGCACCTGATTTTTACTCTTTTGAAAAAATAGTAATAAGTTACAAAGAAAAAAGCTAAGTCGGCGATGCTCTGAAAAAGTGGCATAACATTTGTTAGAAAAGATTCATTGAACAGAATTAGCTATTTAATCCACCTGATGTTTTGCCCTTCATAAAAGGATATTTAAATACTTAAATCACATCGATTTTACTTTAATATAACTTGGTTTAGCTGTCGTAGAATCCCGAGATATAAAAACGGATTTCACTTATGATAAAAAATGCAACAAGAATATAAGTCAGTCGTGAGAATGCATACTTCCGCCTATCTACGCAAAGGTTTTTTCAACGTCTATTCTTGCTGTATTCCTTCATTTTGTATTATGTATTCTTGAACTTATGCTGTTTAAATGTTAATGACTAGATACTTTCCATTTTATCTAACTGACATTTTGCATGTTAGTTTGTATTATCAAAATGAATCAAATCCAAACATGACGTTTGGAAAATTCCGAAGTTCAAATGCCGTCAAAATCCTGACAATGACCGAACTTTTTAAGGTCAAAATACACAAGTAATCACTAGTGTCATACAGTGCCTGACTCTATTGGCTACAATATTGACAATGAAGCGAGTGTCTATGTTTAACAGAACTGAATTATCGCCCAAAAGTGTGACTTACATATTTTGGTGACCTTGATTTTACCCTTGACTGAGATATTTAAAAATAAACTCAGTCTTACTACAATGCCCGATGTTTTACCCAACGATGGTGACGATTAGTTAAGTGATTTGGCCACCACATTTTACACAAATAAACATAATGCAAACCATCAAACAAGTTTGACAAAAAACGTAATCTATTTGGCGGAGCTCATAAACCTGAAGTGAGTTATTTAATAATTCCTGCGCTCACTCAGCAAGAATGCATTTGTGAAAATCAAAATGTAATAGCAGATGGTAGCCACAACCACTTTTACAGTTTTGGGAGTTTCAGTCTAATACTACCAAACTATCACTTATCGAAGCAAAACATAACATATAGATTTAAATTAGACAGCCGAATAGCTGTACTTATTATACTTCAACATAATTATTTAAGAGAACACTAGTATCATAACGAATTGATACAAAATAACACCTAACGAAAACGGAATTATCTCCCTTGAACCATTTAGGGAGTTAAGCGTTATCACCCTTGGAAACGGGTCGTCTGCCCAGAGAGAAAGAAAACAAAGTACGACGTCAGACTGTGAATATATCAATCGCGTCTAGCGGCCAATTAACTCATTAATTAATTATGTGTTCAGTGTTAATAAATCTGTTAAACGTTTCTCTTGATAGTTCATCCATTTATTTAATAGTTATTATTAATAATTAAACTAAATTACGAGGTTATTAAAGATATCCAAACGAGAGTATACGTGTTTGCTAGTATTAATGATGCTGTAACATTTTCAGACTATGTTAGCGTTCTGGAGAGTTAAAGAAATAGGAAACTATTGTAGATCATATGTGCGTTCCATTACTAAAGCATATCTCGTTTTCAAAATTTATCAATGGTCGGATAAGACGCGGGTTGAGATGAGCAAAAGAGAATTACTATAAATTACCAAAAATATTGTTTTAGACTGGGATAGTGCTCAGAAGAGCGGTGTCATTTACAGGGGATTAGGTCTTCCATAACTAAAATAGTCTAATTTTCTTAAATAAATGATTGTAGATTATTGCCATTAAGTGTTCATAAAATGGGACAACGTAAAAATGTATTTTCAGATTTCAAAGAACACAAAGTGACACTTGCTTTAAATAAATGTCTTCAAAAGAAAATAATTGAAAAATTATCGATTTTAATGGAAAATGTAAATGGTTGGAGATCAAAGGCAAATTCGACGAGGAAGAAATTAGGACTCGATATCGATCCTTTAATCAATAATAGATAAACTGACATGTGCTACATAGATTGATGCACATACTCTCTGTATTTCTCTCTTACTTTCTCACACACGCACACATCTTACATATAAAGTAAAAGCGATAACTTTTTTCTCTATGTTTTCCTGGATAGCTGAAATAGCAACAGCCAGACAAAAAGCTGCTTTTTCAGTTATTTCAGCTAAATATTGTCTATACTAAAACACAAGTTTCAACTATTTTTCTTTGTTGCACATATATGGTGCTGCTCTCTATATTTTTGTTTAAAGTACGAAGGAAGAATTTTGACTTTCACATCGTAGTGTAAACACCCACTATCCAATTAAACAGAAGTGATTGACAAAATGATTTCTTAAATATTGTGCCTCTTTTAGAAATTACGTTGGTGACATTATGAAACATAAGTAATAATCTTCGTTTAAGAAAACAATGCCAGATTTCAATAAATGTCTGAGTAATGGTGTATATATATATATATATATATATATATATATATATATATATATATATATATATAGCTTTGTTATGTAATTTCTGAGGAGCTTGAGGTGGTCAAATCTAAAATTTACATAATAATAATGTTGCCTTGTTTATTTTAAGAAAATAAATCCTGAAATAATTTACACTAAAGTATATATGTTTTAAAATGCTTCGTAAAAAATAATAGATTGACCATTGGATTATAAATGCACTTAGATTACTTGATAAATATATATATATATATATATATATATATATATATATATATATATATATTTATATATATCAAGATAAATGAAGGAAGAGAGATACCGATGTACGCATGACAAATCTATGTCATCTTCCATTGTTCAATGCAAGGTGTACTCGATAAAATATTTTTATTTTTCTTCCCTTTAGCAGGCTTATTATTTCAAATATTTAAATCTTATTATGAGAGGAATTACATAGATGGATAAGTTGGCAGTAGAATAGCCAAATTTCAAAATTTGAAAAATTTCAGAAATACTAGTAAGTAAGTGAAATAAGTAATGGGAAACAATTATAGTATTTCAGAGTTAACTTTTTAAAGACTTTATAGATTTCCCATTTAGTTAGATACTAGATGCGTAACTAAATAAGATACTTAGATATATAACTGAAGTCAGGATTCGCAACTGCGTTAATATGTCTGCAACAACTGAGTTCTAGTATAATTATTATTGGTTGGGATTAGGTTGAAGTATGTAACCGAAGTGATCACATGGAGTATTGAAAGTAAGATAGATTTTAAGGAGAGGGTAAATGTGGCATTATATGAGTAATAAGGGAGCGTAGTTTAAAGGTGAGAGTAATTGAGTCTATGAGAAAAGATTGTCGGGAGAGCGAAGTGTCCATAGAGTCAATGCATTGTATGCACAAGGGATATAAGAAAAGCAATTGATAGGTATGTACAGGGGTTGGCTACTAAATGAAAGTAGGGAATACGAATTATAGTGTTGAGGTGTAGGCGATTAAAGATTAGTGGAGTCGAGAAGAATAACGTTTCTTCTCAATTTACATTAAGTGTTATGGATTAATAGAGTTATTAGGTGCACAGGGGGATACGCTATGTTATTGGGGTGACTATTTATAAGGTTGGTAAAGTTAAGAGTAAAACAATTAACACATTATAGAATTCAAGAATTAGTCTAATGGTAGAGAGGAGGTTGTTGGCTGGGAGGAGGAGTAGCAGAGGGAGTAATGCCATTCATGCATTAGAATTTTCGCTTGTGCCTGCAATTTGAGATAAGTTCGTTTTTAGAGTTAATGATATTTGTGCGTTGGACTGGTTTGGCTCTCGTAAATGTGTCTAATGTGCATAGTTGGCAGAAAACTGACCCTGTAGTGTAGGATTTAGAGCTTTTTTAATATTGACCAATGTAGGGAGTGTTTTTACTCTGAAAGTGTTTTATTAAATTAGATAGAGAGGTTCCAGTTTAACTGCTATTATTGAGTGTAAAGGAAGATATATTGTTTGAGATCCGGGTCTTGATGTGGAAAGCACTAGCCCCAATGTAAATGTGGATTTTGTATGGGGT
Source organism: Sepiola atlantica (assembly GCA_963556195.1). Classification (NCBI taxonomy): domain Eukaryota; kingdom Metazoa; phylum Mollusca; class Cephalopoda; order Sepiida; family Sepiolidae; genus Sepiola; species Sepiola atlantica. Next base: position 25,321,813 of record OY744546.1, on the reverse strand, counting down.
TGACATTATAGTATATGTGTTATTTATTGTATCGGGAGTAGTTTAGGTGTGTATGCTCACATTCTTGGCCAAAGTTAAGTTGCAATTGTTAGCTGGAGAAGATAAGAGACTTTGAGGAGTTAGATCAAAGGTTATTGTTAGTTAGCGGGGTTTGTTAGTTAGTGCAAAGGGTGTTATTTACAGTGCTGTGTAGTAATGGACGTTGGGTATGTGGAGAGCTATAGGGTGAGGGGAGAGTTTGCAAGCTAGTGTCAATTCGCATGATGGCATTTTTGGGGAATTGTTTAATAGTACAATATATATGACGTTACTTTGTAGGCAATTGCTATTTAACGGGCATGCTTTTGATTTCTGGCAGTTACAATTATTAGTAGACGTAAAATTTGTGCTAGTTGCTTTGCAGATTTATTTGTTTTGTTATTAGAGATGATGATATTTTGCGCTATATTGGGCATGACGATAAAATAGATTTGTCATCCGTCCATCTTTATCTCTCTTCTTTCAATAATCTTTTATAATTGCTCTATCTCGTAGATTGAGCTTAAACATTTTTACTATAGGTTTAAGTATCTAAAAGTATACTTTTAGTTTCATATATATATCTATATATATATACATATCTATATATATACATATATATATATACATATATATATATATATATATATATATATATAGAGAGAGAGAGAGAGAGAGAGAGAGAGAGAGAGAGAGAACGAGAGAGAGACATAGAGTGATAAAGAGAAACATAGAGAGGGAAAGAGTTAAGACGTCAGAATAAGAGTTGCTTCATAAGTTGAACCCTGGTGATGTCGGCTGCCTACAATAAGGTTAAAACTATCACCGAATTATGTAGTTGTCCATGGTGACCGCGAGGGTAAAGATGTTGGAATTTTAATTATAAAATCTGCCACATGTTTCCGGGGTTCGAATCCTGCAACCGGCTTTAATAATTATCGCTACACTGACGCTTCCGAAAGAATGAAACGTATATGTATGTAGGTAAACATATATTTATAAATATTTGTCTCCTCCAATTAAGGCTGCGCACTTAAGTCAGTAGTATTTATACATACGTTAAAATCATAGCTTTAATGCGTGGTTCTTCATGAGTCATACAATGCTGATATTGGCTTCCTAAAATAAGATTAACAATCTGACCGAGTTATGTAGTTGTCTATGGTGACCGCAAGGGTTACACGTCGATCTTTGAGTTATAAAACATGGCCCTTATTAGAAGCTGTTCGAATCCTGGGACCGGTTTTAATAATTATTGCTGCACTGAAGATGGCGGAAGGATGAAACGTATATATATATATATATATATATATATATATATGCATGTATTACTATTTCTTTTTAAGATATTACTTGAATATGACAATATAATATATACTAATTCGCATTCCAAGAACTAGTGAGATTGTTGCTTCCATTGGTATGGGCGGTCTTGCTTTTATTAAAATCTGTGAGTGTATCAGTCGGGCAGCATTCTTTTAATATCATAAGAGTAATGGATAACATTACTGATTTCCAGTACATTATTATCAGATCATATTTTTACCGATTCTACAATTTTAGATTTTACCTTTTTCTCTAGGTCTGCACACTTTCGATGCTAATATCTGGATTGAAAACTTGACTAATACTCGACATTTTTTCTATAAGCAGTTTCCGGTTTCTTTGTTGGAAACAGGTATTTTATCAGTTTCCATATGTTAGTACTCCCTTCATCGGTTTCGAGGTAGGTAGAGGAATTTTATCGAATTCCTTATTTCTTTGTGCAACGACCGAACTACATAGTCAACATACGTCAAGATAAATGTTTCAAATGTTTCAATTAATCCATAAGATGTTTATCTTATGCGCGTTAACGAGTGCACTCATCCCCCACTTAATTGCATACGTTTGGTATGTATGTGATACAGAGACGCATATATGAATATATTTTAGATTTAAAATAAATAAATCCGGTCTAACCTCCGATGTCGGGGTTTTTATGTAAAAGTATTTTAGACTGCGAATAATTATTTTTTAAAATACAAATATGTTGCCTTTAAGATTGCATTTCTCTTAACGTAATTTACGATCAGAAGCATGTTCAGTTGATGGTTTTAAAAAGACAGGTTTTTTTTTTTGAACCCGGTTGATTGATTTTGTGCTGACAACGTGCTACGTTTAGAATAAAAATAAAAGTTGCACCAGATTGAAAGTGTAAAAGTGTTCATTACGATCATATACCCATTCATTTTTTATCAAGAAATACATTTTTGATGAAAGAGAAAACGCCCTTCCGAAATAGAAAAATTAAAATTTATATTAACACTCATAATTTACACGGTTGTAGACATTAAATCTATTTCTATTTGTGAAATGTGAGGAAATTTATGATTTTAGCCGAGAAACTCATCACTAATTGAGCTCGGTTTAAATATTCTTTGTTTAACATTGATTTTCCAAAGTCAGTAATATTTTTTAAATATCAGTGTCATTCTGCTTGCTATACTTCATCGCTATCTATATTTACCTTCTCTGATTAAATAGTAATAATACTGTACTACCGCATAAACATCATATTACCTGATATTAATTTCTATAATTTTCAATATCTATAACATTTTTATTTTTAGGTTTGTTATCGTAAAATATAAGAGCGACAAATTTTGATTAGAACAGGTGTCAATTTATGCATGTAAAATATTTGTAAGAAAACAAGTCGTAAACGTATTTTATTATTCGGTATTTTAAGAAATACTAGAATATCAAATTATATTCAAAATGTTGTAATGCATAATACTTTCTAAAATGAAATAATTTTCTTTCACCTTTAGAAACATAAATGTAGTCAATTTTTCTGGGACAGTCATTTTATTACTATTTTCAATTACATTTAATTAGTTCCAGCTGAACGTACAGGATACCCTCCCCGAACATGTTACAAGTTGAATATTTAATAAAATGCACAAACCTTTTAGGCAATTGACACATATTGGTAAAATCATGGCTTACTTATCCAACTAGTTTTAGACAGAAATGTTAAACTACATCTGTTTTATTGCCTTTCCATGAAAAAGTAATCTTGACACAACGTAAATGCGCCCAAAACTGTAACAGAATTCTCTCTTAATATTGCCTATATATGAGCTATGATCGCTATCCTTAATTCACGAATAGTTTGAGTATTATTTTTGATAGAGGTGTTCTTTGATATAACCCTACAGAGAAAAATTGTGATGAGGAGGAAGTTTCAGTGAATGTGAAACACATCCTACTGATGAGACGTTGACCAAAGTGTCCTCGCATATAATTAAATTGCGATAAAACGAGGATTAATAAGTTAAATTTAGTTGAATGTCAGGCATCGACTTAACTTTATTTCCACCAAATATTAGTGCATTGCAAACGGGATTGTGCAATTTATTAACAATTATACGCCTTACAGTATTAATGGTCACCCTGTAACTGATATTAACAGTAGTAATTTAAAAAAATATGATAAATATCGCTTGATACTTACCGGCAATCTGTTTTTCTGAGAGTTCCTTGGCCTGCAAAGATAAGAAACACACACAATCACATATAGAAAACAAACAAGCTTGAAAAGAATAATATCTAATCAAAATAAGACGATAACGAGAAGTTTAGTAATATCTTCATGAATCGTACGGAATTACTTATTCTGTAATGTGTTCCGACATTACTTCCAAACAACTACAATGATGATTAATATTATGGTATTCAGTACAAATTCTATTCAATAAATATTAGCTGTTTACCGTATTTAACTGGAAACGTTAACTAAAAATAAACATAGTAACGTCTATTCTAAAAAAAGGTGTGCAGGGGCAGATAACTCTTTATGTTTTTATTTCCACAATTTTCCTGTTTAGCTTTCACGGTGAACTGTTTCTCTTCATCTTTCCAGTGTTGCTCATTAATTGATGGTGATACATATGGTGTATCTAATGATTGATTTTATACGGCTTTGGTTGTATTCGAATATATTATTCATAATGAATATTTTAAATGAATCAGATGTTGTATTAACATTTTAACTGGACGAATATTTCACTCCGCCAAGAAGGTTATACATTCGATCGAATTTGTCAGTATGCGGGGTGTGTACAGCCTAGCGTCTACATTGATAATGGTCAGACTAAGAACTAATTTAATTCTCAGATATCTAGGTCAAATCTAACGATCAATGGCAGGGAAGAGTTAATACAACACGTTTAGTGATTAGTTCGGTTATCTTCGGCATTAGATCACCGAAGTTAAGCGACGTTTAGCTTTATCAGTACAATATGTATGACTTTTTTTCGGAATATCATACGCTGTATACGTATACAGGTGTGGCTATCCATTGGCATATACAACCATTAGAAAAAAAACATAAGAAATTCACAGCCCCACCTCTGTCGCTACGATTTCGTAAGCGTTTCACCTACGCCTACTGGCATAGTATTACTCGAGTCAAGTCAAGTCGGTTATGTTAATCGGGGAGATTCGCTACTTCGCCGTATATTATAGTAAATAAATGGCACGTTTATATATTCTTCAACACTGTTTGATATTTAACTTGATCTAATATAGTGTGTTCAAAGTCAACATTTTGAGGGAATTTCCATTTTCGATTTTTTCAAATCTATAACAACAATTCAAACAATTAAGTCTCAGCAGATGAATATTTTTAGACGTATTAATGTTTTCATTTTATAATTTTGAGAATGATTCATACAATTTGGAGAAGTGGAGCTCAAATATGACTTCAGTCCATCCTTACCTTGTCAGAAAGACACATGCAATCGTACGGTTTCGTTATGTCCTTGTTATTTGTTGTGCTGCTTTAGTTGAATTCCAATTTAATATTCTAATTATATTTTTTACATCTGATTCGTGCTTATTTTTTATCTGCTCAAGCATCATAGCGTAAAACTTATTATCTCAGCAATTAGCGTAATCCAGGATGTTAAAGCATCCGAGAAGTGGATAGTAGCTGTTATCAATTAACTGTGAATTGAAACAATAAATCGAGTACTGATCGACTTGAGTTGATTTATTACCATTAATAACTTCGGAAAACAAATCGATGCGCCAGTAAAAATAGATTTATCTAACTAGAATCGACCGCATTAATGTAAAAATACTCGTTTAATAAGAATAACAAGCCGTGCGATAATAATACGCGGCAAGATCAATGGGTTTATGGTCAGCACATCGAGAAATGAAAGAGCAATTGAATCGTCACTGTTAGTGAAGAAACATTAAATTCTTGTAATTGCCTGCAATTAATTCGGGAACATGAAAACAAAAATGGAGAATCGGAAATAATTTTGCCATTTTTATTTGTCCATCGCATTTAAAATTTATTTTCTAATTTACTGTTTTCTGGATGATTGGCCACTGCTTCTGTTGTGATAAAACAGCTGAAAATTCGCTTTAATCCGAACCGGAGAAAGAGCAAATAAAGAGCGGGTATTCTATTTATAACTTAGGCATTAGCGACCAACGAACATTATTTAAATGTAAACATCAAAGACGAAGAGAAATAACGTTTTTTGGAAAAGTCAAGGGGAGAGTGGCTATTTTTATGTTTATTTTTTATTTATTTTACGGTATGTAGTTCATTGGTTTTAAAGGGGTGATTAGTACATAACTGACTAATACCCCCTTAGAACCAATGAACTTCATACCACAAAAGAACCACCCTACACTAGACCTTTCCAAAATTATATCAAATTTGTATATTTAACAAAAAACATACCGAATGTATGGCACATCCATAATTACAACTGTATCACACCCAGCAATTCCAATAAAACCTAACCCTATCCACCACAGATATAACATTATTTAGTAGACTCTTTATCTCTGTTTAAGATTTTTAACATTGTAAATACATGAATCCCCCTAATTAAACACCTATAAATATAACTATCAAACCCCATACAATAAAAGGCATTGTGTATGCTTCACACTTAACTCTCATCCGTCCTACTTATACCCTATAATAGATTTATAACTTTATTAGATAAAGCAAGCATAATTAACTAAATGCATACCCCCAACAGGAATGCATATGATAATGATAGTTAAAACATTAGCTATCCCTTAGATGAACCCTTCTACTGACAAATATTTTACCGTCAACATCCAGCAATAACATAACAATTACTACACTCAAATACAAACCTTATATATATATATATATATATAGATAATTATTAATGACTATATATGTATTATCATATAATATCAATTCCTTTTACTTTGTAGTCTCGTTAAAAGATTGAGTTCAATGATTGTCAATTATTGATAACAGAGCAAATATAAGTCAGTTCATATTATATTCCAATTATCATGGTTTCATCTTATTATTTTTTATTTTTTCGCATTTCCAAAAACATAATATTTCTGTGAGATATATTTTTTACGTTCCGTTTCATTTGTCTTGTGCCAAACAACATTTTTATGTCAATATTGTCTCTGCAACACTACAAAATCATCAGAGAAAATTCACAAAAAGTAAAAAGTTCTTGGATTAAAGTATCTTGAAAAAACCTACACTATACAGTAGTTCATTTTGTGGGAGAAAACAAACAACAAACAAATAAAAAGAGAGCAAAAACTCACATGTGGGGGAACCCACTAATACGCCATTTGGAATGTTTTAAAATTTTTAAATTTTGTTATGATAGTGACACAACATGAATGAACATGATTTTGGTTCTTTGATACGACAGGGGCGCATTAATATGAGTGATGTTTTATGATAGTGATGTTACACACACGAACTTTATGTTGTGCCTTTGTAACGACAGCGGCTCATTAATATGAGTTATTATATATGCACACCGGGGTAGACATACGTTTGTATATAGTATGCGTCCCGGGGCGGATATAGTATGCACACCAGGTTAAAGATATGTACGTATATAGTATGTACAGCGGGGCGTAGATATGGACGTATATAATATGCGCATCTGGGCGGTGATAGGTACGTATATAGTATGCGCGCCATGGGCGAAGGTAGTTACTATGTGGTTGTGCACTGGGGCGGAGATAGGTAGGTATAAGTGCGCACACTGGGGCGGAGATAGGCACTATATAGTATGCGCACTGGGGCGTAGATATGTATGTATATAGTATGAGTCTAGGGGCAGAGATAGGTATGCTTATATTATGCGCACCATGGCGGAGATTTGTACGCATATTGTATGTGTACTGGAGCAGAGATAGGTACGCATGTAGTATGCGCACTGGGGCGGAAATAGGTACGCATATAGTATGCGAACCTGGGCGGGCATAGGTATGTATATAGTATGCGCACCGGGGCTGTGATAGGTGTGTATATAGAAGGCGCAGACAGATGTGATAGTTTTAATAAAAATATCTAATACTTTTGCACCCGGACATCGGAAGAGGAATGGTTGGGAAGAGACAGCGTTCCCCGAAGGCAACAGGGAAAAGGTTGCAACGGGGAGAGGAGGTGGTAAAATGAGGTTACCAGGTGTAGCAGAAAAAATTAATCTTCCACCTCTTCTTTCTCTACTTCGTTATCTTCTTTCTCTTCTTCTTTCTCTTCTTCTTTCTCTTCTTCTTTCTCTTCTTCTTTCCCTTCTTCTTTCAACGTCGTCCCTCGTAGACTACGCTCTCAGCCTTCTGCCGTCTTGCCTCCAGCGACCCGTTTTTATATCAAACTGGACTCTCGTCTCCGCGAGAGAACACGAGATTTCACGGGATTACCTGGCGATATTAAGCCTAGGACGCCATCTTGCCGCTCTTTGGGCGGTCCAGCCCTGCAGAGCGCGCATCGAGACCGTTTGCCAGGTAATCCCATGTTTTCACAATTTATAACACACTCCCCCTGATCTCATTATCACAGAAAGAGCAGGGAGGCCGTGTCCTTTTTCTTCGAGTGCTTCTTCGGGGAGGGGGATTCGGGGCCTCATCGTCATCCGTGCTGTCTTCCGTGGCAGGAAGGTCAGCGAACCTGAGGCTGCGCATCGCAGCATCACTGTCCGGGCTTTCATCAGCAGTAGGAGGGTCAGTACATTCAAGGCTATCACTCTCAGTGTCGCTGCGCGATGAAGCCGTCATGAACCAGAATGATGGTTCGCTGGTCACGGATTCTATGTCATTATCCTCGTTAAATGGCAGCTGCGTTTGGAATACCGATCTTAAGTCTTTAATGTGACGGGGTACTCCATCAACTCGCACCGCCTGCGGGCTGATCACTTCAGTGACACGACCGGTTCCGTAACGAGTCGTGCACTGGCCTCGGGGTTTTTTAACCCAAACGACATCTCCTTTTTTCATTTTCTCCTGTGGAGGTTCTGGTTCGGGCAGTAAGCTGCTCTCCAAACCTCTCGCCCTGACATGGTATGTATGTAGCGCATTAGCTGGCGCGGTGGAGGGTGAAGTATCGTCCTTAGGGGTGACGTTATACCAATAGACTGCTTCAGCCACCGTACACCCCTTCCGCGCTGCGATGGTCTTGATAGTCCTATGGTTGCGCTCAATAATTCCGTTCCCACTGGGCACATGGGCACACCGAAAACGCAGACGGACACCCCAGCCATCTACAAACTGTTTGAACGGTGCACTAACAAAAGCGTGGCCATTGTCGGTCAATATCTCAGAAGGAGGGCCACGCTCAAGGAACACACTTTCCAACTCATGAACAATGGCAGCCGTATCCTGCCGGCGAAGGGACCGCCACAATGCAAATCGGGACGGTCCGCAGTCAATAAGGGTCAAGAAATTCCCCCCGTTGTAGTGAGTTATGTCCATCGCAATCCTATCCCAGTTATACTTCACACCGAGTGTGCCCTTCTTCCACCGGACAGGTGCTGGGTCGATCGATTGGCAGGTGTTGCAACTTCTCACAACAGATTTCGTAGCCCTCCGTGACACAGAGGGGTCAACCAACCTGGCGAAGTAAAAGGTTCGGTTTACACCAGGGTGCCCGCTTTGGCAATGGACATCAGCGATACGCTCTGGGCTGAGTCTACGTCCCACCGCAGCACAATTTACAGGTGCTGGTTCGTTCACTTCTTTCTGCAGGTCCAGCCAACGGCGAGGCACTCTGGTCAATCGATCCGCTCGATTCAAACAGGACTGCACCAGTGTCACATCTATGACCAAGTTGTATTCATTGATGGTTTCGGTTAGGGTAGCAAACCGCCTCCGGATTAACATTTCGGCCGATGCCTTCGTTGTCAGCCGTGCTTTTCCGTTCAAAGCATCGGTCATCCACCGATGCACACACGGGGAATCCGTGATAACGTGGAGGACGCTAGCCTGCCACTGAAGCGCTAGATTGACTCCTTTCAGTGTAGCATCGAGTTCAGCTAGGTTTATGTGCTTAGCGTCATTCTCTGGCCGGAGCCAGCAGGCATCTTCTACTATACTTCCGTTGACTGCCAGAGCAACGCCAAGGGCAAGTGAGCTGGCGTCCACCCAAACTGTAAACTCACTCCCATCGACGCACCAGCTCCCTCGTACAGGGTCATCATTGGTCACTCTGGCCACAGCTTCCACCAGCATGCTTCGCAGGGAAGGATCACGCACCTCATCGTCCCATCCTGTTGACAAAGAAGTTGCCCGTCGCTTTATAGCCGCCACAGCCACTCGGAGCCACCCACACACAGGGAAGTGACCCACCAGTTTTCCACACACGGAAAACGTGCTCCGACGTGTGATGGTAGATGGGATTTCCGGGATTTCACCGCCCCTTCCCCATTGGAGGCCATCTGCACTTCCGCTCACCTGCAGCCCGAGCACTTTCGCCCCATCCTGCAGTCGCTCCGGTTCCTTGCACGACAACCCGAAGTGCTCAAAGTGTTCTTTGACCGCCTGGGCAGACAGCAGGCTCTCATTGACAAAAAATGTCGTCTATATAAGACGATGTCGCCTGTTGCACAGCTTTATCCTGACGCCGGATCGCCCGCATGATCGCCGTCATGATGCCCGGGGCTACATTCAAGCCGAACCCCAGCCTGGTCAAGCAATAGCGAGTTCCTTTGATTACCACCGTCTGGAATGGCCACAGCGATTTCTCAACACGTATTTGTAGGTAAGCTCTTCGCAAGTCCAGTATGGCCGCTTCCGCACCCTGCCGTCGCCACTCTCGCAGTTTATGAGCACAAACGTCAGCCCCCGAAGTGTACGGGTCAACGTGTTCATTGAGTTCCCGGTAATCAAGAACAGGTCGAACTTTCTGCTTGTTCTCTTGTCTGATAGCCATCAGGGGAATTAGCCCCCGCGGGGGCCCGAGCTCATCCTCTGGGTATGGAATTAACCAGCCGTTATCCAGCCACACTTGAAGTTCTGCCTCGTACTGCCCCCTAAGCCATGCAGGAGGGGGATACTCTGTCAGCCGATTCCGCAAAGACACTGGTGGCTGGTCGCCTGCCCACTTCCAGGACGCTGTCCATGTGTTTGTGCCCTTGTCATATTCTGCGTGGAAATCGGGTTCGTCAAGAGTGATTGCTGCACACATTTGTTTGTCTGGTCGAGGGAATCTCACATCACCGACGCTGTTTACAGTAATTCCGCCTAGCTGTGTAATAGTGTCCATTCCAAAGAGAAGGTCATATCCGAGCAGCTCCCCATCGACCACCAACACCGTCACAGCAACCGGGGGGCCATTGTCAATGCTGATATGAACAACACTGGATCCACAACACACTAATGAGCCTTTGCCGACAGTCAGGACGGGGATCTGTCGTTTCTTCCATGTGGTGCAACATTCCTTTCGAAGGAGGGTTTGGGTACAGCCGGTGTCAACCAGCGCTGAACGTTTACACCCATCAACTTGAACTGTCACTGCAGGAAGCGCTTTGTTCAATGCCGCTTTGGGGAGGGTGCTAGCGCTGCGGCGTCCTCCCCTTGCCCGTTTCCCGGACAATTCCGTGCTATGTGGCCTGGCTTATTGCATTGGTAACACCGTATTACTTTTCGTGCTCCATAATTTGGGGTGCGCCTTGTGCCGCCTCTGCAGTCTCTGGAGAAGTGGTTGGGGCCACCACATGTATAGCATCGTAGGCCCTCTGCTGGCGAGTCCAAGGTGTCAACCGCTGCAGAGACTAGTTCTCGATCGTCCTTCAAGATGTTTCGTGCTCTCGCCAACAACTCCACCAATTCAATCTCTGTGAGTCTCAATGATGCTCGCAGCAGTCGGCTTGCATCGTCCGGAAGTCCAGACAAAAAGGCGCATGCCAATATGCGGTCACTCGCACCGCCGAAGGGAGCAGCAAGCTTTTTCAAGTCGGCCATGTAGACGTCCACTGTCTCCCCCGGCCCAAGCCGGCGTTCGGAAAATTGCCTCCAGGCAACAAAAGGATCTGCACCAAATACCCCGTGCAGCGCCTGTGCAATCTGCTCCATGGTCGCATCATTACTGAGCTGCTGGTACACGGCGTAAGCCCCCTTAGTGAGTCTCAATGGGATGACCATAGCTGGGTCTTTAATTTTGCACAACCGGCAAACACGCTCGGCCTTCTCCAGCCATTCGACCACCGATGGACCAGCAGGAGAGCCGTCGAATTCCGGAATCAATCTGATGTCGAATTTTTCCATAACAACGCCGAAAATAGCTTGTAGCAGAAAAAATTAATCTTCCACCTCTTCTTTCTCTACTTCGTTATCTTCTTTCTCTTCTTCTTTCTCTTCTTCTTTCTCTTCTTCTTTCTCTTCTTTTTTCTCTTCTTCTTTCCACGTCGTCCCTCGTAGACTACGCTCTCAGCCTTCTGCCGTCTTGCCTCCAGCGACCCGTTTTTATATCAAACTGGACTCTCGTCTCCGCGAGAGACCACGAGATTTCACGGGATTACCTGGCGATATTAAGCCTAGGACGCCATCTTGCCGATCTTTGGGCGGTCCAGCCCTGCAGAGCGCGCATCGAGACCGTTTGCCAGGTAATCCCATGTTTTCACAATTTATAACACACCAGGGAAGAGAGATAACCGGGCAACGGCGAGTAGACTTGCTTGTATATTAATAAAACACATAAAGGAAATACAAATATTCTAAATAAAATAAATAAAAAAGAACGTAAAGCTATATATATATATATATATATATATATATATATATACACACACACATATATATATATATATATATATATATATATATATATACACACACACATATATATATATATATATATATATATATATATATATATATATCAAGACAGGCTTCATTAAAATCCATGGAGTTCTGCTTTTTTGAGATTTTCTTGATTAGTCTTTCGACTCTTCGAGCGATTTTACGATCGTGTGGTAGTAGCTGGTCCAATATAGCACCCATCGTTATGGTTTGGGTCAAATCTCGAGCGCTTTCGGACGTCTCGTCCATCTCCAGAAGGTTGATTTTAGCTAATATTGGTCTTTTCCGCCTCCATTTTTATAGCTTTTATTTTTTTTCCTTCTTCATTCTTTAATGTATTTATGTTTTATTGATTTACATATGTATAGATTTTTTTTCCTTAAGTGTTAATTGTTAAATACGGAAAAGGCATTAATGCCGGTCGTAAATGCGATTTTGTTATCGTGGGTTGCATTTTTCTAATATATAGTGCTTCGAATATTTTAGTCTGTGTATAATTCGAGTGTTGTTGGTTAGTATTTTCCCAAATTCAGCGGATTTTATATTTTTTTGTGTGTGTGATGATGTGTCTCTGTATGGCGCTGGTTTGATCTAGTGGGGATAGCGGGATTTCATCAATCTGTTTTTCTTGAATTTAGGTCAATTCCTGCTTGTTATCGCAGTGACTCCTTTAGTGTCGAATGTTCTAAAGTCGTTTAAGAACGACTAACATGGCGGACTGCAGTTTGCTATTACCCCATAAAAACTCGCCTGTTTGTTTGAGAGCTTTCTTATTTATTTAAGCGGGTTTTATTATTGAATGAGTTTATTTAAAAACGCATGCTTTCATTTTTACGCTTGGGAGTGGGTAGATTCTTTACATAGTCGCTAATTAGTTCCGTGTGGATAGTTTTAAATCCTAGGATGGTCCGGCATGTGTAATACTGGAGGGTTACTGTACGAAGTCATAATCTTCATTTAATCCAGACTGAACCACTATTGGTCTAGTTTCTCTATTACGTGGTTTTATTTGAGGTTCACCGATATACTGGCTTTTCTGACATTTGCTATCTAGTAAATATCTAAAATGAAAGCCTCTTAAGAATTAGTTGAATTTCATAGAATCTTGCATAATTGGCGTCTAATGATAATCGATTTAATTAAATGCAAATCTGAAATATTTTAAATTTTCAATTGGAGCTTGTTTTTATACAATTACCCTCATTTTGTTTAAGATGATCAAAATGAATCGAAATCGTGGCGTATTTATTAATAGATATCAATACTTATTTTTTCGACACAAATCGGAGGTATTTAAAACGCTTTATAACTAAGCGTTTCCACCAACTTTTGTCTCCTGTGCATGAAACGAAATTGAACTAAATATAGATTATATTTGGACACCATTACGCCTTGTAGTTGTGATCCAACATAATAATCGGTTAATAAGTTTTGGAATGAATACTGTGCATAGAGTTATACAAATATGTATTAACATACCTACATCTTTATATATATATATATATATATATATATATATATATATATATATATGTATGTATGTATGTGTGTATGTGTGTATGTATGTATGTATGTATGTATGTATGTATGTATGTATGTATGTATGTGTGTGTGTTATTAAACCCACACATTATGTATATATGCAACTATAATACTTTCTGTATTGGAGGTTAACTTTATAACGTATGTGTATCAGTAGAACTGAATGAGATCAGGAAACCGAGCTGGTGATCTTACAGTGAGCTGCAGGGAAGCTAACAAAAGAAGAAGATCAGGAAACCTCGACTAACTCAAACTTTCTTTTCAGTTTAGCCACAAACGACAAACTGACATAGCCTATTGGAGAAATATGAGGGCACGCCTACAAATAACATAATTAAATTGACTGTAGATTGTTTGTTGATTATAACAATACCCATATACACCTGACGGGTCTCGTTTATCGCAAAATCAAAACCTGACGTGTAAACCGGTAAAATAATATCTCACACTGTGAAATTGAGAGAAAATGTCAAAATACAAGATAAAGAAAAAGCTTATAAACCACGAAATTTATACCACATAAATAAACATATACCTATTGAATTATTCGTCTGAAATAATGTCAGTGGCTTACAAACTCGAACATCCGCATGACAGAGTTCTGTGTTTAAGAAAGTGACACAAATCGCTTTACATCTGAATAAAAACCAGAGAGTCACACCAATGCTACATTCAGTGCATACTCTTTTTAAATATGTTTTCAGTGCAAATATGCAGTGCGTAATCAAACGTGTATCTTTTAACCAGTAAAATTAAGAGGTGTAGAACATATAATACATCTTCACATCTAAATGCCCGTATTTGGAATACGATCAATGTGAAAATAACGCCTTTTCAAGTGTATTAATCACACAAAATAGCGTTTTTCTCTTTTATTGTACGTCAACGTTAATGAGAAAATAACCTAATTTGTTGTCATTGTCGGCTCTAACGTTATTATAATCTTATTTTGATTTTCTCAACTTTGGGTTATTAGAATGTAAAAAAAGAGGGGCATGATATAATATGAACATTTTTTTCGTAGAAAATGTTGTGTTCTTTAGGGGATAATATTCAACAAAATCGCTAAACAGATATTTTTTAGAAATGTGAACTTTATTTAATCGCTTTGTTTCAAAATCAGGTAAATGTAAAAATTAATATTCTATAATTTATAATTTATTATATTATGTAATTCTTAGCAGACATTCATCTATTCGACAGTTTAAATGCTTAAAAATCCCTTTTAAATTTCTAAAAGTCACGAAATATTTTGTACGCAGCTAAAAATATGTTATCAGAATATGTTTTTGATTTTTTCACTTACAGTTTAAATTTATTATTTATGATATCATAAAATTTTTAGCTAACACTCGTCTATTCGACAGTTTACATGCTTACATATCCCTTTCAAATGTCTAAAAGTCACGAAATATTTTGTACGCAGCTGAAAAGATTTTATTACATATGTTTATGATTTTTTTCACTTGCAGTTTGAATTCATCATTTATGATATTATTTAATTCTTAGCAGCCACTAATGTATTCGACAGTGTAAATGGTTAAATATTATTTTAAAATTTCTAAGGTTCACGAAGTATTTTGTACGCAGCTAAACTGTTTCATTAAAATATGTTTTTAAGTTAAAAAAACTGACATTTTCACTTACAGTTTATTTATGATATTATTTAATTCTTAGCAGACACTCATCTATTCAACAGTTTAAATGCTTAAAAATTCCTTTCAAATGTCTAAGGGGCACAAAATAGTTTTGTACTCAGTTAAAATATTTTATTAAAATATGTTTGCAAGTTAAACAAAACTAACATTATTTTATTCATTTGATTTGGAAAATGTATTTGATTTTTTTTACGAAGTAGTAAATGATCGGGATCATATTTTTTCTTATTATAGACAACGTTTTGTTTGTAAAAAAAATAATGATTATTTTATCATCAACGAATGTTTTTATTACAAAGTTGTGTTAGTAAACAAACATATCCTATTCGGTTCAATATGTGTGATTAATTCCGTAATTAAATGATAATTATTATTATGTAATGGACCGATAATATTTTTGTAAAGTACAATTTGCAAATATACTTATATTCTTATTAGTCCTGAAAAGTTTTTTTCTAAATCTCCTAACATACCGAAAGTAGCGTTATTAAGCCTAGGCTTAGGAAACCGGAACATTACTTAAGTATGGGTGCATATGTAGGGCAAACCGATACCGCAAAACGAACAAATCTACGCACCCTCATGCTCATTTAGTGTTCCGTCATCACAGATAACTAAAGGTTTTGATCCAATTATTCGGTATTATGTGACGAAGACGATGTTAGCTCTGTAAAAACAAGAAATAATGAAGTGGGCATTGTCTCTTCTCAGAC
>OY744546.1:25265783-25303283 GCA_963556195.1 Sepiola atlantica | reverse complement strand
GTCACTTAAGAAGAGAAGAGGAAAAAAATAAAATAAAAATAAAAATAAAAATCAAACTTAAAAAGCAAGGAAGAACAACGATAAGAAAAGAAAGTCCTAGAAAAGTCTTAGAAAAGTAGCTTGTGCATTATTTCTTCCACCAAGCCAACAAGCAAGTAATCGGTCCCAAATACATTCAATAAAACCACAAAACCGGAACAATGTGCGATAATACACTTTCACGTTAGCCGGTACAATGATGAATAAATCCCCCCCCCCCACAATAAAACAAAAGAACTAAATCATTCAAGATACCGCTCACAAGTTACCAGAATATTGCCAGGAATTAAACGCAGAACTCAATTGAATCTGTGGACCTCATCAGAGGAAGTGCTAAGTTGGTATAAAGAATTACACATTACTAATCAAAGTAAATTTATAATGTTTGATATAGATTCATACTATCCCTCCATATCCTCTACTTTACTTGAAAAGGCGCTTACCATGGCTAGAAATGAATCCAACATCACAAACTTAGAAATGGATATAATTAGACTAGCCAGAAGGACGCTAATATCCTACAATGATAAGTTATGGACTAGAAAGGATAGGGAAAACAATTTCGATATTACTATGGGGGCACCGGACTCAGCGCAGGTCACTGACCTGGTAGGGATATATATCCTCAGAGAAATTTGTATGAAAATACCTGAACTGGCGGGCGGTCTATATAGGGACGACGCTTTATTCTTTGTCAACACAAGTATAAGGAATCTTGAAACTAAGAAGAAAAAACTCAATATATTCTTCAGCTCAATACATCTTAGCGTAACTATGGATATAAACTACCGGAGGGTCAATTTTTTGGATATTACGCTTGATCTATGCAACAACACATATGAACCTTATCACAAGCCCAACCACACACTCTACTATATCGACGCTAAATCGAATCACCCACCGATGGTGAAAAGAGCCATTATTCCTGCAATATCGAGTAGGATATCTAAGCTGTCCAAGAATCAACAAATATTCGACAGCAGTAAGCAATTCTACAATGAAGCTTTAAACAGATCAGGATACAAGGATAAAATTAATTACCTTGTGCCTCCTTCGGTTGGGAATGGGGGATTAAACGGGAGACCGATTGCCTCTCGATCAATGGTTTCATATAATAGGGCAATGGGCAAGGCTAGATATAGGAGACCTGGTGTATCCCACGGTAATGTAAACCAGGTAGGGTGGGAACCGGTTGATGATAATATTCGTGAAGTTGGAAGTAACGAATTGAACTCACATGCTACCCAAACCGGGGGGGAAGGTAGGAAGAAAAATAGGAGAAGGGCCACTACATGGTTCAACCCCCCCTATAGCCAGCATATTAAGACTAATATCCCAAAGATTTTTTATAGCATAGTGGAAAAAAACTTTCCAAGGGATAGCAGATTGGGGGGAATCATTAACAAAAATACTGTAAAACTGTCTTATTCAACCTGTAGAAATATAGCCACATCCATCATAGGATATAATAATTCTAAGATAACTAAAACAAGGGAAGCCATGTTCTCTTCTGGTGTTGATCCCAGTAACACCAGTTCAGTGAGAACCTCCATTATAAATAACCATAGTAGTAGAACATCCAGCAACGGCCCAGCACACAACTGTAACTGCAGAGCTTCTAACATCTGTCCACTGGGGGGGAACTGTAGAGTTTCAAGCATTGTCTACAAATGCGATGTGATAACAGAGAGTAGTAGGAAATCATATATCGGTTCAACCGGGGGTGAGTTCAAAGATAGATTCAGAAACCACATGAGTTCCTTCAGGGGAGGCCAAAGGGAAGACATAGATAGGCCTAACACTTCTGTTGGCCGTTTTGTGAGAAACCTCATTGCTAGACAAGACCCTTTCGAACTGAAATGGTCAATTTTGGGGAGGGCTAACAAATATAAACCGAACAAAAAGAAGAGATGCAACCTATGTGCATTGGAGTCGTACCACATCATGACATCTAGGGATAATTTACTGAACGCTAGGCAGGAAATACTACAATGCTGTCTGCATAGAAACCGTTACCTGTTATCAAGCCTAAAACCTGGATAGGATGGGAATTGGGGGAAGTATAAACGTACAGCAGAGATAGGCAGGATGGACACTTCCTGAGGCAATCTGGGGCAATAATTAGTGTATAATAGGGAGGATGAGAATTAGTAACACGTACTTATGCTAAGATATGTCTTAATTCAATTATTAGCGGATACTCGAGACTTAGGTTGTGGGTGATAAGGTAGGAATATTCTATCGGAATAAGGCCCAGTGATAGTCAACTATAGTAAATACTTATTCAGCGGAATAGAGGGGGGAAATTGTGTTACATATAAAAAGATAGTGGAATAATAAATAATAAATCACAATTTATTCTCAGAAATAGATATATTATACGAAATGCATTGGGGATTTCAAGTAATTTTAAGTGAAAAATAAGAAATAGCAACCTGGATGCTATCACTATCTAATTAAATTAGGTTAAATTAAATTAGTTTTTAATTAGATTAAAATAAATAAAACAATTTGGTGGCAGGAATGGTGAAAAGTAATTAAGGAAAAAATAATTTTAAAAACATGCATGCCGACACGGACTTAATTTCTAAAAATAGAAACATTTGAATTTCATAAAAAAAGTATTTTGTACGGGATTTTAAATTAGTAATAATAAAGCCTCCTGTCATTTAACGAGTAAGAGTGATATTTTCCCGTAAAGTTGACAAAAAAATAAACCGGTCCATTAAAAATAAAGTTTGTTTTTTTCAAAATAGAAAATAGATTTCTGATAACGATATTACGTTGTAACATTTATTTATGGAATATAGAATAATATTCTCCACAGAGAGTTACAAACAGACACAGCCGTTAAGGAAATATTTTAAATGATTTAAAATAATAACTAGATTTTTGTAGAAGGCCTTTTTATAATAACAGTTTATTTTTGATATATGAATAATTTTTTTAAAAACAAATTCTGCGGGATAGGTCTTTTTCGCTTCGTTAAACAACAAAACGATAATAATTCGGCAGTTAATTAAATGAAGGATATTTTCCCAAAATGTAAAATGACGTCCCAGACACTAGATGATTAATTTCTATAAGGAATAGGTTTAATAATAAATATTTTTAGAAACAGTATTTTGAATAAATAGTTTCTATATTAAGATTTTTTCTTGATGGAAGGGAGTTTTCTGCGGGATTGACATTCAACTCGTCGTGTGTTTATTTCGAAGGGTAATAAATCAACAATTGAAATAAGACTCTTTGAACTCGGACGAACATTTGTGTTGACTTTTCTTTGTGAGAAGTTGGATTTAGAATTCCCATACTATCATTGGATTGGAATGGTAACTTGTGAGCGGTATCTTGAATGATTTAGTTCTTTTGTTTTATTGTGGGGGGGGGGATTTATTCATCATTGTACCGGCTAACGTGAAAGTGTATTATCGCACATTGTTCCGGTTTTGTGGTTTTATTGAATGTATTTGGGACCGATTACTTGCTTGTTGGCTTGGTGGAAGAAATAATGCACAAGCTACTTTTCTAAGACTTTTCTAGGACTTTCTTTTCTTATCGTTGTTCTTCCTTGCTTTTTAAGTTTGATTTTTATTTTTATTTTTATTTTATTTTTTTCCTCTTCTCTTCTTAAGTGACCTCAACTATTACAACGCCACATTGTGTTTTGTCGGCAGTTGAAACCAGTATTCCAGACATTTAATTTCCCTGATGATCTGCCAAGCAAGTAACTGCTTGGTAGTGAAACACGTGTAGGAAAAAACATTTAATTTGAATAAATAGTATTTGTAAGAAAAAATATCTTTAATGGTGATCATTGGTGTATTGAAAGGAATGCTTTGGTAAGCCTTCATAAAATCACATATATATATATATATATATATATATATATATATATATATATATATATATACCCATATACGAATATATAAAGTCATCGGGCTGTCTTCTAAATATAGGTAGTTGTTCGTGTAGTAGACAGGTGATAGTTTAGTTTTACTCTAGCGCTTTCGCTTTTCACAAATCTAACTTTTCACTACTAGATTCTAGCGATAGGCAGGATCACACTATTGGATTCAGACTAAAACAACTTCTCTCAAATAATCAGAGTATAGCTCGCTGATCGATGAAAACATTGAAACATACAAAGAAACAAATATATTTTGATAATGACGTTGTTGAATTATACTTACATACATACCCATATAAAAAAATATAAATATAATGTACGTAACCTACATATTTGGCAAGCTATTGAGTTCAAAATTCATTACGATAGATTAATTCATTTAGAAGTGAATCCTTTTAAAAGAAATATATAAGCATACATAACGATATAACTATGATTTACCCTCTTTTTGCACACGTTAGTTCGATGACTCTCCCTCCTACTCTCTCTCTCTCTCGTACTCTCTCTCTCTTACTTTCTCTTTCTCTCTATCTCTCTCTATCTCTCTCTCTCTCTCTATACGTATATATATATTAAGATTTAGATTTTGAATATATATATATATATATATATATATATTCAGATATACATGTTATAACATGAAATAATTATAATAGCTTAATTGTGTGAGACCATAACTATGTCATATTAAATACTTTTTATTTAATTCTACACTATATCATTGTTGTAGAGGTCAGATTCACGTCATTTCATACAACTTGTTTTTCATTCAGCATACAATATTTTCAGCTTGCACTAAAATATTTGTAAAATGTTCATGTGCATTAATGTCTTGCTGTAACTAGTTTAACTGCTAATTATACAACACCAATCGAAAAAACAAAACAACAATGAAAAATTAGGCAAGCAATATCTAAAATACAATTAATATTCATCATTTCACACATGGAACTGTGATTCTGCTTGTGACATACACTTATGCTTTTCGCTGTTTGTATTTCTAATAATATATCATCAGCTTAAATATTGACCTAAATCTTCCTGAATGAAGACATAGATTTCGTCTAATTATTCCCTGTTATTCGTCGGGTTTTAGCCATCGATGTTTCCTTATCTTATGTTTCCTTTCTCACATTGTATTTTTTATATCTGTCAATATAGGTGACTTCCGTTTCGCCCGAGTCACCGGAAGTTGTAGACTTATCTATTTTAAGCCCATCAATAACTAACTACATTACAGTATTTAGGTGATAATCTGTAGTATTTAAGACATTTTTTTAGAAAAGATATTTATATTTAATTATAAACACTTTCTATACAATAAAAAAGTAGCTATCCTATTTAGAACAACCTTTTTTTTTCGCCATCAGCAATTGAAATATATGTCGCGTGGATGTCTTCCATTGTTTTGCAATTGTATTAAAATATAATATTTATATATTTTTTTAATTTACTTCTAATTTTATTTTATATATACTAATTCACATTTGTTTATCTTACGAGGTTGTTGACACCTTTATGTAGCCTTTTCCAATTGCTGCGATTGTTTACTCAATGTTTACTTCCTATGTAAACAAACCTCTCCGTCAAGGTCCTAATAGTATCAATTATAAGGTAGTATATTGGGATATGCAGATTTTTGTACTAGATCTCTTCATGAATTTTAAATTATATTACAATATTGTAATGTATATGTTTTAGCCATCGATTTTTCCTTATTATATATTTACTTTCTTATATTATACTTTTTAAATCCGAAAATTCAAATGACTTCCGTTTTCCCCGAATCACCGGAAATACTCAGACCTATCTATTTATAGACTGTCAATAACCAAGAACAATGACAATATTTTGGAGATAATCGATAGTATTTAAAATGTTTAGAAAATATTTTTCATAATAAATTATAAACACTTTACATATAACAAATGAAATCAGTTATCATATTTAGCGGTGACTCATTTCATTGCATTTTAAAAAATTCCCGCTGTCGGTAATTGAAATGTCAATCACGTCGATATACGTCGATGCTTTTCAATTGTATTAAATCATAATTGTTATGCATTTTTTTATTTAATATGTACTTATTAACAATCTGTTGTCTTATAAAAAACAAAAACGTTTACGTATCCTTTTTCATTCACTGCGATTGCTTATTAATTTTAATATCATACAGATTGACTTCCTGTTTAAACAACATCTACTGTCACGGTCGTAATAGTATGTAATTCTAATTTAAGATACTGTGATGTGCAGATTTTTTGTTTTATATCCGTTATCTTATTTTAAATTATATAAGAATATTATAATGTATATGTTTTATCTATTCAATATACTGCTAGTTATTATTCCGTTAGATCTCATATTATAGCAATCCGTGAACCAAGCATGGCAATGTCCAACGGGGTTAAAATATGAACGCCTCGGTGTAGCTTAATTATCATATATATATATATATATATATATATATATATATATATATATATATATATATATATATATTTAACTTTTATACATTTCAAATATAAATTTAATAACATAGAGCAATTGAAATAGCTCAATAGGCTAGGTAAAGTGTATTAAATACATACGACGAATGTTTAGTAGAACAGGTTAACACTATTTTCCAAAAAAAACTGTTTTTGTATTCCCATCATGCATTATAATTTACTTATTAGTATTATTAGAATTAGAACTACTATACATTATTATTACCATTAACATAATCACAAATTGCGAATAATAATTATTATTATACTTATCATTACTATAATTACTATTATTATTATTTTATTATAAAAATCAGCATTGTTATTGTTATAATTAGTATTATTATTATCATTAATATTACTATAATCATTTTATTACCCGTAATACCTATTAATACTATCATCATTCTTATTAATATTGTAATTATTGTTATCAGCATACGTTTTACTATCATTACTATAATCATTGTGATAATCGCTTTCATATTACAACTATCATTATTACTATTATTTCTATAATATCATCATCATGATTATTATTAGTATCATTATTAGTTTTATAATTAATAATTCCATCACAATTATTATTATCACTAAAACTATTGCAATTACTATTATGTATTAGTATTATTATAATTCTTCTTATTATTATTATTATTATTAGTAGTAGTAGTAGTAGTAGTATTAGTAGTAGCAGTAGTAGTACTAGAAGTAGTATCGGTATCATCACTGATACTATTATCATCATTGTTTTGATTTTATTATTATTATTATTATTATTATTATTAATTACTATGTTACCTGCTTATTTAAATGATTATTATAATAACTACTACACCAATTACTAAAATCATTCTTCCTATATTCCATCATTTTTATTTAGCTACTAATACTAGTATTACACTTATTATTATCATTATTGATGTTATTATTATTATTATTATTATTATTATTATTATTATTATTATTATTATTATTATCATTTACATCTTATTATTTATATTAATCTTCTTTTCATTATTTTTATTATTAGTATTTTTATTATTAGTATTATTATTATTATTAGTAGTAGTAGTAGTAGTAGTAGCAGTAGTAGTAGTAGTAGTAGTAGTAGTAGTAGCAATAGTAGTAGTAGCATTGTATTACTTTTATCACGGGTGGTATTATGTTAGTAAACTTTGTAAATGTTTTAATTATTTTGGTTGTTTGTAAATATTTGAGTTATAATAAGTATCTTAATAATTATTATATGTCCTAATTGTCAGCTGTCCATGATTTAAAAGATCAATAAACAAAATAAATAAATTAATAACAATACATTTTGGAATAAAAATAACAGCAGAGTAATAAAAAGTAATAGAATACAACAATTTAAAACACTAACAGGAACAGATAGTAAAAGTTTTAAAACCCAGACACAAAAGCTCACCTAAATACACCACAGACTTGAAATGGTGTCGTCATGCTAACATACATATAAACAAGGCATTTGACACGTCTTGACGATAGTTGCAATGTTTATCTTTCTCCATTTCTCTTCCTTTATTTATTTCCTCCCCTTCCTTTCCCCTATCATCAATAAGTATTTTTTTTCATTTCAATTTTTTTTATTTCTATTCTATATAGTATTTATGATGTTTAATGGTCTCTAGTCTGCCCACGTAACTTTCCAAATTGTAATACTTCCTCCTTTTTCTATTTTTTCTACACCATTTCATTCTCCCTGATTATGATCTGAGGGAAGGATCGGATTCTAATTCTGCCTGATAAGATATCAGTGTTTACCAGCTGTAGATCGATACCATAAACATGCTAGTGTCGGAGATTTTGTACACGTCTGTGTAAATAAAAATAAATATATATATATATATATATATATATATAAAATAAAATATAGTAACACGAAATTACATAATGATCGATGCAATAATTTATTTCAACCTTGTGGTATTGTCAAGCGTCCAAAGGAGATCTCCCTTGGATGCTTGACAATACCACAAGGTTGAAATAAAGTATTGCATCGATGATTATGTAATTTCGTGTTACTATATTTTATTTCATTCTTGCTCGTTTCATCACATTGAGCTCTCACACACGGATTTCATCCTGGAATTTGTTTCATTATAACATTATATTTATATATATACTAGACCACCCGTGACCCGTTGGGTCAGTTTGTTATATTAGCTATGGAATTCATGTATGAGCGTGACACTTGTGGCATAAAGAAAATAGTTTTTTTTTACATAACAGAAGCATTTCTATGAAAGTATATTAAAATGAAAAAAGAATATAGATTTCTATGAGTCGTTCTGTTTATTATAATTGTTTTGTTTTTTTAAATTACAGTTACTGAATTATAAGTGGTTGGTTAGGGCGATTTGAGAAAGGAAGGGGGTACAGCCGTGGCCACCGAGAGACAGCAGGCTTTCTCGCGTACGTAACGAAAACAGACGGAGTAGGAGTGGTGAAATCTATGAGAGGGAAAGTGGGAGGTGGTTTCGTTCACCGACCGCTCGTATGGCTGATATTAATAATGAGTGTTGTTTTTTTGTTTGTTTGTTTTTGTTTTTTGAAAGGGAGGTGTTTTTTGAAACTGCGACAGACTTTACGAAGTCTTCCCGTTGAATGTTTTTAGCCGTGAAGAAAACAAAAAAACTATTTGATGAAATTAAATGAAATTGTTTATATTAAAAGACTAAAACAAACATTGCTAAAACTCTCAGTATTATAAGGTCAGGATCAAGGACAATGAAGCAGTCCTGGGAAAAGAGTGGCGCCCTCCCCTACATCTTGGGTTAGTTGATAATGTAAAGAGATCCTCTACTGTAATCGGGCAATTTAGCCTTTTATAAAGTCTGAAATTAGCGACCACCTCACCTAAAATAAGCGAACGCCATTTTTGTTTGACGAATTTGACAATATAACTAAATAAATATTTGAAATAAAAAAAATTAATTTCTCAGATGTTAACCATACAATATCATTGCCCTTGTCTTATTTTTACGTCTCTATTTGGTACTTTGTTACATGGGGACCCGGGCTAACTTTGACCCTGACCCTAACTTTAACCCTAACCCCCAATGACCCTGAACTTTATAGGTAACCCTACCCCCCTCCCTAACCCTAACGACGGGGTCAAAGTTAGCGCGGGTCCCAATCTAACGAAGCACCATCTATTTGTTAGTAAGTTACGCTTGTTTTATTATGAGCACCCCCCCGGATAAGAGTGAAATATTTTGAAAAAATTAATAATTTGCCTTCCAATAACGCGTGTACGATGGACACTCTACTAAAAAGGGTTGATATACCGTAAAAACTGGTAGGCTTCCGATAGTAAACGAAATTATACTTGTTACTTTTTTTTTCGATTAGATTTTCTTTTTTATTTTGCTTTGAATCACGACTTTCCTCACTTTCGTTTTTGTTAAATATTTTTTTTTTTACTTTTTGCGATTTATTTATTTGTTTTTATTGCGTTTTCACTTTTCAATTACGTTTATTCTCTCTCTCTCTCTCTCTTTCTTTATCTTCTCCCTCTATCTCTCTCTTACGAACACAAACTTTCTCTTTCTTTCGTACGCGCTCTCTGTGTTTCACTGAAAAAAAAAAGGAATTCCACAGTGTTTTCTACATCAATTTGTATAATTTACTGTTAATAAAATTATCCGGTGGCTAGAAATATGCACATATCTTACTCACCAAAATTTTGCGTGACGGGATGGAAGTATATATATTTATTATATTACTCGGTTGTCGGGGTAAAAGCTGTCTCTCCAGCAATCACTATCGGTCGCGACTCCCCTACCCCGTTGTCAGGAGCAAAAGTAAATACTAAATCTTATTAAATGAGAGTGTCAGATCGTGACACAAAATAAGAAACTTAACTTCTCAGATGTTAACTATACAATATCATTGTCATTGTCTTATTTTTTACTATCTCTATTTGGTAGTTTGTTACATTGGGACCTGGGCTAACTTTGGCCCTGACCCTAATTTTAACCCTAACCCCCAATGACCCTGAACTTTATAGCTAACCCTAACCCCTCACTGACCCTAACCCTAACGACGGGGTCAAAGTTAGCGCGGGTCCTAATGTAACAAATCACCTTCTATTTGTTAGTAAGAGACTTTTTGCGATTTATTTATTTGTTTTTATTGCGTTTTCACTCTTTCTCTATCCCCCCCCCTCCATCTCTTACGAACACACACTCTCTCTTTCTTTCGACCATGCTCTCGGTGTTTCACTGAGAAAAAAAAACAAAACAAAACAAACATTGCTTATTGTCCGTTCAAAACATTTAAAAAATAAATACTGGTTCCTTACCATCCAAAAATAATAAATAAATGTTTTAACACTTTAAGAAGTGGTGCAAATAAAAAATAAATACTTAGTTCAAACTATCATTGGAAAAAAAAACATTGCTTAACGTCCGTTCAAAAACAACAACAACAAAAAATAATAGACATGCCCTAAAAACGTCAAAATAAAAAACAAAAAATAGTTTTAAGTTTTAAGCAACACAAAAAAGTACTTTTTGACCGGGTGATTAAAAAAAATGTATTATTTCTTCCCCTTCCGCTCGAAATGTAGAAGAAAAAATATTAGCGGCTGGTTGGGATCGAACTATAAACCAGTCGGGCCAAAGACAAAAATACTACGTCGCTTACCGTTGCGCTAAAGGGAAATAATTAAAATACGATGCAGAAATTAGGCTAATTAAATGTTATTAATAATCTAGGTGCGGCACGCATGCGCAGAGCGTTTGCCGGAAGCGTGACACACGTACGTACACCTTAGCGTATTAATATATAGATTGTTGTTGTTTTGTTTGTTTGTTTTTGTTTTTTAAAAGGGTTTGAAACTGCGACAGACTTGACGAAGTGCTCCCGTTGAATGTTTTTAGCCGTCAAGTAAACAAAAAAACTATTTGATGAAATTAAATGAAATTGTTTTATATTTAAAGCGATATAAACATTTCCAGAATGAAAAATTGCATGCGTTCGTTAATAAAATGAGTTCAACGGAATTAGAATAACAGATTGGAAGACGATGCTATTTACGCATGCGCAACCGGATGTTGAAAACCGGAAAGCTGAAAGCTGATTGCAAACATACAAGACCCATAGACTTTTAGTAGTATATAGATATACGTGAAAAACACCTCGTTTGACGACGGATACAATTAATTACAAGAGCGCAACAGTTTCTCACCACATGAATGATTTATTTTCAATGACTATGGATCAAATTCCTCCGAATTACCTGAAGTTTTGTGAATATTTATTAATTGATTTCTAATACTTATTGTTTAATTTCACAAAAATCGCAGCTATTCAAATTTTCACGAAAACCTAGCTCATTACTTACCTCCCGAATCTTATTTAATAAAAAGAAGGTAAACACCTATATTTTACCCTATTTTTCATGAAACTAAATACAATAAAATCCATCCCTGACCTGGACCCTTTTAGTCATACAGCTTTCTTTCAAAATGGAAATACCCGATTTATTAGGACTCCTGTATATTTAAATATATACACATATAAACATCCCTAGGTCTATAAAAATAGAGATGTGTGTTATGTAAGAAAAGCATATGAAACTTACAGATACTAACATGCGGGATACATTATGTAAAAGAGATCAAAATACAATTCATTGTAAATACAGGCTAGGCCAAGGAACTTACGAGAATACCTGTGAGTAAAGTAAACAACGTTTATTCCTGATATGAATGTTTTTTCTGGTGACGTTTGTCGTTGCTTTCGGCTGCTGATGATTAAAAAACCGTGGGAAAAGGCTAAAAGCTGTGTCAAAATGTGCATATGCTGAATGAATTGAACATTTTGTTTTACGTGGGAAAATGTGTTTTGAACAATGCAAAGAAATGTTAACACTTTTATAGTAAACTTATTTTATTTTATTGAATGACCCTAGTATATATCTCTCTTTATATATGTTAGATATATATATATATATATATATATATATATATATATATATATATATATATATATATATATATATATATATACATGTATATATATAGTTTAATATATAGGATTCACTTTTAAACTATGTAACCGATCATCATAAATTTTGGAAGAGAGATGTTGGGCGTAAGGGATCAACATGTGGGCTATATATATTTTGATTTAGTTTATTGTAAAGAGGGTAAAAAGTGTTGGAAACCCTTTCCTAGAAAATGCCAATACCTTCTAATGTTGTAAAATTTTAACAATAGGTGTAAGACAGTAATTAAACAATATTCTCTTATTTACAGTTTTCTTGGATTATTTTAAAAGTGTTTAGAAGAATAATATATCGCTAGACATAATATTTGAAAATTAACATAGTTCATGTTTGCATAAAATTTGATATATAGTCATGAGTGCTAATTAAATAAGATTCGGGAAATACGTAACAAACTAGTGAATGTGGGTGTATATTTACTTACTTTTAACTGTTTTATCAGTCTCGTCCAACACTGTACAAAACTCCGCTGCTGCCTCCTAGTGAATTGATATATGTTTATATAGGTGTATGTAAAGTATTCACACCTAAACTAATTAACCGAGTAGTATGAAGTTTTGAGCATAGCTGCTTAGCGTAAGAGTTGGTAATGCGGGCATTATTTAGTTTAACTTAGTTCATGCTAAGAGGACAATAAAGTGGTGGTAGAAGCCGTACGTGAAAAAGAAGATATAAAAATGGTGCAACACTGTTCTGTTCTGGGATATAATTGACCACGTCCTGGGATAGTATTTCCTTATATATATATATATATATATATATATATATATATATATAGGGTGGACCAAAATAAGGGTCCTATCCTTAAATTTGAATAACTTGAATTTGAATAACTTCCACAAAATAAAAGTTAAACTCACCAAACTTTATGTGTGTGTAGACTGACCCTTTCCGAGATGTTTTGAAATAAACAAAACAAATTTTAGCCGAAAAACACTTCTTAAAACTTACAAAAACTAAAGTATTGTTTTTTACACTGTTTTGAGTTTTTTAAGCAAAAATAATGTTTTCTAAATGAGGGTACGTTCCTTAGGGCTAATACGGATCATGCTTGCTTCGGAAGGGGTCCTTTACTTATTCTAAAAAAAATTTTTAAAAATCAATAAATAAAAAAGTTATGAATTTTTAAAAATAGGACCCTTATTTTTGCCCACCCTGTATATATATATATATATATATATATATATATATATATATATATATATTCGAAATCATTATCAATGCATCGATTATGCTTTCTACAGCATCATCCTGCCAATTTTGTAGAATAGCTCTAATAAATCAGCATCTAATATAATAATATGTTAGGGCAAGTTCATGTTTGTTAGAACGTGATCACCCGCCGCACATGCAATAGAAACAACTTTTTAAAAAAAAAGATTACTGATGTCGCGATTGTGTCAAACGTAGTACCTAAATGTTCTAAGCCTTCGGCTAGGATCAGAGTGTATTATCTTTTCTGTTCAGAGATAGTACAACAATATCGTGGGGCCTGCCTTCGCGTCGGACGGTCATAGAATCAAAATTAGCCACAAACTCGTACAAAGATTTTAAAGATAGATTCCTATTACCAGATACGTTTTGAAATTGGATTAACGAAAGCACTTAGATAATTATGTTTAAATTTAAACAAAAGTGGTTCAACGATATCCTGATATCTACATTTGTGCTCGATGTTAACATAATGAAAATATGTTTAAGAACAGTGGCAATATACAACATATAAACGTAACAACTCTGCAATTCCCACGGGGCCCGCGTGTATATAATTATTTCTACTCTTAGCCGGTACTGTTTTATGACGTTCTTTAAATAATTATTTGAACAGCTCATAACACCTAAAGCAAATATAATACCACGTGTCAGACCGATTATCCAGTAACAAATGAACCGACAAAATGGATATAAATTATAGGAGCACTGAACGCTGTGATAATTTTCATAGAACTACGAATCAGATCATTTTGACATAGAAACATGCTGAAAAACTAAGCAAAATGAAAACAAACATGGTCTAGAGTTGGATCATTCTAGCATATAAATTTAACATGAATTATCACCTTCTTCCGGACAACCAGGCGGTTATTATTATTCGTTTCTCGACTTGATAGCTTGTTAATAACAATTTTCATGAACTTTCTTTTGTTCACTACTGGCTGAGCATTGCTCTCTGGTGGATAGGATGTGGACGATTATGTTATATACTCGTTATCGCTCGTTTTGAAATCTAAAATAAATATGTTTTTAAATGCAATCGCTTAAAAATGTAGAACCAATTTTTATTCTTTTAGAGAATGAGCAAATGATTTATGATCAGACTTTTACCAGAATTTAATTTAAACAATTTCTTTAAAAATATCTTTTCGCTTTTTGTGTCGTATATTTGTTTAATCTTAATCTGATGTGCGTTTTTTGGAATTGACCCCGAGTAAGTCTTTCCTTTATTTTCTTTCTACTCTATTTGCTTTCTAAACCCTGGCTGACTCTGATTTTAGTCGTTCTTTCATTTTATTCTACTATGGGTCTTAATTAACATTAATTAACATTAACAGTGTGGATTACTGTTATCAATTTTGGTTGCGTAATCTCTGTCACATTTGACGGTAGTTGATAAAGTTCACAAGCGTATCTGTGTTTCCCTCAGCCGCACCCTTTCTACTTCGTTGCTCCATCACATACTTATTGTAACTAGTCTCAGTCACTTCCATAACTACTATGATAGTATGTGTTCTTCAGAATTGTCTGACCTAATTCCAGTTCTCTGTGTTCCAGATCGTTTTACTATTTGGTATAGAGGTATTTACCAATTCGTTGTTTGATACCTCGTATACAGCTTCCTATTATAGTAGCTGTTTACACCTATTTCAATTTTGTGGAACTCTCCTCGTGTTGGCTGTTTTCATCCTACGTATAATCTTGGGTTTTGCAAGACTAAGGTAAACAGCCATATAATATCTTAACGATAATCGCTTTCGTTCTTTTTAGCTCCTTTCATCAAGTGGCTTCATGCCTTGTCAGGAGTGAGTATTATATAACACAACATTTTCTCACAGGAACTCGTCTCCCGGCCTAGACTGATAATAGCTACCGTTTCGTCTGTGTATCTAAAATCAAATGGCATATCCATAAGTATCCATGAATAAAATGCATTTCTAAAATATTTAAACGCTATGTCAGGGCTGCTTCAACATAGTCGTTTTTTGGTCAAACAAATACCGTTCTCAATCTTTTCATAATCTCCGACCTTCATTAGGTGAATCTAATCGAACTCAAGAATCTGCAGGTCTAACTCATGAATTTGTATAGAACTTCGAAATGCACCCTGAATGTAATCCCCGGTGGGGGGGGGGAGCTTGCCTTAGTTTCGTCGGCCATGACCGGGTAAATGTCTTAAGTAATTCATAATCCTTTTATTACTATCGTCCGCACTAAGGATTTAACCTACAACTTTCAGAACACTGTCAGTTAGAATGATTATTACTTAACACTTATATTCGTTACGTCACATATTTTTGTGGATTAGTAATCAGTGCTAACTAACACACAAAATGTTGTTAATCTCACATAAATATCTGTAACATACTATTCCAATTGGAGGCAAACAAAAGAGCAATCCAGGATTGAACAAAAGATACATTGTTGGTGTTATTCGTCTGCTACTTGCCATACTAAAGTTAATCAATTCTATTCTACTATACTATTGTACCTCTTTACAGAAAAGAGCATATGACTATTACTACCTGTCTCAGGGGTATTAGCAAAATTGATGCAATATTTTTCAGCAAATTTGAACACGACACGCATAATCTCAAATCCGGGTTTTTAAGTTTTGTACTAAAGTTCTGAATACTCTTCCGTTACCTTGACTCATTCGCTTCCTAATAACGACTCTATTTTAGGGAAGCGGTTGAAAAACGAGTCTATGCTACCTATAACATCTTAACTATTGAAAGCACGCACACTGATATTGATTTGGCTTTTCACCAAATCTAACTTTTCAACTGAACAAACTATTTTTCGGGCGCCATTTAGAGTGAACATACAAGTAAACTTCGACAGGTGAAAAGATAAAGAAAATAAAAAGGAACAACCACATTGCGGTAGTGTACTTGTCTACTGCGTCGCTGACTCGTTTCATCTAACTTATACGAACCATTCCCCGTTCCGTTGAACATTTCCCGGCCATTTTTCTAACAAAGGACTTCGACGCACGGAACCATGTTTACTTTATTATACGGTTTGAACGCCATTCAGGGGACACGACTACCGATATTCTTCAAGTGCGTTGATTTAATCTGTACGTTTCAGAGGAACGGACAAAGCCTCTTATATAGATGCGTAGACATATGCAATACACTATTTACTTACTTTCATGACGATGCGTTACGTTGCTTAAAGGGCAAATGAAACAGACTGACGAACAGGGTAAACCAGGTTCGAATTTAGTATTTTCCTCATGTATGTTAGCAACCGACATGGGGTACTTCCAATGCAAACAACAGAATCAACTCTCATGCTGATTCATATAAATGTACTTTAATTTCACTGCCTCTTCACTTTATTCATTCAATCTTCGCATTCAGGGATTCACATTCTATTTCTCACTCAGGCGTTCTACTGACCGTTGACTTTTTCAGCCATCTGAAGACATCGCTTAAAAATATTTTGAGACCAAATATTATTTCGTGATATCCCAGCTGGACATCTTGTTGCCCAAATAGATGAAAGCCTCGAATTTATACAATGGTAATATTTTCGCGTGAACTGGGAAATGTAATTACATTTGTAGTTTTTATTCTATGACACCCGCAGAAATACTTGATATGAACCCGTCGTGCAACGAATAAAAGAGCTAAATAATAATCAATTCTATCTGACAGGTTTCCGGTGGTTAAAGGTTCAATTCGCAGTAAAAGCCATACTAAAGATACTATTACGAATTATTAAAGACTTCAAACCGGTCATGGCTGACCGAAACGAAAACAGGTTTATCTCGTTGGTTTAGTTCTGTAAATATTACCATAGTCGGTTTTTCATAGGTGTAAACTGTGTGAAAATAACATCCATAATAAGATCATTAGTCCGAAGGATCTAAATAATACGACTTATCAATCTTCATCTAAAAAAAAGCTCTGAATAGTAGTCAGCATTGTTTTCACCCGGTTATGGTCGGGTTGCAGTTAAATACTAAATAAACATCTTAAACCAGAAGGGATATTTGGAGATGTGTTCATTAATGAAAATGCTATTTAAAACCTGAGCCGGACAGTGCGACAGCCCAACGACAGCCCGGCGACAGCCCGTCGACTTCGCGTATAGAGATGATTGAGCACTACGAAAATGTGGTATTTAAGCATGCTGAACTGATGAAAACGTCGTTTTTAACGATAGCGTTATATACTGTTGCATACACTTAAACAGATTTATATATATATATATATATATATATATATATATATATATATATATATATATATATATTGTTACGTTATATATTGGGTTGGATATGTTTATTAATTTAAGTTATAAACTTGATATCTACGATTAACATAATTACATAGAAACCTGTAAATTCAGTTTGAATTTAAGTTGTCATTATGTGAAACTAGCAGAGATGTATGGCGTTGAACTGCTGGTAAATGTGTCGATTTAAATATTATTGTAATTAAATCGTTTGTTTTTATCTTGTCCACCTTACGGATGTGACGGGTATAACTTTATTTACTTGATAGTGAGAGTAGTGTACACACTGATTGGTTGAACCATTCCTTAATTGAGAAATATGTATTAATAGAGATAGAGTTAAGTACTCTAGTGGTTGTTCAATAGTGCTGATGTGTTAAAGCCACAGACGGCCTAATGTATCTATAGCCAACCAATTAAGAATATAGAGTTTTATAGAACTTCTAAAAAATAGTTAGAACTAACCGCCCGGTATGTGCAATTGTTTAACGAAATAAATAATATAACATTATAATATTCATCATATATCTGTAATTAGATAAACCCACAAGCATTTTTCATGCTAGGAAGCTTGGGACTCGCTGAATAACTCTAATAACATAAACTATTTATTAGTTTAAAAACAATGACCGCATCGAAAACAATTGTTACTGGTGATAACAGAGGGAATCTGTATGGAACATTAAATGACTCAAACATTTGTTTTAGATCAAGCCAACACTTGAAGTGTTGATTAGTCTACTCCCCTTGATTATTAGTCGTGTTGCCAACGGTATTGATTAGTGATGTGAAGAGCTTTAATGCATTCAGTTATACAACTCGTTAGAGAGTTACTCTTGCAGGATTAGGAGAGGCTTCATTCCCATCAACCGTATGGTTAATGTACGATCGTTTCCACGTCGGAAATATCTGTAAAGTGGCAAATATATAATAAAAATCAAAAACATTATATTGGTATTTAGCTCAGGAGCAAAGTGTAGCATCTCTTCATTCTCTATCGATAAAAGAGATTTTTTTCTAAACATGGATAAATCTAATGTGTGCCCCAATTCAAAGGGTCACATTTAAGGGGGCTGGATTCCTTCCACATTTAACTTTGTGAGCAAATAAATATCAGCTTCATAAACGTGTTCTTAAAATAACTATTGTCCCAGAGATATTGGTTCTTGCTTCTGCTGAGCTTTGCTTTTAGAGGAAGCTAGGGTTAGTCAGGCAAAACTGTGTTCAAAACTCACGCTTTACCAATTCCATGATGATGGCAATATCACATTTGTAAATAGTTGCTTTCCTCTTGAATTAAAAAAGAATATGTAACGCATATATGATAAGCCTATACGAACCTCAATGTTATGTTATACATAAGCTGTACATATTTTACGTTTCCCATGAGTCTTTTGACTATCTTATTCGCGCTTATTTACTTTTAGATCAGATGTGGAGTTGTATATAACATTCTCAGTTTTATTTTTATCGTTATACAATCCTTAAAAAGTCACCTACGGTTGGCGAAGGTATTTTATGTTTAGAAGTGTTGTTAAATAAGTATTCTAATAGCGCCAATTTGTGTTTTTGGATTTCATGTTCAATCTTTTAAACCCCTAATAATACAATTGTTGCATTTGTAAATTATTTAACTTTTCGATATTTGTCTGTTTTACAAAGATAATTTTGTATCACTTTTAGGCCAAAAATGACTAAAACACCCTTTTTTCTGCACACTGTTGCTGACGTGTGCCTAATTTGTTCTAGGTATATATGTGAATAGGTTCTGAAAACAAATACTTTAAAGATTCGTATCTGTTCAGATACTACACATTATCTTTTTTCCTAGGTCAGTGAATGAGACATATTTCCAGGCTGTAACAGTTTAGATATTTATCCCGAGTCAATGTGCTACTATTTAGCGGGAGCTGGATTTTCTCTAGTTAAAATCAACCTTGTGTGTTACTCTTCCGTCGTTGGGAGAAAAGTGCATTTATTTTAGTCTATCTTGTTGAGTTTCTTAGATTCTACATTTGCTATCTTGTATGTTTTGTTATTTACAAATATGTTATTCCTTCTTTATCGTACACTTGTCTTTGCATTACAACGTGGCACATCTATATAATACTAGAATAGTGCGTGAACTTAGCTTAAACATTTTCTAAAGAAATTGAAATCCAGGGGATCTTGTTTATTAGTATCTGATGACTCTGAATACAACCCAATGCAATTCTGATATTTCTGAGTGTTCAAATCGGCAGGTGGGCCCGTATTATTCCCTCTCAAACTTCTTTACCATACACCAAAAATACTGACATGTGTGGAATATTTATTAATTGATTTCTAATAACTATTATTACAATTTCAGAAAGATCGAAGGTATCAAAATAATCACAAAGAGCTTTCACTCTTTTAACATATCTCTGAATAAAACAAAATTCAACTAAATATAGCCCAGTTTTTGTCCTATTTTAAAATAGATGATGATCGATTAAATGATCAAGTAAATAGTTCAGGAGTGTACCATACAAATATATATAAGCAATATTTAGATGACATAAAAAGTGTATTTATTAAATCTATGATGTAATCTCGATTATATATTATTTATACATTATTACTACACAGAAATAATAGTTAATCATCGATTTTCAATTATGCAAATATTAGCAACTTGGTTTCAATTACTAGTTATCAATAAATCGTTTATAGTATGTAGAAATTGTCATATTCAATAAATTAATTATCGACACACGCTAGTTTTTATAACGTAATCGCGAAACTATGAAGAAATTACTTGATGGTGAATTCATCAACCTCTGCATCGAACGGACGTCGGATACTGTAAGTCTGCCGAAAATTCAGTAATGCGTAAAGTACGCACTCCAATGTAAACTGTAGACTTTCCGTTGTCTTTTGTAATACGGGCGAAGGCGTGAAAATAATTGGTGGTTGTACAAAAAGGACAAACACAGATAAACACGAATATACACACACGCATATATATATATATATATATATATATATATATATATATATATATATATATATATATATATATATCAATCAGTTCATATTATATTCCAATAACCATGGTTTTATTTTATTATTTTTATTTTTTCACATTTTAAAAAAACATAATATTTCTGTGAGATATATTTTTTACTGTCCGTTTAGCTTCTCTTGTGCCAAACACCATTAGTATGTCGATATCGTCTCTGCAACACTACGAAATTGTCAGAAAAAATTTCCAAACGGTAAAAAAGTTATGGATTAAAGTGTCTTGAAAAAACCTACACTATACTGTAGTTCATTTTTGGATGAAAAGAAAAAAAAACAAATTAAAAGAGAGCAAAAACTCACACGTGAGGAACCCACTAATACGCCATTTTGAAAAATTCAAAAAAATAATAAAATAAAACCATGTTTATTGGAATATAATATGAACTGACTTATATTTGCTCTGTTATAAATAATTGACAATCATTGAGCTGAATCTTTTAAGGAGACTACAAAGTAAAAGGAACTGATAGTATATGCTAATACATATACTGTACTCAATACTCATATATATATATGTATATATATATATATATATATATATATATATATATATATACTCCTGATCAAAAATTTAAGACCACCTGAAAATCTTTTAAAATAAACCTATTTTAAGGATATATTTTAAACTCAGCACACTTAAGGTTACCAATACTACAATCTAAAAAGTTATGTCCACAAAGAGATACATTCCAAACATTTTATTCAGAAATTTACGTTTTTATAAAATGAGACATTGTACACTTGATCACACTTATAGGACCAACGGTATAAATTGTTAGATCTATGGTAATTCAAATGTTTTCTCTCTCTATTATATATATATATATATATATATATATATATATATATATATATATATATATATATATATATATATATATATATATATATGTATGTATGTATGTATATATATATATATATATATATATATATGTATGTATACATATATGTATATATATATGTATGTATATATATATGTATATATATATATATATATATATATATATATATATATATATATATATATTAGAGAGATTAATAAAGACTCTGTTTAGAAGAAATTTGACAGTATTTATAAATGAAAGAAAAATGTCATATCTTGCATAATTGATATATTTTTAAAATTGAAAGTGCATTTCTTAAAAGACGTTTGGCGAAATAGAAACCAACACTATTTGTTAAGGAGTTGTATCTCTCTCTGCTTATGTAGATATTTTAAAGATATTTTATGTTGATACGAATTTTTGTAAATGTGATTTGGGAAGTATAAAGGCAATACTTACGATGACATGTTGTCATTAAATTCGTAATGATAACCCAAAGTAATGTACACTATTTCCAATCATAAAATAATTCAGGACATTATCGATCTCACTTGATTTATTTTTTAAAGTATTCAACTTTACAGATTTATATTATTCTTGCATACTCTATTAACTTTTTCCTTTTTTTATATTTTTCTGTTTTTCTTTTTCTTATGAACATATTTAGGGACCGGAATGAGAACACGGCCACGGGGTTTGGGTAAAACAAATATATTAGAGAAAAGTATTACAACAGTGGAACAATACCAGTAGTACGTAAGTACTGCCTGCCAGTGTAGATTGGGGTTAAACTCAAACTCTTAGAGGCTATGCTTTACACACCTATTTAGAAGGGACGAGTCTCAATTGTTCGTTATAGGGACGGCACCATAACTACCCTCCTCCCAAGCCTTACCTTCTCAGGAGTATTAATATCGTTTACTTTTTGGATTGGTTCTGATAAGATCCAAAGACTTCCGTTTCCTTTGGGATTTTTTGGTACAATAGAGTGTCGACCTTGTTTGGTATGTTAAGGCCGTAATTTGTCTTAGCGGATCTCACATTTCGCGCAAACATTATCTCTACGGGAGATAATGAGGATGGTATGTTAACATGTGGCCTGATCCTGTATCTTTGTAAAAACTATTGCAGGGCCGTTTCCGTTGGAGTCTCGCGAGCTTTTTTCATGGCTATTTTCACAATGTCCACAAAGAGTTCCGCCTGGCCGTTTGACGTAGGATGATAGGGGGAGACGTGATGTGTTTGATCTGTAGGATCTCACAGAACTATTTAAAGTCGGAGGACGTAAACCGCGTTCCGTTGTCACTGACGAACATCTGACCACCCCAAAACAGTCGAACAATGTGTGCAGACAGTTGATTGTTACCTCCGTGGTGTTTTTTTTTCTTTGTAACCCTTCTGGCCACCTCAAAAAAACTTTCGACTACAATTAGATAGTAAACTCACTTCAATGGGCCCGCAAAAAGAACGTGTATATTTTACTAAGTTCAGTTATTTTTTGGTCACGGACTATGTTTGATAGCATGTTCCTTTGCCGCCAAGGTACAGCTTTTACACGTATTCACGACGTTCTCGATGTATTGACCAATTCTAGGCCAATACATGAACCTCCGTATTAAACTCTTCATCGTGTTTTCCATCGAATGGCCAACGTGAACAAATAAATAATGCCTTACCACTGAGTTTAACAAGACGCCGAAATTTGTTTTCTGTTCTTTTTACTAACAGCAGTCCACCACGCACGCGAACGACTAAACGTCTTGTCAAAAATGCAATTCTCTTTTCTTTTCTTATTTTTTTCCTCTTCTCTCTCTCTCTCTCTTTGAGTACTCACCGTAGACACAACGTCAATCTTTCTCCACCAAGTCACCGGAGCAAAGTTTGAACGCTTTTTTATCACAACGAGAATCAGCCCATACTAAGCTAGCCTCATTTGCATGCGTGAACTCTGGTCGCGTGACAAAAGTTACATGTTTCTATTTTGTAACTGGAACACTGTGGGTTCAATCTCTTATGGGCAATACACAGTGACATCCTAACCCGTTGACCCTGTGAACCTGCATGATGGTTGGTACACTTCCACTGATCCTTTGATCACATATGATGCACGGTGGTGTAGCCTTTTGATTTGTGCGCTTCTTCGAAGTGGGACATGTACCTCAGTTTCCGCTTCTGAGTCGTCTGACGAACTTTCCGCTTCCGAACTCGCGGCTTCATTCTCGTGGGGAACATTGGCATGGCGCATAAATAGTTCAGTGCCAGACGATTCATTACTTTCAGCAGTAGTTGAATTGTCCGCCACCAAAGCAGGGCGGAGATCGCGTATGTGATGTGGGATTCCATCAACCTAGACAGAGTGCTGACTGATCATGCCAATCATTCGTTCCTGTTTTAATGTGGTGGTACATCGACAGCCTTGAGATTTCCCCAAGACATGATCTCAAACATCATATGGGTCGTCTATCTTCTTGTCAAGTGACTGCACAATGTATACACCTTTTATCCGAGTCCGGTATGTGCAGATGGCATTCGCGGGTGCGGTTGCCGAGGACACCACATCCTTCGGCGTAACATTGTAACAGTATGCTGCTTCTCCAATAGAGCATTTCTTCCTGGCAGCAATTACTTTTTTTATGCTGCGATTACTTATTTCATGCGTGTCCTTTGCCTGAATTTACGGAAGCGGATCGCGACCGCAATTGAACTCCCCATTCACATAAAAATGGTCTTAGTTGCTGGCTGCGAAATGATGGGTTGTTATCGGCAAAAATCACATGCGATGCTCCCCTTTCGTAAAAGACGGGCAATAGTTGTCGAATAACGTTTGCTGAGTCTTGGCGTGCAATTGGTGACCAAACCGCAGAACGGGTTGGCCAACACTCGATGAGAGTAAGAAAGTGGCTGCCATCATAATGCGTGATATCTATTCTCACCCTTTACCATGCGCCACTATCTTCCATCGTCTTTTTCGCCACCGCGCGGGTGCGTAGTCAACTTACTGACACATCTCACAGTGTTTGATTACTTGTTTTATTTCTGATTTAGTCACTGCTGAGTTTACGCGCCTCACAAAATACAGAGTCCTCTTCATGCCTGGATGTCCGCTCTGTGTGTGGATGTTTTTTCATCTGCTGCTGACCCATTGCGCTCACTGTAGCAGGCTCGGCACTCACATTTATTGAATCGTACTATTTGCGAGGCATTCATGTCAGCTGATCAACAAGGTTGCGGTATAACGCGACTATTCGCAGGCTAGACCCTTTAAGGTGATTACACTTCGTCTTATTAACATCTTGCTTGCTACGTCGGTTCGTATTCTTGCTTTCCTAGCCAGCGTGTCGGACAGTTTGTGATAGACGCAAAAGAAGTCAGTATGCAATTGCAACCTCTTTGTCTGTCATTGTATTGATAAGTTAACGCCTTTGATCACACCATCTAACTCAGCGAGGTGTATGCGTTAGGCGGTGTTCGTAGGCCGCAACCAACAGGCCTCCTCTAAAATGGGTCCATCGTTCTCCAACAGGACTCTCAATACTAGTGAACTAGCGTCAACCTATACATTCATTTTTTCTCCATTGACAAACCACTCTGCTCGGTTCTAGTCCCCAGCCGCTCTGCACGTTAGGCCAAACTTAGCCAATTTCGCTCTGATGTGCGTCGCTTACTTGACATCTTCATTGATGTAAATGTCGTCAAGGTACGACGATGTTGCCTTTTCAACGGTCTCCTCCTGGGATTACACAGCACAAACGATGGTCTTCATAATCTACGGTGCCACATTCAACCCAAAACCAAGTCTTGTCAGGCAGTGTCTCTTGCCGCGAAATACTACCGTCTGGAATGGCTATAAAGTTTTGTCGACACTAACTTGCAGATAGACATTCCTCAGATCAGGCAATGAAACATTCGATCTTTCTGTCGCTACTCTCTTAACTTGCTTTCACATATATCAGCATCAGCCGTGTAAGCTTTAATATATTGATTGAGATCACGGTAGTCCATTACCTTTCGCACTTTTTACTCGTTATGCTGTAGCACTACCATTAAAGAAATAAACCCTTTTAGAGGGCCAATCTCTTACTTGGGGAACAACCAGCCGTCTTTGATCCGGACGTCAAGCTCTTGTGCATATGCAACTCTAACTTTCGCGGTGACGGGGTATTCTGTGACGCCATTACGTGGCTTGATTGGTACTTTATTATCCTCTATTTCCACGATACTGTCTAAGTATTTTGTGCGTCGATTAAACTCCACCTTGAAGTCTGACTGATCAATACAAAATGCGGCACACAGCGGTGCCTTAGGGAATTTCAGTCGCAGCCGGTGCAATACGACCACCATTCAATACCTTGATAGCGTCATATCCGAGCAGTAGGTCGAAGCCCAGTAGTGTTTGCCTGTAACGAGAACATCGACTACAGCGGATACACTAGAGTCCGTACAAATCTTTCCAAATGCAACTCCACAGCATCTTGTCATTTATTGTTATTATTGTAATGCTCTTTTTACTCCTGTTGCGGCATAACCTTGCGCTCACTATAGTACGGAAGCAGCTTGAATCAAGACGCGCTGAGCAAGGCGTTTGGTAAACATGCACTTTGATTATTGGTTGCATCTCGTTTACATCTTGTCCGAGGCTGATATATTTTCCACTGACTTGTTTTCCGTTTGAACTCAGTTGTAGAGCGTTCTGTACCTATTCGTTACATTGAGTTCAAACGGGACGCCGAAATATGTTTTCTGTTTTTTTACCGACAGCAGTCCAACATGCTTGTGAACGACTAAACGTCTTGTCAAAAAAATCCATTTAATTTATCCTTTCCTCTTTCAATTCCTTTTTTCTCTCACTCTCCTTCTCTCTCTTTCTCTCTCAGCACTCGACGTAGACACAGCGTCAACCTTTCTCCACAAACTCACTGGAGCAAAGTGTCTACTCTTTTTATCACAACGAGAATCAGGCCAGGCAAACCAAGCCTCATTTGCATACGTGAACTCAGGTCGCGTGAGAAAAGTTACATGTTTCCATTTTGTAACTCCACCACTCTGTGTTCAATCCCTGATTGACAATACCCGTTTTCTTTGTGGACCTGCATGATAGTTGCCACACTTTAGATAAGATATCGGTCATCACTAGTAGGTCGAATTCTACATTTATGTTTTCTATAGAGGCAAAAGGAACATTCCTTTTTTTCTTTAATACGTGCTAAACGTTTTCGATAAGTTGAACATTTTCTGCTATCTTTGTGCATCAACCAAGACCACCAGAAGAAAAAAAACTCAGGAAAAAAAGTATTTTAAATGTAGTTTTTGTTTTTCGTTGTCCGACTATCTAATCTTTAGCAAAATATATTCATTGGTAACTCCTATAAATTGAACACTTAAATCCAATCAGTGACAAAAAGGTTATTAATGTCTTTAAACACGATACTTTTTAACTTTTTGGTATTTCTGATTAATGTCACATTAGTAATTTTCTCGCCTTCAAATTCATCATTTTTATGTTAGTTCGTAGCAGGGTGGGGCTATTAGAAAACTGTACACGTATGTAGATGTATTACTGATACGTCCGAGCACGAACCCAATTGTTGTAAAATGTGTTTATCCAGGATGTTTCCGTGCACGTTTCGTTCTGTATATTAATGCATTCTTTATTATTTACACTTGTGGCTTGTACACGCGTTTGATTTCTTTTATTCATTCTACAATGCGAATGTTGTGTCTGATCATGTTACAAGACAGGCAGGTCTTTAAACGAAATAGACAGTAGGTTACCCAACGCAGGTGTCCGCATCAATAACATGGGCTTGTTGGTAATTTATTTTTATAGGTCTGGCTTGTTTTAGAGGCGTGAAAATCCCTTTTTCTTGCTTTGAATAGTGTTTTGATTAGAGTTGCATTTTGATTTTTGACGTACTTTTCGTGTGTGTGCTATGCACGACTGTTCTATGACCGACTCCTGCTTAACACTAATATATCGTTCGCAGTCCTCACCTTATTCCTGCAGTGTTGAACCCAGTGGATTTTCTAATTTATTTAGATCTCTACGCCTTATTTTAGCGTTTTTTCCTGATACCAATCCTTGAACGAAGATTAAGCATTTACAATTATCAGCATTAAGTCAAGATTATTTAAAGTTGTCGCAGTGCTTATTTACAACTTATGCGAACGTTGAATAATCTTCATCGTTTTTACCAGGTTTTAAAATTTTCAGCGTTTCTGAAATAACGAAGTATTTAGGCTAGACACCTCTGTTTGAAGTTTGACGGCTTCAACAAAAGTCACATCGCTAGTTTCTCAAGGCAAAACCAAATACACGCACTTAGTATGTTCGCTGGTGCGTAATTTCCTAAATAACAGGATAACCTTAAAAGTCTTCCTAATTTTCTCAAAATCTGAACCAAAAGTGTTCTCTTCACCGATGGAATACGTGACGTTGTCGATCGCACTCCACTCGGCATTCTGCGAAAAATAATTATCGTTCTCATTACTTTGGTTTCTACGCGATATTATTTCGATTAACATCTCAATCTTTTTGTCAGATTCTTTATTTTACTATATGAGCTTTTAATGTTGTACTAGAAGAAACTTTTGAAATCTTTCTTCAGTTTTCTATAGTCTCTCGTCTGCCTCTTTATTACGTTCGAGTTGCTGTAGCATTTGAATTTTTTCTAATTTCGCAACTGTCGCTTTAAATTCTTCATTATTTTAAAGTGTCTTTTTTGGTAGAACGTAAATGTTTACTTTCGAGTACGGCTTGTTAAAAAGTGATTTTCTTAAGCTCATGCTTGTGTTAAAAGAGTATATTTTTTTACTTTTTTCCTCGGTAAGATAATAGCTTTTATTTAGTACC
Organism: Sepiola atlantica; assembly: GCA_963556195.1. Taxonomy (NCBI): domain Eukaryota; kingdom Metazoa; phylum Mollusca; class Cephalopoda; order Sepiida; family Sepiolidae; genus Sepiola; species Sepiola atlantica. The sequence continues at coordinate 25,274,626 of OY744546.1, read as the reverse complement.
CTTTTTCGCTTGTTGCGTAACCGTAGAATTTGCAGTGGGCATTTTAGTCAGAGAAAAAATAAAATACGGTTTGAATTATTTTTATGACAGAAGTAACTTTCTTGTTTGGAGAGAGAAAATAAAATCATATATTCCCTTATTGTTAAATGTTACAACAGTGTTATAATAACAATTAAAACAAAAATTACTGACCTTTCTTCACTTGAGAGAAAAATAAGTTGGACTTAGGTGTTCGTTCGTCTTTTTTCCACCGGTAAGCCAGTTTTTTGAATTAGCACGTTTTCTGCTGAATTTATTTACGATTTCTCAAAGTGAGTTTCTTTTTAAGCTATTCCATGATTAATTTAGTCGCACGTTGTGGCGTCCATTTTAAAAAGTTCTCCCGAATCGTTTACTAGGTTTTCGAATTGTTGTAGGGCCCTGTGCAGATTTTAATACCTGGGAGATAGTTGTGGTCGTTGTTGTTGTGATGGTTGTATGTTCCCATGTAAGCTCGAATATCTCGTAGCCAATTTGTTATGGCCCAATTTAGGGTCCGGAATGAGAGAACGGGCGCGGGGTTTAGGTAAAACACTATTTAAGAGTAAAGTCTCAAATGTCTCGAAATTTAAAACTGAAATAATGAAAATTCTCTATGACAGCTTTTGAAAATACAACAGGAGGTGGCGTGTTACATTTTATTTAGCTTAGTTTTTAAACTAATATTTTAACACTGTCAAATCAAATATTATAGTAGATTTACAAATTTGAATATAAAAATGAGTATTTCTCTTAATAATAATTTGATATAGACTTTTGGCGTAAGGTATAAAAATAATTATCTCTCTTCTTTTCGATTCATCCTAAAGTGAGAGTCCAGTATTTAAATTTACAAAACTAAAATAGCCACAAGAGTCTGTATGTGAATATCAGATTTGTTTTTCTATCTTAACAATTCTCCTCTCTCTGAATATGGAAAGCGTAGTAACTAAGAAAGAGAGAGAGAAAACGAGAGATGGATAGAGAGAGATAAGAAGATAAATGATTAGCATGCATATATAAAGAATAGGCGTGTGCCTATATTTGCTAGTAAGAAATTATTCTCCACCTTCAGAAAATAAGAATGTGAGAATATGAATCAATATCCCTGAGAAATGCGACGTAGGTTTCGTTACAGCCATATTATATTTTACTTTTTACAGCAATACTTTGAATTTCGGTAGAAAATATTATTTGTAAATGTTCGGCAATCCATAATGAATGATGATTTTATTGGGCAATCAGAACGAACAATCTATAGTGTCTGGGTCTTATGACGTCATATCTAATTGTCGGTAAAATGCGTCCGTTAATACTAAAACCTTATAAAGAACACTTCGCTAAAATGTGAAGCAAGATTAATTTTCTATATCAACGTATTTAATTTGATACAAAAAAATGAGAATAAACACTTTCATTTCAATTAGTTGTGTGACGACGCATCCGTACATGAACACCCTTATCTAAGCGTGTGTTTTATTAGATGGAGGATTAGAGTATAGGCAGTTAGCTATACTAAAGTATCACATTGCTAGCGTTCCGAAGTTCATGAAAGCCCCTGTAACGTAAAATAGTAGCATCTGTTCAATGAATCGTGTTATCTTCTTTCATGATTAAACAACCTGAAGAAAGTTTATATCTCGTACAACAGACAAACCAAATCAAAATATGCTTATATACGGGCAGATGGAAATGGCAGCGAATGCGCTTAAATGTGAAGCCATTTGTATCAGGTTACTAGAATGTCGGTATCAGTAGGATTTTCTGTTAGCGTGGTAACACGCCTCGTCGCTTTTTGAAATACGAGGCTGTCAACAGCTGGCGTTCTCGGACCGGCTCAAGGGCATCTTACATCGAAAAAAGACTCTTGAAAATGTCGCTGTATTGTGTGTAGATTGTCGTTGCATCCTGTCAGACGTTGCGAGATGCACTTGAAATGTGAAAGGACTCTGAGCAACATGAGACAAGCATGAAACAATGCGAACTCAACTGTTCTACTTTTGAATGCGGACGCTTTCTGAAATGTGCGAACAGTGACCGGAGCACAAATACACCCACCGAATGTGCGATAACGTCTGTTTTCATCGTAATCTGCGAGCTTAGCGATAATATATATATATATATATATATATATATATATATATATATATATATATATATATATATATATATATATATATGTAGCCTCAGGGCGACAGACACACACAATCTGAACGCATGTAGAAATGTTATTTTTTTAAAATGAGCGTGTCCCTATTTATTTGCCTCTACACGAAAGCAAATTAAGATTTGAGGTCTGTTTGTAATGTTAAAACAATCCAGCTCTTCCTAAAAAGACACTCAAGACTTGTATTAATACTAACATCCCTAGAATGGCATATCTCCACTGACCAAGGGCAGATCAGATCCTGTTTAATGTGTTGAAAAGCGGAAAATTACAAAATCACTTATACGCATGACGAATATGGCCTCTCATATCTAATCTCAAACTGTACATCAATTAGAGTAAACATATTAGTAATACTCAAATACTCACATACTTAAAGACTCATATGCAATATGACCCAGTTTTGATCCCACAGACTCGTTAGAACCAAATGGTTCTGAACTGTAAGTTTGTAAACTTGCCATGTACGCTCTCACAAACTATTTTAAATAATGTATGACAATATATATATATATATATATATATATATATATATATATATATAGAGAGAGAGAGAGAGAGAGAGAGAGAGACAGAGACAGACAGACAGACAGATAGATAGATGCATAGATAGATAGAAAGATGGATCTTTGAAAAAGAATGGGCACGGTATAGTGGCGGTCAGTGTTTATATAAATACCTTTTTTTCGTGCGTTTTACCAGCTAAATCTTGCATTCAATATCATGGCTCGGTGACGTTTTTTTATGTGTTTAAAAAAATTAAAATTAGGGGTGCGTGTTCTAACGTGTTGGAATTATTTTGAGAACATGTTTTTTTTTATCCTTTTTCAAGTACCTTAATAAAGTCGTCGTTTTTTTAATCCTGATTTAAATAGTGTTATGAATATTTTAATTCATTTACTTATTTTCGCTGTAATAGATATCGAGATTATGTCCCCATTAGTCATACGAATCTGTTTGATTACATAAATTTATTTGTATATTTTGTATTATGTATGTTTTTCTCTAATCATATATATATATATATATATATATATATATATATATATATATATATATATATATATATTAATATATATACAAGTCAGACATTTTTTTATATTAATAACAATCAAGCTGAAAAATAGGTAATTGTTGTGGGTGACCTACCTACCCTTTAATAATAACTAAATGGTAGCAACCGGCTACCATAAATACCGGCTTTTGCCGGGAGAACATTGGGAGGCACTAGCACTGCCAACACTGACTTGTGTATAATTTCTCTGTTCAATACAATTCATTATTATTATCTCTAAACCTGTTGTTCTTTTATTTCATTGTTGGTACCCCTAAACGGGTGCTCAACAGTAATCTTCCTCCATATGTATTGTATACCAGAGAATATATGATTGTATATTGTTTTGCATTTAAATAAACTAATATACTACAATAGTAACATTACACTTAATTGAGTATGGTTATATATTTCAGGAAATGTGATATCATTCTAAATTACATCTTATTTTATCTGGGGTAAGTAAGTCTTAGTAGTCACTTATTGCGGATTACACTTCAAATAATAGCATATACAAAATGCAAACCTCAGTTTCCTAGAAGACACACTTTACGAGTACTCTTATGATTGTATTAATGTACGTATTTTGTTTTTTTAAATTGCACAGTACATCCATAAACAGGAAATGCACATTATTTATTTATTTCATGAATTGAATTAAAAAGACAATAATCGTAATATAGGTTCAGGCTTAGAAGCGTGATTATAGAGATTTCTTATTACTTACCGGGTTACACCTAATTCTTTTGCTCGTTTATAGTATAACATATTTTAGCATAAGTATGGCTGTCGTCTGTGTTTGTGGGATTAATATATTACTTTGAAGTGCGACGTGTCTCTTTTCGGCTCAGTACATCCCTTTTCTTTTCATACGCGGTAAAAACTTGATTGAGTAATAATAACTAAGGTGGGCATCATACAGTTTCCCGGCATGACGCCAGCATTACGTCTGGGGGAAACAGGTTTATCGCCACAGGAAGTACTGGAAAGGCGACATATATTGAAACTGATGAAGCGCGAATGAGAATTCAATGAGACTAGCACGCTAGTTTAACGAGACTTGATGAAACACTTTCGACTTTGTCTAAAAGTGACGATATTCGTAAAATTCGTGCTGAGCGCAAAGAAAATTAAAACTGACACTGGTAAAAATAACAAATTGGAAATAAGTGAGACTGACTATTAATAGAAAACTAAATTAGGTTGTCAAACAAATTGAGAACGATAGTCAGCTAATTTATATAAGTGGAGGAAAATAGTTTCCTACACTTTCGTACTAGTTTTGTCTTATCTACTGGTCGCGTTTATCTTGATGTCTGTCTGTTTGTCTAGGTATGTATTTGAAAACGAATCAATGTATCAACATAAACACAAATATTTCCATATAGAATTGTCTTGCGATTTCGTACAATAATATCATAGGTTCTTAATTCACTGCGGATATCAATAGTCATATGAATTTGCGATATTTACTTGCATAAATATCCATGCAAAGAGAAAAACGAATTATCTTGTTATTAATTAATGTTTTGACTTCGAAAGTCAGTCCGGAAGTGTAGAGTTCATACATTTTATTATAATATTAAAGGCTAAAACAGCAATGAAAGATAATTGAAACTATTCCCTATTTACTTCTTAACCCAAAAGGTTGTTGTTTCTAATAAAGGAAATTCCAGCTTTTCAAAAACTGGCATTCTGGATGGTACACAAATACAATTGTCTCAATCCAAAAATATTTCTCCGGGGACAGAAAATATCAAGTGGAATATTAGAAGGGATACTACACCTTGATCGTAGCTATTACCTCAAGGTATGCTTTAATGGGAAAAATACAATATACAGATGTTTCGAAGCGTCAGATTAAAGTAAAATAAAATTAATTGCAAAATAATTTATATTAAAAGAACTCAGGTATAAATTGTTCTTAGATGGAATATCATTTGTTGTAAATAGAAAACTACGGACACATTAAGATTTACGATGTAATCAACCTACGAACTGAGACTTCCACCAGGAAATTCATTTGCAGATATTCGAGGAGAAATTCCATCAACATGTCTCTTCTATGTTGAGCATGAACACAGAATTCTGCCTCGAGCTTTTCCACGTTCATCACTGATAAAAAAACATTACTCTAACTATTTCGAATGTATCTTATATTAACCACTGTATGTATAAGCACGTGATATTATATTAAATACGTATTTTATCAAGTAAAGTGAAATAATATGTCGAACAATATCCTAAAATCATTTTTATTGTATCAAATTTCATGTTCGTTTGTCAAATCCAAGCTATAGAGAAACCGCGGCCGCTCATTTCAGAGGTATGTCCACTTGGACGTCGGACAACTAAATCAGAATGTACAATGTTGAATATTATTTTTTTATTTTAAATTCGACATGCGTTCTGATAAAACTGACATATTTCGTTCTCATCCTTAAATTTGTCTGTACTCGAAGTTATAACTACACATGTGTTCAAGTTTTCGACAACCTATATGCCTGGCGTCGCAGACATTAAAAGCTGATACACTTAATGTAATATTATTACTATTTTAAGCGCATGTACGAGGACGTAATGATTTGTCGTTTTAAGTTCTTTTATTATTCGACAACTTGTATGCCGATATTCTGTTCACCCCAGGCGTTATCTCGTGTTACTAGGTTTCACGTGAGCAAACATACAAAGATCTTGAAGATAGCCATCGGCTCGGAGCACTCTTATCGTTGCATCCATTAACATATAAGTCATTAGCCAATCGCATACTCACACGTTTCCTTCTGTTGCTGACAAAAATACACAGGTTGATTTTCTGTAGATGAAACGGTTTATGTTAACGAAGTAATTGAATCATTTCACACGTCACTTACACTTTTTCAAATGCGAAAGAAAACAATCAACGATCGGATGCTGAATTAATACAGCTTGATTGCTTTCTGAAACGGATCAGATCATCGATAAATAATCGATATCTTACGTTGTTGTTTACGAGACAAACACAATTTGTAGCCTTATTGAAAAGAGCATAATGGAACACGAAGCCATTATGTCGCCTAGAAAGTAGAGTAAGTTGATTAATATTACATTTGTTTCAGTTTTACGACATATCAACGGATTTAGATTATTTCATTCTAGTAGAAACACGCCAATTGATTTTGTAGTAGCGAGCGACTATATTTATTTTAGAAGATCCATTTCAACAATACACGGTAATCGCTTGCCATAATGCCTATTCAGTGTTGCCTCATAGTTTCGTTTCATGTTTCAGAACTTTATGACAATAGACTTCCTATGCCATTGCTTCCAGCCGATAGCTTATATTATCCAAACTAGCATCCAAGATGATTCATCGAATAACTATCTTATATGGCAATGAGAGAGCTTTTATTGTAACTTGGCGTTTTGTCAATAAGCAAAGTGGGGTATATGTTCTGGTACTCCAACGGACAAAATAGTTTAGTAATAGTTAGTTATAAGCCAAAGTCTCCTGGAAACTATAGGTTCAATCCTCGTTAGATGCTATTATAAAAATATTAAAATTAAAATTAAAATTACTTAACACTTTTACTTGGTAATGGCTGGCGGAATGAGAACAATATTCAACTTGAATTGAATAAAGGGTCGAATTCGAAATTTTGCATCGATTCCATATGTCTACATAAATATTTCCCTGTTAAAATGCACTTGAAGACGGTCTGAGAGTAAATCGCCGGGTATGTTAGTAAAATAATAAGCAAAATGAGAATAGTGGTCTGAATAATGCAAATAATATAAATAATCAATCCCTAGTTGAAAAGAATAGAAGAAATTTATAGTTAAATATAAGGTTCTGTTCGAATTTTCGTAAAAATATCCGAGTTCTTTAATGGTTTCCTTAGTTCGACAAGATGCTCCTGAAAAAAATCGGACGTTACATAGGCCGAAACGTTTTGAGAATACCATCTAAAATGATAACAGTAGTTCGAATATTCAAAATATATTTATATTACTACAAAACTCAATTCATGTATTATTTACTGTTGAACATAATACTGAAAACAAATATACATATATGTAACATATTTTGTATATATGTATATGTCATAATAATAAATAAATACACACGCACACACATAAACACACGCACACACATATATATATATATATGTATATATATATATATATATATATATATAAGTGAGAGAGTCATATAGATAGATTGAGAGAGATAGATATATATATAGAGAGAGAGTGAGAGAGTGAGAGAGAGAGAGAGAGAGAGAAAGAGAGAAAGAGTTGGGAGAAAACAGAACAGATGAATTTCCAGGCGATCAGTCTACCTCTTGTTACACGCTTTCAGACATTGATACGTGCATCAGCAAAATTGCGTCTCGTCATTGTATTGGAAAACAAATAGACAAAACAAAATAAAAGAAAGCTGTTTTACGCACCGATTACACGAAAGAATACAAAATCAGACCGGAAATGACATTACCGCCATGTTGATAAACTGTTAGCTAAGACAGTCTACTTCGTTTTACTTCGTTTTACTTCGTTTAAGAAATTAGTCTTCTTTTTATAGTTTTTTCTTTTTTCGAAGTGTCCAATAAGAAGGCTTGTTCGTACGCAACACTTCCACGTCGCCATATTGAGGAAATGTCTGTTTTTCACGCGCCATCAACGCCAAGTGGATTAGACATTTGTTTTGTTTATTGAACGATTTTTTTTTCTGTGGAATCGTTTTGTAAGATATAGCAAAATAATCAATTTATGTTGCAAAATGAGAAATGAAGCGAATCAGACAATGAAGTGAGCAACGAAACTGTTTGCTCAGGGATGAGAGAAAACGTCATGAAAGATCAACTTCATCGTGTCCGTTGTATATATGTTAATGTCTGTCCATTAAAAAAAAAATAACTTACTATTTTCATATAATCGATGAAACGACTTCCTAAACTGATAATTTCTCTCTCGCTCTCTTCCCCCCCTCTCTCTCTCTCTCTCTCTCTCTCTCTATATATATATATATATATATATATATATATATATATATATAGTATGATTTTTAAATGGATGTGGGCAATGCAAATTACGGGTAAGATGTAAGCTGGAAGGAACAAAAATAATAAATCGAATACGAAATATGACTTACTATTTATTTTTTCTTAACATCTTACATAACAGCAAGTGTGGTGTTAGCTGTTCGTGTGATTACCGGATAATCATAAAAAATCATTTATTTAATATTTCGGGAAAAAAACTCCGCTTTGTTAAAAATAATAAACACCAGAGGAAAACTCCGTCTGTGAAAAGAATCTGCCAGAATGGATGCCAGAAGACAGAAGGAATATATATATATATATATATATATATATATAGCTTTAAAGCAGGCGACGCTTTATATATTCGAACATAACTCGATCGCCGAAAGTGCTCAATTTGTTTACCCTTATTGCTTTAATGTTAAAAATATATAAAGGTTTGTATATTTTCATTTATTTAATTTGTTGAAGAATAAGAAACTAAAATGTTTTTAAAAGATGTCTTTTTTAAAGAACATAATTTTCCGCCGCTTTTTTCTTTTTTGGGGCTTTCGTCAGTGTACTGAGAAAGGTTGTGTAC
>OY744546.1:25140783-25260783 GCA_963556195.1 Sepiola atlantica | reverse complement strand
ACGGATAAGTGCTATCCCCATGATAGGGGCCTCTTTATTTCTGTAAACTTCGACTGAAGTAAGATAAAACAAAATTGATATATATATATATATATATATATATATATATATATATATATATATATATATATATATATATGTATATATGTATATATTTCTTTCTCTCTCTCTATTTATATATATATATATATGTATATATTTCTCTATTTCTTTCTCTCTCTCTATTTATATATATATATATATATATATATATATATATATATATATATATATATTATTCCGATTAGAAAGTATTTGCCTTTTACACTTTATTTTGTTGAATAACAAATTCTGGCTATTGGATCAGATGAGACACGTACGCGAGTCCGATTTTAATCTATATGCAACTTTCACAAAATATGCCGTGTTGTCTCCTACATAGTTATGTCTTGTGCTATCGACTAATTTTACGTTATTTCGCCAAAGAATTCTAAAACCTACATTCATAGTCTTATAAAATATAGAATTCCCAATATAGTAAAAACGATTTCGATGGGAGGAGATTTTATGACATCATTAGCTTCTAAAGACGAAGAGTCGAGATCGCGTAAGTCATCATCACAGAGTTTTATTGCTCATTATAGAGATTCGATGTTGAAAAATACCAATTTATAACAACTTTCGTCAAATGGAAGTTGCGTTAATTAGATGGGAATAGAAATCGCTTTCGTTTTTTATTTCTTTTGATACATTGTCTGATTTAGAATGGTTGCGAGTTCAGAGAATGGGACATTTTAGGGGGAGATATCATCGAGGAAAGAAGAGCGTAACATGTGGTGAATAGTTTCGTTTTCTCTTTAGAGGAAAATGTTCACACATTTTCTAGCAAGGTATGATGCATCGGTTGTGAGATGCGTCTATTGTAGAGAACATAATCTACTTTCTATTTAAACTGCATTAACAGATGCACAAGTCACCAGTTGACCACGTGTAAGAGAATATCTAACTTATAGCAGATGCTATTTCTTTCCGCTAAAAGTTTAGAGTTTATTATATCGTCTTATTTTATACATACTCATAGATGGGGATGGAGTAAAACCTTCCCTTCGTTTACTAATGAAAGTTATTGAATATCTCTGATCAAACTCAAACACATAACTTTTCATCGATTAGGATTGAAGCACAACAACTTCGTCCTCTTTTTCCTATATATATATTTATATATATATATATATATATATATATATATATATTTATTATATATATATATATATAAACTTAAATTGCACTTATTTATATTGTATTGTTATTCCACTCTTTCATTCGTATACAAAATACTAAAATCTACTTATGAATATATAGTGTATATTTCTAAGGCTAGATTGCCTTCCTTTCATATCTTAGCATATCTGGCACAAGATATATTTTGTCCTATATAATGTGATAGGACAACAAAAGATCATAAGCTAAGTCTTCGTATCACTGGGCTCGTCTGATATGAGATTATTTTCTTTCAGGGTGGGTGGTTATATTATCCTGCATAGTAGTTAAATTTGGGTAACTTTTAGTGTAATAATAATTTAATTGTGTACACATTTTTAGCTGTAATCAGTATAGTAAGCTTATCATAATGTATGCCCATCCTATGAGAATTAGCCATCCCAACGGTGTTATTGTGTTAAAATAGGTGGCATTTTTTTTAGTAGTTTTGCATCGTACATGTGATATGCGTCTACAAACAATACATCGTAAACGATTACATAGATCATAAGTCTTCATAAGAAAATATGTATCTACAGGGTGGGCCAAAATAAGGGTCCTATCTTTAAATTTGAATAACTTGAATTTGAATAACTTCCACAAAATAAAAGTTAAACTCACCAAACTTTATGTGTCTGTAGACTGACCCTTCCGAGATTTTTTGAAATAAACAAAACAAATTTTAGCCGAAAAACACTTCTTAAAACTTACAAAAACTAAAGTATTGTTTTTTACACTGTTTTGAGTTTTTTAAGCAAAAATAATGTTTTCTAAATGAGGGTACGTTCCTGAGGGCTAATACGGCTCATGCTTGCTTCGGAAGGGGTCCTTTACTTATTCTAAAAAAAAAAAATCAATAAATAAAAAAGTTATGAATTTTTAAAAATTGGACCCTTATTTTTGCCCACCCTGTATATACAAAGAGAACCTTCTTTTGCTGTCTTCGGGTTTACCGTCTAAAACTCAAAAATACTATCAAGCATCTATCACACTCTGATTTAATATGACTGCAAGCTTGTTATGTTTATTCATGTATATGGCTCAGAAAAGACTCAATTAGTGATTAAGTTTTAATTACCTTCATATTTCTGACAACAATTTAATATATAAATATATGCACGATATGTGTGTCTCGGAAAAAAACTGTAGTATCTGTTCTGATATTACACTTCACCTTTCCTGACCTCGAATAGTAAAGGAAATACCTTTCTAGACTGAGGCGATTTTTATTTTTGTTTCGATTCAGAAGACTCCTGTTTGGAAGTCTTATTATTTCCACATAATAAAAATCGACATTGTGGCTTACTCAACTCTCGTGGCGAGGCAAGTACATAGGGAGACCTATTATAAGAATAGACGAGGAACATAACCTTTTTATTTAAACCCATTTAAGCCTTAAATATGTAGTTCAGATAACGTCAGATATTTCGATCAATTAAATGTTAAAATTTAAAAAACAAAATATACAACATAAAATATGTAGAAATGCAATTTAAAATGCATTTTTATTATTATTTTTTCTTTTTCACTTTTTATTTTCTAAATTTTGATAATTGGGTTCTATTTGTGGAGTTCAGGGTCAGCTCATAAGAAGCAGAAAATAGTTTCATTTTTGTAAAAACTAAGAAAATACAAGAAAATAATAAAATAGAATAAATGATAGTACAAACGCCGCAGGCGATGACAAATCGGTCGATGTGATGTCAAGGGGGTGTAGAAACCGCGCGGAAAATTGGAAAATGGTTAGTTTTTTGTTCGTTTCTATTAATATCCGGGGCGTAGTGGGGGCATATTTACAAATTCTAAACAAAAAGAGGTCAAAAGTAGCAAAGGCAAAAAGATGAAAAAGAAAGTGAAATATATCTTCAACCAAGAGGAGAAAATGAAAAAAAAATGAAATAAGACATATCTATGTATGTATACATGTGTGTACGTATGTATGTGTGTATGTGTGTATGTATGTACTATGTATGTATGTATGTATGCATGTACGTATATATGTATGTATATATGTGTGTATGTATGTATGTATGTATGTATTTATGTATAACTCTTCCTATTATATCAATGCTGAGTTAATTAACGTTCGTTTCTCTCAGATTTTTATACTGTATATTTTAATCATACAATATACATGCTAAACTATTACTGAGTTTCAGGGATTCAGTTATGTTTGAAACCTCTGCCATTTTAATTCAATTATGTGTCGTCATGTTTAATCATATGACAAAGTAACTCATCTCCATTGACTATTTATGAAGAGCCAAATGTCGAATATGTGCACTTACTACACTTTATCTTGTCCGCCATCAGTCAGTGAATTATACATTATTTTAGATGGAGGCATTTTCCCACACCACAGTTCTTATCTTCAGGATGCTGGAGTTGTGTCACATTAAATACTGTTATGGAGGCAATTTAATAGAGACTCATCTCTCTAAAGTTTTGTCTATCACAACCCAACTCTCTAGTTGTATGCGTAATGAACACCTGCTTTTAATTTATAGTATCTATGTCTCTCTCTCTGCCTCTCTCTGTCTCTTTCTTTCTCCATCTCTCTCCTTGTCTCTCTTGCGTCTTTCACTCTTTCTCTATAAGCCTCTTAAATTAGCACATTTTCTTTTCATACTTTACATATTATTACTAAAGATGGGAGAGTAATAATTTACATGTCTCTCGAAATGAGAAGAGAGACTGAGAAAAAGATAAACATATCTATCTATCTATCTATCTATCTATCTATCTATATATATATATATATATAAATATATATATATATAAAGAGAGAGAGAGAGAGAGAGGAAGAGAGAGAGAGAGAGGAAGAGAGAGAGAGAAAGAAAGGAAGAGAGAGTGAGATAGAAGACAGACCGACAGAGACCGAGCCTAAGGGAGATAATGTTAGAGTTTATCTTTTCGCGTTTGAAAATTTAAACGCCAAATTATTTCTCTTTGAACGTTTGTCCTGATCTACAAAATGTACTTTCTACTGCGATGTTATGTGCGTGTTTTGTGTATGTATATTTGCATATATATTTATATGCTTCATTGTGTATATTTTTCGTGATCGTATATATATATATATATATATATATATATATATATATATATATTTATATATATTTATATATATATATATATATATATATATATATACGCTCACGAAACATATACACAATGAAGCATATAAATATATATGCAAATATACAAACACAAAACACGCACGTGCCATCGCAGCAAAAAGTACATATATACATATATATAAATATATATATAGAGATACATATGTATATGTAGATATCAAATGTGGACACATTGCCTACGCCTGACCTTTTCTCACACTCTTCCTCCCTCGTCCCCTCATACACCGTCGTATTTCACGACCCTGAGTTTTTTAACCTCCCGCTCTCTCATCTAATTTTTAAAAAGATTTAATAAACATGCATCATGTCCCCTTCTCCATCTTCATAGTTTAAATTCATTTTAACCGCTACCAATCTTCCCCCTACACTTATTGTAACGTCTCTCCCTTTACCTAATGATCTCATCCTATAAACCCTAACTTTCTACTGCTACAATCTATTTCTATCTCATGATTTATAACCAACACTGGCTGACGTTAATTCATCACAAAAGGACACCTACTTTATAACACAAATACACGTAAAATAAACAAAAAAGTACCAATATAAAAACGAGATAGTTAGATTGATGGAACGAAAGAACACGCTAGAATTAAAGGTGGAAAAATAGATTATATGATGCAGAAAAAGAATAACTACAGAAATACAATACAACAACAACAACAACAACATCAACAACAACAACAAACAACACCAATAATAAGTATACAAAGAAGAAATAAAAGAAATGTCTGCACTTTTAATTGCGGGGAAATTGTGCAGACACCCACCTGAGTCAAGGAAACTGACCTGGTAGAAATCCCATAATAAACACTATCACAAACAAACACACATACGGACATGCACATATAGTTACACAAACATTAGCTGATACTACACACAATCACTATTAAGAGTCAAAGAGAGTGGAAAGAATGACGAGGAGAGAACCACAAAGACTCTTACTGGAAATGTATGGAGAATACTAGGATTTGGGTGTGTGTTTTTCTACTCAAATTCGAAAAAAGGACAACGGTTGTAATCAGTGAAACCGCAACAATAAACGGCGGTTACGGTAACGCCAAATGACTGGCCCCGGTTTTCAAATAAAACGATAAGTCTATGAAATTTGAGGGAGACTTATTTTTATATAAGGTGACCATTTATTAATGCTAAAATCACATTGGATAAGAGTTAATGCTATTTTGATAGTGTCAGTCTAACAGTGAAGAACAATCTCTAGAATGAACTAAGTCATATTATTAAAGTGCTGGTTTATGACAAGTAATTGTTAGCATTGTATTTAAATACGAACGTGTTTTAATACGCAGGGAAGCAGTACCGCGTTAATTCGTTCCACAGACGAGAAACCTTTGTCAAGAAGTTTTGACAATTGAAATTCCGTCTTGCACTAGGCATGTGGAGTAACATGTTGTAATAGAAAGTGTTATTGATGTGAATGTTATACGATGAATAACCGGTGATAGGTTCCCAGTCTAGGAGTTTCTATGAAAATAACGTTAGAAGAGATAAATACTAGCAACATCTCTTCTGTGGGAAAATGGCTGTAAGAAAGATAAGAGTGTATACACAACTAGAGTCGAAGTCGATGTTGATGCCATCAAGAGTCAGGTATATTCTGGTGTGGTATAATCATCGAACTATTTTCATAAGCAACATACTGAATATGTATTCAATTTTAACAAGGTGTGAAAGTTAGTTGTAAGCGCTTATTAAAAAAAAGATGTTTATTTCATTTCGACTGGGGTAAAATACGTATAGGAGGGTTGGTGGTAAAAGGAGACCAGCTTGGTTTTTGAAATGTTAACTATGACAAACTACTTATTCTCAGTGCACTACATGTTTCAGATTCGAAGTAGAAAAACTCAATGAGATGTCGATCAGCAGTGCTCTTCAAGGTGTGCTACTATCGTGGCCGGAGAGCCACTCAATGTTGTATTCTGGGTTACGTGGCACAAAATATAACCCGATGCCACGAGGATTGAATGCGAATCGACAAGCTGCTCCGTCAATCGCTCTATGCCCACGCTTTGTTGAGGTTGGCGGGCAGAACTTTAGCGTTGATGCAGCTATATGAGGAACCGAGGTAAGAAATCGGTTTTGTCAGGACACAAAAACAAGACAATAACAACAATTTAATAGAACACAGGTGTGTAACAATAATAAAAAGAAACAATCATGCTATTTCTTAGGTGAGAAACACAAGTAGAAGATCTTAGTGGTGCTAAGTTTTGTTTAGCTGATTTAGCTTTCAGTTTTTATCTTCTTCTTGGAGGTTCAGTTTTGAAATTGATTATTGTTAGTCTATTGAAATCTTGTCTTTGATTGGTTTCCGACTTAGTCTTTTCCGTCTGTTTGCCTCACTGAGCTAACTGGCAGTATTCTCGCGCTTTTTTTAAGTGGCAGATATTTTATTGTGAACTTTTAATTGAGACAAGTTTTGTGTGTGCCGACCCAATCGCGACTTATTTAGAAATTAGTGTTACGACAGGTCATTATATTCATCAGATATCGAAAATGTACTCCCGCGACTTTTAAAATGTAACAACATAACATTGTTTGTAATTACATCATTCTTGATTGTTCAGACTTAACTTTTAAGAATTATAATTAGCATTAATCATGTAATAATCTTTTCAAATCAATCATAATATTCGTTCATTGTTGCTTCCAATAACCGAACTATAAACAGTTTAATTACACATATTTGCTCAAGCTGTAATTTTAAATTTGGAAATTAAATATCTACACATGACCTTTACACGATAAAAATGAGGCTCAAAAATTAACTATCACTCCAATGCGAAAGGTGTAATTAAAAATAAAATTGTCAGCAAAATAATATTTTTGTGCTAAATCTTAATTGATATTAATTAGATTATTCCAAGAATAGTAAGACTTATTTATTAAATTAAATAATTTATTTATGTTAGTCTCGCCGCCATGATTGTCAGTGCTCCTACATGCTATTACAGTCAGTTCATAAGCTTAAGATTATGCAAGACAAAATCCATATCGCAAATCACTAAGTAGATCGGATTTTCTGTGGTAGTTGACAATTTGATGAACTTTTTCTGATGATTTTGTAGTGTTGCAGAGACGATATTGACATGCAAATGTTGTTTGGCACAAAACAAATGAAACGGACCGTTAAATATATCTCACAGAAATTTGGAATTTTTGGAAATGTGAAAAAAATAAAAATAAAAGTAATAAAACAAACCATGGTTATTGGAAGATAATAAAAAAAAAACTGTTCTATATTTTGCTCTGTTATCAGTAATTGACAAACATTGAGCTGAATCTTCAAAGGAGACTACAAAGTAAAAAGATCTGATAATATATAATAGTACATATATTGTCTTTAATAATTAAATTTAATAATTAATTATATATATATATATATATATATATACTAATAGTGTATATTTCGAAAGTTACAAAATATTTCAATATTGAGTATTTTAAACATGCTCATATGACAAATATTCTATACTATTACTTTCTATATACGCATGGTTCTACGAACCCGTTTTTTATGAAAATTACCTTTGGAGTAAACATACATGATGTACATGACTATATTCATCAGTATATTTGAAAATGACTCACTTTTTAAACACTGTTTACATTATATCGACATATCATAGAAGTATTCCTAGTAAGGAGTGAATATATAATAAACAAATATCTATTTTGTTATATTTCTTAAATCATTCTTTTTTATCACATTATTTCATGCAGAATTATTTAGCCGATTATCACTTTTGCTTGGAAAATACATAGTACAGCTAATTAAATCTCCAGTCTAGTAATGCATTACAAGAGCGAACAGTGTTTCCACTGAACACAGCAAACGTTTATTTTATTACTAAATTCTGTAACGGTCAAAAGGAGATTAAGTCCATCGCTATGTCTATTCTAAATAAACAAATGGTTTTATGTAAACAAATAATTTGCTGCATACAAAGACAATTGATGCATGATTTATTAGAACAACCCCAATGTTATCTAACTTTAATCAGTTTTATTCATTACGAATTTATTCTTTTTACAGTAATATATTATACTGGATGTAAATGGTATATTTATCATTACGATATTTGTTATCACATATGTTTATCTACTTATACATGTTATCCTTAAGACTTTTGACTATGAATGTTTTTAAAATTTTTTATAATGTATAGAAATTAATTACAGACACGGTAATTTGAAATTGTTTTATAATATATATAAATATATATATATATATATATATATATATGTAAAAATATATATATATATGTATAAATATATATATATATGTATAAATACATATATATATATATCACTTATATATATATATATATATATATATATGTATATATATATATATATATATATATATATATATATATATATATATAAAAGGTTAATACAACAAAATATATAAGAGGCAACTAATATCTTTAATTAGTGAACATCCGGATAAAATAAAGCTCAATATACTGGATAGATCATTAATAGCAATAGATCAAGTGAAATAATAGAATAAGGTGCGAATCAAGTTTTATTACAGTTTAATGTTCAAGCAAAGTTATGGTTTGCATTACTCCTATCAGCTCTTCAGACCCCTGAACTTAGGAATCATAATATTCAACACCGAGGGAGTTTTCTGAACTTTTCATATGATTTGTTTTTTCCTATCGTTTACTTATCGTTTTATTAATTTGCATACACCTTAAATACACTATTCACTGCAATCTATTGCATCGATAGCAAACGAATTTCCCGCTTGGATAACCTTTTGCATTTTTTGGACTATCATTCACCATTTGGATTATTTTTTAATCAGCCGTTTTGATATCTTGCCTGGAGCTATTTTAAACTTGTTGACGTGGATGAGATGTATAGGTTTGCAAAAAAGTATGTTTTGGCCGGTATATTTGATGTTTCATATACGTTTATGTATGTTTATATATATTTGTTTATATATTTTCAAACTTTAATTTTTATTACCTGCAGTAAGATAATTGCGGTAATGGTCCCTTGTGGAGAAAATTTTCTTTGAAAACTCATGAGTTAAAGACTTTAAAAAACTTTGCTTGAACTTTGAATTGTAATAAAATTTGATTTGCACCTTATTTTATTCTTTTACTTAATCTATTGTTATATATATATATATATATATATATATATATATAAATATATATATTAACATATCATGTCAATTTTTATATATATATATATATATATATATATATATATTTCATTGACGCGAAAAGACCTCAAGCAAGTATCAGCATTTTCCTTTTAATTTGCCTAAACCCTGTCTTTTTATTCGGTTCTGTTCATTGAGTTTTCTAATTATATATACATATTTTTATGAATGTGTGTTCGTAAGACAAAAAATATTTCAGAAAAAAAAATGTATAGGTTAAACAATATGTATATAGAAATACATCTGTCGGGTTATTGTCATTATATATGACTTTACATATGTATGTACTTTTTTTAACCGCCAGAAAACTGATATATGAAATGTGGAAAATGTGTATACATATATAGATACATATATCTCTCTATCTATTTCTCTCTTTGTATATATATATATATATATTATTGTTTTTAGCTGATGTTGTTATTTTTTGTTTTTCTTGAGTATTCTCTAATGTCGCTTCGTTACTTCAACATAGTGTATCTGCCAAGAATCTGCCAAGAATCTATGCCAATAACCCCACAAACATAAGATTAAAAAGATTACGTGAGTTAGAGAATCGTTGAATTTTAGATTAATAACCTATTTTTATATATATATATATATATATATATATATATATATATATATATATATATATATATATATATATATAGGTGTGTGTATTCGGAGAAAAGAAACGAATAGTTGACAATTGATGAACTGAAAAAAATAAAATGATTTGTTGGATATTCCACTAGTGATGTAGAAGTAGATATATGTACGGAGTTGAAATTACGTCTGCCATGTTCGAATTCAGTCGTTGCATGAACTAGCTTTCATTACATCAAAAGCACTTTCAGCTAACACACATAGGAGTGAATACATAGAAAAGATTGGCAAGGCTACTGCAAGAAAGGTGAACTCTGTCTACTATGCTAATAAACCTCTCACACCTGGCAATATTCTATATTTCTACACAGCCACCATTTGACCATGCATGGAGTATTATTGAAATAGCTGAGCTCGTGTACAAACCACTAGCCTCCCGACAATCAGTAAAATACCACTTCGTCATTGTAGATATACCGAAAGGCTTTGTACATCATATATTTTTCTTCGAACTGCTCTCCGTTGGGATTCCTTCCTTCCCCTCTTTTTTTCCATGAGTGTACCAAAAATTAAAAAAATGTAAATGTACAAACATTGTGCTTTACACCATCCCACTTCGAATACTCCTGTAGGAATATACCGTAATTCACAGTAGACTCTTACGTCTCAGTGGACATGTTCGTTGTTTGACGGGAATTACAAATTAAAAAATTAGATTATGTTTTTATCCTTCAGGTTGTAACTACTGAGATTGTCTTGTTATATCAACGCAAACTCAACAAAATTAAACGCCTATATATCTCGCTGATTCAAACGTTTTGAGACGTTCCTTATAAAGTTGCGTAAGGACCCAAAAATAACGCATATCTCTCTTAAAATGCATTCCTCGTAATAAGACAAATGGCTTGATATGGCTAAACCAACTAGAATAACCCGAAGATTTGCCTTACAAATAGATCAATCCTCTCACTAATGCGCCTGCTTGTGTGGTTAATCTCCGTATATTGTCTTTGGTACTTTCCCATTAATATATACATCTTGTGTTGGTCACGAAGACAAAACCTCGCTTATTTATGCTATCACTGTCTCTCACTACTTAACCTTTAATAATTAAAACAGTAATTTTTTTATTATCAACTCTCTCTTATATTTCCAGTATATTCTTGAGTATTCTTTATATGACAGGTGCAAGAAAATGTAGGGCTTTAAATTAGAATAAATTTCTTACAAATAGATACACATTTTTAATTAAAGTCATTTTCGATATTTATCTCTTAAGTTTAAATGTTGTTAACATTTTACGTTGCTTCCCTTCTTAACTCTCCATTGTAATATGACATACAATTATGAACATACTTTTTATAAGCATATTTGTCCATATTGTGCATTACATAATGAAAGCTGAATGTGTTCTCTTAATATTTTTCTTCAGGAAGTTTGCTGATTCAGGTAAATATCATTTTCATGTACAATTTTTTCAGATCAAGAAATATCTGCTTTTAATACGAATTTTTAATTCAATATTCTTTTTTTCATATTTTCAATTTACTTATAGTTTAGTGTTATTTCAATTTAACACAACCCTTCAGATTACAAGACACGAGCTTATTAATTCATCGCTCCCGACAAGTTGGGTCTGTGTAGGTGAGGGGCGGTAAGAATTCGCCCCGGTTCCGCGGTGTAACAAGAGACACACCCGCGACTATGTACGAATGAGAAACACCTCAATTCATGTTGCCCTCCTCCCCTTTTTGTTCTTCGTCCTCGTCTTTGATGACACCGGGATTGCTATTATATTTCATTCAGAAACAACCAGTGCGTTTGATGATTCTCGTTTTGTAAAGAAGAAATGAATTATAACATGAAATAACTGCATGGTTAATTTAAGTTTAAACATTCTTACTTATATAAATCTCTCTCTCTCTCTCTCTCTCTCTCTCTCTCTCTATATATATATATATATATATATATATATATATATATACATATATATACATATATATGCATATATACTTATATGTATATATATACATATGTATATATATATATAGACTGAAGATTGCGTTAGCATAGAACATCGATGTCTCTAGGTATTTAAATAATTAATATTTATTTATAAAAATATTAGTGTTTATCAGCCCCCTCCCACAAAGGCTGGGCACTGTCGAGTAGTTTTAATAACAAGCAGTACAAATAGCTATATGCACGATCCGAACGACGTTTCGTAGATCACTCTAACTGCCTGGTAAATAGCCACTGATTTTCGCTATTTACAGTTAAAGTTCCTCTATATTTACTAACTAATTGGCTATGGCCGTTTGGATAAGATCCCCGACTACGAATCAGTGGCGATTTGTGTTCGGGGTTCTCGCCGACCGACCGTTGAGAATTAGTTCCTAGACTGAAGATTGCGTTAGCATGAAACATCGATGTCTCTAGGTATTTAAATGATTAATATTTATTTATAAAAATATTATTGTATATATGTATATATATATGTATATATATATATATATATATATATTTATGTATATATATATATATATATTTATGTATATATATATATATATATATATATATGTATGTATATATATGTATATATGTATATATATATGGATATATATATATAAATGTACATATGTGCATATATATATTTATATATATATACATATTTATATATATATATATTTATATATGTATATATATATGTATATATATATATATGTATATATATATGGATATATATATATATATAAATGTACATATATGTACATATATACATTATATATATATATATATGATGCGTATATGTGTAATAGTCGTATGGAAATTCATGTATAGCAAATAAGGTACAATGAAGCGCTCATTTTCATTCCCATGAGAAAATTATCAGAGAAAATGGGTGTATATATTGTTTGCTATGTCTTTAATATCTAAGTAGCGTTTACTCTAGTAAGGTAACCAATCAGATGCGTCGGTATTATTACTCCCATTCGGGTTAACATTCTCATTGGTTAATACCCGAACTCTTCTCCAAAACAGGTTTGATTGTTCTTTTTTTAGGCAGCTATTCCAAGCCCGTTTATATATTCAGGCATGATAAATTATTATTGTGTTATGCAGTATATTAAACAAACATAATGCACATTTTTAATAATTAAATAAAATGATCGAATAGAAACATATTTTCAGGAATTAAAGGTGATTTGCACAGACGAGTGCAGTAATACAAGAATTACCTCACACCGAAAACATAGATTATTTACAAAATTATACAGCCATGCACACAACATAAAGATGTATGTAATACATTACCAAACACAGGTTAAAGGAGTTAATGTCAACTCACCTAGAATAAAAAAGAAAAAAAAGAAATATAGATGTTACTTGCATTAATCAATACATTGTTACTCTTTAAAAAATTAAAACGTTTACATAAGTCAGCCGTAAATAAACAGTTTTAAGAGTCAGATGTGTTCATTAACTAACGCCTGTGTGTATTTCTTCAGAAAACATTTATTCATGGATCGTCTGACTCTAGTCGTAGTCGTATGTTTATGACACAAAATATATTGGAAATATTTTATCGGCCATTTGCCCTGATCAGCAGTGCATCGAGTGACAGAGAAGTACCACAATTGCTGCTCTATTACACACCACTCAGAAGAAATACTATTTCAGAAGATTAAGACTCTTTATTCTAGGAGGCCACTAAAAACACCGACCTGCTTGATTTCATTGAAGCGAAATCAAATGTCTTACTGTGTGTACTTCATGTTTCCTTCGCGTAGCTTCTGTCACATGTCACGTATTTTCCACAAGATGATGACGACATAATATACACGTATTATGTTAATAATCTAGATGTTTCAACTTACTTTACAATATGTCATGATTTTGAGGAAGATTACAACGTTTTACATACAGCTGGAAGTCATATTCGTTTTGGAGTTGGCTGAGTTATTATCTACGGTTGAAAGGTGTGGCGCCAGAAACCGCTATGCACCAATAGACGAGTGTAACTATTTGAATCAATTGAACACAACATAACACATGAGTGATTGAAGATAAAAAAAAGTAAAATTGATTACATTACATATTATCTCGTAATGCCTTTTATCATCTTCTGTCAATTCAGCTGATGCTCAATAAATTATATTGCTGTTCACAACATTTTACACCTTACATCTCTCTGACATATACGTTATTCTCTGGTTAGCTACACAACAATAATATGTTACACATATAACTGACAAGTCTTTTAATTTTTATCACTGGGAAAATGCCTACATCAAAAAACCTGTATATCTTCTCAAGACTCAGAGTTTACAAATAAAATCATATTTTTTCAATAATTAAACCGCTTTACCTAAACTATTACAAGTTAATGTTTGCCTGTCGTGTTTTTTCATCTTGTAACATCGATTAAGCTAACATCTTATTTCAGTTGTAAAAGTAATGTCATCGTTATATAATGGAACATACTATACTTGTATTTAGAGGAGCCTAGCATTTTTATGACCCCTCTGAACAAATCCCATATACTAGACATTGCCAGGGAGAATAGATCTCTATAAATTAGTTTAATGAAATAGAATTCAAATGAGAATGGTGGTCATCGACTTTTTCATAAATTTACGACACAACTCAAGAATCAAATAGTTATACAACAACGTCAACTGCTGCCCACGACAGAAGGAGTTAGACGCAGAGCTTTCAAACATAAATAAATATTTATTTCTGGATTACTGATTCAGTTTTCACTCTAATAGCAATGGATACTTCAGAAGTAATGTTGCTTGTTCAATTACGAACCGTCATAAAAGTGGCTGAATTTAAACAAAATCGTGTTGTTTTTGTCATTTGGATCATAAAACATATTTTAATAATGGAGAAAACTATAAAATAAATTTACTAAAAACGTATTTTGGAAAAAGCAAATGAAGAACTTCGAGACACGGAGTGGCTTTTAGATGGCCTCTCACTTGTAACCGTTCGATCAAAACATATTCGCCACTGTTGATACGTAAAATAGAATAGCCATGAAATAGGTGTGTATATCATTTTGAAGAGGGTTATTTAATGAAAAATGAAATAATGAAATACATCTCTGACAATAAGAAAAGATTACTCAGGTACAAGATGAGAGGAAAAAGAGAAGTAATTTTAGGGTCCGCGGGAAAGTGGGTGTACCCGTATTACGCGGTTTCTTAGAACCGGTACATTTTCTCAAATTTGAATTTAATTTCTGATCGACTAACAGTATCTGAGTGATGCAGGTCACAACGGACGCCATATGAGAGTTTTCTGTAGTTGCAGATTGCAAGCCGTCAATCGGACTTCAATACCATTTCGTCGAGGTTTAACGTAGAGCTCGAGCGAAATATTGATCACGTTTAACATTGCTTAACTTCGGTGATCTTATGAGAACCGGTGTATTAAGGGAATGTTCGGCGAAAATACTTAATTAGAAAAGTAAGTTTTTTTTAAAATAAGGATTTCATGAAAAATACGTTTCCTCCTTGAATGCTTTTGGAACCATCGAGTTTTTAAAGAAAAGTGTTAGTTTATATTTGGTTGCAGTTAGAACTACCATAATGGGAATCAAGAGAAAGTCCATTTTATCTCAAAAGATATTACATGTACTCGCTATCTCACGGAACTTCTTTAAAACAGTCTAACATTATAGCACGTTTTAGATTAAGTATTTATTGGAATAAATGCTTCCTTTGTTGAAACTTTCCAAGTGTAAGACATGTTCCAAACGTAGACGGAAACACGTATTCGTAGCGAAATAATCACCCCGCCCAATTTCACTCAGTATAAACAGTCAACTAAATAAAAGAGTAAATATAAAATAAGTTACAGCTGGAATAAAAGGTAATGACACGAATGGTGTGTAGGTTTACGGTATTGTTTTTTTCTAAGTTCTACTTATTTGCACAACTGTTGTTCGTGTGAAACACACCGAAAAGTAAAGAATAAAGGTGTATTAAAGATATTAACTAAACGTAGAGAACAAGAGTGAAAAATGACGGTCTGAATAAATAGTATAAAACATGGATAAACTAGAATAACTCTGATCTGTTCCTCATTCATTCAACTCAAGTTAGACTTTTGTGAATAAAGAAAGGTGAGTTTGCAAAGTCAGTTAAATTTTAAAATAAAAAGGTAAACTTTAAAAAAAATTATTTTGCTCGGTATATCTCCTTCCCTTCTCTCACACTCGTTATTACTCCTGTTTCACTCCAGTTATTGGTCAAATTTTATTAATATATGTGATGATATACATTATGTTTTATAATAGACTATTTCAATAGTCTGTTTTATAGATAATTGTATTACTTTTGACGGTTTATAAACACAGAATGATGAAGAGAGAATGACGGAATCGAGGGTGATATGCACTCTATAATATAAGACCAGGGATCACAAACATAAACTAAGAGGGAATGCGACGTACCACAATTGTAGGAGAGTGTTACGCTTCAATTTTGATGAAATTAAGGTAAGCTATGAAACTCAAGAGGCGAGGCAAGATCAGCAAAGGTATCCTCCTCCTGCAGGACAACGCTCCGGTCTACAACTCGCATGTCGCTAGATCATAAACATGGGCGCGTGGCTATGAAATTCTACCCCATCCCCCTTAGTCTCCTGACCTTGCACCTTCTGACTTCATCTCTTACTAGCCACGAAGTTGTTCTGAAAGAAAAGCGATTCCCATATGATGCAGTCTTGATTTCTAAAGTTACGACGTGGTTGGAGGACCAACCTGTGGTGTGCTACAAAAACGGTGTCACGAGCTGCATCAAACGATGGGAGAAATGCATAACTCTGGGTGGCTCCTATGTAGAGACAGACTAATATATGTGCCAATTTTCATTAACCTACTGCTATGTGAAATGAGTCAGAAGCATTACTTATTGAAGTCACCCCGTAGATAAATATCTTAGAATTCAGTTACATTTTCGTAAAGATCGATCGGTATTTCTAAAATAGAGTTAATAGCGTTGCTGACGATGGAGTTGCCAATGCCGGGGTCAAATTGAACCAGATCTGTTAGGTTGAATTACGTACGAATAAAATTGATTAACTTCAATTAAATACAAATTTGAGAAGAAATAAACAAAGTATGCTTCAGTTGTCATGTACAGAAATAAATTCACACAGAAGAGTATAGAGTAGCCCAGAATCTGTTGAATTCTGCCATGAATTGTTGCGTTGTTAGCTGATTGATTACACCTAACAATCATGTGTAAGTGTACTTTGACAACATGTGCCTATGGTCAATCGATATCACTGCTCATAAGATGGTATTTACGAACAGCGGAAAAGCAATAACAATTCATCGGAAGTCATAAACTTTTATCTGTGCCGATCATAAAATGAAGCCAGCCGATCCTGTGCTAAGTCATTTTGTATGTACGGATAACATGGCATTTGTGTAATTTTAGGTGATTAAGAAATATATATATATATATATATATATATATATATATATATATACTGTATAAGCATGGAAAACCTTAGTTCGATTAGGGACCTACATTTTTAACTAAAAACACCCCAATTCACAGAAACAAGAAATGCTGTAAATCATAAGAAGATACATCTCAGAGGTTTTAGATGCGGGTTGATAATTTGTATGAGTTTAGGTTATTCGGTTTACAATTCTCATCTTGGTTATTGTATTTGTATTTTCGAACTTGTGAATTTTCGAACATGTATTTTAATATACGACAGTCGATTGTTTTTATTCTGTCACCCATGAGAGCGTCGACGTGTTAATATATATTATGCTTTATTATAATCGAGTGTCATTCCACCTCTTAGAATTGATTGTAAAACATGCTCTTTATCATTACGCCGTATGTTCATGTGAATGGTTCACTAAGTATATGAAAATAAGAGTTTCACATCTAAATGCTGGCTGAGTACAATCTATTCATCTATAAGGGTAGATGGGGACGTGCATTTGTCGCCCAACCTTAAAGTTCTTCTTAGAATAACTTGTGAAGAATAAACTACGATAAAAAGTTAAACCATATAATAGCTAGAACACGAGGAGAGGTGATGGCACTGATTTCAACGCTGATGTTGTCGTACGCTTCCCAGGCTGAACTGGTTAACACAAACGCCGTCCGTGTGAAAGAAATACGAAAAGCAAATAGTGGTCATTTAGCCATTAGATTTGCGATATGGGCGTGGGATGATATTTGGATGGGTGTTTCGCCTTTCCTATTGAATTATACTTATGTGTTCTGGCGTCTACATTGATGTACTTAATATATCATATAGGCCATAATTTGACATTTCTACCTGTTGATGAAAATGGAAGAAAACACACACACAAATGCACACACACACAAACACCCCCCCACACACACATATATATATATATATATATATATACATATTAGTAATTCATGTATCCACATAAAATTTTATAAGGAAATATAATTTTTTATGTATTAATTTTTAGTATTTACTCCAACAATGCTCGATACGTAAGAAAAGCTAGGTAGTAAGCTATGAAAATATATTTATGGTAATTGAGCTACACAGAGGCTCCCTCGTTTCATCCCCGGGGATGAAACGCGGTAGCCTCTGTGTAGCTTAATTGCCATACATATATTCACATAGCTTACTATATATATATATATATATATATATATATATATATATATATATATATATATATATATATATATATATTCTTAAAATGATACACATTTTCAGATTGGACGAATAAAGAATGGCCATATAGATAAATATAAAAGAATGTAAAGTTATAGATGTTATTTTAACATAGACATATATTATTCGAGCTGTTCTTCATTCTCAATTGAAAAATGTATTCTTATATGAGAAATAAATTAAAATAAAACCGTTGAGAATAACAGGAACTGTGTGGAGCCTTCATTCTTTGTCTGAGAGAGCAAGCCAGTTTATATATATATATATATATATATATATATATATATATATATATATATATATATATATATATATATATATGTATGTATAATATTGTTATTTTATTTAAACCACGTGAAATGTTTGGAAGGATAGATTCACTGTAAAAGGGGATAACTCTTCATTATCGGGTATGTAACCCAACTAAATGAAAAACACAAGGTTGATTCAAATATTGTCACAAAGGCACAGAAAGCGGGAGTAACCATTTCTCAGGGATGCAGATCAGAACAAAAGGTGAGGAAAGTCCGATAAGACAGACAAATTATATGTCTTCTTTGTTCGGATTTGAAACCGAGGTACCGGTGTTTTTCTGATCTTTATTAATACCTATATAAATAAATATTGCACTCAATTTTTAAAAAATGTTCTTGATAAGCCAGCACCCTGCTGGGATTATCTCCGCCGATTTATTGTTATGTATGTATGTACATGATATACACGTAAACTGATTAACCGAGTATTTTTAATTTTGGAACGAGGGAAACAGTGTAGTAAGCTGGTCATATTAATTAATCTAGTTCCAGGCAAAGTAAATACAGGGTGGAACTCTTTGTAAAATTTCAGATACCTCCGATGTGCAATTATAATAATTAAAAAATATAATAAATAATTCGTTAATGTTAGTTACTTTAGCATTTAGTAGCATAATATGAGTATATCATCACGTTTTAAAATTCGAATAACTCAGATTTGTACTGAATATGATTTTTAGTCATTGAACCCAAATTAAACAGAATCTCTTTCATTTCAGTCTCTTTTTTAGGCTCATCAAGCTCAAGTCTGACGTCTATAGATTTTCTTAACTCGAAATGATTTAATGCATTTTGATAAAAATTAGAATGAGTTTTCTAGACATAAGGTTTATTATAATTATATATTGATTTTTATCTCCGTAAAAGTGGTGTAAAACTATATATATATATATAAATATATATATATATATATATATATATATATATATATATATATATATATATATATACGTATATGTATTGCACATTATCACACATGCATCCGTTAGTTAAATGTTAAACACTATATAAATATAGAATTATCCACACGATGACGTAACGAATTGTACACAGAATAACGGTCTGAACATTGATATAAACTTAAAGTTGAGAGTTTGTCCGAGGTTTTTCCAAACAATTGAAAAATGGTATCCCCTGAGATTGAGAAGGCTATCTCGTGACGGATAGGCTCTGCTACGCACGTCATATATGGTCCGACTGAAATGTGTCTGCGACGTGCGACACGTACGACTTACACAGTGCACGTCTACAGATGGAGCCTTCGAAAACAGACATCGTAAAGTTGTTTCCGCCAAACCGATCGCTTAGAAGACGTCGTTTCACTTTTAACTACATTCAGTCTAATGGCATGGAAAAATGTTCATAGACAGAGGAGAACAAATATCTTTTTAAAATCAATAAAATGGTATTTATTCTAACGTTATTTTTCATTAAATCAAGTGATTTTATATTTCCATTATTTTGTGTACATTTTCCCTACTTTATATCACGCAGTGCACATTATTTATTATTATTATTATTATTATTATTATTATTATTATTATTATTATTATTATTAGTAGTAGTAGTAGTAGTAGTAGTAGTAGTAGTAGTATTATGATTATCATTATTAGTATTTTATTATTAGTAGTAGTATTGTTATTATTATTGTTATTAGTATTATTATGATTATTATTATTGTTATTATTATTATGATTATTATTATTATTATCATTATTATTATTATTATTACTATTATCAAACTCATTATTATCATCATCATCATCATCACCATAATAATAATGATTATAATGATAATAATAGTAATGATAATAATAATAATGATAATGATAATAATAATAATGATAATAATAATAATAATGATAATGATAATGATAATGATAATGATAATGATAATGATAATAATAATAATAATAATAATAATAATAATAATAATAATAATAAACATATACAGTGATTGGTATACATTACATTTCGTATTTTCTGTCTAGTATTGTTAATCTCAGAGAGAGAATACTTTCAAAAAACTTAGTTGGTTGAAGTGTGCACATTTATAATGATGTATTGTTATTATTACAATCATTATGATGATTATTATTATTACAGTAATAATATTATCATAAATATCATTATTACTATAATTATTATTATCGTTTTTATTGTTATCATTATTAATACTATTATTACTATCATTTTCATTTTATTTCTATTATTATTATTATTATTATTATTATTATTATTATTATTATTATTATTATCATTATTGCTATAATTATTTGTATTTTTAAACTATTATTGCTATTACTATTTTACTATTATTATTAATAGTATTATTATTTTAATTATTATTATGTTTATTAGTATTATTATTGTTATTTTTATTTTTTTAATTATTATTTTAATTATCATAAACATATGCAACACCTGTTTATATTACATTTCCTATGCTCCATCTCGTATTGGCAATCACAGAGAGAGAATTTTTTTAAAGAAACTATTATTTGTTTAAAGTATGCAACTTTTGCAATGTCATTATTTTTCAAAGTTATTCCAGCTTCCTTCAAATAACTTAAGCGTGTTGGCGATCAATCCACTCGCCTAGATTAGTATGGGAATCAACTTAATTGACTTTGGTCTCGTCTGACTATTTCAACTCTGAGTCTCGAATAATTGTCGATTTTCTAAAAACTCCTTTATCTTAGCAGTGTGATCACAATGTTTCACAATAGCAATACGATTGGCACATGCAATAATGGTTGTCAATGACAATGCATTGAAACTACCTTCGCTCACTGATGTTATCGATATGTTTGTATTTTAAGCTTTGCATTTTCAGTGAACTTTTACGACTTACGACGGTGTATCTTATCATACTGCGAATATACATTACGAGCCGAAGTATTCGTTTCTTCTGCGCGTCAGTTGAAATGTTCTTCCAATTTAAATCGCTTCAAATAATAATTTAAAAGTCAATTATTTAGGTGTGTGCTTCTGATCGATATCAGCTCAGAACTAACTGTAACGTTAGAGCAAATAACAATTGTCTAATGTGAGATTCGAACCCTGAAAGATGGTATAACAATTAGAACTAAAAACGAACGTTTATCTGCACAACACCACGAAACTATTTCGTTTTGTTTATCTACTTGTTGTTTGATCGGCGAATAATAGAAACTATTTAACTGGAAATGGAACGTGACAGTTGCGGAAAATCTGTTCCTAGTTGTATTTTACGTACTTTTATTTTTTTATAATGTGTGTTAAACATGTTCAAGAACGGCTGGCATCGATTACAACACTGTATCAAAAATGTTGATTTCAAATCTGTAATTAGTTTAGCTTTGAAATTAACTGTTTAAATGTAATCGTTCGACACACGTTCACACATGCAGACAACTTTGATTATACATGTTGATTATAACGCCGATCGTAATCCTTATACGTACTCATCTTTCAATTACATAACTTGCTTCTTCTTGCTTCTTCTTGCTTCTTCTTATTATTCTTCTACTTCTTCTTTTCTTCCTCTTCTTCTTCTTCTTTTTTTCATTCTTATGCTAATTATTGTTATCATTATCATAATTATCTACTCACTAGGAGTTCCCCCACGCGTTATTACCAGTGATAACTGACCGGTGTCTGAGTGATAACACATCTCTTGAAATATCCAGTACTCTCAGCTTTTATCGATAATCGTTGAACATCAGTTTTGTTCTCGTAATAAATGTTTATTGTTGTTAGTGTTGTTAGTTTTCTTTCGCCTTTGTAGTGGCACATGTCTTTTCACGATTCGAGGGTATTGGACCCCACTTAGTAGAGGTATGCCCACTGCTCTCGCTTTTCGGTATTTATATACTAATTGCCCATTCATAACCATTTTGGGTGGCCCCAAACGATGTTGACGACACTATGTTATTGATGGCAGCGAGTAAATGTGTGATTTTGCCATATACTTGGGTAGTTTCAGTTCCATCGGCTTCGTGTACAGTTTTTTTTCTAGTAGTAATTCAATTTCAGTTTAGCTGTGATTGTGCGGTGTCATCTGCTTTTAAGAGTGTTTCAGCATTCGATAATATTTCTTAGTATTTCAGTTGTAAAATGTCCTTCGTCCCGGTGATTGCAAGTATTTTATCCATTATTTTTGAAAAAGGCATCCGTGCCTCTACTATTATAGGTATGTCAATGGTCTTCTACGTAATCTCTATACATTTAACTTCTCTGGTAAGATCCATGTATTTTCTCAATTTGTGTACCTCATTTAAACTGTAACTTTCTGTTTCGAATACATCTACAATTTGTTATGATTTATCCTTCTTGTTTATTATTATCAGGTCCAGTCTTCTTGCTTAAATGAGTTCGTTCGTTTATATTTCTTCATAAAATACGATTTCATGTATTCAATTTTTCCAATAGTGTTTCTGGATTTTGCTTGTCTAAAAGTTCGAAGTGCTTTTGTTTGCAAGGTTCTCCTTGAACCACCATCCCATCCTAGTCACATGTGTTCCGTATTACTTTTCGTATTGTTTGTAGTAGTTACTTACAATGTAATTTTGTCTTTTGCCTCTTTTTCACACTCTATATTCACTATTTCCCTGTTGTTATTCTTTTGGCTTTCATGTAGTTCGTTCTGATATCATTCTATAGTAACGATTCGATTTATCTGTTCAATTGTCATTTTCATAACTATGTTGTTGTGTTTTGTGTGGCATTTATTTAATCAGTTTTATAAATCTTCTATCTGTGGAATAGGATAACGGGCAAACGAACACTCAATACCCTAGCATATTATTATATAGATTATTGTCAGTTAAGAGATCGTTTTAATTTTTAATTCAATTAAGTGTAATACAATTACCATTCCCAGTTCCAAGAGATTGCCCCCTACTAAATATTTCCATATATATTTGATATTTTCGGCGTCCATTCTTACGCCAGTTCCTGGTAAGATAACGCCGTAGAACATGGAACCATCCATGCCATGGTAATAATATATCGGATCCATCCTTGTCATTACGCATGAATAAAGTTTGAAACGTAATGAAATAACAATCCGCTAGCAATTGGGAAACATAAATGTGTGTCTGAACAGACGTATACAAAACATATTAAAAAAAACTATTGCATTTCGTTTTAGCATGTGAAGCCAGCAAAATGTGTTGATATGTACGAAACTGCAAAAGTTCCCCCTGAACAAGTGCAGCCATGCCGGGAAGATTGCTTATGTAATTCATTATATTTCATCGCTACGTCGAACTGCTTTAGATCTTTCAATTAAAACTCACCCTCAAAGGATAGATAATATGTATTTCTGGGAAGTATATATACATATATGGCTAACGGGGTTAACCGTCGTTTGAAAGGGAATAGATGAGTTTAAAAAATTGTCTGCTGCATGTTTCTTTTCAAACATGTTTATCTTACTGTATATTTGTTCAGTAACGTTACATTTGAACACAGTTTTGTTTCTCATCTTTAAATGTTCCAACTGGTTCAATATAATAAAAATGAAAGAAAAATGTAAAAAAAGGTAAAGCCATTAGCAATAAACCTTTCGACTTACTTAATGTTCTATTTTGCACAATTACTTGTAATAATTACATGACGCATTTTTTCCTAATCCCTCGCAAATTATTTTGGCCTCCAAGTGAACGAATGTTATATATTTTTTTCATCATAGCCAGCTCAGCAATATGTAAAGTATGTAAATGTACGTATGTACAGACTGACAACAAAGCGTAGTATCTGTTCGAATTGCAAACTTCATTTATTCTGAGTTCAGTTAGTGAATATAAAATCTGGCTAGATTGAGGACAAATGTAATGTTATTTTAATCAAGTGTGCTGCTTCGTAATGAGCTGAGTTTAATCAATGTTAAAAAATCTATTATTTACGGAACCTGAAATAAACCTAATGCCACTATACTATAGCAGCAGTAATAATTGATATAGATTTAAAAAATAAACATTATAATAAACAAAAGTAAACGTCCAGAAGCCACCAGGAAGTGGAACAAAGCGAAAAAAATATATAAACAAACGATGTTAAGGACTGGAATAGTGAATTGAAAGTTTATCGATTTTAAATGTTAAATATTTGTTTCAAATACTGAGACTAGATATGGTTTAAAGTAAAAAGTAGAAACACTCTAAATAATATATTTAGTTCTGTTGTCTGATAATGTGTTATTTTATTGAATATATGCTTGTGGAGTTCTACTTAAAAGTGCTATTATTAATGGTAGTAGTACTAGCAGGTTTGGTGGTTATATTAGTAGCTGTTCCAGTTTAAGTCGTCCAAGTTCTCTCAACTATCAGAGGTGCCCTTCGTCTTTTGACTTAGTCACGTTCAGTTATTTATTGATACTAATTATATGGGGGAGGGGAAAAAAGAAAATAGCTGGCATAAAAGCTGATAACTTGTAAGGCAACTCCAAAGGGCAGGGGTTGCAAAGGATTTGCACATTACCCTACATTTACAAACGATAAATATAAGCGCAAATACATTAATTAAACAGCTTTATTTTCCACTTTGGAATGTTTAAGTTATTGTTTGTATGTTTTTTTCTTACCAAAAAAAAACAGCCACCTTCATATATTATAGAAAAACATATTTAAAAAAGTTTCAATCTATTGGCCTTATTTTACAAATGGCAAGTTGGTTGTTTGTCACGTCCTGTTCTTTATTTGCCTTACCGATCCATCGAGGGTGATGGGTGAACAATATATATATATATATATATATATATATATATATATATATATATATATATATATATATATATATATACAAAGAAAGTTACTATTCAAAATTTAACATACGATAGTTAATGTTATAAATCCATGGAATAGTTAAAATTCCTTATACGCGGACGTATTAGAATGTATAGGTTCAAATACTGTGGTCCTGCTATTCCTTTGTGGACATTTTGAAAATAATAAATACACACCCCCACCCACACATATATATATATATATATATATTTATATGTATATATGTATATATATATATATATATATATATATATATATATATATCCATATCTATATATATCTATATATATATGTGTATATATATATAAATATATATATACATATATTGGTAGTAAGTTTTTGAAAGGCTGTGGGCAATGCAATTCCGGGTAAGATGCAAATTGAAAGGAAAGGAACAAAAACAATAACAATAAATCGAATAAAAAGGAAAAATAAATAGTAAGTCTTATATCGTATTCGATTTATTGTTATTGTTTTTGTTCCTTTCCTTTCAACTTGCATCTTACCCGGAATTGCATTGCCCACAGCCTTTCAAAAACTTACTACTACTATACCCAGCAATGCTTCAAGCAAACTACCATTCTCTACTATATATATATATATAAATATATATATGCATACATATATATATACATATATATATATATATATATATATATGTATGTGTATATATATGTATATGTATGTATATATATATGTATATATATATGCATATATATATATATATATTTGTATATATGTGCATACATATATATTTATACATATATATGTATATATATATATATGTATTTATATGTATCTCTCTCTCCCTCCCTCTCTCTCTCTCTCTCTCTCTCTCTATATATATATATATATATATATGTATGTATATATATATATACCAGATCCCGTCAGTGATTGAAGACGTGAAGCAATCTCTAGAATGGATATGGCTACGGACAATAGTATGTGTATTCAACCGTATTCGACCGTATTTGAGTGTATTAGGTTAACCTTATTCGATTACCGGTAGTGTTATTTTTTGTACAAGATATACGTTGTGATATACTATCCTCTTTTAAAGACCGTACACTCTTGCTATTATTGCTGTCATAATCTTAAACCACAAGAATTTAAAATACGACCCTATGAAAGATATGGTAAATCAACTACATGAACTGGCAAACAAGCATTCGAAACAAAACACAGTTTTGGAATGTATTCAGTCACGCGCGTGTTTTGTTTTATTCAGTAAATGCATGCATATCACATTGTAAACGAAATAATCTGACTCACATTGACTAAAAAATATCAACTGCAAACGTGGTCCGCTAATCGAATTAACACTACAAAGAAGGAGTTTTCTCTACAAAGTACAAACAAGCATCCAACGCACAGTTTTCATCGTTGAACGTAAATGTGCTCTCACGAACAAGGATTACTGTTGGTTTGTTTTATTTTAAGTAGAACTTAAAGACGTCTTCAAAAAAGGCGTGCCAACGAGGAAAACCTTTTAACGAGAAAATACTTTCCTTGTCTGATTTAAAAATATATATATATCATGAACCGTGCCTCAAATTCCAACTCCGACCATTAACATTACTGACTATATAAGAGAAAAGTTCAATAAAACTAACCAATAATAGTACACTCACTGCTATTAGTTTTTCTAAAAAAGAAAAAAAACACATGTTTGTGTGTCTAGTTCCCATGAGTATTTTCGATATGGAACACTTATTCTAAATCACTAAAATGCTGTATATGACAACAGCATAAAGAGTTGCAGCAAAATATACTGCAACAACAGAAAAGTTTCGAAAGAATTCTGAAACAGACAATCGGTGAAAGAAAAAAAGTTGTTTATGTCGAAGGAATTCGAAATGATTTATCTGAATTTGTATACAAGCCTGATTTTTGAGTTACAATTCCAACATAGTTCAGACGATTTGAAACGATATTTACTAAAAGGTGCTAAGATTGGTAATATGAAGAACAGATAACCTTGTTATTACAGAAAATTGGAACAGATGAAAATACCAGATATACGAACTTGATATTGCCCAGAAACCCTGAGGAAGGTTCATTCGATGAAACTGTAAATATGCAGTCGAATATATCCGACGAACAAAATAGTCTATTCCACACGCGATACAAATGTCTAAACATCGTGAAACCGGATAACCAAGATGTTTTGGCAAACGCAAGCACAGTAAACTCTTGTGTTGAGCAATTCAATGAAATGCCAAAAGATTTATTCAAATGCTTAAGTTTTGTTCCAGGATTAACATCCCCTAAGTATAAAGAAATAAAGTCTAAAATATTTACAGTAGTGGAGCAAGACACGGAAACCACGTTACAAAGAGTGACAGATGAATGTCAGCGTCTCATTAATGTTGAAATAGATAATACTCACATTGAGGAAAGAAGTGTGGCCAACGTACAACGCATGAGCCCCCCCCCCCCCCACACAAAAACCTCCGAAATTCAAAAAGACATGAATATGTGAGACGTGCGGATATAATGAGCACACTAAATATATATGTTAGTATGAGAACAAATTCTGTTGATCTTGCGGAATAAAGGCTCATACATTGTACGTATAAATCGTCGTAAAATCACTTTTTTACTGGATTCTTGCTCAGACACGAGTATTATTGACGAACAAACACAGCGAAATATTTGAAAAAAACAAATTATCTGAAACCAAGAAACTTGGACAAAAGGTTTTCAGGATAAATAAATACATTTTAAAGTAAAATAAAAGTGCGATATTTTATTCTGAAAAAAAACTGCAAAAATAAAAGTATATGTGATTATTAATATGTGAGTATATAAGTATATGTGATCTATGTCCTTTCGGAATTTACTGGATAGTACTGTTAAATTTATTTGTACTCCCAATGAACTCTTTTTGCAGCAAAATAAACAGTGCATTAAAATGAAAATATTTTAAAATGAAATATTCATGAATGAATTGAATAAAGATTATCCCAGAGTTTTCTCTGAAGGTTTGTGTTTATGTACAAAGACAGAAGTCAAGTTTGATATAACTTTTAAAATTTTTATGATTTTTAAACCAAAGAGAAATGCCCGTTTTTCATACTTAGACACAATTAAAAAAGAACGAAATATAGTAGAACAAATGTGAATTATATCTAAGGTAGGCCATGCGGGTTCAGTGTCGCCAACCGTCTCGCCCAAAAGAAACACAAAATATAAGAGTGTGCGCCGATTTTTCAACAGGGTTAAACGACTGCCTGAAGGATCATATTTATCACCTTTCTTAACTCCAACTTAAATGGAAGAAATACTTTTTTCAAAAATCGATCTATCTTACGCATACTTGCAATTTAGAGTTACCGAGGAATGATCAAATTAGTTGTGCAGTAATACACACAATGGAATTTTCAAATTAAATAGGTCCCTTTCGGCTGAAAGATCGCCCCAGCCTTGTTCCAGAAGATTAGTTTCACTATGTTGGCTGGTCTTGAGTTTTCTATCGCCTTCTTAGACGATATTCGAGTCCAAAGCAAGAGGGTTCACCAACCAAAATAACACATCAGAGCTATGTTCGAATTACTAGAATAATTTGATGTCCAATTAAGTCCCGATAAGTGCCAATTCTTCATGGAAAAAATAAATACCTCGGACAAGTGATATACAGTGAAGGCAGGAAAGCATACCCACAGAGGGCCGATGCAATTAAAAATATGCCTAAACCCGACACAGTTGCAAACCTACCATCGTTTATTCAATTGACCCAATATTATGCTACTTACATTCCGAAAATGTACGATTTAAGAGTTCTCCTTTACGAATTATTAAGGAAAGACAACAATGGATATGGTCAAAAGATTGCGAGACGGCTTTCCGGAAAATAAAAAATAGTCTACCTTCAGATCTAGCCTTAACTCATTATAGTTTTGTGAAAGAAATCATCCTTGTGAATCATGCTAGTGAATACGGAGTGGGTGCTGCACTGCTAGACAAATATGAAGAGTGTACTACTAAACCGTTTGTGCACGCTTTGAAGAATCTTCTACCAACTCAGAAAAAGTATAGTCAGATCGAGAAAGAAGCATTATCGATTGCGTTCGAGGTTGAAAAATACCATCGCTTTTTATATGGTAGATCATTTATACTTCAAACAGATCATATTCTGTTAGTTATTATAGATATTTGGATAAAAAAGGCATTATCTACCTACACTGCCAACCTTTTACAGCAATGGTGTGCAACCCTACTGAACTATCATTTTAGGATGGAATACATCGCATCCCATAAACATGCGCAGGTAGATGGGTGGTCAAGATTAATCTCCGAAAATGAAGACATTTTAGAAGAGACGGTTATATCACTACTAAATTAAGAAAAAGAAATCTCAGGTCTATTGTTAAACACTATCAGAAAATTACCTGTAACATTGGAAGAAATAAATGAGGAAGCCGAAAACGATGATTGTATTTTAAAAATAAATGACGTGAGGAGAGTGAACGAAATGAAGAAAAAGGGAACCCAGAGTTGTTCTTTCTCAATATGCGACAACACTTTAATGTACGCATATATAATTGTAATACCCTAATCTCTGCGTAAAGTTATGCTGAAATAATTTCACACCTGTCATCCTGGCAGGTCTCAGATAAAACTACTCATGCGATGCAACATATACTGGCCAGGAATGGACAAGGAAATAACAAGTGTTGTAAAACTATACCAAGGTTGCCGATTGGCTGCAAGGGCGCCTATTGTCAAAACGAATCATCGGCTGGAAACGGAGTTTCCGTGGGCACGTCTACATATAGACTATGCTGGAGCGATTAATGGATAGTATTACTTTATCTGAGGTATTCAAGTGGTGCAAGCACCCTACAACTCCGAACACAATCAGTGCATTGGATGAAATTTTCAATCGTTTCGGAGTCCCCGGACATTGG
The DNA here is from genome assembly GCA_963556195.1 of Sepiola atlantica. Classification (NCBI taxonomy): domain Eukaryota; kingdom Metazoa; phylum Mollusca; class Cephalopoda; order Sepiida; family Sepiolidae; genus Sepiola; species Sepiola atlantica. The sequence goes on along the minus strand of OY744546.1, from coordinate 25,229,919 downwards.
TCAACGACAATGGTACGGCGTTCAAAGGAACGGAATTTAAGGATGGTTGTACTTCCTTGGACATTACTACACCAGTATATCATCCGATCGAACGGTCAAACCGAAAAAAATGTTGACACGTTTAACCGTACCTTAGAAAAAAATCAATACATAGACACAGTAGAAAAATATATCCAGATTTTTTTAGCGATTTATAAAGTGACTCCTAATGGAAACATGACTCGAAGTTGTCCTCTGCGGAACATATGTTCGCAAGAAAAATACGACAGAGTTTCGATAAATTGATATCCTATCCGAAGTAAAAAAAAAGTTGCTAACAAAGATGTAAACATGATAAGGTACACCCTACGGGCTAAAGTATATTTCAAACATTTCTAAGGTGGAAAAAGTTACTAGATGGATAGTATAAGTCAGATTGGCAATGTGGTCTACACCATAAAAAGTTTTTTAAAATCGTGCGTGAAAGACACATTAACTAAATAAGACATACGATATGCTGAAAATAATGAAAAAAGCGAGGAAGAAGTTCCAATGGACATTCTATGTGATGCGTTTGACATGCCACTACCCAATATTGTACACGAACCTATGTATACATCTACTTAGCCAGCCTTACAAGCTGAACAAAATATGTACCGCCCAAAACTGGAAATTACCCAATTCTATTAGTTCGGAATAAAAGAAAGAGCACATATGAAACACCACCAGTGGGGCTCTAGCCCAGAACCTAAAATGAATAAATATTAGAAGCAGTAATTATATATATATATATATATATATATATATATATATATATATATATATATATATATACATATATACATATATATATATACATATACATATATATGTATATACATATATACACATATATATATGTATATATATACGTATATATATACGTATAGAATATATGTATGCGTATATATATGTATATATATATATATATATATATATATATATATATATATATATATATATATTAGTGCGACGAACAGATAGTTGATAATTTAGTCGTTGATCACAGTGAGTTGAATGAGTGCTAGCATTCCGCTGAAATGCCTTTATTCGTAAGTCGTATCTTCTTTACCGGTTGACATATCAAAATGATAAAATATCCTAATTTGCAACAAAAACACCCGTGTAGTTGATCGATTTATGATGTTGGTAAGAGAATTACTCGCTTGTAAATTCCAAATTATTAGCCGATACATAAAAAATGTCTTAATTAATATAAAGTAATCAGATGGTTATAGCATTAAGATTACAAGATGTTAATGAAGTGTTGCTATTATCCCATGTATTCATGAGTATTTTTATACTCGGGAATATAATTAAGACATATAGTTGTAGTAGAAGTTATATAGAAGTGATGTTGAACACATAGATTCAAGATCACTTATCAGATTCTGCCTTAAGGATAGTATCAATAAACTTACAATAAACTATATATACATATATATATATTTATATATATATATATATATATATGTGTATATATATATATATATATGTATATATATATGTATATATATATGTATATATATATATATATATATATATTTATATATATATATATATATATATATATATATATATATGTGAGAGAGAGAAAGGGTAGATATATGAAAATCATAACATGAATAAAATTATAACACTAAATTTACCAATTAAACACATAACATTGTAAATGGGTGGACGTTTTTAAAGTTTTTTTAAGTTCCCTTATGTATTTAATGTTTCACAAGTGTTTGTTTTCTTTATCTGAACAAGCCCCTTTGAACGGCTGAAATGAATTATAACAAACAACTACAATGGATTGATGAGTATTTTCTATGGACATTTATAATTATATCTCTGTAGATTACCTTTAGTTCTCTACTCGGATTCATTGTTCAAAAGACTCCGATAGAATCATATTACATCCAATTCACTGCGATCTCCGATTAACATACGTATGTTTAATAATAATAATAATAATAATAATACTAATATATATATATATATATATATATATATATATATATAAATATAACACTCCAGGTAAAACATCCACAGGGTAGTAATCCGAAGAAGTTCAACCGGGTTTATAAAAACTGTTCAATATCAAATAGAGCTTTATAAAAGATTATTTTTGTTTACACATACATGTACAAAATCTGCGACACTGGCATGTCGATGTTATCGATCAACAGTTTGTATAAACTGAGATCTCATCAGGTAGAGTTAGAATTCGATCTTAACCTAAGATCATATTTGGAGAGAATGAAATGGAGAAAAAGAAGAAGAAGAAAATAAATTTAAAATTTCAAAATTTAGGGAGTCACGTGGTTTGGGACCGTTAAGAATAAAAGTTAAAATCTAAAATATAAAATAAAACAAAATAGAACAAATAAACTAAAGTAAAAAGAGAGATATATAATAAAAAGGGTAGAATGAAGATAGATAGATAGATAGATAGATAGATAGATAGATAGATAGATAGATAGATAGATAGATCAATAGAGCGATAGATAGGTAGATAGGTAGAAAAATGAAATCGTCTCTTTATTATGCAAGTGAATGTGTAAAAAAATCGACAGTTACTTAAGCCTGGGCGAACAACGTATTCTCAAATCAGCTGTAATTTGTAACAGCTTGTATGATTATGAGTGTGTAGACCTGTGTGTGTGTTCTCAAATCAGTTGTAATTGGTAGTATCATATATGTGTATGGGCGTACAGACGCGTGTGATGGGGGAGGCAGGTGGTGTTAATCAATTATGTCACTAATTCCATATTTACACTGTTTAATTTTTTCTATTTATCTATCTATCAATCTATCTTAAAAGTACATATTTAACAAATTTAATAAATTCAAACAGAGAATGTCATAAGATATGGAAACCGTCTTTTAAACCAAGTTTTTTTCAAAAAACAAAATCATCCATTCAGTATGAATTTTTTTTTAAGCTTTGATTTTCATAATTTATTAGACACATTTAGAGAAAGATTATCAATCGTTTATGAAATCTGAAAAAAAGAAGTGTACCTGAGAAGGGGTAAAACGTGCGTGCAATAATTAATCCTCAGATGTATTATAAATATTAAATTATAAATTGTCTAAAAATAAATTAGAGAGTCCAAAAAATCGTGAAAACAGATCGCATTTAATATATGTAAAGTTCAATATATGTAAATTGATTCTGCCTGTAAACGTGTTCTTTACCATTCCCGTGGGTATGATGCAATACGTGCAAAATCATGTATATATATATATATGTATATATATATATATATATATATATATATATATATATATATATATATAACGGGTGGACTCTGATTATAATATTTTCTAAAATACTCCGTCCTCCCACATCTAATGTCATTACATTTTGCGAGTTTGCTTTAAATGCGGAATTGGTCTAAAAACATAATTGTAAATAAATATTAAATATTTTCTATGAAGCTGCTTCTCTCTTCCTTACACATCAGTTTAATTACTAAGAACTTTTTTTCCTTTCCTCATACTATATATATTTGTACACTTTAATGTTCAGTTCTGTTGGTAAGATCCACACTATACTCTTTCTAATATTACACCTCTATTTCCATGTTATTCCTGTTTCTCTCCCCTATGAAAGCTTTTTATAAGTTTTTTTCTGCTCCCCAAATCACCCTTGCGCATATCTCACTCTATACTTTTCCTCCTACCCTCTTATACTGTGCATCCTCTTGCAAGATGTTTACTTAAAAAACCTCCGTACAAAAACCTTAGTCCCTTTCAAACATTTATTTTCTAATGTAATTTCATTTCTATTTCTATTTTATGTTGTATTTTGTCTTCACTTTTATATTTATTCTTATTTACTTTATTTATTTTATTTAATATTTTTCTTTTTGTTTTTTTTTTATCTATATTTGTTTCTTAATCTTTTTATTTTTATTTTATTTCTATTTTTATTTTTATTGTTTTCACTACACTTCTGACAAAAGAATTTTTAGTTTTAATTATTTTTTTCAGAAATTTTAAAGAGTAAATATTTAGAAGTTTTGCGTTGTTTTTTATATGTACCGATGATTTGTTTAACGGTATTATTTTTCCCCATCTATGTTACTAACATATCCATCTGTGATTCTTTCTGTCAGTAGATGTTTCTCTAGAACGAGTTTTCTTGTTTTTTTTTTTAATTTTCTGTAAGATGTCTTGCTATCGAAGCGTATTAAGGAACGTTTTGGACAAACTTTATGAAATTCTAAACTAAAATAAAGTATTCCTAAGTTTTTTTGGAAACGATCGTATGCCGTAATGGACTTGATGTGCTAATGCTTGGAATAATAGTAATATTTTGACTCACCAAATAATTAAATATATATATATATATATATATATATATATAGAGAGAGAGAGAGAGAGAGAGAGAGAAGAAGAGAGAGAAAGAGAGAGAGAGAGGTATATGGATATATATATATATATATATATATATATATATATATATATATATGGAGAGAGAGAGAGAGAGAGAGAGAGATAAATACCACCAGAAGAATACGAGAAAATAACTATTCAATGATGATTCATTTGTTAGAAAATAGTAGATTTCTTTCATATTATTATAGTTGCATTTACTTCCAAATAAAAAGAAAAGTAAGAAGAATTGTTATTATTCACAATATTTTCCGAGGCAAGTGTGCTAAGGGCTGGGGAATGAAATCCAAGTAAAGGTAATTCTCTCGAAAGTACTGTTTGACGATTCTTCAAGTGCCTGATTACCATGCATGATACTAAATTACATTTGTTGCGTTTTACATAGATTGATAGATAAATATATATATATATATATATATATATATATATATATATATAGAGAGAGAGAGAGAGAGAGAGCGAGAGAGCGAGAGAGAGAGATAGTCAAACGAGAGGGAGCTACCTTAAATGTCCCTATATATATATATATATATATATATATATATATATATATATATATATATATATACGGATGGTTTCATGTTATACAAATGCACACATTGCGACATTGGTGTATAGATAACTTAGTGTTAATTAGGAGGTATAGATAGACAAGTATATATTAATATATATATATATATATATAGATCTTTCACTTAATATTAGTCCAATAAAAAAGCTCGATGATACTCGATTACAGGATACATAACATTTATATGTTTTTTGAGGTTTAACAACACATTTCGTTCAAGAAATCATTCATCACAACATAATACTGATTCCTTTCATAGTTTATTTATTTTTCAGATTGTTCAAAGTTAAATAGTTTTTCATATATATATATATATATATATATATACATATATATGTCGGTAAGTATAAACATATTTATTCAAGTAACTTGTTTTTATGTAGTGCTATCTTGTGACATGTTCACTTCCTTTAAACGTGATCTAAATGTTCCGCCTGCGCCAAACACACCCTCTGTCAAGATTAAGCCCTGAAAACCTTTTAACATAGACGTCAAGACCAATGGAAACACAGCGATCGTAAGGTGTGACTTCTGAATCAAGCAAACGTTAGTCTAATTTGATTATTTTCTGAAGAAAAATAATTGAATAACGAAGAAGAACTCGGTTTTATTAAATCAATTCCGAACGAAAATGGCTACAAATATTTGCCTTTTTACTAAAACTGTTTTTGGAAATTCCCCAAGACGAATTGTGCACACACAGCTCGGCTTATGTTCGACATTTTCTTAATTTACCTACCAGCGTGGCTATCTATCTATATATCTATCTATATCTATATCTATATATATATATATATATATATATATATATATATATATATATATATATATATATATATATTCATCTTTGCATGTTATATATTGACATTCCTATATATTTTATAATGCTTATTTTTCTGAAACTGTACTGTCAAGGCAGATTGCAATTAATTCAATGTAAGAACCAATTAAATTTATTAACTAATGAAGTAATATATTTTTAAAATTATGTTGCTGATCTAGCATTCACTATTTGTTACCTTTATGTATAGTTCTTTTTTTTTATTTCAGTCAGTTCATATGTACGCATATATGTCAATCTGTGACTACAACTTGGTTCTCTTTATTCACTTTTCTCTCTCTTTCTCTCTCCATCTCTCTTTCTAATATTCCTCTGATTGTTTTAATGTTTACTAATGAAGATTAAACATCAATAAATAAATATTATCTAAATTTGAGTTTTTAATATATTTAATGAGACATAGTCTTTAAACGATATCATCTTTGAAAATTGAAATATTTCAGATTTACATTAAATTTAATCGATATAATGAGAAACCAATTATTCCGTTTGTTGTTAGAATAAAAACAATATATGGAATTTTGATCAAAATTAAGACAATTATTCTAGAAATAATTTTTATGATATTATATCTTGATTTTCATTTTCGTAAGATACATAAACATAATGCTGAACTGTTCTTTCCGAATAATCTGATTAACTCATACTGAGCCATGTATTCATCTAATATATATATATATATATATATATATATATATATATATATATATATATATATATATATATATATATATGAAGTAGTATGTTTTTAAAAGGTTGTGGGCAATGAACATTCCGAGTAGGATGTACGCTGGAAGGACCAAAAATAATAAATCGAATACGAAATAGAACTTACTATTTATTTTTTCTTAACATCTTACATTACAGCAAGTGTTGTGTTAGCTGGTTGTGTGTTGTTTCGATGATTATTAAAAATAATTTATTTAATATTTGGGCTGCTTTTGGGGAAATATTAAATAAATTATTTTTGACTTTGTCAAAAATAATAAACAGCAGAGTAAAACACCGTCTGTGCAGAGAATCTACCAAATGTAACAAAATGGATGCCAGAAGACAGGATACAGCGTAAGAGCAAACCAGTCCCGCAGAGAATAGAAATTCATAAGTTTTAAAGTTATGGTATATATATATATATATATAAATGTGGTGTTTAAAAATATATGTGTAATATTGGATAAATGTTTTACTTGATTAACTGTTAGTTTTGATAATATATATTGTTTTGTTTATTTATGTTTTATTTATTTTATATTTGTTTATGTGTGCTGTTTTATTTTCGAATTTGTTAGTATTTTAATTTGTTTTTAATATAAAGTAAATTAATTAACTCTCATTTTAAATATTCTAGATTTTATTAAATTTATTGATCATCATATATTCAAAAAGTATTATTAATTGTGAGTTTCATCAAATTATCGAATGACTTGCACGACATTTTTCTCTATATTATCAGCCTGATGAAGTCTTATAAATAAAGACGAAACGTTGATGTACACATAAAAAACATCCATTTTTTGGTTTTCCTTTTTCATTTTCCCATATATATAAGTATATATATATATATATATATATATATATATATATATATATATATATATATATATATATAACAAGCTAACGAAATAAAAAATCTAACACCTCTCTTCTTACTTTAAATTGACTTAAAAGAAAAACTGATAGATATTTAAATCAGTATACGTTTGTGTTAATCCCAGTGGCAACGCAATAATAACACCACAACATTTTCAGGTGTTAGTTTGTTTTCCCAAAGTATAACACATGAAAACAGCGAAAATCAATAGTTATTTTCTGGTTGAAAAAAGTCACCAATGTTTGAATATGCTAGCTGTATATCTACTGGGACGCTTCAAAGCCGGTAAAAAAGTGTCTTAAATACCATTCTTTAGTTTACATCATTACTTATATATTTATTCTAGAAAACTTAAGATAGAAATACAATTAAACGATGGTTTAAAAATATTTTTAAAACCGTGCTACCATAATGACATCATGGCACGGTTGCTAAGTGGTTTACGACGCGGAGTGATGACCTAAATGGACCAGGTTCGAATCTAGTTAGTTACACATAAACACTTTAATCAAAACCCACCAATGACCTTGTGTTTACCCTGGAAAGGAGTTAAATAGAATACTTGCACTTTCAACTTACTTATAGTTGTGCCTATCGTTTTCAACTTCCTTCCTAGATGACAACACCGGATATCAATAATTATTAATTCCTATCTTTCTCTGTCTATTTTTGTGTCAATCTCTTTTTTTCTTTCCACTTTTTATGTGTGTTTTTATCATTTTTATCATGGTTTTGCTTTTTCCGTTTGTGCTGAAAATATCAAAACCCACGCGTTATATGTTTTAAAACGTAGGTCATTCTCAATCACACGTGTTTTTCTTCTATTACTGTATCTTGCTTAATTTCTTCATGGGTACATCTCTTAATCTTATATTCGTATGTGGTTCCTTGCATTGCATCTTTATTACGCTTTACCGTAATCTCCATAGTTCCTCCAATTATCTTAACGATTATTAATTGTCATTTCTATCATACTTTTATTTTTCTGTTTTTTTTTTAATTTTTCTCTTCGCTTCCTACCCTTTCTCTCTCTCTCTCTGCCTCCCTCTGTATATATATATATATATATATATAGAGAGAGAGAGATAGATATATATAGATATATATAAGAATATAAATAGATAAGTACATATATATATATATATATATATATATATATATATATATATATATATATATATCAATTTCTAATGTATTTGTTCCTTCTGTAACCGACAGTCTCTCTGATTGAAGACAATAGTAAATATTGTTTCGTATTTGTTTAATTTAGTTTAGACACGGTGAGCAAGTTTCCGGGTCTCCGGTGTAATTCGTGTAATATGGATCCTAGAGTACTTTATCGGCCGTATAAAGTGCTATTAATCTTCGCAATTTTATTCAGGAGTTTTTTTTTTCTCACTATGATGATTGCGAAGATAGAACCGCTTGAGATAACTGAAAAAATACTCTCGTAGCTATGCTTTCAAACTTACCAACCGGAAGCTAATATATCATGCATATTTACGCATATATATTTATCTACCATATACATTTACATATAGATATTTATCTATCATATATATATATATAACTATTAACTCCTATATATACATATATATGTATGAATATATATTACGTTATCATATATTTACGCATATATGTATTCATGTGGTTCATCAATTTTGGTGTACTGTCACCATGTAACAATATCACATGTTCTGCGATTGATCTGTCAGCCCAACCCGGAGTGTCTTAGTATTGATGGGTAAGAACATGGCTAAAGCCAATCCAATTGAGTGTATATAACAAGAGCGAATTCGGATCTCAAAGTCACGCTAGTATATATATATATATATATATATATATATATATATATATATATATATATATATATATATACATGTATATATATTTATATAAATTACATCAGGCAACTATTGACAAAGGTTGTAGTAGCAGGACACTTTTTTTGAGAATAAGTATGTTTTAATGTGGCTTAAAAATAAAACATACACATATATGTACGATTTATTTTTTAAATTTTATGTTTTATTATATATATATATATATATATATATATATAAATGTTTTTTTAAGCCATATAACATTGGCCTAATGGTTAGTTGTATTGGCTATATTTAGTCTAATTTAGATGCAGGGAAATTTAACTAAGAGAAGTACAAACCCTCCGGGAATATTCAGATATTTCTGAATTTTCGAAAATGTTCAGGATATATTTCAGACATCAAGTAATACATATTGTCGAATTTTAAATTAGTTTGAAGTATTTGAAAATACTGTTCACGGAAAAAATTCGGCTCAGGAACCCGTTGTAAAATACAAATATTTGAGGTTTACATTGAATTGCATCTATAGTCATAAGACATCAATTAACTAATTTTCCTTACATTTTTACTTTGTTTTCAAGACAAATAAAGCTCTCACTAAAGTTTAAGATGTATTTCTATTATTAAAAGCATTTCATGGATGTTCATAAGAATGTGAATAAGAATTCGAGACATAAGGTTTAGTATGTTGTATATTGATTTTAATTTAGGTAAAGTCGTGCAAAATGTTCATTTAATCCGTCATTGGAATGGTACTCTTCTAGTCTTTCCGACTCTCTCTCCCTCTTTTTCTCTGTCTCTGTCCCTCTCTCTCTCTCTTACTCTCTCTTTATATATATATAATCTATTTTAAAACTATATGTTACATATTTCAGAAATATTCCGAGGTGTTATCTTATATGCTATGCATATATATATATATATATATATATATATATATATATATATATATATATATATATATATATATCTGACCGCAATAGTATAAGCTAACGATTGACGTTTAGGTTGTTAGAGTTGTAATGATCGTTGCTGACAGCGGCTACTTTTCTCTTAATGAGTCTGTCACATCCTGTCTTTGCCACTGGCAGTAGAATTGGCCCTCTCTAATCCGGATTGTTTATTAAATGGACAACCGTCGAACAGCCAGACAACGTGTAGCACACGAGGTTGGCAGAGATACCAGACACGGTTGAGGTAAGATTACGGTTAGAGTTACGCTTTGCTGAGATTAGACTAATGAACTTGACTACCATTATCGCTTAAACAGGGCGCGGTCGACAATGCCGTTTCTCGTATGAGCGTAGGTGAAAATTAGTTGAATCTGCGGAGTCCAAGACAATGATTTAAAAAAAGAGAAAGTCATGATTCAAATGAAAAGAAAATGGAGGATTAATTTAAGAAAGAAGAACAATAAGAAGTGCAACAAGGCATTCATCTATAAAATGTTACCAACACGTTTGCAGAATAGCACATGTTCTAATTGGGTGGGGTTAGATAGAAGTTGGCTACTGCCATCTTGGTGTATTCATTTAACAGGTTTCAGTCATCAAAATACCACATTCACTCTATGCGTAAAACCTAACTAACATTATCCCCAATACTTTGGCGTTTTATACTTACAAACAAATGCATGTACACATCTATCGGTTATATAGTGCGGGTGCTAAAAAACAGAGATTTCTGAAAATAAAATGCTAAGTGTAGTGGTTAGTAGGACACTCCTATCGCTAACTCTATCTAGGTATGAACTGCTCATTGTTTTTCTGCGTTGTTTCAAGAGCTGAAAACAAGCTAGAAAGCTAAGGTACAGGGTGACGAGACCACAAATACAGCAACATTAATCAATTCATGGGTTGATGTAAGAAAACGAGGAAGGAATAAAGGAATTCGAGACAGGCCTCGTTTTGCTTCGACAGACAGTGGATACCCCCTGCAAAATGGTTTTATGTGAAAGGTTTAAGTGAAGTAAGGGTTGCACAACTCAAACCCCATGTTTCCCTAATCTATATTATATCATGTGGCAACAAATAATATGTGTATGCTATTAACTCACGGCTTCTTTTCAAGGACAAAAGCCACTAGAAGATAAAGATTAATTCGTTGGCTATTGAAATGGTGAGACAAACATCTTTAGGATTGAAGACGATGGTATAAACGTGACAGAATTCGCTTTTTAAGAGGACGGGTCAATAAGCAATTTTAAACATTTTACTTGAAACCGACCGTGTTGTATCAGCAGGGAAACAACTCGTGTTATGTTGTTCTTGAAAAGAAACGCTACTCATGAAAGTTTGGTTTCTTCAAGTGCACTGACGAAGAAAGGAATCTTTAGTACGACTTAAAGGAACATGATAAGCAGGTAAAAACTTGAGTCATTTTTAAATGTTTCATTCTCGTAACTCCTGTTTACTTACCTCCCCATAAGTGCAGAGATCGACACAATATCGGGTGTTAATTGAGTGAAAAATATAGTTTCCACAAAATTGGCACTCTTGAGAAGGATAAAAATAAACATTTCTTTCAGTCAAGAAGGATTACTCCTTCACTGATTCAGGAAAGAAAAGATGAAGTGTAGTTAATACTACACTTTCCTTCGAGCCACAAGGCCAACGATTCAAAGTCTAGCTGCACAAGTAAGGCTTCATAGGCTAGTTTTCCGTTCTAGTTAATCGATAGCTGAAGGAAGATTAGATGGATACATATCTTTCGTAAACGTATCAAGTAAAACGATGTAGTAACCAGATCTCGAAACCGACAGGACGAGACGATAGTTCGCACATTTCACTATTAACCCACTCTACTTACAATAAGAGATAATGCTAGGCTTACAGTGGAGAAATATTATTAGAATGCGTATTACAAATATTTGCGACAAAAGGAAGGATGTTATTTTAAGATAAACGTATACTCTTTAAAATGCATACCTTTAACCTGAGGGTTTAGCGATGAAATTTAAATTTAAATCTTAAACCTATATTCACACTGAACTATTTTGAAACTATTAATACTTGTTTTCTGCCAGCTCAATAATGAAAACAACCAAGGTGGAAATTGCACGTGGTCATTCACAAAAAAAGAAAACTCGTTTTCGATTGGTTGTTTTCCAACACCCGAATGAGGTGCTTAATAATTGTCCATAATAAGTAAACGCCACTTTCTACTAGCGTCTCAAGATATAGGGAACGTATCATAGATCAATCATCTATAATAGAACGACCGAAGGAAAATGCACTACGGATTATGCCTTCCAGCGACCCAATTAGATGCCTAGGTTTATATCTGCTGCAGCAAGTTAAGGCACAAGTTCAGAAAGCGGGAACACCATATCCCCCCGAGATATGCATTCTGTTTTGGTATGAAAATAGCCGAGAACGGACTTGGTCATATATCTTCAGTAGAATGATATTGGACGATCGGCAATAAATAATAGCTAAGGCCTTAAACAAGAATGACGCCTGATCAGATACATCTTTCAGGATGAAACCGATACATACATCATTTCGACAAAGAAGTGTCTGGCGGTCCACGTCAGCCTTAGTTAAACTTTTATTGTAAACAATGCATTGTTAATAAATTATATACGATGTATTCTTAATAAATTGTTCGAAGTAGCAGTGACTGTGGTTTACGTATATACTCTCTATTTAACAAAATCTCCAGTCTGAAGTCTCTTTCAATTAATCAAAAAGACAATTAACCCCGAATTCCACGGCGTACTATAAAAACGCAAACACACAAGGCTTTCTACTTTCTCTCTGTTTCAGTATTTTTCGGCCAACTCCGATGCACATGAGTACGCCCTTAAATATTACGACTCCTTGCCGAGGGGCATAAATAGATGCAATTACTCACTTTTTAACGGCTTACTAGAGAGAACGCCAGCATATACACACTGTTAATCGAATACTGTCGCGCACATGCAAATAAATACATTTTCTAAATAGCCAAAACAGGAACACAACCACACACATATTCATTCTTATTCTATGAATAAACACATAAATGCACGCGGCGCCAGCCGACACCAATAGCTGAACTCCATTTGTCGTTACAAACTCAACACATCTGTTTTCAACAGAATGTTCTTGGGACACTTTTGAAATAAACATTATTTACCTAACTTTATTTTAGTTTCAATAAAACTTGTCCATACTAAATAATTATATCATGGTTTATTTCAAATTAAATTTGCAACATATCAGGGGAATTATTTAAAATGTTTATATACGTCACTAACGCAAATAAAAAAAAACCTTGTTTGCAACTAATCTTTATAGACGGCTATCGTAAACGAATACATGTGTACGGGTATTTTTAATGAGTCCGTCTAGACGACTGATATAACCAATAGATTTAGCTGGCTAGTCTAAAGAATGATTATACACAAACGCTTGAAACGGTAAGTTCTAGAAGTGCCCATTTCTAAACGCCCAATGTAAACATATTTAATCTGGACGGCTATTGTAAACGTATCATTTCTCTGCAGCCATTATAAAAGATTAGTCACAAGATATTAAAGAATGTATATCCTCAATATTTGCTTATTTGTAGTCGTTCTCCATAATCCGGTCTATCTGGAAGCTCTAAATTATCGGATCAGTTTCAGGATGAAATTTGATCTGACGAAAGAGGAAAATGTTCCAATGAATGAATCACGCGAGCTATAATAAAATTGAAAAAATAAATCAATTGTTATCCTATTAAAAAGTGATTGTGTTTTTTCTTGTGTGTACCCAAATAGAAACATGAAATAAAAATAAATATTACGAAACAGTAATTTTACGATGATAATACACGAGTTTGAATCTCAAATCAGTGTAAATATTTTTTCAACCGGATACGTATTTTTAACAAAAAAATATGCATAATAACATGACTAAACATGAGTATTATTTCAACTGCGTGTACAGTTTTATTATAATATTACGGTCGTGTAAAGGCTTTAAGGATGGATACACGTCTTACAAATGTAAAAAAAGTTAACATATTATTATGAGATACACAAATTACACAAATATTTTAAGTAAGTTAAATTTTCTTTGATAATCCGAAAAAAAGAAATTGAGGATATTCGGCATTAATATGAAGCGAATTCTTTTCTGGCTTATACTCATAATTGCTAATGATTTGTGTCCAATAAAAGCAACATGTAAATGGATCCATCGTAGTTACCTGCTCACCAATGCAAATACTATGCAGGAGATATTTCGACGAAATTTCACAAATATTTTCTTTGCACTAGTTATAAAGCGGTAGATGTTATGTAAAGATGGATATCGACATACACAGATACTATACCAACACTGTTCAACGACGCGCATGAAGAAGTATGCCTGTACAATATTTCTGAGTTCATCCAGTTCAATGATTTACAGGAAAGCGATTTAACCTGCTGATTCTAGTAAAAACCTAGTACCATATTAGAAAATAATCAAAGTGTGTGTAACGCTATTCTTAAAATATTCATTGGGATGTAGTCTTCAGTACAAGTAAAATAATTAGAATGTATAACATTAGAAAGAATCACAAAAAAGCAAAAAGAAAAAGAAAAGAACCAAAGACGATAACTAAGAAGGAAAACAGCAGAAAAACAAAGACGAATGAATGCGATAAATGAGGCAGATATAAGAATAACATAAAGAGAGAAATAATACAATGATGAAAATAGTGGAAAGTCTTAAGAAAATTGGACGAAAATCTGATATTTCCCAACGTACGTTATTTCTTGGCACAGTTTCTAACCTCAGCTCATTGGAGAGTTCTACTTTTAATTCCTATTATCTTCGTTATCTTAAATACCAAAATTATCAATGAACGAATCAGATATTTAAAAAACCTTTATCCTTTAAAATATATTTCGGAAAATCATCGATCATGAAGAAAGATAATACTTTCAGATAAACTAAACAAGTCGTCTTTATTTCTAACTCTCTAGACTATCAGGCGTTGCCCAGTTGTACAATAGCTATAATATGGGAAAGTTGTTTCACTTTTGTTTCATGTTAGTACAGTCGAGGTTCTCAGTAATGAAGGGGTGCCTTTCTGGGGCCAGCACTTGATCTCTATTTAAGATACATAGATATTCGAATATTCTATTCTCCTTTAGCTCGTTGACTTAGTAACCCAGTTAAACATTTAAATTTACGTCTCCCCAATAAACCCGTTTTCTATGTTATAGTCATTTTTCTTCTGGTTTCTTGGTCTTACCGGATGCCGAACAGTTGTCTGTATGTATGTAGATATGTCAAGCTAAAAGTAATAAATATAAAAAACACCCACAAACAAAAAAAGTTACATCTAAAAATGAAAGACGATCATTCTTTGAGGGGTCAAATCGAGCGGATGTCGTCGGGGGTTGATTTTATACCGCAATTTCCAATGTTATTACTAATTTTGAAAAACATTATCTAAAGAAAATGACTCGGCATTTTCTTTAAAAAATAGTTCACGCTAACTCAAATAATTAACGTTTCGTAGGGTTCTTGATTAACTATTGGCATTATCAACATAATTTCTCTTAACATTATTGTGAAATGGGGGAACAGGAAACTAAGAAAGAGTGGTTTCAGTAGCTTTTCACTGGCCTCCTTTATTTTATTTTGATCGTTTTAGTAGCGCTCTGGAGGCCGTCTTGGTTATATGTTTTAACTCTGTACTTAAATGCTCTTAAGGAAAACATTTAAAGAGTCACCTATAACAGGAGTTTATCTAAGTGCAGCGTTCTTGAGGCATCTTTAATTTCACTTAGGTGGTTTTAGTGGCTCTAAGGATGCCCCCATATTTTTATTTTTACTCCCCACTTAAAAGTGATTAGACAAAATATATACACAGTCACTTAAAATACAAGAATTCATCAAGGCGTCTGGAAAGTGTAGTATTAATAGTGCTCTGAAAGTATTTTACATTTTATTTAGGTGGTATTAATAACACTTTGGGAAGCGTCCTTTTTATTTTGTATACTAGACAAGAAGATTGGTGTTACGCAGGACAATGAATCTAATATCACAGTATTACATTTCGTAAGTGGTGTATAGTAAACAAAAAGTACTCAATAATATCTTTGATAGATGGATGCATTCAAACGCTGTGTTGACTGGTATAAAGAACTTCGTTTGTTAGAAAGTTGTATACTAGATTAGGAACCTTCGGTGTTTCCGGGTGCAATAATAGTAATAATTATGTATTAGATTTGTTTATGCTATATAAGTTAATCCTAACTCCTCCATATCTTACATAAAGCAGGTGTGTTTAAACGTAGCTTAGCCCGAGAGCAATGCCTCTACTGTGTTTAAAGTGTTTAGTTGCAGCGTAGTATACTTGAAAAAGAAGTCTATGTATCCCAGAACTAAAGAAATGATACTACAATATCACATTTTGTAGGTGGTATATGTCAGTTCAAATGCGTTCATTATCCTACATGGAGTATAAATTTTTAAACGCAGCGTTGCTAGGTAGAACAACGTTCACTTTCTTTTGTTATAATATTGTATATGAGAAAATGTACTTGGCGATCCTCAAGGTCATGATAGATTATATACAGTCTTGCATTTAGCAACTGGTATAAGTTCATCCATTTAAAAAATTATTTTTGATTTATTATTTTCTCATTTATTTATTTTTTAATTGAAATTTGCATTCATTATTTAAATACATGAAAAAACAGACATATGCATGAACTAGTTGGCGTTGAAAGAATAAATGGGGAATAGGGAGAGAGAAATTGTGGATAAATAGAGAGAAGTAGGGAGAACGAGTTTCAATATAAAGATATTACACATACTTTTTAGTCTGTTTTATTGTGTTTTTAATTGCCAGGTAGCGCTTATATTATATATATATATATATATATATATATATATATATATATATATATATATATATATATATATATATATATATATATATATATATATGTATGGGTGAGAAGTTACATCGGCCGAATTTGTGTGTGTCAAGATAAGAATTGGAGTGCGTATTATCCAAATAATACTAATCAGTATTCCTTTCGCAAACAGGGATGCCCATCTGTTAAATCATGGAGTGTGTTCGTCTGTGAGTATGTCAGGCCGGTACGCAATCAGAAACTATTAAAATACGTTTAGAAATATCACATATTCCGTACGACAGATGTCGAGGAGTTCTGTTTTTGAGGTGAATAACCTGCATAAATATCGGTACACAACGATGGTGAAAGAGAAGTATATCGGAGTTTAAAGTGAACAAATTGTGGCGAGCGATTTCGTAAGATAACGTTGCTATTCAACTAATTTATTTACTATCATTGTGTTGATGGTTTGTAACGGAACTCGGAATGTTATTAAAAATGATTAATGGTGTCATTTAGCACTGGGCATTTTATTAGACTGCTTTGTTGTAGTATGATATATTGTATTATTACTTCCTATGTTTTTTGCAAACGTAGATACACGAAGTTTCTATTATGGTAAAATTGCATTTAAAACTGAAAAAAAAACTGAAAAATAAAAAACTGAATCAAATCTTAAACTAGACAAAGAATTATATTATATACTTGCTTGACACGTCGCTCGGCGTTGCCCGGCGTTGCCCGGGAGTTATATAAAAGAATGATTTAAAATTTGTCAACATCCGTCAGAACGTAAATAGGTTACATCCGACAATTATAATGTTCGGTTGTAAATTGTTAAAAGAGGCTAGGATTATAAAGCAATAAAAACACGAATAATAGAAGGAAAGAGACGCGGGTGTAGGAGTCTTCCTGTCCATGCACTGGTACTGGCATTTTCCCAGAGTTTTTTTTCTTCTTTTGGATTAAGCACCTACTCTATATATGATAATGAACACTTTTAAAATGAAAGAGGCATACATAGCCCTATTAGAACCAATTCTCCCCGTTATTTTTGTATAGAAAGTACCTTTTTTGTGAGGGAAAAAAATGAGCACTACTGAAACACACAAATATTATTTAGCTGGCCTGCAGAGCACGAATAAAGTATGTGTGTTCGAATAGAAATTATGATATACACAATAGATAAAGTTTTACGTATTACATATATATTTTTTTAATTACTAAATAATAACGTTAGAATAAAACAAACGTGGCCCATACTCCTCCTTTCATCCCCTCCATCGTTGGCAAAAGTGTAACAATGTAAGAAAAAGTAGTTGGGTCAGTTGACTGGGAACGAAGGTTTAACCTTGGTTTTGGATCTACGTTCGTAACAATTTGGCCACGAAAACGGGTAGAAAATCTATTGAAAAATAGCTCATTTAAACGAAGCCTATAACTTGGCATGCGTTTTATGTTACGATCTGCCAGAGGGTACCAACTGTAAGGTCTACCAGTCACACGTTTTGGGTCATTTCTATTCAAAATAATCGATATTCTTTTCCAATCTTTGAATATTATTCGTGTGAAAGGTGTGCGATTCAGTAAATGTCAACTTCATTAATCTGTCGAGCATCTTAGCGTATATTGAATTAATTCTTATGTCGAGTCGCTAAAATAATTGTAGCCGCCATGTTGAATGATGAAATACTACCAGGAACTATGTTCGTTAATTGCATTCTGTAAAAGCTGGAATGAGTATAAATATTTACGTAATAGGTTGAAATAACGCAATCCGATATTCTGGAAACTCAGCGGAATTAGCGAGAGCGTCTATTAAATGTGTCCGTAATGTTTTGTATTATGTAGTAAATAAATAGCAGACAAATGGTAAATATTCATGGGCACTTTTTTGAAAAGTAGACGTTGTTTATTAGTTTCCGGTGTCGATGGGGGAGTGTCAGTACTAAAGTTATTGGGAGAACACTTTCGCTACCACTGATAGAGAATATGTTTTTAGGAGAGTCGAAGATAGTGGGCCATAATAATATTTGGTATTAGCTGGAGTAAAATAATAACAAATTTACTAAAACACGCTCGAGTGAATAAGCATAATATAGTGGGGAGTGTAGTAGTCTGTGATGCACGTGGTTATTTTCCTATTCTTCAAAAAGGTACAGGGTAAAAATCGTCTTGACTTCATATATTAAATGATCTGTGCTCGTAAAATATACAATAAAACTCTTTTAAATTAAAATAGATATGATGTTAAAAATATAATGGTGATAGTCTTAATCTAAGATTAGGTTTAGCCACCATTCATTTTTCTCCTGAAGAAGGCAGACTTAGACACAATGTTGGATTTTAATGTGGGACACTCTGGATCAGGACACACATTTAAATTGATTTAGTCTACAAGAATGTCTACTTCACTGACCGAGAACAGAAAAGATGGTATGTAGCAGCAAAACTTATGCTATACTTTGCTGCGCGTCATAAGGCCAACTGGATAAGATTAGCTTTTGACATTATCGTATAATTTAAAGTTGTTAGGCTGTGCATGTATCCTTGCACAGATTGTCCGATAACAAGGCATTAACAGTAGGAGAGTTGAAAGTAGAATTTGAGTTTACTTTCGGCGGCCTCGTAACTCTAGCTTCCATTATTTTGTCCTTTAGTCCTGACATTTTATGAGCGAGGTTTCTGACAAATGGGGAATAATTGCTGTTATATAGATCGGAATCAATCAATATAACATTTATCGTTAAGCAGTTTTTACCTTGAAGTAGTATTTCTTATGCTCCGTACATCAAGTGGCTTCATACTTTTTTTAGAGCGATCTTAATAAACAAATAATAATTATAATAAACTTCTAAAATTAACCAATCTATGATTTTACATTAAAAAAGCAACACGACGCTCTATTGACATTTACATGTGTTATATGTTTACATCTATCATCAAAACCTATATGTTTAAAAGTAATTACAACAGTTTTAGACATTCAAATTTCAATGCCTCAAACATTCAATAAGTTTATAAATGTAATCATTAAACACTATGATTCCCCCGCTTTTATATTTGTTAGTAATAATACAACATTTGTACTGATTAAACTCAAACAAGAATTATTATGAAAAGCCCTACTATCACCAACGATTGAACTCCCATGTATACAGAAGCAGGTGTACTTGATACCCCCGCAGTTCTAGTAGCCTATTCATTTTTTTAGTATGAGTGAACGATATAATTGACATGTCAATAGCCGAGGAAGTGAAATGCAAACCTATTTAAGTTATGTTTTATTTCTAATATCTCATACTGACACCCGTTTATTGTGATCCTTATTTATGATGCATTCGGACAAAGCTTATCGTCTTCATTTTGATCTCCGGCAATAAATAATCATATCACAAATCATTACGGTCTTCTAGCATTTATGACATAAGTCGTTGGTGAGCTGTAATAAGATTAGTTCAACACCAAATGGAACAATCGTGTGTATCAAACGTTTTGTACTATAGTTCTCATTAACATGTAATGTTGTAGAGCTGAAACGGTACGCCAGGTTATTGTAAAATGTCAGTTTTTAATTAGTCTAGCTGAGAATTTTCTTATTTTGTCTCATCAATGTAAAAGTACAGCAGTCGCCTGTAATAAAGTAGTCATTGCTGTTAGGAAATGAGAGATAAAATGTACGAGGTTTATCCACGTTACTGAACCTGGCTATAGGTTTGGAAAAATAATAGTGTTAATAAATAAACCATTTCTACAACAAAGTCTGCAACATTGAAAAATCACAAAGAAAAATACAAGACTCGCACCGGATTCAAACATGTGTCTACATAGAGAATGACATAGCTTTGACTAGTTTAATAAAAGTCGAATTTACAACTAAAACTCTATAGTGTTTGTACGAGTGAATTAAAATATGCACACACACACTCACACACACACACACACTTAAACACACACATATGTATATATATATATATCTATATATATATATACATATATATATTGATTGTATACGTACATAAAAATAAAAGTAAAAGCAATACAATTAATAAAAATGGATATATTAACGAAAAACACGTCCTATAAAGTAAAGGGCGACTAATAATGCGAGGTAACACACAGTAAAATAACCAATAAAATAATTACATAAAATACACTTATATATATATATATATATATATATATATATATATATATATATAGTCTCGGAAGTTCCTCAACCATTAAAACTATATAAAAAAACCTTAAGTCCCAAGTCGTTCAGTGGAAAATCACTCATGCCAGTCAATTTATTTTTTAGTTATTATATTAATTTGCTTTTAACATTATTTAAGGGATCATCAGTTGTTTACTATGGAAATCTGTTTCGGGAATTTAATATATATACATATATTACAATTTCATTTTTATTAGGAACTGAATAACTAATGCGTCAACTGTTTTGGTGGGAAAATGTTATTCTGAATACACATGAACACAGATACAAAATAATTTTCTGGGATAAATAGCCTAAAAATCCACATAAAATATCCAATAGATCTCATGGTTAGCATTGAAAGCAACTTACTTATATAATTAACCATTTAGAATTCAATAATTAACATAATAACTTTGAACAATAATTATTCACGTTCGGTACGCTACGTAAAATATGTCGCACTTAAAGAAAATACAATTACGTGATTTGAAACTTCAAATGAATTTAAAAGGTCGAACGAAAATTTAAGAAACAAACAAAACTATAATCTAAAAGGTTACTTTGTCAAGCAGATATAAAGATAAAACAAGGGTAAAGTTAAAAACATTGTTATTTTGACATAAATGTTAAAGCACTTGCTAATAGGCTGAGTGATCAGGTATTCAATCCTCGGTCAAGTCATACCATGAACACAAAATGTACTTCATGTGCTCTTACTAAACGCTGAGCATTATAAGGTTACGAAGAATCAGGGGTAAACGGTGTAATCGACCCTCCCATTCACTGCGCTGTAGTTGCTAATCTAAAGAAAGGCTTCGCATCGCCCTCGACTATGGTCGATGAGGCTACTTACTTCAGATTGACAAACACTATGGTACTACACAGATGACTCACTAAGATTTAGCCTACTGTGGCAAAACACAAAATTACTGTTTTTTCACATAAGAAGTGAGAATTCATTGGTTGAAAGATCCGAAAGGGTAATACAATTAAACCCCTAATTATTTAAAAGGTTGGGTTGATTGCACTTCTATATGACATATCATAGATTCAATACATGCATTGATGACTTCTTTTGGGAATTAAACTAACTTTTCTGCGTAGCTTACTTGCAATGAGTATATTTTTATACGACTATATCTAAGCTCTACTTGAGCACTGTTCTCTGACACGATATAGTATTTTACTTGTGTGATATTAATTTGTTTACTACGATATAGTATTTTACTTGTGTGATATTAATTGGTTTACTACGATAAATAAATTTGTGAATTATTATAAGAAGCATGTATCGGATATTCTTATTTTCATTCGAAACGAACTATTTTAATTTTAAGAAGGACAAGTAATAGTATCGTGTTGAATGACAGTCGGAGAAACCTTATGTTTCGATTAAATTGAATTGTCAAAGCAACAGTTTTGCTTTCAATCAAATAGAGGGGATTGATTACTCAAATAATTGTTTTAGACTAAAATTTTACAATTTTAAATGTTAATGGCGCAAGTGGTCAAACATACTTTGAATATGTTATTATCAAGTAATAATGCCGGGTCGAAATATTTGAATTATGATTTTTTTAAATTTAAACACCCAGGTGGTAGCCAATTAAAAACGGTTACTGATAATATACTTTCTAATAATTAGGAAAGAGGTTTACTCCGAAAATAAGATAAAGCCCACACGTTTTTATTTAATTTGAGACAACCGGTTCATGTTTGAAACGAATACTTTCATTGACTTATCAATCGTAGACTAACAGATAATACGAAATGGTATGTGATTAGGTTAGCTAATCAAAATGTTCCGCGCCAGTTACATTTGCACAGATAGACAGTCAGTTCTCATCTTGAATGAATATATCTTACAACTTTTCTGCTCATGTAACCTCCGACTTTGTGCAGGTGTGTCTTGTCGAACTCAGGAACTTTTATATCGATCGGGTATTTTTACTGACTTTCCAACATTACTCTTTATTTTATCTTTTCAAGTAGACTGCTTTTGTTTCCTCAGCTATAACAGCGTAGAAGACTTAAGTGATTCTTAATATTATTCTTATTATCGCCTGTACAGAAGATTAAACCTTAAACATCTAGAAGTATTTCACTTAGATCTGATTATCACTAATCGTTTTATACGTTGCGCCATGAGTCAAAATTTTCGAGATCGACAATGAGTACCTGAAGAATAGTGGAGGTTATATCCGCAAGTCGTTGTGAAAATAATATCAAGATTAAACAGCAGTCAGAATCACTAGTATAATACTAATAATGTGTATACGTGTTTGTTTATGTTCCTTGAGATTTGAAAATACAACGTATATACAATAATAATTTACTAAACTAATATTCTTATCTTGACGGTTATCTTCATCTTTTCAACCAATGTGACCTCATCTTTCTTTAGGTGAACATTTGGACTTACGAACTATAATCGAATCATGGATTTTTTTACGTCGAACTCTGGAATCTCTACGGAATTTTATTTGAACCGTTTATGTAGTCCATGTGGGTGGATAGTGTTCTGTTTGTCAGCCGTGACTGTATAGATGTGGAAGTTTATGTTATTATTAGCTATTCTGGATGTAGTGGGTATGAATACTTTAATCCTTATCAGCCAGTCAATTGGAACTAATTATAAACTAATGAGTTCAAGCATTAGGCCGTATGTTCTGTGAACAATTCTACATATTCAGGAAGATTATAATTCACAGAAAATAAATGATCAATTTCAATATAAAAATGATAAACATTTTAAAATGTTAAAGCCAATCAAAAGAATCTGATATTTATCGTTTAAGCTTGACAGCCTCTTATGGACAAGCGTGTAGGTATTACGTAAATGCTATATCAAACGTAAGAATTTCAAAATACGAAAATGTCCGTTTAACACTTGGATGTGAACGAGTTGCCGACTGACAGATCTTGCATCTCTTATATGAATGTCATGTTAGTACAAAATAATTACAGTAAATAAATTGCAAATCAAATGTTTCTATTCGGCTATTCATCATGAACAGTTAGAAGACACATATGATTTTAATTACGATGCAATTTTATTTTTATGTTATCCAAGTGAAATCGCACTGGATACGTTTAATTTTCCAATCACCTTGCTATAGTCTTTTAATTTGCGACCATTTCTTATACTGCTAGTGTTAAAACAATGGTAAACCCAGGCATAAACTATGATAACATTTACGAGATAAAATAATAAATGAATAAAAACGTGCCTTTCATTCACTTTAATTTAGTCCAGGATCGCGGTCACTAAACCTGATCTCAGGTTTATTTTTTGGTATTATCTTCTCTCTCACAGCGTGCATATGTGCAACAATGTCTGAAGGTGAATATAAAAAAGCTAGTACACAAGGGGCGTGTGCGCTCAGGCAGAAACGTGCCTTCGAAAACCCCGTTGGCATTCCCTGGTAACGGCGCTCAGGCAATTAACAATGACCTCACCCTTGCTTTAAAAGTATATAACGCTGGGGAGCGTGGCCTTTCTAGAACTGCACAGGACAATATATCAGGCCGACAGAAGCAGGCTCACCACTCCAAAATGTTCTTAATCTCTGTCGAACTGATTGTCAATGACGTATCCTCAACTAGTATAAACAACACAACACAGGTCAGGTTGAGTAGAGTTTATTATTATAATGTTTATATTAATTGTTGTTAAATAAAATAAAATTGAATCAGTAATATTTTGTATAATTGTATATGGCGGCCATTGTGGTGATATTATATTAAAGTGTAAGCCCTACGTCTTCATTATGTATTAAATCAGTTTATGAATAAATACTAGACTCACATCGAAATATAATAAGTCACTTATTTGGGAACATTTTCCTCAGCACTATTAACATTTCGTTTACATTTAAGATATGATTCTGAGTTCAAATGGGATAACATTACAGTACTGTAAAGAAACTTCTCTCAATCTCATTGAGTTCTGCTGTTTTTTTCAGTTTTGTTGGGCAAAATATCTCTTCACTATTGCAGTAAATTATTAAACACGTATTTTAACAGAGAAAAACGCGTTTCTCTTGATAATAACGTACGTTTTAGAGTTCCGCATTCCTGGTCTTCGGACAATCGTTATTTCAATCTCTGTGATACATCGAATTATAATTAAAATTGCTTCTTGATTTCTTTCTCCCATTATTTGCAAAATAACTACTCCCTTTATTGTTGCTCTCTAGTAATCGATATACTGGTTGGCCCCAAACTGAAACAAACAGCAGGGAGGGGGTCAAGGTTATTATTGATCGATTTTTCTGCGGCTTCAATAACCGAAGGCGGTGAGTGAAGATGGATCAGCAAAGGGGCGGGCCGAGGGACGTTGTAGCGAATTTGATTCGGAGAGGCAGATAAAAATATGTTTTCGTAATAAACAAATACAAAATAAAGAATGAAAAAGAATTAGGATTAGAAAAAAAGCAACGAAATGTCAACGAAAAAAGAAGTAAAACTTGAAAATACATGGGAAACTGAGATAAATGAAGATTACAAAGAAAACCGGAAGAAGAAAGAAATATGTTTAGATGTGTACTGATAGCTATGCAGATACGGGCATATATATATATATATATATATATATATATATATATATATATATATATATATATATATATATATATATATATATATGTATATATATAAGTATATATATATATATAAGTATATATATAAGTATATATATATAATAATATATATATATATATATATATGTATATATATATAAGTATATATATATATATAAGTATATATATAAGTATATATATATAATAATATATATATATAATTATATATATATAAGTATATATATATAAGTATATATACATATATGTATAGTTATATATATAAGTATACATATTATATATATATATATGCTTATATGTATATATAAGTTTATATATAAGTATATAGATATATATAAGTATATATACTTATATATATAAGTATATATATACTTATATATAAGTATATATATATACAATTACATATATAAGTATATATATATATAAGTATATATATACTCATGTATATATATAAGTATATGCATATATAATTATATATAAGTATATATATATATATAATTATAAATATATATATTATATATATATCAGTATATATATATATATATATATATATACATAAATAGATATATGCATTAGTAAAATGTTTACACTGTATAGAATGCATTTGAATTTTGTAATTTGAAACGGTGTGTGAAACCAGTAAAATGCAAAACCGTTTGAAATTACACAATTTAAATATATTCTATACAGTAGAAAAATGTTACTAATACTTATAACGTGCGATCAGGGCACACACACACACACACACACACCCACACACACACACACTACTTGTGATCATTATTACACAACGAGTTTCGTTAACAACTAAAGCACAAGATGAATTGTCGCTTAAAACAAATAAAACACGAAGAAAAATGTGTCTATTATCCTGACGAAGATTCCTGTTTAAAATGACAATTTGAATTATATTAAATAATATTTGTATTTTAAAAAAGTCTCTGCATTGTACTAGTTTCAAAAACCGTTTAAAATTACAAAATTTAAATGCATTCTTTACAGTGGAAACATTTTACTAATACTTATAACGTGCGACCAGAGAACATACACCACTTGTCGGTATTCTTACACAACGTGCTTCGTTAACAAATGAAGCACAAGATCAAGCGGCATCATGTCGTTTAAAAAAGGAAGAACAAGTATTGTCTATTATTCTGATGAAGATTGCCGTGTGAATCGAAAATTGGAATTCAAATAAATAATATGTTTATTTTTAAAAAAAGCTCTGCCTTTTTCTGGTCTCAAACCACGTTTCAAATGTTTTATATATATATATATATATATATATATATATATAAATAAAAGAAGGAAGAGTTCCGACATAATGAAAATTGATAAAGGATAACCACAAAATGTTATTTATGTATTCATCAACGTTTCGTCTTTATTAAAAGACTTACTCAGGAGGATTGTCTGAAGAAAATATTACATAAGTACAACCTATTTTTAATGAATATGAGGCGGCGGCTACCGGCTGAAAACCTGCGACCGCTTAAGCCAAAACAAAATCAAATTATGAAATACAAATAGATAGTGGATGTGAGAAGCGACTGTTGTAGAATAACAGTCATTAGAAAGTAGGAGAGGTATTACAATAAATGTGGAGGGAGTAGGGCGAACGTTGATAGAGTCTCGAATATATTTTAATTATAAAAGGGGAGGGGTACGAGATATGCCCATTTAATCTTTTTTAGTTTGACCTTGAGATGAGAGGACGTAGAGGTTAAGATGGTGTGGTCGTGTGATTGGACGGTGTAGAAGGTGATGGAAGCGATGATAGAAGGTGATAAACATAGCCAGACGTGGGGAGGGTGTCTATATTTGGTACCTACATATATATGTATTAGCATAAGAACATTTACTCATTTAGGCACACAGATGTATATGGACAAAAGCGTACATAAATTACCACATAAATCGAACCCAATATGTGGTAAGCTAAAATTAAAAAGGAAGAAAGAAAATATGATTTCTTTTCTGGCGTGCTCTGGTGAATTATTTGTAAGAAAAAGTTGTAAGAGTTTTAAAGTGATTTTGTCGATTATTTTGAACATTTATCTCATGAATAGACATCTCTTTTGACCCACTGATTCCAATAACGCTATAATTTGCGACACGTTTAATAAACTAAGAATTCCGAGTATACAAACAACATCACAATCTATAAAACAAATATTTAATACAGCAAGACAATTCCGAAATGCTTGTATATACACTGTCCCATGTAATAATTGTCAGCATATATACGTAGGGGAGACTCAACAGGAACTTAAGAAGAGGCTTGGTGAACGCAATATAGACATAAAATAGCAAACGTCTTAACAAGCGTTTCCTCCACGTAGTAATACACGATCGTTCTATTCATTTTGAAAAAACTTACATTACTAAATTCATTTCAAATAAATCTCGGTGAAGACTTCTTGAAGAAGAACCTATTATATACTCTAACACTATCAAACAACGTAACAGTTTCTATAATGTATCTCCTGTAATCAGCTAACATATTTACCCGACCCAAAATTGAATTCAGATCCATACTAGCTACCCTATACCACACTATCTACATGCGTCGCGTATAATGGTTACATATACATTAAAAGCATTCAATTAATTATTTTCATTTATGTATGTTGATATTTGCTCGTATATGTGTACGTGCATATACGTATTGTAATACATGTGTATAATAAATACATACCCTATTATTTAAATACTTACACAAATATAAAATAAATACATCCTTCCTTATTTTTCTTTTAACACATCACGGTTTTCAACTTCTCCAAAATTAATTTTAATGAAGTTAAGTATGTATATGTGTGAATATATATATATATATATATATATATATATATATATATATATATATATATATTGTGTGTATTTAGGTAGCATTTTATCTATTAAGCATGTGCTGTTGAAAACGACATAACTCTTCTTTTTAGTGAAGGCAACACACGGATGCTCCATTAATTCATTCCATTTCAACGTCAAAAAGATCATTCGACGAATGGAAAAAATAAAAAAGGAATCAGTAAACAGAAGAGTTCTGTCGTTTTCAACAACACATGCATTAATATATATATATATATATATATATATATATATATATATATATATATTTATATATATATATATATATATATATATTTATATATATATATGGCGTGTTTATATCTACTTACGTGTTTATGAATAATTAAATGATAATTAAATGAAGAATGAATGAAGAATAAATAAATAATTAAATAAATAATAAATAAATAAATACATAAACACATGAATGAATAAATAAATAAATAAGTAAATATATTCGTCTTTTTTATAAACTCTTTACTCATCCCATCAACTAACAAACAGGATTTACTTTTAAAAAATAATGTACAACAAAAAATATAGTGGTAAGCACATTGGCATACGAATATTAACATCAAAGGTTTAATCCCTGCTTTGTGTGGCATTCTGATGACGGCTTATTACGAGAAACACGCACCCATGTCTAACCTTTGTGCAGGCCAAAAATAATTAGCAAATTAATTACAAAAATCTGTATACAATAAATTGGTTTATAAATTAAGTAATACATTTAAAAAAAAAAATATATATATATATATATATATATATATATGTGCGTGTGTGTGTGAATGTGTATTTCTAAAAACATCATGACAACATATGTGCATACGTATTTCGGCTATAACTTTGATCAAAGTTTAGCACCATCAAGAACTTTTACAGCAAAGACGCTGACAAAGTTTAAATGCATTTACTTTTGTAACCGTTTTTTTTTGTTTCGAATTTGGCGCATATATATATATATATATATATATATATATATATATATATATACATATATATATATATATACATATATAATCAACTCGTATCCGAGTACGATGCTGTCTCATACATGAGGCAATGAGACATGATTCATCGACCTACTGTTTATGACATCTGAGTGACGTATTTCTTCAAACGAGCAAAGGCATGCCATTTTATGCATCAAATGTAGCATGTGGCTGTAAAAGTCGTTTGTCTATGACTATTCTTAAATATCTTGGAGTCTATTATTTAACTCACAAGATTTCAATAAACGCTACGTGAATAATTAAATGGATAGTTCTATCGAAATACGATGCATGCCTTTTTATGACACATCTTTACATTCGCTATCCCTAGCTTTGAAAGCCTCATGCTATTATAAAGTTCACGAGATAAATGCAACCTCGAAATTAGCAGTTTGCATGTCTGAGCAGTTTCATTGGTATTCAGAAGAAATCACTACGGACAACCCAATCTCGACTAGTATTGATGAAGCTTATTCATGCATCACAAGTAAGTATACTCAGTTTGTATTTATCTTGCTAGGCTCCTAATATAGGTATGACACTGTCCTATTCGCACCCTCTGAAAATCTTCTGCATCAACCCATTTACACTTTAAATCGTGTGATCCTGTCAAATGACAGATATTGCCACTGATTAATGTTAATCATAGACATTAATTTTGCTGAAATGTTCATCTTAGAAATTAATTTTGCTGAAATGTTGACAGTTTTAAGAAGTTCATGTAGTGTGTTACTAGTTTATATTTTCTTATTAATCAGATGTGTATACTGTTGTACTTAAACAAGGCCACACAAGATCGTTTATTCCCAACTAACGAATTCCGAATTCAGCGCACAAAATTCAGTAGCTATTCTGCCGTGTCAAACACGTGGTTTATATCTAATAGAGCGTATCTAGGAATATACAGTTTGCGAGAGATATCCGATCAAAACTGTTGACGTTTTACATGTCGGAGAAATTAGATTGAGTAAAACATTTGTGGTATGATCCCAAACTTTTCTGAGTAACTCATTTGCCATGAGAATATGTTGAGCATCGTCGAAGGAAATATTGAAACACAATATATATAAATATATACATATATATATATATATATATATATATATATATATATATATATATATATATATAAGTGTTATCTTATAATAAGTATGTGTATATAAGAAATAATAATGATATATATATATATAATTTAAAAAAAGTTAATTATATATATATATATATATGTATATATATATCATATAGCATAGTCACATCATATATTTAAGTAAGCTACCATTAATAACGCAAATTAAGCTAAAATGTTGTGATTATCCTTATATTAAGTAATAATATAAAAGGAAATAAGAATGTTCATAAAAGGCTCCATAGGTAAATCGTGTGGATTTTGTTCACGTAATCTTTATAAATAAAGCTTCTGCCTACTTTTTTACCGACAGTACCGACATGCAGAGGTTTAAAACTAATGTAAGCAGACATTTCGCTGCACAGCTCCCAACTTAGAATGACACCCTAAACTTACTCCTTAATTCTTAGTAGCCCCTTACGTCTACAGTGGCGCCCTTCCTTGTTTCGAATGAAATATCATAAAAAGAATGAACACTACTAGCCATCGTGCGGCTATTGATTTCCATCTTAGTATATATCTAATGTATAACTCAAATTATATAACATAGCGTTAATACAATATAGTATAACTTCGAAATCGTATAGTTTTTAATTAAATCAACTCCGTTATAGTGAGAAAGGTTTTAGTAATATACATTTTAATTAAATCACTTTAATTAACTACTGCCAACATCGGAAAAACTTGTGCATATATATATTTAGAGAAATAGGACAATAACATTACAAATTAATAACTTAATATTAATTCATTATGGACGGGCTAAAAATCGTTTTTATATGAAATCGTCAGAAAATACTGATGATGGATCCTGAAGAATCAGAAAGTACCTAGGAAAAAAGCACACGTATAGTTATTGGAAAGACAGAAGATGCATATTGGCCTCAATTTTGAAAAAAACAGAAGGTTATAAGTAGGGGAAACAGTCAGCAAGAAGAGACTTCCACAAGCCTGTGGTTCTTCGAAATAACCTACTTGAATAGGCAGCTGTATTACTATAAGGTATCAAAACAGCGAATTGATTGAGACAACTAGACCAACAAGTCAAACGAGCTGGAACAAAAAAGGCAAGGATTACATTTCATAATTATGAAGAACATGTGCCATAATAGTATTTATAGAAAAGACTGAGACTAGCAACATCACGTCTGTTAGCGAGAGGGTGCAGAGAAAACAAAACAGTTAGGGGCAATAATTTACAGATACCTTTCTGCACCTTATCAGGAACCCTTAATTAGTACAGAGATTCACCAACCAAAATATAAGAACAGTACTCCATACATACTTGATATCATTTCTGTAGATATACATTTTAATAAGAAAATAAGTGCAAAAATAGACTTATTTTTTTTATTTGTTTTAATTTACTGATTTATTTATGGGTTCGACAAAATATGTGTTTGCATTTTTAGATAATTAGTTTTAGGATGTGGGATGTATTTAGTTGTCAAAACTCCACACTTTATGTTAGAGGTTTGTTTTTGCATTTCACATTTTATTTCGCTGATATAAACAAATTATAATACACTTGCATTGTTATATATGCACACACACACACACACACACACATACACGGGCATGTCTATTACTCTACAAATGAAATAACATGCTGGGGGTAGGTGTTTATATATTTGTGTTTATTAACATCCTTCTAGCCTGTCGTGCGTTCTTTTGATATGATTATATGGGATTCTTTAATTTAATTTCCTGTTAAACAAGCACAGTGACACCAACGCCTTCACTGACGACGGCTTATGGGCTAAAAAGAATGAACTGAAATAAGTAAAAATAGGAAAAGAAATAGAATTAAAAACGACACAACAAGCAAATAATGTCACACAACTGAGAACCAATCAAATTGCCACAAACCATACGAGCATGCGCATGTGCATTCTAATAACAATGAGTGCAGCAGAACAATACGGACGGAAAGAAATGTCATATTGCAATGTATTCTTGCTTGGATTCATTTGAGATAAAGGAAATTGCCGGCTACTGCTTTGCAATAATACATAGCCCGTCTCAAAACGAATAGAGCACTCCAGGCAGCATATGTTAACATAAATAGATATTATAAAGACATATTCTTGCGTATAGTGTGTAGATAGACTGGGGTTAATAGATTACGACTTATTTCGAATGTTAACTTGAGGAATATCAGTCCCAGGACGGGTACAATTAATTCCACTACAGAAAAGATTTGCACCAATTTGATGTGTCCTAACGAAAATTAAAAAGCAGATATAATAATACTGAACCATATACACATACAGAACTTCGAATTATCGAATAGTGTGAGGTGGTTTCAAGAGTTTTGTATTTATATTGTTCATTTCCCCAACCAACTTTGGCATGCATAAAGAACCTTTGTGATGCCAACTGTATTATCGGGTGTTTTAAAGTTGATACTACTTCTACTACCAAATATATAAAAGATAAAAGTTGTTTTTTTAGAATTATTTGTATTTCCTATGCGTTGTAGAAAATATGTCAATATACTACTACTATTATTACTACTGCTACTACAACCTCAAAATATCATGAAACACACGGAGCCTCCTAATATATTGGTTAGTATTGCAGTAACATTAACATGCTGAGTGTTTGAGATCTTGAGGGTTTCAATATGACTGTAGTAGTACTACTAGTAGTGCGTTCATTTGTAATATCATAAACAATAATAACAACATAATATATATATATATATATATATATATATATATATATATATATATATATATATATATATATATATATATATATATATAAGGGAACATTGTTAAAAATAAAATAATTCGTCTGTTTAATTATACGTTCTTTATTTTTTCAATTTTTCTGATGTTTTATTTTCTATTAAAATAAAAAAGTAATAAATGCCCGTAGATTTCATGAACGTTTTCGATCATTTGTCGAATCAACCTCAGTTGTCAAAAGTAAATGAACAAAAACGCCGAAGAAAGAAGATATATTTTAACACGACGAAGAAACGCGCAGATAACGTTATTCCCATTGTTCAAGGAAAGTCGTTGACGATTGTAATTCAGCGACGCTGGCGTGGCATCATATAATAAAAATGCATTATATATATATATATATATATATATATATATATATATATATATATATATATATACATACATATATATATATATATATATATATACATACATATATATATATATATATATATATATATATATATATATATATATATATATATATATATATATATATATATATATATATATATATGATGATTAGAACAATAAGATTAACACGATAACGTATTTAGGTATTAATGATTTCATATTAATTCATAAATATTATATATATATATATATATATATATATATGTATATATATATGTATAGGTTTTTGTAGGAACATAATGTTAATAGGCAACTAAATAATATTGGGCTAATTGTCATTATTATCGATCGATGAGTTTTTCTTAATATATTTTTTAATATTATATACGAATAAAGTAGAATCACGATGCGGGAAACAAAGAAATATCACTTCGATTTTTTTCTAAAAAAATGTTTAAACACAATTAGTAAGAGAAAGGGGACAGCAAGTAGAAACTACCAATATATCGTACAGTCGACCCTTTTCAAGGAAGCCGTAGATAATGTGAGACAATATCTATTAAAAAACGTGGTCAAAAGAACATAAATAATTATCGCGTGTAAAAAATATATATTTTAAAATATGGAGAGATTAAAAAAAGGCTAAAGAGACATTCTTATCTTACACCCATGAGTTCCATATTGGGGTTGTACTCTTTTTGTTTACACAGAGACGGCTGTACTAATTTGAGTGCTACCGCTTCGATGATTTTTAAATGACTTTTTAAACTAGCATTGTGCAAAATAGAGAATGGCTCATCCGTGTACCTCCAGTACAAACTTCGCACTGCGATAAATTGTCATCAATGTAATACTCGTTAATGATTTATGGCCGTGTGACCACGTTTCTAATCTTTATTTCCCCTCATTCTCGATGGCTGCCTTAAAAAAAGTCGACTGAATGATATCTTGGTAGTTGTATTTTCTTCTGTCTCCATTTTCCTTACTAATTGGTTTCATAAATTTCTTCGAGAACAAAAAGTTTAATTGATGGATCTTTGTTTGTCGACTTGTTATTCTTTTTTCCACGTTTATAATATTAAAATAATATATAAAAAATAATTCAACCATTGCTTATCTATGTGATGAATAGAATGCAAGTAAATTAGATGTCTGCAAAAATCATCAGTGGAGATATTTACAAATCATTTATTGGTCGAAATACTAATCAGCCGAGGTAATTGAAAGCTAGTTATCAGTCTTACAAATCATCAGCGGAGTAATTTTATGTGATTTGTGGGTCTTATGTCATCAGCTTCTGTAATTGTACGCCATTTAGGGGCCTTAAAAAGCATCCGTGTTTATAATTTTAATTTATTTACGAACTTTAAAATAAATCCATAGAGGTAATGGTAAGTTATGTACAGGCTTAAGAGTAATACGTGTAGGTTATACGTTATTTTCGTGTGTGAAGAGTTATCAACGGAGTGGAAATTGAAGTCATTAAAGAGTCTTAAAAGTGATTAGTGAAGGTAATATTAGTTATTTACTGGTCTTAAATGTCATCAGTGGAGGTTATATCCCAGAGTTTAGAGTCGATTGACTATTTTACATTATTTTAAATTAACATTCATTGTTTGATTTTTTTTTTCAAAAAGTTAAAGTTTTTATAATTTTGCGATTATAGATGATTCAAACTGAATAAAAACAGAACAAAATGATTACAAACACTCATTCTTTTTAATGAGATTACTATTTATATAATTCGTGTTTGTCGGATTTTACCGGAATGTTGTTGCCTAGATAGTTTTCATTGATCATGCTACAACGAATAGAACGTAAGGTTTACATTACCAAGAGATCGAGGAATGTCGGTACTCACCTGCAATGAAAGAAAAAAAATAAGTATGAATAAAAGGTCAGATAATCATACATATACATTATTAAAGGCGATTCGAAAACATATATATACACACACATATATATATATATCTATATATATATATATATATATATATATATATATATATAACCTTTTAGTTTCTTATCTGTGTGTTTGATTGTTTGTTCGTATGCTCCAGAACTGATCTTTGTGTTTTGAAGGACGACACCCTTCATCATATATATATATATATATATATATATATATATATATATATATATATATATATATATATATATATATATATATATACGTAAACGACATTACATAGGGTACACATATAAGTTCATGTCATTTGAATCAAAAGGGTACATCAGTACTCCCGAGTCTGTGTTGGCACTTAACATTTATCCAAAACGGGATACAACATTTCACTTTATATTTTTAAATTCATAACTTATACATTATATAAATTATAATATAATGATAGAAATGCTTAATAAGCGTCCAGAGTTCTCTGCTCGAGAGAGATAATTACTTCAATTAATACACTCTTTTACTACTAGAGGATACATTTATTAGTATAATATGAGTTAATATATATTTGCTTAGCTAAATCTGACGTTATGCTGTAAACAAGAAGTCAACTAAAAAAAATAAACGGTAGTTTTGAACTTCGGTTCACGTCCAAAGAATGTCACCCTGATGATAGTGTGTTGACATGTTCTTGACTAAACAAGAACTAATGGTAACTGATAAAAGATGGCGGATACGCATGTGTTGTACGATTGCAAATAATAACATCAACGTCAAGAACGATATCATTGGTATTCGTTAAAAAGTAGCACGTTCCTCCCCTGATAAAATCTGAGTCATTATTTATACGGTAAATCAGCCGTTTCATATTATCTGATACAGAATAACTATTGTGAATAAACACACAATTTCTCGTTTACCTAAAGCTTAATTGTATATTGAGTCTTCATAACTGATTTAACATTATTCGGGTAAACATGACGGCAATGTATCCGATTGGCAAGGAGTAACATGTGGTAACTGTTCTGGTACAAAATTGTATTTGTTATGTACTTTATCAGTAAAGGAGAAATTCTTCTCGACTTTTTTTCAACAAACCTTTGCCCTCGTAGTGACGCAAATAAATAAGGAAGATGGATCAGAGAGAATTTTCAACTTTTGAATAATTTATCCTAAGGTCAGTGACCATATTCATTATGTCAACCAGACACAAACCTATGACGTCATTCAGACGTCTATTGAGTGTATCGCTAACCCTCGTTGGTGTTTAGTAAGCACACCTACTGCCAGGCGAGGGAGAAATCGGAGCTAGTTTGATTGTCGATTCATTAACAATCATATGTTTAATCAGATCCGCTGATAACAATAAAACTTGCTGGTAAACTGATAGGTAAGATGAAAATGAAACCGAGGATAATCGGATGGCAAACAGAGATAAGTACAACTAATACATACGAGTATAAGTTTTTTTTTTTTTTTACTAGGAGTTGAATAATGTAAAAACAAATTAGCACACAAACGTAATACCACGGGAGTAACGAGTACAAAACTAAAACCGAATAAAAGGGAAAAAGTGGAGCGAAATATGAGCTCACGTAATAAATAAATCATTGCATATATATATATATATATATATATATATATATATATATATATATATAAAAATCCTTTCTGAATTAGTAGGAAATTCCCAGCTGTGCATTTAACTAAAATTGGTATTCTTAAACCCCACGTGATACGCACGTTCTACCGGTTCCTTAAAACTTAAATTTTAATTTCTTAAATGCCTTATTCGAACGCTACCTGATCACATCATCATTATATTTTTTAATGACCCACACTTGAGTCCATTGAGAGATAAAAACAAAAATAAATACTGGCAGGCCGTCACCCAGGATGAAAAGGGTTCATGAAACCCGTTCATACACAAGGCGGGGAGATGTAAGCAATGGTGTGACCGTTCGTGCCTTTTGAAATGATGCTCAATCGATGACAGAGGCCAACCAGGGTCAGCCATCAGGCCTTCAGAAAAAAGGTCATGACCCCCTATCTCCACTAAATGCAGCAACAACAAAAAATATACATAAGAGGCTTAAAAAACCAACAATGGACTGTTTCACAAAAGAAGGTGCTATTGTTTTGCTACAACTACTCAAAGTTTTAAAAGTGGAGCAAAACATCCAATGAGATCCTAGCTAATAGGATTCAATGTTCTACCCTCCCTGGAGAAAAAAGTACACCTGTTGCCCGCCTACGATCGCTTGTTTCCCAGATGAGAATATATATAACAGAAGAAGAGAGCACCCGTACAAAAAATGCAGCCATAAGAGAGGCTGAAGAAGGCAACCTTCTGATCAGGAAAACATAAACAAGACAGAGACAAGAATCTAGATGGGAGAGAGAGGAAAGGTGGCCACTGTTATGGACTATGAAATATACTCAGAGAGATGTAGGGAAATATTCGTCCACTTCTGTCCAGGCAAAAAAAAGTTCTACCACAATAAATAACTTGCCAAATATATAACAGCATGAGCCTATTCAATGAAGCTGAGCTGGACTATATGACATCTGAGATAGCAGCCCTCATGAGAACCAAGAAGTGTCCACTTTAAAGCTCCCTCAAAGGTCCCACAATTCCCATCATCGTCAAAAACACAGGTACAGCATAAACCACATTACCATTCACTCATGAATAAAGCAGTCAAACAGTCTGGGTCCATGACAACCAGCCATACAGCCATATCAACAGCAGAATTCCCTTTAGCCAGTGGCTCTCCGACAAGTATACCCTCACCATCTGCTGTCTATTTAGAATCAGAAGATATCCCCTCACTGAAACTAAGTTCTTCCTCACCAATATCACAGAGACCACTGCTAACACTTGAATCTCTATCATTACTTTAAAAAATACTGGAACCAGATGAGCAATTGGCCTTGGAAGAAGAACTTGGGAATACAATTGAGGAAGTCAAGATGCTGAGGCTGGAGAGAATACCTCAAATTCCCAAAACCCAAGCCTCAAGAACTACCAAGGCAGTAATACAAAACGTAAACATTGCTCTTCAAAGACTTATTCCATCCAACTTATCCCACACGGAGCTCAATCAAGTAACATAAACTGCATGACTTTACATTGTTAGGAAAACACTCCTTCAATTCATAAAGCAATGGAAGTCCAGAGCACGAGCCACAACACCACCGTGGAAACTGACGCTCCATAAACAATGTAACCTTCGCAGAAAGGAAATCTCTCCAATCAAGCAATTCCCTGCTGTCCCTACAGTGTGCGGATAACTGAGGAACACAACCAGCAGACTCAGTTTTAAATACAAAAAAAGGTAGAGGAACTTGTAAACGTTGCGAGGGAACTTGAAGGCATACTCCAAGCACTTGCTGAAAGAATTCGAGAAAAATATAACAAGCACAGGGCGAAAGTTGAGAACAGACAGTTCAAAAAGAATGCAAGGCTATTCTACCGAAATTTGGTTGGGGAGAATATAACGGTGGAAAAGCCGCCAGAGGAAAAGGAGTTAGAAAACTACTGGAGGCCTATGTTTCGGAATGAGGGGCCATGCAACCAAGAAGCCAAGTGGATTTTAGATATAGCTTGAAGTAATAAAAGCAAGCCAAAAATGTCAGAGCCAGAGATAAGGTCTTGAATGATAAAACGAAAGCTAGATCAATTTCAAAATCACCAAAAACCTAGCATAGACAATATACCCGATTTCTGACTGGAGAAACTAACAGCACTTCATAGCAATTATAGTAGCTGCTTAACCAGACTGTTGAAGTGTGAAGAGGCTACACCAGCCTGACTAGTAAAAGTTAATACGCCTCTCATACCATCAACGAGTGAGACACAAAAACCTACAAACTACAGACTGATCTGCTGCCTCACTACAAACTACACACTCTTCACTGACCTGGTTGCAGACAGCATCTACGAATACCTCTCTTTTAAAACTATTACAAAGATGTTCACCTCTAAAGCAGTTTAAATATATAAATGAAATGTAATATAGACAGTCATTTGAATTTCAAGAGAACAAACTACCCTTGTATAGAAGGAAATAGTTTCCTTTAGAATAAAAATATGTTTGGGGGAAAATATTTTAATTTTTTTTATAATACTTTGATTCGATAAATTCGGCTCTTTAAACTTAGGAAAACCCACTGCAGACCCTAGGAAAATATACATGTTCTTTTTCTTATGATGTAGAAGTGTAATTTAATATACAATAAAATTATGTGTGAAGAAATACAATAAAGTCTTATGCGTAAACAACTCGGTTACATTCTGGTACTATATTTGAGCTTTAGATTTTATTTGCTATGTTATATATGGTTATGAATTTACTATAGGGCTTTAAATCTACTTTCTGTAATAACAATTGGCGTATATATATATATATATATACATATGAATCAATATATATATATATATATGAATATACATATATATATTTATATATATATATAAATATATATATATATATATTGAAATACATAGAGAAACACAAATAGATAGACCTACTTATACTAAAATGTAAGATAACAAATGTATAATCTTACAGGCGCCATATTTTTATTCAAGAATACAACACCTTTGTGTTTCATGAAGCAAGTTGTTGCTTTTTTACTACTGGAGCTGTGCGCCGCCATTTTGTGTACGCGGCTGAACTCCCCAAAAAGAAAATATGCACATGACTTCGTCCATCAACACAGAAAAGATGACTGCAATAGAAATGAGAGAAAACCTTGGATGTTTGCCATGGAAATGATGATTTCGACAAAGAGAGCGAATTGGCCAAAGTCTGCGAAGCAATGAATACTAAAAGCACTTGAAGAATACATTCATGTGATGTGCAAATTAAATTTTCGGAACTTGTCTGCGTGCGTGTCTTGAAGAAGTTCTAAATTTTGGTTTTGCCAATATTCACACTCGGCAGCAATATCTTATAATAATAGAAGGTTACTTGCAGTCCTTTTTCTGACGCATCACGTTTCAGTGTTAGCATCTCCTAGCAACACCTAACGTAAAATAGTGTATATATATATATATATATATATATATATATATATATATACATATATATATATATATGATAAATGATACAACAGGTGGTTTTGCCACAACACACTCGTCCATTATGAATTTAAATACAGATGCAAACTTGGAACTGATATTGAAATGACTAAACACGATCAAAGATCTAGTAAACACCTTTTTTAATTCCAGTAAACCATGGAACTGCAGTAATGTGTTACAATAATCTACATTGTTTTCTTCCTCTACCTAAAATTAAACGGCACATTTATGAACAAAGTTTATTTTCAAGAATGTTCTATCTGTCTAATAAAATGTCACGGCGTGTTTATCAGCTGAATACTACGTGGTCGTTTTCAAGTCCAATGCACACCAATTTTGTGTCGACCCGATCACATTAATAATCAAATTCTGACCATTTAACCCATCGATTTAAACTCTCTCACGCTGTTGGTCATCTCAAATTGAATGTATCATTCACTCTTATCCTCGAGTTGCCTTTGGACCTTGAGAAGCTGTGACTCATAAGTACATCAAACGACCTTTTGATACAATATTGAGTTCTTTATCCAAACATTGCTGTCTTCTTTCAGCTCTGTTTCTACTGATAAGTTAATGATGATGTTATCTATTATTAATGAAGATTTTCTATCTGTATGAAGTTCGAATTATGTTATTATGTGTATTCATTGTATTATGACCGATATGCTGAGTTTACCTTTACTTATCACAAGAATGCAAACGTCATGCTAATTCCATGCCAGAGTGATACCAACACGCAAGACCCTTTCTTGACGAGGCCAATGATCCGAACCACTAAGCTAGCCCCATTTTTCACGCACTTTGAAGTTATCATATTTGTAAAACTTTATTTGGACCGTAGCAAAATGACGCCTTTCTTATCTATCTATTACTAATGAGGATTTGGTATATATCTTAAGTCGAAACTATAGTATTACTTCTATTAATGTACTATTATACTTTTATTACTAATAGTGAGTCGAGACTACACTATTGTTTCTATTAAAGTACCACTGTACTATCTTCTGATACCTAATTGAAACAGCTCTGTTGTAATGCGACCATCGTCTAAGGAGTTATCTCCTCATATCGGGTTGTGTTATATATCTGCATTCCTCATGAGACGAGGAAATTGTTATGATCCGGTATGTATTGGGAAAATCAGCACACGCATTTATATACTCGAACAATTA
The DNA here is from genome assembly GCA_963556195.1 of Sepiola atlantica. NCBI lineage: Eukaryota > Metazoa > Mollusca > Cephalopoda > Sepiida > Sepiolidae > Sepiola > Sepiola atlantica. The sequence goes on along the minus strand of OY744546.1, from coordinate 25,187,835 downwards.
TAACATTTGCTTAAATATGTATTATATATATATATATATATATATATATATATATATATATATATATATATATATATATATATATATATATATACATTGAGAATTTAATATTAGTCTACGAGGAAATCACCTGTGAATTTTTCAAATGAATTATGCCCCTTCTATTTTAATATATCGCTAAAAAAATAAAAAATAAAAAAAATAATGTGTTCTACTATTAAACCATTTATCTTTTTCAGATTTATGTCATGTATGGGCGCACTTAAATATAATTCTTGCACATAATTTTTACGTAAGTTTACACTTTCAACTAACTGCATGTTCGTATTACACTTTCATATGAATTTGGTATTTTTCTAATTGGTATTATTTATATTCAGGATTAATAATACTTTAAATTGGTTTTCTTTTTGGAAATCCATTCATCGGGCTATAGCTTTGCTCCTGAAGTTGGTTCAGGCTAGGTCAGTTCAGATTGAGTTATAAGTGACTGTTTTAGGAGTAGTATCACATTTCGGGAAAGGTTTTTTTGAGCGGGGGCCTCATGATTTTTGTCACCATCTTTCATGTTATGTTCTCATGTATTTAAATATGCTGTTATTTTCTGTCAAGACTCCTTAAACTTTTACCATCTTCCTTTCTTCTGTCTCTTGAATAACATGTGTTCCTATTACCATTAAAGGTGCTATTGCTCTGATAATCAACAACAACTAAAAGCTTCATATTTATCTTGGGGTCGCTGTAAAATGCGCGTAAGTTAGAGTAAAGGTATTGAATTTGGAAAACAAAACATTTTGTTTTTTGTGAGACGAAGAAGAAATACAGGTATTGAGCGAAATGTTAAAATCAATCAATTTTAAAAATACATAAAAATCATGGTTTTGGTTGTTTTTCCTATGGTCATTGGAATTTAACTATAAAAGATGTATATATATATATATAGATATATATACATCCTTTATAGTTTATTTTCTGTGTAATTCCAGTTTCCCTAGATGATTTAGACAGAGATATAATTTGTGCTTGGAATAAAAAATACGGTTTCCGAGATACGAACACAACAATATTTTTAAAAGAAAAGATGAACTGATGGGCAAGTGCAGACATAAATTTAAAATAAAAATTAACAGTAACTTAATTATAGATTTACAGTAATTCTAAATTGTCGATTTACCTACATTTGGTCTGTTCGTACGTCTCTCAAGTTGGAATTTATCTATTTTTATTATTATTTGTGTGGGGTTAGAATGGTTATTCTTACTCATTTCTGGATTAAAAAAAACATTCCCCAAAACTCCCAGCTTCTTCTTTCTTATTATTTTTAATTTGATTGGCTATTTTTCTTATTCTACTTCCATTTCTACCTATTTGACTTCAGTTTATTCTATCTTACATAATATTATTATCAGTATTAACATCATTATTACTATTATCATTATTATTAGTATCTATTATTAACTATTATAAATTATTATTGCATATCATATATTAGTAGTATTATCAGTATTAACAGTATCATTTCTATTACGATTACTATTATTATTATCATTATTACTACCATTATTAATAGCATCATGCTATTATTATAATGATATTGATTATTTTATTTTTATTTTTATCTTGATCACTATTGTCATTATTATTAATATTAGTTGTACTATAATTATTATTATTAATATTTAACTTATTTTTTTAGAATTATTATCATTATTACTATATACTTTATCGCCTAATTTCTTCACTAGATTAAATCCTGTTGTCTCAAATTGATTCAAACTATTTCATTACTTTTATATTTATGTCTCTTATTTTTTAAATTTTTATTTTCTTTCTTTATCTGTATTCTTGTTTGTATTGTTCCCCCATCCCAAACTTCGCTTGGTTCATTTCGAATGGTTTCGTTTCTCACACCTCCTACACCACCGAGTATTGCTGTCCGCCTTCGTTGGGCCCCGCGGTTGGAAGAGGGGCGGTAAAGTTTAGCTTCGTGTCAAAATAAATGACAAATATGATTTTTAGAGGAATTATCAACGTCTTTTATTAAAACGTTTTTAATTTTATTTTTCGTTACATCTAGAGATTCATATTATCTGACCGCTTTATATTTTATATTTTTTTGAGAGTTTTAACTTAAGTGTGTTGCTCTGCATCATTGTTTACCCCCCCTCTCTATTTCTTTTGGGCTGGTGAATATTTCTTTTTTTTTTTCATTTTATATATGTAGCTGTCCCGTATGCATTCTGAAGAGGCCAGGAGGTCGGAATAAATTATAATGCCAACAGTAACAACGTGTATGTTAAGTTTTTCTTTCTCGCCCTCTCTCTCCCTCTTTCCTCTCTCTCTCTCTCTCTCTCTCTCTCTCTCTATATATATATATATATATATATATATATATATATAAAGTTATTATTAGAATATAAATTGTAATAGAATACAATATCTATAAAGTCATCATTTTTTTTTAAAACAAAAGATTCTTTACGAAGGAATACTATAATGAAACGATTGTCTCACATGAATGTATATTATTGCTCAACGTCGTATATCAAGCATTAACTCTTCATGATATATATATATACATATATATGTATATATATATATATATATATATATGTGTGTGTGTGTGTGTGTGTGTGTGTTTATATCGATTGACCTTCCATATATATATATATATATATGGAAGGTCAATCGATATAATATATATATATATATATATATATATATATATATAAGGTGGTTGTCTGATAACCAAAGAAGAGTGCTCAATTATAAGGGAAACTAATAAATAAGACCGTAACATGTATTTTATATGTATTAGATTACATCAGAACAACACAGGGAACATATGATTGTTCTCTTTTACCGGACTCTTTTCAAACTCGTTTTCTTATGCTCTCGTTCCCTCAGCCGGGTAAACATCTTTAGTTATTCGCAATTGCATACTTAATATCGACTGCACTGAGGATTGAACCGTTACGTCCAGAATATAATAAATGAATTCTACTTAGTATGTTATCCGTTACGCCAGGAGTCCGCATGCTACCCCTGTGGATTAAAGTAAGCTTTCTGTTAGACATTTTGTACAAATACCTAAGTTTTACAAAAAGATTCCCAAGTTCGACAGGATACACCTGAAGAAGGTCGGAAGCTACACTGGCCGAAACGTTGTGAGAATAACACTGAAGATGAAAAAGCTGTTTGAACTTAAGCTGAAGGAGGTTTAAGATCAATTCGAAATTGTTAATTGTGTTTTCATGACTATGGGTATAATTCAATTCAAATGTAATGTAGTTGTGCCTGTCTACATGTATGTCTACATTTCATAATTAAATTTCATAAAAAGGTAAGCTATGTGACTTTTCACAAAGGGTTGCCCTACCTATTAACCCGCTTTGCATAAAACTTAATGGCACGTGATATAGCCTTATCTTATCACTTCTTACGTCTAGCAATTGCGTCTCAAAATTCATAATGATAAGTTATTTAGTTCAAGAGTGAATCTTGTGCATAGAAAGATATACACATGCAACATATACACATGTGTAATGGTGTGTGTTGGATAGCTACTTCTACCACATATCGCAAAAGTTAGCTCCAGTACGAATCAATTTTAAGTTGAGAGGAAAAGTGAATAAATATATAGCACCTCAGATATTAAACTCAGACTTACCCCGACGCCTATAAATGAATTCAGACACAAATTCTACACTCTATAATCAAAATTCAGCGAAAGGTGTCTTGTTTTTCTTTAGGTAATCAGAGATGTTAATAATAGTGCGTGTACGGAAAATAAAACCAATGATGTAGTTGTATGATTTTCGTTATTGTTTAGTTAAATCTCTAGATAAATAGCGTTTGCAAACACCGGCGAATATACTGCTTTGTCATTTTTGACGGAATATATACACTAATATGTATCATTGTTTAGACAAAAAACGGAGGAATGCTCAAAATATGAAAAAAGTAATTACAAAAACATCAACATCGTGTTCATGTTTAATACACCACTAACCATCGTTTAACAACTATTATATATATATATATATATATATATATATATATATATATATATATATATATATACATATATATAGATAGATATATACAGAGAAAAAGAGAGATTATATTAATAATTATAGTATGTATATTTATAGTAAATATATATATATATATATATGTATATGTATATATATATATATATATATATATATATATATATATATATATATATATATATGACACACATGTTATGTTTGGATATCCTTGTGTTGATACTTTCTATTTTCCCAATCAGAATCTTTATTTTGGTGGGGAATTGGACGTTGAATCTACCATATTTGTAGGTGTCCCAAGTTGGTTTATGCCTATCTGGGTCTATCTTCAGAGGAATCAGGTAAATACCATGGTGGTTATGTTAATATTAATAGGTAGTTTTAATATTTACATTAACCCCATATTTACCTGATTCTTTCCATGTATGATCTGAGAGAACGTTCAGATTTTATTTCCCCCTGATGAGAGCACAGTTACTTATAGCTCGATAGCGGCTTCTGTATAAATAAAAATAATTACATATATATATATATATATATATATATATATGTGTGGGGGGGGGTGTATGTGTGTGTATGTGTGCGTGTTAACGCGACGGACAGTTCTAATAATGATACTCTTGTTCATCATCGCGTTACTTATAAAACCGTAATGAGTAAACATGTTTCTTTTAAAAAGACAAAAATGCAAAGAAAAGAGAATTCTGAAACAGAAGCCAGTCGTCAATGACAGGGTGTGTTCTTTTTGTAGATGTTCGGGAAATATATTCGGTTTGTTTCTGCAATTAAGTGTGCATTGTCATCATTGGCGAACAGAGTGTTGACGATCACTTAATTATAGCCGAGGCGCTACAGTTGTACACCATATTAATCACAGCGAAACATAATATTAGTGTTTTGAAGGATAAAATAAAACAAAATATTCGCATGCGATATGTTACTTTTTCTCTTCATAAACAATAATGATGGAACATTCCCAGTGGCTGAAAATTGACGATGATGCAAGATTGAGTCTACTACACACACCAGCTTGGTTTGTAAATCGTATAAGAATAAATCTATCAAATAATGAAAATCTTAAACTTTTTTCTTATTGATTTTAGTATATTTGTGAGAACGTAGGTTATTTTCAAATCCAATTTCAATAAATGCTCGTCATTTATCGTCTCCATGAGACACAATGTTTTTAAATTGATAATTTTTAATCCAATCATGATATCCATCATTGAACTGACAATTAATAACTATCATCAATCCAACGTCTCGAGTGACTTTTTTAGCGTTTAGATGTGCAGTCTCATAAGGTAACATATATATTTTTGAGATTATATAGTATTGGTATTTCATAGCTTATATGTTACAGAAAACCATATTGGTTGCTGTAAGGTGTAAACGTTTCGACCAGTGTATTCTCGAGCCTTTATCAGATGGGTTTTGTATAATTGCTACGTCAAATAATACAGGTGTTTTTTCGACAAATAAATAAAGGCGTTAAGTATTATATATGTGTAATCCAATTCAACCAGTGTAAACATGTACCATGCAGAATGTTTAGTGGCATGCATAGATGCATGCTGCAAATGACGGGGCTAGGATTGGAAAACAATCAGGCTCCGAGTTTGGCCACCAAATAAGTAAGTTATTCACTTGGTAAAGTGATTATATTTTTAGTTCATTTAGTTTACCGCAATTGTGAGCAACTTGAAATCCCACGGAAAAAAATGTCCACTCAAGACAATAGACATCCTGCTCTGTGTGTTTTATGTCCATGGATAACACAGCCGATTATTCTAAAGGGGCATTGTTGTGTGGCGTACAACAAATAAATAGAATGTCTATATATATATATATATATTGCAGCAAAACGAACGGATGAAGCTACTTCAGTATCTGATGGTTTTAAAGGCATGGCGAACTTCGGGGTCCTAAACACAGGTTTGTTTGTTTTCGGCCAGTCGTTCACTAGATAATAGATACACTAATTATAATTCTAACGTCTCATAATATGACATCGTTACTTGATCTATAGTTTCGTTTGGTGATGAAATATTTTTATTACAGATGTTACTGAGTCCACATGATTGAAATGACCGCCAGTGACTAAATCAATTCTCGAATTCGGACGAAGACAATGTATATCGAGTTTTATTCGTTCTTTTGCTCGATAACTTGAGATTTCTATACATAATGAGTAGCATATAGGCATATATATATATATATATATATATATATATATATATATATATATATTTATATATATATATATATATATATATATATATATATATATATATATATATATAGGATATGTCATAATATCAACAGTAAATGTTTCACCCATTTTTTTAAGTTTAGACATCTCAAATTAACAAAAAATTTCCATGTACATCGATTATAATTTAAATTCAGTCATGTGACTCTTATGAATTTAAGCTCTACTCCATTCCTATATATAAATATGTAAAAAGCTAATTCTTATTCGTTTCTCTCAGCTTCAGAACACCAGATTTATAAGAGCTCCTTATGAAACAGATTATGATATGTAGCTAAATATTTGTATAAATTCAACTATCATATATATATATATATATATATATATATATATATATATATATATATATATATATATATATATATATATATATATATATAGGTGTGGTGTGTATATGATTATGTGTGTCTGTATTTATATATATGTGTATATATATTCTTTATTTCTTTCTTCATTTTAAATATATGATGAATGATTTCACTGGTTATTTTGTCTTCAACGATTGACCATTTAAAAATTGTACTCGTTACTTTATAAGGGAAAGAATATTAGTAACCATATTTTATTAACTCCGTGCGATTGAGATGGTTATGTAAATATGAAGTCTTACTATAATTCAGTATTGTTCTATCGCGTCTTTGTTATATTTTAAATCATGATTAGATTGGCCAATCAAAATAAACGATTATTTTTTCACTCCTGACATCGCATCACATAACACTAGCTGTGGATTGAGAGCGTGAAGCGATAAACGTGATTGAAATTACGTAGTTTTCTTTTGAATAAACACACTATACACCAAAATAGGTTATAATTAAAGTGTAGATATTGAAGAAAATTACTTCGCAACCCTATGACGATTTCGTTTTTCTCTATTCAACAATATTCCAAATGAAAGTAATTATTTTTGCAGGTAATTTAGTTTTCATTAATTATTTTGAATTCAGTATGGCACCGGCTATTTAATCAATGGGCATAATTAATTGCGCAGAATAATTGCACAGGTTTCTGTATTCCATTTAAGCAGATATCAATATGATAAAGTGATCTTCCATGAAATCTAGCAGTGTTTTCAAATCAGAGTATTACATGAATCAGCTAATAATAAGTAAACTTAATCGTAACTTACTGAGTACTTCTGCATCAAACAATATTCTTTTCTTTTTATTAATAATAAAACGAAATAATAAATCCATCTGTTGTAAACGTATCTATATTTGACGAAACCATTTCAGATGGGTTCTCGTTTTCTTTTATGTATATTACGTTAAATATATGCTGCAATTTTACACTACATTCTTGCAGATATTAACTCATAAAAATAATGTGTTTAAATTTATAAAATAAATAAATGAACATTTAGCGACTGTAGATATACATTTAATAATATATAATACATATGTACACACATACATAAACACACATACAATTATATATATATATATATATATATATATATATATATATATATATATATGAATTGTTTCTATTTACGAAGCATTTTCTAATTTATGCAAACATTGTTAAAAATAACATAATTCTTCCGTTTCATTATACCTTGCATATTTTTTTTCAATTTGGCTCATGTATAAAAATAATAAAGTAATAAATAATAAATGTGCACCTTGTAAACTGTAGTTCAATCTACCAACATCTACAAACACATAACTGCCCTCCATCTGATTTAAGACACATTCTAGTTGATAACACTAAAATTATACATTCCGAAACCAATTTTAAAAAATTGAAAATACTCAAAGCTATCTACATAAAAACACAACAACCTTAAATTAACAACATCACATATGCAACAGGTAGAAACATTTTAAAATGCTTAACGTAATGCGATGTTGTTCTGTGGTTTCATCCAGCGTTGCTGAATTTAAAATCGTCAACGACTTCCTGGAACAATGCGGAAAACTTTCCATGGGTGTTTCTCCACCGTCTTTTAAAAAAATTCTCTTCTTTCTCGAGCTTCTTTGTTCATTTGCTTTTAACATTCGACAAATAATCAAAGACGTTCGTGAAACCAGTGATACATATAGAACATTTATATATTTTTTTATTTATTTTAATACAAAAAAGACCATGATAAAAGTTGAAAAAATAAAATAAGGTATAATTAAATTTCTTTGTAATATAGCAGGAACAATCCCAGCAGAGTTCTCGATTAATTGATAATTAAAGTTAAAAATTAGTACAACATTCGTACCGTCGGTTTCAAGCACAGTTTTCACGCTTATTTAGCGATGAGTTGACATCAACTTAAATATTTGTCGTTTATAGTAGTAAAACATCATTCAGCAGGTCGTCATCACATTTTTCTGACATGACTTTTGATATATTTTATTTTCTAAACAGCTGTTAACACCCATGCGTTATTCCAAGTAATGATTTCATTAGTTTTGCATTTTTTAAAATGTTTTTATACTACCCGCTTGGCACTTACTCTTCCTTGTAAATTTGACTTACAAATATTTCAATTAAATCCAAATCAAAGTGATATGGCGCACCCCCATATATATCGTGATAATTACTCATCCGGAAATCATATGTGTGTTCATCAAGTAACACGCTTAACATACCAATCAGTTTAATCCGCTATCAAGCAATTCAATATTTCACACGTACACGTCATATTATTTAATAAAGTTTTCTCTAGTCAACAATTTAGACCACAACTACATGGGAATAGTTGTTATATTACAGATATTAGAGTGTGCGTGTGCTTATGAATTACTTTTATGAGTATTTAAGGTTACTACTATCATAGGTATTTGTATAACGCACTGACTAAATTAATTAATACATACACATTTGTGTCAGTAGGATACATAACATTTATAGTTTGTTTTTATTTCATTGTACTCCGTATTGATGTCAACGGTTGGCCTTTCATTGTGTCAAATATCGAACGGCCTTGTACCAGAAACAGATACTATAACTATCAGATATTTCAGACGAAGTCCATATTTAACCCTTGTGAGTTCAGAAACAAAGAACTGCATTTTTGCATGGCTAATAATCACTCTATAGAGGAACAATATGTACATGAGAGAAGTAGAACATAATAAAAGTAGTGATACAACATGTAGAACTACAGATACATCATAGCAGAACAACTGTAAGCAGACAGATGACTCGTCTCTCTTGATATGAGAAAATGAGTGTATTCTCTTTATCTTACTGTTTCCATTTTTACTTAAAATGTATCTGAATATAAATTTAATATGAAACTATACTTATTTATTCATCGATTTCAATTGTTGTAATTGTATTTGTACTCTCCACAAATAACACATCACAATGCCAATGATAAATGCATCTCTGGCCCAACCCTTAAAATGAATATTATGAAATATGAAACGAAAAAAAGAAATAGAGTGTTATGTACGCATTATAAATGGTGATATGACCAAGGCAATGCCGTTTCGTCTGTTGGTACATGATAACTCTCTGTTATTATTTCACGCGAAATTTAAATTATAAATCATAAATAAATATACATAGCAACAATACGAGACTAGTATGTTAAACTTTATAATACAGCCCAATGTGTAACTTTTTAAATATATAGTATGAAAACCTTTATTATTACAAACATGTTTGGCTACATATGTGCATTCATATTTAAGTTACGATATCCTTTGAAATTCAGCTTTATTGGGTCATGGAACTCCTCCTATAATACAGCTCTAACTGTTAATGAGCACTATCTAATCCGGGATTTCGAGTGATTAATAACTAGGAAACAACAATACAAGTACTATGTATATATATATATATATATATATATATATATATATATATATATATATATATATATATATATATATATATATATATAGTCTGTTCCGCAAAAATTAACGACAACAAGAGCAAATGAATGTTAAGTGTTAAGGATCAGGACGAAATAATAAGTGAGACAATCGCTACCGTCTGAAGTAAAGTCGTACATAAACTTGTCACTCGATTTCCATAATGAGACATATGATTTATTTTTCCTTTTTTTTTCTATATTTATTTATACGTGGTTTCTGTTGGGTTTTTTTTAAGTTTCCAGTTTGAGACGTTTTCTCTTTTTTTCTTTACTTAACCTCACCGATTGAGACGTGATTTTATATGAATACGAATATAAGTGCGAACACTTACAAATAAAAAGTGTTCTTCATTAATCATGAAGTGTACATACTTGTATCTTCTATGTATGGCGTCACTTTCTTTAAAAACAAACCCTGCAACACGATTTAAAATAACTTCCCTCTGAAAAAACATAATCAGATATTATTTACTCTTTGTAGCAGATTTGTAAACTATATCCTCTTATATTATGTTCTCTTCAAACGCGCCAACCCCAACCTCCTGATGAATACAAAATTGTTTGCCCTAATGTCTATTGATAATAGAGATTCTTTCTCTGAAGGCTAAAATGTACATCTACTTCTATTTCGAATCTATTTGGAATATGGAGTTGGTATACGTCTGTCTGAAGGCGAAAATATACACCTATTTTATATGTTTTAATTCCGAATTCAAATTAGTTTTATGATAATGATATTTCATCTAATGCACAATTTAGGAAAAGCAGTAGTGTAGTATATGTTCTGCCGCATGATGCCATACCTCCAGATATAACCTCTCACTTTTAGGGGAAAGGTCGTACATGTTCGTTTGTCATATACACTAGCAAATTATGTCTAGTTTATTTGATATAGAAAATGCTCAACCTTAAAAACGACACGCGCTCTTTTTTATATTGTTTAATTGAGAATTGGTTTGCCCCCGGATGTATTTCAACGACATGGTACTTCCTTTAACGTATCGTAAAGGCGTTTTCTGTATCTGCATATATCGCATACAACCAATGCGTTAAAATTGCGCATCGTATCCATTTCTTAAATATTTAATCAATAGAAAATAATAGAAAACGTAAAATTAATATTATTCCTCCGAGGATTTATCTTTTTTTTTTTAATGTGCATTCTTCGATTTGTATAATATTCAAAATCGATATTAAAAAAAACACTTTATAATTATAGATCGAAGCACGAAGAAACAAATGATCTGAATTTTTGTTTTGCTCCCGGGTGATTGCTACTGGCGCTCGTTTGTAAAAGATGAAAAATAAATTAAAATAAGACATGGATGTTTATTAAGCTTCTGCAAAAATTCGTCTCATGTGAGGAGAAAGAATGGGTGACGTCGTTTGGTATAGAAGAATAAATTCAGAGGAATTAATGAATGACAAATAGGAATGGATAGAAAGATAGGAAAAGTATAAAAAGGTAGGAAGATGAAATGAGGAATGAAAGAGAAAGTGAGGACGGTCGAAATATGATGACGAAAAGGAAATTAAGAAAATGCAGAGAAAGGAAGAATAGAAAAAAGAATGAGAGAAAGATACTAAAGCATAAATAAAGAAAGATAGAAAAAATATGGAAATATGAAAAAGAAAGTGGATAAGATAGTGAATAAGAAAAGGGAGAGGGTAGGAATAAAAACTAAAAACATAACATGTCGTTGAAATACATCCGGGGGCAAACCAATTCTCAATTAAACAATATAAAAAAGAGCGCGTGTCGTTTTTAAGGTTGAGCATTTTCTATATCAAATAAACTAGACATAATTTGCTAGTGTATATGTCTGTCTGAAGCCGAAACTATACAACATCTATTGAAAAAAAATTAGAAGAGGGAAAATATAAAGAACGAAAAATAAAAACCAGAAAAGATAGAAAATAAGAAGAAATGAAAGAAAACACGTAGAAAAGTAAAAAAAGAAAAGAAAAGTATTGAAACATCAAGAAAGAAGAAAAGAATGCAGGAAAGTGATAAAAAAACAGAACAAATAGGATATAATTTTTTTAAGTATGAATAAAGATAAAAAAGAACAGTACAAAACAATGTCAATAACTAAATGAATATAAATACGTGTAAAGTCACAATTTTATCCCAGGCTGGGGAGAGATTTATTGTGAGGTGATACCTTTCAAAAAGATATAAATACATGAGAGATCATAATTTATTTGCAATTTATTCGATATAAGTTTGAATTCGTTAAAGTTGATTCCACAGTCAGTAGCTGTATCAATTAGCCAACTCAAAAAGAAGAGAATAGCAAAGTGAAAGAGAATACTGAAAATGGCGATTGTAAATCCTGGCAAAAACAAAATAAAATAAAGAAACGAAACAAGAAAAAATGCAGAATGAAATACGAAGAAAATGCAGCAATACAAAAAATTGAATAAACGAGAAATTAAACGTTTGTGATCAGAGACAAAAATTGTCAGAAGTGATTCTGCCTGGAGGCTGAATGTATAAAAGAGAAAGAAGAAATACCTCGTAGTATAAACATTCTACTAGAAAGAAATAGATATGTAACAGAATGGCTTCCTCTTAATGTCTAAGATTTTTGAGCAAGTTATGCGAGTTGAGGAAAACCAGCGGATTCTTATGATAAGTAATATGTCATATCCTGACATATTTAAATGAATGACAGAAGCCATTCAAAACATTACAGGCTATCAAAAACATTACGTGAGACATAGGTGTGCATTCTTTAGAAAATATAACTTAAAAGCTTCCAGCAGGATGGCAAGCGCGAGAGAACACATACAGGCTGCCTAGGCAGCTGAAATCTGACACTGAACTGCTCATTGCTCTCTTTAATACTTTTGAAACTGAAGGTGGAACATTGAAGAAGATATACCAAATAAGTGTATGTTTTTGGAAGAGTATCATGCTTGGTATTCTCATATTGCTTGTTATATTGACTAGGATTCGGTTGATGTAAGCACCGACTTTCTATAGCCATATTTATTCAAACTTAGGAACGCTTATGTAAAACTCGGACACCTAAAAGCTATTTTGACATGTATGTTTTACTGTGCACTATATAATATCATCATGTGAGTGTTTGTATTTCATTTTAAATAATTGTCAATTTTGTCTCAAACCACGCCTTCTCTCTCTTTCTCCCTCTGTATGTAAATATATATATATATATATATTTATATATATATATATATATATATATATATATATATATATATATATATATATATATTTAAACGGCATCGTTTAAAGGTAATTTTGTATTTGTTCTCCTTGTTTGAACACATGATGTCTTAATAAACTTGTAAACTATGCACATTGTATTAATTTATTTTCATTGTACATATATATATATATATATACATATATATATATATATATATATATATATATATATATATATATATATATATATATATATATAGTGTGTGTGTGCTTGAGACGAATTTTATACGTTGGAAAAAAAAAGAAAAACGTCATATATTGGCTATTAATTCATATATTACTAGCGTGTATCAAATCTAAACATGTACATAAGGTGTTCGAGACTAATTTTATATTCTTCTAATATTCTTTAATGTGTGAACGGTTTCGATTATTTAATAATCGTTAATTTAAAGTAATGGCTGTATCTGGGTACTGTTGGTTTGGTTCCGAGCTGGAGATCAGATATGACTTGAAAGCTACGTGATATTGGAAGAGAGTGTCATGCATCGTGATGATTCACGCTCAATAAAACAACATTAAACTTCTCGCTGTAGCGCAATAGTCATTGAATGTTTCATTGCCATGAGATGTGAGATAGCGAACTGCTACTGTCATGTGGAAAAAGTTACTATCGCGAAGGATCATAGCACCTGTTCTGACTGTATCTACACAACGAAATTCGTCAAGAAGCTGCAAGAAAAGGCGTTGCAAGATCTTGGCAAAGCAATTCATTTTTCTAGTGAGAGAGATGGGTGTCGGACTATCGCGAAGGCTCAGGGAAACCGTCTGAGGAATGCCATCAACTGATTTAACAAGTCCAAACACAGTATAAAAAGTCAAATATCAATCGTCAACTCATCTATATAACATTAAATGTCATGGTGTGTTTGAGTTTGTCTCTTCGTATGAAAATAGACACATGTGACTGGTTGAAAAAAAAAGGAATAGGCAGATTACACATTACTAAGACAAGATGTTTTACAATATCAGTTCCTGAGTTCGAATATGCAGTAAGTCTAAAGCATTTTTAAACTGGCTATGTGTTTGATGATAACATTTTGTTTCAAAACTGCTACACTTTTTTATAATCTACAAAAAAAAAGACATAAAGAGTATTCGGTATTAGTTCAAGCGAAATGTTGTTGCCTAAAACACAACTTTAAATTACTTTTTAAGCATAGCGGTGAGCGTTTGTTATCTGAATAAATCGATTTTTCCCGAAATATTATGCCATACGGATTCAGTGACACTGAAGGCAAGTAAGATTGCTTCCTCTTTTGAAGATTGCTTCTTCTTTTGAAGATTGCTTCTTCTTTTGAAGATTGTTTCTTCTTTTGAGGAGTGTTTCTTCTTTTTGAAGATTGCTTCTTCTTTTGAAGATTGCTTCATCTTTTGAAGATTGCTTCTTCTTTTGAAGATTGCTTCTTCTTTTGAAGATTGCTTCTTCTCAGTTGTTCTTTCTATTGAAGAACAGTTGCGCAACTCATAAAACAGCAGATTGCTACCCTACAGACTGTCGAAATTTCTGTGTATCATGAATAACAAGTATCCTTAAAAAATTGGATATGTGGCAAGTGATATCAAAGTCACACCGCTCAACATTGTCAGAAAAATGGATTAAGACCTAATTCAGATAGATAAAGTTAGTTGAAATCACCTGTTGTAAAGAGCTAGCTGGAGAGAATGGTGGTGGTGGTGGGGGCAATACATATCGCAGCAGAACTCAGTGCCAAACTTCCAGGAACACGCAAATTATGGCAGGTGTTCAGTTCAAAAATACTCCAACCGTACCACCTTGTCGACCTTATTGTTAGAGTAAACTGATGTTCATACAGCTGTAGAACACCGCGAAGACCGCGTACTCAAGGGGCAGGTCACCCATCGAGGTTGTCGTTGTAGATCGGAACGACTTCGTCGAGTTTTATGTAATCGATAAAATATTATGTTGTTGATGATTGAGTCTGGTGTATCAAACACGTCACCGGGCAAGAATTAATCGTAATACAATTTTGGTTAAAATAAAACTGAATATAATTTCCATGAGCAAAGTGTCTCTCAAAGAACGCCACCTCTGAGGAACACAATACCAAGTGTATGCTTCCCAGCCGACTACAACATGGTCGTTTTCATGTCAATTTTGAAATCATTATAATCTTTAAATAATCAAAGGCTTCCAAGTTTCAACAATCGTCACCAAACCATCACGGTGTTGTCTCACCGTCCACGTGACACACTCGTTAGTAAATAAAATAAAACAAATGACGTAAATAATGAAGAGAAGAAAAAGAAATATAAATATAAATAGTAAAAACCGCGGTTCAAGACACGAAACGTATAGACTAACGTACCAACACAAATCCAACGTATAACTGGTCGCCTAGTATAAATTTAAAAGTATCAACATACATGTACATAACACACCATATTTTTAAAACTAAGTTAAATGCAATATGTATAAAAAAATAACATAAGCACGCCGCTAGTATATGTTTTTATTATATTTTTGTATTCAATGGTTTAAAACGATTAAACGAGTAAATTTGAAAAACATAAGTCAGTCGGGGCACTGCATACTTCGGTCTGACATCGTACAGATACTCCAAAGTTTCATATGGGTCTTGATATTGTATTAATTATTCCCGAAGTTATGCTTTGTAAAGTTGATACTAGGGTTGAGACTGTAATCAAACAGCACTAGATACATACATATAATTTGGATCAAATTCAAATTTCGACCTTGATCGAACATTGGCAGAGTAATGCTATATAACACGCGGAACATCATCGACACTTTGATGGGCCAATATGGGCCATGTTGTGAGCCTCTACGCTGAATAAAACTGAAGTTATTACTAAAAGTGTGCCTTTCACTTTTTCCGTTAACTTAACATGCCAAAAGTAAAACAGTACTAAGTTATAAGATGACCGATACTTTGCCAAAGTTTTGTAACGATTGGTCAAGCGTTGTGGAAGCTAGACTGTACACAAACAAACACATAACCATACATCGATACACACCCGACTGAAAGCATAACCTCTTTCACGGAGGTAATAATTCAAATTGAATTCAAATCAGTGTCAGTTTTGTACCCTGGATAGCTTAGGGTGTACAATAAACAGTTCTCGGTACGCGTATTCATCATAGATAAAGTGTAAACATCAAAAGAGTGTTAATAGCATTCAAAACACCGAAGCATATCAATAATTAACGAAGTCACGCTTCTATACTTTGAAAGATTTAAGATAATTTATCATGTTGGGCTACTTTCTATGGCCGACATAAATGCTCTTTCTGTACGTTTCTGAACTGCGCTTACTCTAGCAATATACACACCTACGTATTAGGGTATGAAAAGGGAAACTTGTACAAATCAATGTTGATAATTATATGAATTTTTCATATTCAAGATCAGTCATATGAAACATATGATTTGCCGAATTTCAAAAGAAAATTAACATCGCTTACAATTGTATTTGTTTCTTTCTGTTCTATTACTTATCAATGCATTAATTTATGGTAAAGTCGGATTAAACACAACATTGTTATTCCGTGTGATTTTATATAAATTTAACATTCCAATGAATAGTTGACAAATTAAATTATTTAATCATCGGATATTCAAGTTTAAGGTATATAAATATTAAATTTAGAGGATACCTGTTTAAGAGATATTTTGTATTCACAAGTTATGAAAATATTTGAACTATAAACTGATACACGAATCATAATTCATATTAAATCAATTATTTTCGAGCATTCATCTTCTCTCTCAATAATCTCTTATTTATTAAGTCAAAAGAAGTTAAAATGATTTTCATATTAGTGATATTACAAGTTCCTTTTTCCTTGACTCCCCACAAGTTCAAATTAAGACAGGAGGTCGATTTTTATTTAGAGATGATATGGTCCCTTAAAAAAGGCACTCTCGATTGAGACAAAAATGTAAAAATTGCCTTAGTCGAGGAGGAGCGATTTCTGACCGACCAAGTAAAGAACAGATGAAGGCAGACGAGATACTACATTGTTATCCCTGCCAGCTGATCCGATGATGTATCTTGTAAAATGTTGCGTATGCAAGTTGTAGCGTGTTCATTCGAGATATCATATCGGATTTGTTTCCATAACGTAAAGTAGTCTTTTTAAAATTATGATAAATATACGTAAATATAAATAATTATATATATACGTAATTATGAGTGGTTCGATAATCTCAATATCGTAAAGGCGTCCAATTCTTAGGTTAGCTCAATTTTGAAAGCTGTAGGTGTGTAATAATGTTAACAGTAGTATTAATGATTGGCGTACAAAAGCACTAGTAACAGAAGGTATAGCAGTAGGTGTAGTAAGCTTTTTCTTATTTTTTCTTATGCGTTAATATCGAGCTCCGGCGAGTTCCACAATGATAAAGGGGTGTCTCTACTTAAAATGGTTACAGGCTGGGTCCAGGTGAAAGCCGATTTTACAGAGAGCTATGAGCAAGGTGTCTTCCCATTTCATCATGGAACTTCCTCTCGGTCGCTTCCCTGCGACTTCTAATGTAAAGATGACTTTCGCAGAGATATGTTTGTTGGAATTCAGCACATTCCCAAATCATCTGAGCCGCCAGTCAAACATATTCATTAAAATCAATGCTGTAACGCCTTCAGATATTTTTATTGTAGAATTGGTATAGCAGTGCAATTCCAAACACCCAGCGGGACATTATGATTTCCATAAAAGCGAATCTTCGCCCCTCCATTCTTGTCGTCGGTTGGTGTGGTAGTAACAATAGTATTATTAGTTTAACTACAATCTCATGACACACGGTATTCGAATATCTTAACGATAGTATTTAATTTTAAAGAGTAATTTCGTGAATTACATTAAGTAGAGTATCAACATGTAGTATATGTTCGGTCTCAGGAGTGCTGTCGTCCAGACATTATTTTCTTCTTTTAGAGAACTGAGGTGGTTCTGACGTGACAATATCTATATTTCTGTATTCCCCCACATTAACACCTTATCTTGTATCGATATAGTATATATACACCCCCCACACACACACATATATATATATATATATATATATATATATATATATATATATATATATATATATATATATATATATATATATATATATATACATATATATATATAGTATTCATAGCCATGGTATGAAGCCGGACAGAAATAACGAACCATTTGATAATTCGTTCACTGTAGTTTTACTGTCACTCTTCCTCGTTCACCACTACTCTCACTATCTATTTGTCTCTCTCTCTCTCTCTCTCTCTCTCTCTCTTACTCCTCTATGCAACTCTCTTTTTTCCCTCTCAATATTGTTCTGTACGCCTCTTTGTATATTTGTCTACCTTACTCTTTATTACTCTGTTATTTTACCCTATGTGCATTTTGCTTCTTATAGGGAACGTTTGTTCGTAAGCATTGACAACTGCTGATTGGTCTGTTTCCTAACCAATCATATGAGGAAAACATAATACAATCAGAAAAGACGACAGGTTGAAGGTACGAAAAAATACAAAATATTTAATCCAGCGGCGAATACGCATTAATACATCCACAGGTGTGAACGCAGCAGATAAAAGAGAAAGAAAAAACGAAATTTTTCTGAGCGTGTAAAATTTCGATAAGAAAACAAAAGATCGATAAATAAAAATCAGTAAAAAGTAAACTGGATCAATGAAAATGGATTACGTTAGGCAGAATCTTTGAAGCATGCTTTTTCACTCTTCACTTCTAAATCTTATTATATACCAGCAAGGTTTACCCGCGTTGCCAGGGATAAGAAAGTATAAGAGTGTTAAGGTGTGTATCAGCTTTCGTTTTAACCTTTCCAAATAAAGTTATGTGGCATAATCACGTTGACGCACAAGTTCCCGTAGGATCCTCGAAGTTAAGCGACGGCACGCCTGGCCAGTGCTACATTGGGGACCATTTTTGGAATACCAGGTGTTGTATTGGGCATGGGTATGATATGGGCTCTACTAGGTTCTATACTGGCAACTGAAATGACAGATAAAATATCTGCATGACTTCCCGATAACGCCTCTTGACGTAATGGGATATTATGGATGGAATCACGTCACGTTTTGAACACTCATCTCTTTCCAGCTGTCGTTCTTCTTCTCTGCCATCTCATCTAATTTGTCCTTCTCTCCCTCTCTCTCTCTCTCTCGCTCTCTCTCTCTTTCTCTATCTCTCTCTATCTATTAACCTCTATCTCTCTCTCTCTATTTCTCCCTCTCTCTCTCTATCTCTCTCTATCTCCTTCCCCCTCTCTCTCTCTCTATCTATCTCTCTATCTCTGTATTTTCTCCTCTCTTCCTTTGCCCTGTTTCTTGCTCTCTTTAATTCATGCGCACTATTTTGAAATTGGTTCAATATAATGTAACAAAATAGCAATCTCAGAAAGAATAACAACGTGAAAAGGACTTGCCAGCTGCCCGCTGAGCTGTTGTTTTTCGAATGAAATGATATAATGTTCTCACCGTTATACTCTAATAATGTTCCTGTTAGCAGAAATGAAAAGAATAATAAAGTAAGTTCACACTCATACTCAATTGGAAAAAGTAAGGTTTTTAAGTTGATCTTTGGTAGACTTTTCCTGACACACAGTCTAAGAGATTGAATTTGTTCTTCATATAATACATACATTTCAACGTACAAATATAAATAGGTGTAAACCCAGCATATTTAAATGTATAGATTATGTGCCCATTCAATCTGCGGTTTTAGCGATTAAAATAACATTTCAAACTTATGCGTGATGCACTCATTGACCGACGGCCATAAAATCTAATAGATATGCGTGGATGCATCTCAAAATACTATTTCAAACCTAAGGGTAACAGACCAAAAATGCTATGTAAATCTGCAGCGTGACAGACAACAGAAAATGCTATTTCAAAATTGAGAAAAACACACTGACTAACGTTTACAATTGTGTCCACTTTCTAAACAGAAAACAGAGAAATACAGTAAGAATGATGAAAGCTAAACCAGATTTAACGTTGTTTTGCTTTTAACTACACTCCTTTAAAGTAAGCATTGTAAGCTTTTGAGTTATTTCTATTATAATGAGAGAACATCATGTGTGTCTGTCTGGTAATGTTTATTCATTCATCGGTGTTGCTTTATTTTTTCTAGTTTCTTATCTTACACATTCTCTTTTTTACTACACACGTGTATACTAATGCTAAAATGTGTTTATTAATAAAATATCACAAGAGGAATATTACAAGAAGAAATTTAACGAAAAAAAGATACTAAATAGTCAGTCATTATATTAATTTGAATTCCTCAGTTAAACTTATTTTAATCCATCTACTTTGTAAAATAACATGCACATACTACCAGTAAAGAAGAATTGGGAAGGCAGCAAGTATGTTAACAACATTATATTTAAATGTATTCATGCCAGTACAGTCAGTAAAATAGTCATGGAAGTAATATAAGAGGCAAGCGGTTTCAGGAAATAAGCTATTAGAGTAGACAGTATCTGGTATTTAAAGATCTATACGATTAAAGGATGTTATTTTGTTGCTAGTCGAGTTGTCGGGGGTATTTACGTTGTGTTCATCAAATCACAGTCCGTGGAAGTACTTGTAAAACACAAAAATGGACGAAATACTGCGGCGATACGACAGGGGCTAGGGGTTGGCGAATGTTCGAGACCTATAAGGTTAGTAATTAATAGCTGCACCCTGTAAGAAAGGCAGTGCACCCGTCTACATTATGTAATAAGGCTCAATACTTGGGCGTATTGTGCATTTTTAAGGAGATAGAATACGGACATGTGTTAGAAGTAACCTTCTTTGCGGCAGACGTAGCAATAGCTTTGTTGTACTTATTCTTCTCCATGTTACCTGAGAATGTCAGGCCGAGCTCTTCAAACGTTTTACTCTCGTGGAGGGTGTTATCGATAATGGCAAGAGGTTATTGGAAAAGTATCCTAGATTTATTACAGGAAAAGGGATTTGCCTTAGTAGCAGTAAACGTGAGCATCAATTTTTAGGCGTTATCTACTTGAGACTGGACGTAATTTTCTAAGGATTCAGCTATTGTCTCCCTTGTGAGGGCATTCGATTTACCCTTCTGCGGAAACATTCCAATCTGAGACGCCATTGCATCAAAGTTTATGAAAATCAAAAATAATATAAGTCCAAGTATCAACCTGTAGGACACAAGATCATTCATGCGGTGTTGGTGGATGTCCGACCATTGACAAAGCATATATCTGTATTTTAATTAAAAAAGATCTGATTATATCGAATATTAGTCCAGTAATATCGTACAAGTTGATTTTCCTGAGATGACTTTTGTTCAGAACATTTTCAGACATTATCTATTAATGCATGTTATGTGTAGCGTCAGTTAACATTAATGAATTGACCTAGAATAGGTGAAACGTGGCTGGAATAATTCGGATTACATACTAGTCAACGGTAATTATTACATCCAGTCGGTAGGCTCATATCCTTATTAGACGTAAATAGTACCTGTGTATATCGTTGTGTAGAGATTTGAGTTCAAACCCCGGTGTAAGCAGCAACTCTAGCTATTGACAAGTACTAATGCACTTTATTGTTTGATCATGTAAATAGTTCACGCGTGATTATTATAACTCTTCCCACTGGCGAACTATGTCTTCTAGAGGTTCTGCTGCTCATCGTCGCTTGACAAGCAAAGGCTTGAAATCCGAGTAGATACATTCGTCACTCGCCTTATTTGGCTTTAATAAATATATACATCGAAAGCACATGTACATCCCTCTGTCACTTTGAGAGGTTCGTAATCAGAAGTGTCACTGCAGCTTATTATGTTCAGCTGTACCCAATATCTCAATTGTCCACACTATTTGTAACGCGTGCTGATGTCTTCGTTTCTGAGATTACCTCCCTTATCAATTTCCATAGAACGCTTTGTGTATTGGCTGGTGAGATTCTCATGGCTGACGTTACATTTTATAAAAATATAAATAACTAATTGTTCCAGCTTTTTTTTGAAAAATCCACTTATGAATGAAGTTGAGTAGAAAGTAAACTTACTGTTTTCTTTCGGAAACCTCGTAACTCTCACTTCTCTTATTTTGTCCATTAGTTCTCACATTACATTAGCGATGTTTCTGACAAGGGGGGAACATTGCTATTTTCACGGTCGGAATCTATCACTCTAACAAATATATTTAGCTTATTTTTTATCTAGAAGTAGTATTTTCTTAGGTCCTTACATCTGGCGGGTGCATGCCTTGTCCGGAGCGATTTGCTAAAAAAGCATCTTCACTCAAAGATACTAAAAATAATATGGCTGGTGTGGAAGGCTGAATTGTTTTACTATAATCTGTTGGAAACACCCAGTAATATGTATACATATAAGCTCAAATACACCTTCATCTTTATTTTGACATACACTATTTAAAATAAATTCTGAGGAAACGACTCAGCCTGTTGTCCTGTATAGCAAGGAAAGCTGCACCAAACATTGTCTATCACAATGCGAATAACCTTTCTTGCAGGTTAACATTGAGAATTGTGGTGAGACGGAAATCATCTGGTAAGATGCAACTAACTATCATATATTCATGTCATATAGTGTGACCAAGTTTGTTGAAAAGAAATAAATAAAGTGCTCGATCGTACGTTTTCCAAGAGATAATACAAAATATCTATTTAAAAACTATACATGTATATTTGTTTTGTCAATATAATGCGTGAATTTATTTTATTTTATTTTAAATTTATTTCTGTGTAGGCAGCTGTTTGCTATCTCACTTCTACAGTTTAATAGATTTCGAACGTCTTTAAAATTTAGGATTTCAAATTTTTAATTCAGGCATAATCTACACGGGTCGTCTAAATTTATACATGTACTGGCCTGTCGTATTATATTCCATTCAATTATTGGTGAGCGTCCATTGTCTCTAGCTCCCAATAGTGGTTTGCTAGTGCTGTTTTTATTCAACGTTCTCTGTGTTTAGCCTAACCAAAAGTATTGTATACCAAGCCACAATATTTATCAAGGAATAACCGAATAACAAGAAGTACTACGTTGGTATGACCTCGCTAGATTTTAAAACTAGATAGTATGACCACAAAAGCACATTTAAAAACAGAGAACATTTGTAAAATGTGTAGAAATTGTATTGTTTGAATACTTACAAAAGGAGATAACACGGTACACATTATACAAACGGCAGCAAAGTGTGGACTTCAAATTCCTTTTAGAAATTACGCAATAAGGGTTACACAAATAAACCATTTAACAAACAAGAAAAATAGACCCACACAAGAATTTGTTATCATTTATCTCAGATGGAATTAGTTATTTTACTAGAGACACCCAGCATCTGTCCAATCCGATTAGACACGCACATAGAAAAACCCACACCATAACAAATTTAAGAGGCATGCCCTATACACCAATATACACATATAAATGTTTTGAACATACTTGAAACAAAACTTATGACAATAATTTTTACTGTTACTGTAAAATTATTGTTAAAATATTCCTACACATCAACATGACACCTTTCTTTAAATTCAATAATAAACATTGTAAACCAAAACTCTTCCCCCACATATGGGCAACCGAGCTTATAGCAGATTTATTTTTAGAATCTCTATAATCTGATCCCTTTGAAGATAAATGAACCATAAAATGCATATATTATAAAAATAGAAATAGACACCGCCGAATCTTCAATCAATTTTACAGACAAAAAAAGATCTAATAACAGTTTATCTTTCATAAACATTTTTATGAATAGCTAAAACGCTCTTTAACTTCCCACGCCCACGGACACCAGCAACATTTATCGACTATCATATTCATGTCAAAGCACAAAAATTAAAACAGGTCTCCCAACTGGTTTCTACTTTCATAAAAGTCTTAGTTGTGGTAAAGAGAAGTCAACAACACAAATGATAACTGGCAAAATCTGTTCTTACAGTTAAACCAGAAATACACTCGAGTCCTTTCCCAATAATACATATATATATTATGTTTCTACGAAAAGTATAGTTGACTTGTTTTGATTTTTTACATGTATAATATGTGTTTCCATTCCTCACATTAATGCTAAACTCTGGAGAACTAATCGGACTCTGGACTTCATGACAACGTGGGACAAGTTCTGGACAGTTCAACACCGTGCAACTTATTATTATAACGTCCTTAGACACGACAACAGCCAGGTACGGGGACGTCACGTAAACGCTATGATAGAAGGGTCACATTTCAGACTTTAACTCAATTTAATAATACCGGGAACGGTCGTCATTGCACGTCTACATAAAAGTCAAAAATAATAGAACTTATTAATAGGTGGGCTCGTAGAATATACTTTGACGAAAAAAACTAACAAATAAACATGATCTCAACCTTCTTACATCCCCCGTAAGACTATATATATAATAGATAAGCATAAACCCGTTCAAACAGAAGAGTATACTAAAACTAAACAGCATACTCATGGACGTATCACTCTACCTACAAATATAATTAACAAATGTTTTTTTTATATATAAATCAACTAGCTACCTCACTATGTAAATTACATCACATCAGCAAAATCACCACCATAAACACAGAGTACACAAACATTCCATCTACCACACACTATACAAATAACGGAAAAACAGTACAATGATAGAACATAGATACATGGATACACCAACAGACACGATTCATTAAATGCACGATCACTTGTCTTATTCATAGCAGATTTCAACCGCGTGCAATTCAATCCAAGCCGATCCATAAAAGAACTCTCAATGACTCGTTACATTCTCCATCTTGATGATAAAACAACGACCTGGATTTTACCATATCATCGTTACGTTAGCAATTAATTGCATTCTAAAACTATATTAAGTGAGACAATGTTTACAAATTCTCCAGCTAGATCTCTATCTTTCAAACATATAAAAACAAAATGTGTGCCCATGAATGTAATCCATATTTTACTCTTGCACTCCCAATTTCCCTTTTTCAGATCAATATACACACTATACACAACATATATTAGTTGTTTTCTGTTTACTCCGTATTTTGTGTATTATTATTATTTGTTAAGTTTCGCTTTTCGCCTCCTTTTCGATACTTTTTATCCTCTCTTGAAGAGGTAACCACGAATAAGTATATCTATGTGCTACTTATAAACTCGCCTAATATCGTAAGCGTTGTTTCAGTAAATGCTGATATATATATATATATATATATATATATATATATATATATATATATATATATATATATATATAGTTTAACACACGAATGCACATACTTAGAACAATAATAGAACATATCTTAAAACTGAATTTTATTAATTAATTGTTTCATTGTATTTCTATCGTAGTTTTGTATTTGAATATGTTAATAAATATCAATCGCAAGAATCTATCGTATTTGCTGATCGGATTCAATACATTTCAAATCTTGAGAATTTTGAGAATAATTAAACTTCTATATAAAGTAGATAAATATATTCATTTTTTAACGGTAATAGTGTTTTAATATTGCTAGATGTTACGATATATTTAGGGGGATTAAATAGCCGTATGTTACTCTTTAAAAACACTATTGATTCAAACAAATCGGTAATTTATTCATTGAATCTTAATGTTTGATATAATTATAATTTTAAGTTAATGATCTACATTTTCAGTCATTATTAAAACACATAGATTTTGTTTTATATATTTTAAAAGAAATGTCATTTCAGGAGAATAAGAAACCTCCTTTTTAATCCATTTCATGATATGTATGACTGATATTACAGTAAATAAATTGATGAAAAATAACGAAAGATTTAATTTGATTTGATTATGTTTCATGGTACCTTACATCAGCACGAAATAAACTCCTAATAAAAATACTAGAAGCTCATACCTATCAGGGGTGTAACCATATTAATCTAATACTGGCAGCCAAAGAAGATGTACAACTACTCTTGTGTTCTGTGTTATTATACTTTTTTTGAGTAAACTTGTGTCTTTAAACTTACTTTCCAGGCCATTTACATTAAGTGTTTTTCAGGATCCTTAAAATAGCCCAAACGTTGAAAAATGAACGGTTAATCCGAGCTAAGTTCTACTAGTTGTATATCGTCTCAGTATTTTAACATCTATTCGATATTGTTTGCTGTAATACTTTAAACTGTTGGTCGGTTACTTATTTTGTTCTATATGTCTTTCGACGTCTTTGTAGCTGGTCTACTAGAAGTTTTTGAAATTTTACTTCATCTTTTAGTTGCCTTTTTTCGTTTTATACTTGTCTTTTTCAGTTTACTCTTGCTGTTCTGGTTATTTTTCTTCAGTTTGTTGTTGCTGTTAAAAAAAGCTTTAAAAAAGTTTTTTAAAAGTTTTAAAAAACTAGCTTGTCCGACGGATCAAAAGAAATCTTGTAAGTTGAATGTTTAACCAAAGTGGATTCTCTTGTTTCTTTTAATTACGAGCAAACCAACTTATTTTCTCTCAAAGAAATAAAGTCAGTAATTTATGTATTGCTATTCCGGTACTGTGTTATAATTTAACAAAAGAATACATTATATTGTCTGTTTATTCCAAAAGTGAAAACGTTCCTTTCCGAACGAAAAAAAAAATTATTTGTTCTGTTAACGAGAGTTCTAACCGTAAAATCGATTGTTACGTGTAAAAACTTTGTCGAAAAAAATAGAACATTTACTTTCTCTTTTTACAACTAAGATTACGTTAGCTGCGTAATAATTAAAAGAAAAACATCTAACAGACTCATTCTATGAAGACACATTTAAAACATAGAATAATTCAAATTAACTATAATATAACTCATTACACCCCAAATTCAACAGCAACAACAAACTGAAGAAAAATAGCCAGAACAGCAAGAGTAAACTGAAAAAGACAAGTATAAAACGAAAAAAGGCAACTAAAAGATGAAGTAAAATTTCAAAAACTTCTACTAGACCAGCTACAAAGACGTCGAGAGACATATAGAACAAAATAAGTAACCGACCAACAGTTTAAAGTATTACAGCAAACAATATCGAATAGATATCAAAATACTGAGAACGAAAATACTTTTTCTCAGAATGCCGTTTAGACGTCAATTGCCAATTACACTTATTCCACAGACGATGATGAAACATTTTCTTTATATTTTAAAAGGTATGGATATCTCTAGATAATCGATGTTTTAAATTAAGCTGACTTTCAAAATTCGTGGATTATATAGTTCTCCGAAAAACAAACGACTTTATGTTTTCTGAAACGGTTAAACATTTAATAAACTGAGATAGAAACGGTGGAAGTGCATGAACTTAACAGGATAACATAACAAAGATTATTCGATTTCCGTGCATTGCAGAAAGAACAGAGAAAATAAAAGCTGCATTCAATCCACAAAAAGGAATGAACAATACTACAGAAATATAAGAACATATGTGCATGTAAACATCCTGAATAAATGTAAAATTACTATTAGATTCGGGTGTAGACGTATACATAATCAACATGCATACATTAAAAAGTTTGGATAAACTGACTAAATAACCAAAACAGTGATCATTTTAAAATTACATTCGAGGCTGAAATTATTATCAATGTAACATTAAACAGAACTATAATATAATTGAAAATGCTCGTATCAAAAGATGCGAATAATGTAGTTGGTACATAGTGGATGCAACAGTTAAACCTATGGGATTTACCAACCAACACTTTTGGCCTAAAAATAATAAATTTGACAACCTAGTCAGAAGAACGAAAGAAAGAAGTAGTTGCAACCATTAAAAATCGTAGGAATGCATTCCCAATAAATTGTCTGCAGAAATTAAAGCATATAAGAACACAACGTCTACGCTGCAAATAGCTAACAATAAACTAAAAGAAAGAAAATAAGTTGGATAACCAGTTGAAGGTTAAAGAAAGTCAACTCATGTTTCAAAGCTAGAATCGTTGAAGCCGCAACAAAAAATGTCTTAGAACAGCAAATGACAGTGAAATATAAGGTAACTTGTCTTGGAGATGAATATCGAAGCAAATAAGACACGCTTTCCAAGTTTTAAAATATTCTCCAAAGTCACAAGTTTGGAAGTAAATAACTCCGCACACAACTTAAAATGTTGACGAATATCAAATCTGATTTTGATAGAGGGTAGGAAAATATTGCTGACTTTGAAAGAAGCCTACAAGAAAAACAGAAGATTTGCAAAGATTATGAGGCTAACATGGAATCATGCAAAATAAAGCAGTCAGAGTTGTTGGCACGATAGAAAAAAAGAATTAGAATGTGTCTTACATAATACACGGCCCTCAGATTTCTCATAAGATACACATAAATATAGTTAGGAAACAACTGTCGGACGAAACGAAGAGCACTCTTCAAGCTAATGTTATGGTTACCATATCAACACTTTTGATATACAGATATTACACCCAGCCCCATAACAGCTTCAGTTCAAAGAGAAAACGATACAGAGACTCATAAAGGGGTAAGACTTCTGAGAGGGTGTTTTTATGTTGCTTTACTTCACGGACGACATAAACTCTTCCGCTCAATGTAAATACCGGGAGCACATGTCTATCAGGGCTGTAACCACAGCAGCCGAATAATGTTGTATTATACATGTTTGCAATGTTCCTGTTTTCTTTCCTGACTGTTTACAATGCCACAACAATATGTAATATATATTTTCCAAATTTTTTGGTTAAAAAGTTTCATTCTACTTTATATTATATATCAAATACGTAATTCTGGTTCCTTGAAAAGACAAAGTCATGCTTAAATTCATATTTATGGAAACAAACAAAACAGAATGTATAATGTAACTGGGTGGTAAAATGCCCGTTAGTGTAAACTACACAAACATAAATGAAGCCGTTATTTGATGAAAATATACACCGTCTTACATTGATTTTTACGTTTTTACTGACACACCAACTTAGATAAACTTTATCGAAAAAAGTAACTCACGTAAAATCGATACTCTACTTAAAATAATAATAACCAACTTAAAGAAATAAACACTTAAAAATATAAAACAAAACATTAACTCACGTAAAATCGATACTCTACTTAAAATAATAGTAACAAACTTAAAGAAATAAACACTTAAAAATATAAAACAAAAAATTGACTCACGTAAAATCGATACTATACTTAAAATAATAGTAACAAACTTAAGGAAATAAACACTTAAAAATATAAAACAAAACATTAACTCACGTAAAATCGATACTCTACTTAAAATAATAGTAACCAACTTAAAGAAATAAACACTTAAAAATATAAAACAAAAAATTAACTGACGTAAAATCGATACTCAATAGTAACCAACGTAAAGAAATAAACACATAAAAATATAAAACAAAAAATTGACTCACGTAAAATCGATACTCTACTTAAAATAATAATAACCAACTTAAAGAAATAAACACTTAAAAATATAAAACAAAAAATTAACTCACGTAAAATCGATACTCTACTCAAAATAATAATAACCAACTTAAAGAAATAAACACTTTACAATATAAAACAAAAAAATAACTCACGTAAAATCGATACTCTATTCAGAATAATAGTAACCAACTTAAAGAAATAAACACTTAAAAATATAAAACAAAAAATAACTCACGTAAAATCGATACTCTACTCAAAATAATAATAACCAACTTAAAGAAATAAACACTTACAAATATAAAACAAAAAATTAACTCACGTAAAGTCGATACTCTACTCAAAATAATAATAACCAACTTAAAGAAATAAACACTTAAAAATATAAAACAAAAAAATAACTCACGTAAAATCGATACTCTACTCAAAATAATAATAACCAACTTAAAGAAATAAACACTTCAAAATATGAAACAAAAAATTGCAATTCATAAAAACAATATTTAATGAGTTAATTATTTATTCGCTATTTTAGGAAAGGTTTTGTATAATTCTTAAAAATTAACTTTAAAATTCGATCAATATGAACATATTTATTAAAATTATTTATATTAGGATTGGTTTCTATAAAGCAACACACAGTAACCTGTAAGAGAGAGAGAGAGAGAGAGAGAGGGGGAGAGAGAAAATGACCCCCAGTCGTTTGTGGAATAGAGGCATAAATGTATAATAACATTCAATGTTGCTAAGACAAAGGTGGTTCTTTACTGATTCTATGGCAAATAGCACCCTAACTGAGAGTCCAACGTTCAAACTCCTCGTCCTAACATTCACAGGTAACATGAATTGCAACCAATACATAAAATATATTGGCAATGCATTGCAAAGAAAGTAGGCCCTCTCTTTCGGGCTAGTAAAATTCTAACACCTGAGAGTATCCTAAATTTCTACAAAGTCATGGCGTATTGGTCTAACATCTAGGCTTGCCCACCATCCACTTGTCTCTCTATCTTAGACAGGGTACAAAAATAAGTTCTTAATCTAATAGGTATCTTACTATCTACCTAACTCCAGCACTGAACCTATCGCCGCAATGTTGCATCCTTCTGCTAATTTTACAAGTACTTCAATGGAATGTGCTCCGATGTACTTTCTGCTCGACGTAAATTCATTTGTCAAACCCGGCAATCATCTAAATGCCATTAATTTACCGTGGAAGTTCTCAGATGCAGGAGAGCCGTCGACTCCGATAGCTTTTTCTCTCGAGCTGCCGGCCTGTAGAACTCCCTCCATGATCCCTGTTTCCCCGACTGTACCGACATGCAGAAACTTAAAACTAATGTGAGCAAGCATCTCGCTGCACAGCTCTCAATATAGGATGACCGACTAAACTGTCAATCTAATTCTCAGTAGACCTTACGTCCACAGTAGCAACTTACCTTGTTTGGGATGAACTAAGTTGAAAAACATCATATATATATATATATATTAGAGAATTCCAAATATGTATGCACACACATACATACGCACACACACATATATATATGTATATATATATATATACATATATATATATACATATATATATATACATATATATATATATGTATATATGTATATACATGCATACATATACATTGGCATGTACACGTAAATAGTAGATCTACTAGATACATCAATAATAAATTTATAAATACCAGTACATATATTCGTAGTTTTAAAGATTTAAATCATTTTCAAATCAGAATACAATTTGAAAATAATTCATATCGTCAAATGTGTATAGTTTGATCGAAAGACAGGTAGATAGATAAACATGAACAGATCGTTGATATATGAATATACTGTGAAATATGCATTACTAGTGATTAGAGAGTATATGTATTGAATTGTAGATAGATAGGCAGATATATAGACATATAGATAGATAGATAGAAATATATATATATATATATATATATATATATATATATATATATATATATATAAAGAGATAGATAGATAGATAGATAGATAGATAGATAGATAGATAGATAGATAGATAGATAGATCTATGATAGAAACCGTTGTACATCAACCACTTGACGGTCACGCGCAACCTGATTATTTCAACTACTGTTGCTACTCCTGACAATCTTGCTATAGTTTTCTTTTGCCGACATGAAGTCAGGTGTGCGCAGTAAACAACTGTTCTTATCGATAATCGAACAAGTTGCGTTCGATCGATTCCTTAAAGTGCTTGAAGATCGATTGATGCCTGGACAAAACGCTTAGCGAATACTTAAACGCCGTAATGTAGGAGAACGCTTCATGCAAAGCAAATCAGCTGGGGATCGCTGTTAAGAAAGAGTTTGATAACTGATAGATGGGTTTTTCTTGCTTCTTATAGATTTGTAAATGATCTTGAACAAAAGAAATTGAAAGGAGTATAGTATAGGCTGTGTTTGATCTCAGGTCTCAAGCATCCAAGACATATATGAAATGAAAACGTTACTATGAAGATATTTTTGTTCCCAGTCACTTCCCCTTTTTGGGGAGCTTGGCTTCTGAAAATGTAAAACCAAGTTTGTGTGTAACTTACTCGGAAGATATCTTTAAAATTTTATGGAGATCATGATAACGTAGTACAAAGGAAGGTGCATATGTATTATACATATTTATATATATATACATATAATATATATATATATATATATATATATATATATATATATATATATATATATATATATATATTTATTCTGGTACAGAAAAATTAGTACAACATTCTGTACCAGAATAAATAAATATTATGCTCTTAATTTTTAACTTTAATTCTTAATTAATCGAGCACTCTGCTGGGATTTTTCCTACCATTTTACAAAGAAGTTATATATATATATATATATATATATATATATATATATATATATATATATATATATACATACATATATTACATATATATATATATATATATACATACATATATTACATATGTATATATATATATATATATATATATATAAATATATATATATATATATATATATATATATATATATATAAACGAAGTCATGTTTATATGTTGATATGTTTATATATACAGAATTGACTCTTTAACTAATAAACCGATTCATATTTGATTATAGAACAATGCGGCTGAGCATAGGGGATGGTAATCAGGGCTAAATTTTCTTTTATTCAATTTGATGTGAAAGAATCAAAAAGGAGGATAACTCTGACAAATTATTAAAGATTTTAACACTAAGTATTAGTCATCAATAAATAAATGTTGCGTCAATTTGACATTTTTGGAGAATTTTAAATGTTTTCTCAAAGGAACTGATATGGGAAACAGCTCATATTTAAAAATGTTAACATTTCCCATTTGATTAAAAATTAATCCATAGTCATTAGACAACTATCAGGCCAGATTGTCATAATGTTTATTTCTCAATAAGTCTCTATCATCTAAAGCCTAGCATTTTATAGAATCGAAATCTTATAATGGATTTTTATAAATTTGAATAAAGACACTAGATCAGTATAATTATCTGTTGTTTTCAGTTTTTTGAAGAGATGAAATGCTGCAAAACCGTTTTTTACGGGGAATTATTTTTCCCGTCCTCGGATGAGTAATCTTTTAGTATATATATATATATATATATATATATATATATATATATATATATATATATAATGTGTGTATGTGTGTATGTAATTGTGTACTTTTTAATTTATATCTACAAATTGTTTCTATTCAAATATACATTTTATAACATAAAGTAATTATAATAGCTCAAATAATATGCTATATTCAATATTTTTAATGTAATGTTATACTATTCTAATGTTTTTTGGTGTGGCTATCTTCAGTGCTTATCTTATGCAAAAAAAAACATTAAAAAGTAAGCGGTAAAAACCTAAATTATCATCAGTACTCATTGTCAACATGCTATATTTATATATATATATATATATATATATATATATATATATATATATATACAAGGAACTATGGTTTCGTTATATTCATGTGGTAACATATATGTATCTTATCCTTGTATCTATTTGTGGTTCTAAGTATTCACAACTCGCTATAAGTATTAACTTGAATATTCCAGTATTCAAAAATATTTTTTACTGGCCGTCATTTGTTGTTTCACCCGGTTATTACCTTTTTTTATTTGGGTTTTGTAATGATTATATATTTTATTTTATTTTCTTTCTTACATCATATTTTGTATCTGTAAATTTAAGTTACTTCCGTTTTGCCTGGATCACCAGAAGGTCGCAGCCTTATCTATTTTCAAGCATATTAATAACTAAGTACATCTACAATATTTTGAAGATCATAGGTAGTATTTAAATTGTTTTTAGAAAATGTTTTCATATTAAATTATAAACACTTTTTCTATAATTAATAAAAGTAGGTATACTATTCAGCAGGTTTTCCTTTCATTACATATTTTTTAGGTAATTGAATTTTATATTTCTTGATGCTTTTTTGTAATTGTATTAAAGTATTATATTAATGTAATTGTTATTTATTAAACACTGATTTTATTTTGTATATACAAAATTCACAATCTTTTTATCTTATAACGAAAATGGGAACTTTTCCGAATCATTTTCCATTTACTATGATTGCTTATTTATTTAAACAAAAATGTAGGGTTTACTTTCTAAGTAAATAAACCCCTTTATTGTGTTTATTCTAAGAGCGATACAGGTGTTGTCTTATTCATTTCTATATGATCTATTAACTTATTCGTTTATCCACCGGCATATTTATGATGTTTATTTTTGCTTTTATGTGAACAACCGCCTATTATCTCATTTCTCTTATTTTAAATATTTAGTCTATACGTCAAAATTTCAACTGCTTCAGTTATACGTGAATTGCATCGTTCCGATTATTTCGACAATATGCGTGGCTTAAACAAATATTGACTGTTCTATAGTGTACTTAGTTATTTTTCTTTAAGTTATTTTATATATTACGTAAAGGAACTGGTAAATTCATCGACTCCTACTCTACAAGCTTTGCTAGCATCTTTTATATGGTTATTGTACCTATATTAAAAAGACTCTGCTGTCGAACCTATGTATGTTGAAGACGTGATACTATATATATATATATATATATATATATATATATAGTAAGAGAGTTAAATGAATATTTTTTTTGTTTGTGATAGTCTCTGAAGATAAGCCTTGGTAACACAGAGACTATATTATCTATTCCGGGTTCTGAAATGCGGGTAAGACGGAAAGAAAATGTTGGCATTTGCTCAAATCATTAAGTAAATACAAAAATATGATTGTAAATTGAGGTTTTGTGAGATTGGAATGCAACCGACAAGTATATATATATATATATATATATATATATATATATATATATATATATATATATATATTGACTTACTACCCTGTGGAGATCTTTACCTGGATTACTATCATTATTATTATATATATATATATATATATATATATATATATATATATATATATATATAATAAGTTGAGAAAATATATTTATGGCAATTAAGCAACACAGAGATGAAACGCAGAAGCGTTTGTGTAGCTTAATTGGCATAGATATATTTTCATAACTTACTATCGAACTCTACTCCCGTATTGACCTCTGTTGAAGTAAATACTGAAAATGTGTACATAAACTATTACATCTCTTAACAACAGTTTATGTGGATACATGAAATATTATATATATATATATATATATATATATATATATATATATATATATATATATATATATATATATATATGGGAAGAGAAGGATGAAGGTAATCCGACGTGATGGTAAAATGAAAAAGGAAAACCAAAAACTGGATGTTTTTTATGTGTACATCAACGTTTCGTCTTTATTTATAAGACTTCATCAGGATGATGATATAGGGAAAAGATATCATCCAAGCACAGATACATGTAGGGTAGACATGTTGGCAAGACGCTGCCATTATTTTTCATTTTATTTTATTTTTCTTCCCAACATGTCTACCCTACATGTATCTGTGCTTGCATGATATCTTTTCCCTATATCATCATCCTGATGAAGTCTTATAAATAAAGACGAAACGTTGATGTACACATAAAAAACATCCAGTTTTTGGTTTTCCTTTTTCATTTTACCATATATATATATATCATACTTTTGCCTACCAAACCATTTACTCAACACCTTGGAGGGATAAATGTGGATTCATACTTAGCAAAGTTTATCAGCGGAACAGATGCCGAACTTGAACAAGACGTAATAGTTACGACTATTATTCTATACACAGATTATATATATATATATATATATATATATATATATATAATTCTAACATTGCAATGTACCTGCTGTTTGAACCTATATCACAATAAATTATAGAATTGCTTTAAAATAGGAAGGGGCAAAATAAAAAAAGAATGACAGTTGATCCTTGCGTTTTATATTCGTATTTTATTGAAAGCGATTGTTAACAATATACATGACATTCAAAGTAACAAAGCGATGTAAGTTAAATAAATGTACCTGTTCAAACCGAAAATCAGTGAGGCGTTTTTATCTCCTTCCCCTAAACGGCGACCAGACGGTATCTACAATGTCGGTCAATTTATTTGCCGCATTCCTCTTTCTCATTGTCTTTCGATCTCTACGTTTATAAAACTTGCCTTCAAAGATATGTCACAGGTTACGGAGAAAGTAATCGATATTTGTATCGATCTATTAATATGCACATCTGAATCAAACACATTAAACGTATGTTTATATATATATATATGTGTGTGTGTGTGTGTGTGTGTGTGTGTGTGTGTGTGTGTGTATGTGTGGGTGTGTGTGTGTGTGGGTGTGTATGAACATAATTCATCCTAAACTATTTAACAGATTTCTAGATCACATAGAGTCGTGATATAATCTATAGTAAATTAAATTTAATTCAGACTTCTTGAAAAAACGAGAGGACTTATATAACTCCTATGTTTGTGGAATTTGAACAATATATACCTTGATATCAATTACTAAATAGTTACAATAAGCATTTTAAAGGGGTGGATCGGCTGACCCTCTCAAATAAAAAGAGTCAGAAAGTCTAAATTTGTATTAGACGTTATCTAAAGTCAAAAGTGAAAGAAAAGTGTTTTGTTTGCGAAATTAATATGGCCCTGTCTATGGAAAGATATTTTCTTGCATGTATACATATATATATATATATATATATATATATATATATATATAAAGAAAGAGAGAGAGATAGACAAGGAGAGAGAGAGAGATAAATATATGTAATATATATATATATATATATATATATATATTGATATATATATGTATATATAGAGAAAAAGAAAGATATATATATATATGTATATGCATATGTATATATATATATATAGAGAGAGAGGGTGAGTGAGAGAGAGTGAGAGAGAGGGATAGAGAGAGTGTGTTATTTTGCTCACGTCGACAGGAGAAGCAGCATATTTTGCGATCTACTAAGAGTCAATTAGTTTAGTAATGAATTGTCTCTCAGTACGTCGTACAATCTTAAATCTGGACTTGTCGAAGTAAGCAAGGCCACTTATATATGCAATGACTGTACTAATTACCACTGTAATACTAAGCGCTATTAGATCGGTTATATTAATATATAATGATTTAGTGTTCAATATATACTTATTCTGTGGTAAGACATATTTATAATATATTATAATATATTATTGTCACAGACTGCTATCTGAAATTATATTAATCTATTGTGTGTAAAGGTTTGGTGTCTATGGTTATTTTAGTTAAAAGCTATATAAAGATAGGTTTCTTATTTTGGAATGGTTATTATATATATATATATATATATAGTAAATAGCACAGAGTGTTTGTGTTTAATATTTTTTATTTATTTTTTTATTATTTCTGAATAGTCAATTTAGTGTTTCGGTCAAATTCGTGTATGTAAGTTCCGTGGGTTTTGGGTTCCATTTTAGTTCCTTTTCCGCAAGTACTTTCGATTTGATTCGTCAAATCATCTGCAGGCTCTGTTAGTGTTGGTATCTTTAAAAATATGTATTTAATTTTGACTTTTTATTCATTATTAGTAGCGTCTCGTAATTTACAACTTAAAAAATAGCGTCTATGATATTTAGATTTTACATGAGTGCCTTCTCACTTTCTAAGAGCGCGTAAGATTCAAACGTTTGATTGTTTAACCGCTAAGAATTTGATTACGTAGGGGACTTATAGAACAATGGTTTCCTAGTGTGCATACAATTAAAACACATATACAAATAAAGGTGATAGAAAACGCTATATTATTCGATTTCAAAAATCCATCACAAAACAGCATTCATTACACCGATAAGCAGATTAATATTTATATTAATCGATCAGCATGACAATTAATCCAGCACACTTTCCAAAATTATGAATAGTAGCAACGCATACATTAGTTATTGTTGCAATAAGAAAAACACATAATAAAATACTAGACAGCTAAACGGCTATAGCGGCATTACAACAGTAGGAGCAGAAACCCGACTATTCACATCGGTAATAGAGTTTTTAAAAACACCACCAACAACAGCAGCAGCAAACACCAAAACACTACTAGCAATACCAATCATGAAAAAATCTTATGAAATAAGAGAGGCAATGGCAAGTGATTCGTGAAGAACAATTGTACATAATTGACCTGAAGCACCTTGAAGGTCTGATAAATATACAATATAATGACCACGAAAAATCAAGCGTGCAGTACAATTTAGTCTCGTAAATTATTATACATATGAATGTAGCAATTTTAAATTATGAGGACAACATTTTACGCCTACATGTGAATGTACGATTAGCTGTTTATTCTACGGCTAACTTTAAAACTATACATAACACATACCGTCACTAATAAAAACATCCATATGATGTTAATAAAGTACTAACGTTCAAATGGCAGTTGTCAAATGTTTAGTCTAATCGGATTATTAGTTTAAAATCTACAGTTATTTATTTAAATGAAGCTTAAAAATATCAAAACAACGGAGCATCTGAATTGTGTGTGTTGATAAAGCATTGTTTTGTGATAGCAAATATAGTCTAAGTAATGTCATACCTTGATAAATGTTATTCAGACTCTGCTCTGTCAACAATAATGGTCAAAATGTGGTATGATGACTATACACTCTGTACAGAAAATAATGCTGAACATATTGCTGACATAATTTCGGTAGTTGCCACGGAAACAATGAGAAATTATCCACACACTCGTGTTGATGGATGGTAAATTGAAGTTGCGTGAGATAGATGATGAGTGGTACATATCAGAGGTAAGAGTATTCACCATTTTGCATGAACATTTGTCAATGAGAAATATGTGTGTAAAGTGGATTACGCGTTTGCTCACAGTCGATCGAAAAAAAACAACAACGCGTCGACGATGCAGAACGTTGTTTGCAATTGTCTCAATGCAAAAAAAATAAGTTTTGCGTCAAATATGCGACAATGGATCAACCATAGATCCCTGGCTATCCACTCGAGTAAATCCGGAAGTCAGCTTAGTTTAGAGCAGCCGGTGAAAGTCGTCCAAAACGACTAAAGACTCAAATTCCATCATGCAATGTTTTGGGATGTGTAATATTATTTGTTAATTGATTAAAAGATGACGAGCCAACAACAGTGCATATTATATTGCACTAGCAGGGCTACCCCGCGTTGCTCGGGGTCATAAAAATATTAAATAGAAGAAACATCGCGTGTGTAACATCTTTATATTCAAGCTTCTATTTCTCTCCCTGTCTCTACAGCCGTCTCTTTATCGTTCTACTTTTCTCTTCCCTGGTCGCCCCATTTTACCGATACTTTCTCATTTTGCCTTTTTCGAAAGTTGTTTCTTCCCCATCATTCCTCTTACGTTGCCCAAGGCAAGAGTATGACATATTTCTATAAAAAGTACCACCTCTGTCTGCGCCTTCTATATAGGTATATATCTCCACCCCGGTGTTCAACAGTGCATATTATATTGCATTACTGGTGCGTTTGAAGGAAGTAATCGTCAAATTATATCATAAATGAAGAAGAAAATGCACTGTGTAATAAACTTCGAATAACTACGAGAACTGCACTTCGAATTGTAACCACTAGTTATTTGCAGACCTCTAACGAATGCAACAGGGAAAGAGATATGGCGCTAATAATATAGGGACATCAGAAACTGAGGCAAAAGAAAAATATTCTACAAAAAATACATCATCGTGTTAGAGAAGCTTTTAAACCAGTGTGTCGTATTAGCGGAAAACTATGTGTATGAATAAAGTCGAATTTTTCCTAAAGGTTGTGTTTTTCGTAAAGGCTGGGACACTGTGTTATATATAGTAATCCAAAGATCGGCTGCTTTGCTGTGTCAAAGCTATTTTCTCAAAACGTCCAAGTTATCTTCGGTGAGATTGAAATCTCTGTGTGTTTCAACGGTTTTGACATTTATCCACTGCGGCATCTTCATAGGCTAAGAGAGGAAAGTGTATTTTTATAACCAACATCAACTTTCAAAGATTGCGCGATTCCTCTTAATAAAGAGCTATTATTATATTACTGTGTGCACATGTTTCTGTTTGTCAGTTTGGATAAAAGCACTTTAAATGAAATTAAACAAGTGTAAAATATTGAGAGAAGTGTGTGCAATGACTATGATCAAAGAAACATCGTCAATTAAATAGGAAATAACAGAAAAAATAAAAATTCTGTCAAAACTATGAAAGTCAGTAAAAAACTCACATGTATTATACAAATTTCGTGGATTTAATTAACTTAATTGATTATCGACCAATTTTGGGGACGTAAGTGAAGTAATTAACTAGTGAACAATTAAGTAGAAAGAAAAGTATATATATATGGAAAGAAGTCGACTTATATATATACATATACATAAATGTATATAATAAGTATTGTTAGAAAGGGGTGACAATCTGGTGGTTAGGTGACACCGACTGTACGTGAAATGGGTAACAATGAACAATAATGACAATATTGAGAAAGTAGTAATTTTCAAATAATTGTATCATATTTACCAGTATAAAGTTCGCACCCTGAGGGTACGGTGGTGTATCTTTTTTTCATGGAATCGCCTATCATCAGAAATAAATATATCCACTCGTCGGTGTGTCTCTTTTCGCCAATAGCCTGGGCCGAAAATTACGGTTTATTAGGGATATATATATATATATATATATATATATATATATATATATATGAAATGCAATTTAGTTTACGAAATCGATAAGATGCCAAAGTTTGTTTTCTTTTTCTATATAATGAAACAAATATTTTAAACGGACATCGATTCTTTATCAATGAAAATAAAAATCCGACATTGTTATATATTTTCTTTAACTATTTCCCGCCGACCGTATAGGAGCGAACTCCCAACGGCGACGTTCTCTTTGGTGTAGTATTGAGACAGTGTAGTATCGAGATCGTGTGATTGTAGTACGCATAACAGTAGTGAAAATAAGCGTTGATACGCTGAAACGTTATCATAAAATATATTTTTTTACATTAGAAGGCATTTCTTTTAAATTAAATATAATTTTGTTTAAAAATCGATAAGATACCGATTTTTTTTCTTAATATAATAAATCAAAATGCCTTCATATGTATAACCACAATTTATTATGAAATATCAGCGTATCGACGCTAATTTTCACTACTGTTATATGTACTACCATCAGACGATCTAGAGACCACATTCTACTTACATTACAGCAAGGAGAGCGTCGCCGTTGGAACTCCGTTCTCATACGGTCGGCGTGTGGAATAAATGTAATCAAATATATAACAAAGTCGAATTCTTATTTTCTTTTTTCATTGAAAAAGAACGGACGGCCGTTCGAAATATTTGATTTATTATATATAAAAATAAATCTTAGCATCTTATCAAATTCCTAAACAAAATCGTATTTCATTTTTAAAAAATGCCTTCTAATGTGAATAACACATTTTATTATAACCTATCAGCGTGTCGACCGTTTTTTTTTCACTAATACTATGTGTACTACTATAACACGATCTCGACTCCACACGTTTTTCACATTACAACAACGAGAGCGTTGCAGTTGGGAGTTTGCTCTAATTCGGTTGGCGTGGGAAATAGTCAAAGAAAGATATAACAAAGTCGGATTATTTTTTGCATTGAAAAAAGCGGATGGGCGTTCGAAATATGTTATGTATCATATGAAAAATAAAAATTGGTATCTTATCGATTTCATAAACAAAAAATATATCATTTTACCATTTTCTCCATTTATATTTGATTTAGTACATATGATCATGTAAGTTCTTTTAAACAGCATTCGAATATTATAATATGAGGTTACAGTTCCATATTAAACACGACTAGTTAAAGTGATGGTTTACCCTAATATAATAAGCGGCAGTGAGTACATGTCGCTGAGCGCAATGAAAATACTTTTTTTAGTTATCCATAAATATTTAATTTTTATAAAACATGTTTCAGTAATCGTTACCCACGTATTTAAATATTCAATTCATGAAAAAAATGTAAAAACTAAGAAATCTTTGTTTTCAGGACATTATTAATAATTCTATTAAATTACTCCAGACTTAAAGAATGTAACATGTAGACGACCCGTAAGACGTGTAGATAAGGGAGCTCGTCACTTACTCAATATCTCTTTGTTATGATAGATTATATTGTAACTTTGTAATGATATATATTATCCCCATCTCCGTTTTAACGTATAACTTCAACGGTGTTTACGTCATACATTTTACACAGTTATTCCTAATCATTTTTTTATAATAAATGACCCTATACTTTCATTTTGTGTCGTCTTAAGGTAATCCGGTACGCACAGGGGGACACGCTGTAACATTCAAGATAACAATTAAATCAGAAAAAATATACAGAGTTATAGTAGTATATAGCATAGACTCCAAGGAGTTTTGACGGTGTTTCTAGTCAACGATCCCTGCCGTTTAAGTTGTCTTGATAAATGGTGTTTTCCGCTCCTCTATCTCTGTCTCTCTGGTTTCATGGATGGCTTATTCATTTTGTGACGTCAACCATTGGTCAAGGTTATTCGCAGTCTCCCTCTTTTTTATTACACAGATTGCAGAAAAAATAAAAGTAAAACTAAACAATCTTCTTAATATTTTCTAATCCAACTTGATAACAAAATCAGAGTAAAAATAATTATGAACTAGTTGAGATTCGAACTCACACGCTGCCTTTACGAACGGCGCTGGAGGCGATTAACCTACAAGCAAGTAGGATATGGAGACATTATTAATTTAAATGTATTTCTACAAAACTGGCGTATCACAATCACATATCAATCGTGTAGGATTTACCACGAATATTTGAGAAATAGATTGTCTTAAGAATTTAAGTGTTCGAATGCAAAATGCGTTAAACGCAAAATTGCTCAATTATCACAATAAAAATTGTTGTATTAAAAAAATATGTTTTATAAAACGTGATATTGTTAGAGTTTTAATCGGAGTTTGGCTCTACTGTTTCGTTATTTTATTATTACATTTCTCAATTAAAAGTACTTGGAGTTATCGCGTTTTGAATTCAAATTCTTCATATATATATATATATATATATATATATATATATATATATATATATATATACAGTGGAATAGAGGGAGATATAAAGGGAAAGATAAATGTATATATATATATATATATATATATATATATATATATATATATATATATATATATATATAAACTAAGTCCGTGGCTTTGCCCATAGCATCATTATTTCGTGTATTTACTGTTCTCAGTAAGAGGAGCTAATGTTTATGTTCATACAATTAAACCTATTTTTAGGAGAGCTGTATATCCTGAAAATTCAGAACCCGAACATGTGTGTGACTTTTTTTTCGAAAGAAACAAGTAAATAGGGCATTAATATAGATATATACATCGATAGATAGATAAACACAGACTGAATGACACTTAAAATGACAGATAAAAACATAGATAGTATCATTTAAATTATTCCAGCTATGTGGCATTGACAAACAGAAATATATCAGCGACGTAGACGGGTAAGGTTTAATGGGTGTAGAAATCAAACCACTTGTGCCTTATCTGTTCCGATTTGTAACCAATTGGACTTTGCTGTACAAATTGTACTTTTAATGTGCATATACACCTTCATCTGCGTTGTACACAGCGTGGATTTAGTTTTCACAACAACGGAAGGATTCATCATATGCCTCATAGATAAGAAGCAACAGAAATGGGGAGGTCATATCTCTCTAGATATAAAGTTATATATATATATATATATATATGTGTGTGTGTGTATTTATATATTTTTATGCAAAGGATAATCTAAACTAATGAACAGTTCATTATGAATTTGGGTATATATATTATCGGCAACATGATGAGTAGCATAGGTGCATTAGTTCTTGTAAAAATAAACATTTAGGGTGTGTGTTTATGTAAAGTTAGGTATGTGTATATTTATATATATATATATATATATATATATATATATATATATATATATATATATATATATATATATATTACATAATAAGCTTATGAACTAATAGACATTTCGTTGGTATTTTAAAACAAACTGCTGCCAAATGTAAGGGCTATCAATTCGGACTATGTTTGGTTTAATTATGTATATAAGGGGGCAATGATGAGTGGAAGTCCTTTCCAGAACATTCGAAATAAAACTTATTTTTGTGAACTTGTAACAGTAGTTATTTGACATCAATTAAACATTTTCCACAGATTTCAGTATTTTTGTAGTAGTTAAAATGTGTTTTTCAAAGGTGAGATTGTGCCAACATTATATGTTGGCACAATCTCACCTTTGAAAATTTATTTTCTTTTCAGATTTGTATTAAATTGTATCCATTACCATTAGCCACCAATAAAGCAAGATTATGTGGATTTCAAATTCTTAAAATATCCCCTTAATTTGAGCCTTTTATTTTGGACATTTTCTACGATCAAAATCATGTGATAGGTTTTGATCAAAATTTAAATAACAATTCTAGTATAATTGTACATCTATAAGGATTTAGTATCACTGTATATTTATTTAAATCTGTTTAAACTGTTCAGTTTTTCATCTCAGATCGAGGCACTTGCCAGTCAAACCACACTGAAGAGCTGTGATATACGAAAACACTTTGTCTGTAGATTACTACATTTGTATCCTTCTTGGGT
Source organism: Sepiola atlantica (assembly GCA_963556195.1). Classification (NCBI taxonomy): domain Eukaryota; kingdom Metazoa; phylum Mollusca; class Cephalopoda; order Sepiida; family Sepiolidae; genus Sepiola; species Sepiola atlantica. The sequence continues at coordinate 25,142,885 of OY744546.1, read as the reverse complement.
TAAGAACTGTGATGAGTGACATCACTAACTGTCATCACCGAATTGCATAGATGTTCCTCTTAAATTGAGCACCCTCAACTATTAACGGATTTTACATAAACCTTGAAATTTCGCTTACTCACGTAGAGTTACCAACAACCGCATGAATAGGATCGCCGACTGTCAATTAGACGTTCGAATTTCGATCCTGGCTCTTGGCACTTGCACGTCTATCCAAACTGAAGCTGTAAAAAGGCGAAAGTATCTGTCTTCAGATAATTATATGCATGTCACTTTAGTCATAATTTATAATGTGACTTGAGGTGAGAGGTGATGCTGTTCTTTTCGATCTATTAAAGCAAATTCATTAATGAAGCTCGTTTTATAATACTGGCCAACCGCGTATGCAGAGTCAAATAAAATTGATGCTAAAGTTTATTGGAAAATGTACGGACATTCTTGTCAAACAATTACTATTACTATTAATTATATCCCAAATAACAGTGACATTAAGTAGCTTTTATCATAACTTTAAAAAAACTTACTAGGGATAGTTCAACTTGATCGATTAATTAAGAAATTAATTTGTGAAGAGCGCCCTTATTTTTTATTAACAACTAGCAGGGCTACCCGGCGTTGCCCGGTGCGATAAAAAACAAAGTAGTAGAAATTAAAGAGTGTGTGTAACGTCTTTATATAAAAACTTCAATCTCTCTTCTTTCTTTAGCCGTCTTTCTTTCCCTGGTCCTCATTATTTCCCTCCCTCCTTTAACCCTCTATTTCCCTTTTTCCCATATGATTATTTTCTTGTTTAAATGTGTTAAAAACTTATAATAATGTAATTATCGTAAATTATTTTTACTAAATATGTATTTTATGTAACTGTAGATTTTCTTAAAGAAATATGCTATGTAAACAAACAAACATTTTGGATAAAAGTTATTAATTATTCTTACATTGTATTTTTGATCCCGAAATAAAATTATACTTGATTTTTTCAAGACTTCAAACTTGAATTTTAATGCAATTACTTAATCGCTGGCGGCCATGTTGTAATTTCCTATAATTTTCTTTCGTAAAATAGTAGCAATAGTTTGATTAGCGTTTGTCGCTTATTTAAAAAACAATACCAAAGAACTAAAAATTTAAAGGCGCGTCCCTGGCGATAAGAAACGTTAAACGAAATTAAAAGTTATTTCAAATTATTAGGTAATTAAATTAAAATATGACTCAGGATTTTCAAATTACTATAAAATATAATGAAAAATAACTGAAAACAGCCCCCCCTGATGAAATACGCCCCAATGGACCCCTAAGTGAATTTTACATAAGAATACACTTTTATATGTTATGTATATTCTCTAACCTTGTTTTAAAAACTAAATTGTGTTTTTAACATGAGTTATAGTTCTTCTTTAGCTATCTTCTAACAAATAAATTTCATTATTAACCATGAATTGTTTGATGAACTTGAGGTATTACGTAATTAAATTACAATATGACCCAGCAATTTCACATTACTATAAAATATGATGAACAATAACTGAAATGCCCCCCCACCCCTGATTAAATATGCCCCAATGGACCCCTAAGTGGTGAGTTTATTGAGTCAGGAATACTCTCATCATCTTACTCTGTGAATGTTACATGAGAATACACTTTTATATGTTATGTAAAATTCATTGGCCCGACCCCTAACATTTTCCCCGACGCCCTTCCGCCATCTCTCTAACCCCACCCTCCGAATTTGCTTTTTTACTCTCCTCCAACCCTGAGAAATATTTTAAGTTAACAAAAAAAAAAAAAATTGGGCCAAACCCTCGAAAAAGTTTGACCTGACCCCTAACAACTTCCCCGCCCCCCAATCTCTCCAGACCCCAACTTTATTTTACTCTTCCCCAACCCTGAGAAATATTTTAAGTTGAAAAGAAGAAATAAATTGCCCCGACCCCTAAAAAGTCCGGCCCGACCCCTAACATTTTCCCCTCTCTCCTCCCCCCATCTCTCTTACCCCACCCTCCGAATTTTTTTTACTCTTCTCCAACCCTGAGAAATATTGTAAGTTAACAAAAAAGAAAAATTTGGCCCGACCCCCTAAAAAGTTTGGCCTGACCCCTAAAAAC
>OY744546.1:25118283-25135783 GCA_963556195.1 Sepiola atlantica | reverse complement strand
CATTCGGTCAGCCATGCACTATAAGCAATTTGAGTGAGATCTCTGAACGTAAAATAACGGTCCCCACTCAGCGTAAAGCATTACTATTTGTGGTTTAGTAAACAAATATAGATAAATAATTTATACTTTTACTTACTTTCGTGGTGTGTGTAAGTGCTAAGGGGCAAGATTGCTGACTTTATTCTTGGTAGTTAATAAGGTTTCTAATATATCAATTATGAACAAGAAAATTGTACAACTTTAACACGTTTGTTTCATTCGGCCTTTTGGCTGAGATCAAAGTGTAGTATCTGTTCCGATGAATATTACACCCTGTAGACCGGTACTATCTTGGCCTTCGGGCTTGGAGTCTGCTAGTCTCACAGATGTCTTTGTTCTGTTCTGGGAGATTCACCCTCCAAGGCTTTGCCTTCTCATTCTTTGAAAAGGGGTTACTTTATTTCTAATCGCCCGAGACACCCCTACCGGGGAATGCCGACGGGGCTGCCCAAACGCTTTTGTAGGTCAGAGTGCTCTTCTTCAAAGGCGGTGGCTCTTAAATTCCACTTTCCCACCTTGTGTCACATCTTACTGCTGTCGGAGGGAGATCATTCAAAATAGTTGATGTTTGTTCTACATACAGAACGCTCCATATTTTTTTCAGTAGAGTCTTATAAGTATAATAAATAAAATATATCTGAACAATTTGCTGCAGTTTCATTGTATCCCCATTCAGGTGTGTGTTATATCTCTGAGCGATTGTGTAACTTTTTTATTCGAATTTATCAAATCGTGTAAGAATATAATAAATCAATTCTGGTTAAAGTTCTGATTCCAGAAATTATTGACTTATTGGATTATTAGAATAATTTAAATGATCAAATGAAGTAAAGTATGTTTTCAACGTCAATAATCCTCAATATAAATCCGATACAGCTTTCTACAATTTAAGATAATCATGTACACATATGTATTTATCCATACATTTCCTATTGCCGTTTGTTGTTGCAGGAAAGATTAAGAAAGATACAGTGTTCTGCATTTGAATGATGTCATACAGTTTCATCCAATCAAAATCTAGAATTTGTTTCAATTTAAGAAAGAAAGACCGAAGGATAAAATAGATACACATTGTCTATTCTATTTTATATTATGTATATATATATATATATATATATATATATATATATATATAATCCGCCATAAATAACTATAATTTTAACATAATTGCAACTAATAAATGTATCATTGGACAAATATGCAACTGCAATATAGAAACTAAAAAAAGTTATATTTAAGGTGTTTGCACATTACTATTTTTCTCGGGGACTGAGCAGTATCTTTCGATGCACAGCTCCAACGGTACATAAACTATGGTAGCTCAGATTTGTTCCTGTTTCTAACGATGGCATGGAGCGTTTCTGAGTACACTTTGTTTTTGTGAACACTCTACAGGAAATGGTTGGAGAGGTCAAACCTGACGGACTGAGATATAGTTACTTATTAAATGTACCTTTCAAGTTGTGTTACACAAGGTCAGGTGTGAGTATGAAAAGCATGTACACTAAAATTAGATCACTCTGGCATGCACAAAATGTATCAGCAACACCATCGGCACTCTACGGTCGGGATGCCTTAGGCATGCGACGGTGGACCTCCTTTGACTTAACAGAACCACACCTTAGCCCAACAGATAGGGTTGGAAGAAACCACAGTACTTGATATATATATATATATATATATATATATATATATATATATATATATATATATATATATATATATATATATATATATATATATATATATAAGTAAACAACGATATTTTAAATTTCAATGACCAAGTCTTTATATTTTTTTTACTCACCGAATCCAAAAATCTAAAAATCACTAAGCCAAAAAATAGTTGACTTGTATATACACTGATCTGAAATGTTAACGTTGATCGCTCTTATACATTGAACAGTTCTGGTAATTTTTGTTTAAATATATATATATAAAGAATATATATTTCCATGTGATTATTAAGAATCAAGTATCTTTTTGTTTTTGTTTAGTCCTTTTTCTACATTTAACATGGTTGCAAGAAAAGAAATTCATGGACAGATGAGAAAAGGATGTAATTGTTACCGTGACGTATTTCGGGCGGCTTATTCGTTTGGTAGCCGTCGACGATATATATATATATATATATATATATATATATATATATATATATATATATATATATATATAGAGAGAGAGAGAGAGAGAGAGAGAGAGAGAGAGAGAGAGAGAGAGAGAAGAGAGAGAGAGAGAGAGGGAGAAGGAGAGAGATAAAGGGCGGTGAGGGAAAAGAAAGAGAGGGTTTTATGTCTGGAGTTTGAAATATACGCGCGGCATTAATTCTCTCCATCATGATTCCCGGAAAAGGTTGAAAAATAGATGTATGTGAATAGGAATTAAAATATATTAAATGGAATTTAAATATATATATGTATATATATATATATATATATATATATATATATATATATAGTGATATCACTTTTTGTTGCATCTTACTTTAGTCGAAATTCTCACAAATAAAGGGGCCCCATCCTAGTGCTTACCCTTAATCTCAATATGAGATACATAGATATTCGAATATCCCATCAAAGTTCTCCTTTGCCTGTCAAACGTTGAGTTAATAAAGAAGTTAAGAGCATTAATTTTTCTTCTCCCCAATTGACCAGTTAACTATGTTTTAGTATATATTTTGTGTGTCTTACCAGACTCCAACACAATAATTCATCTAGTGCAGTGGAGAATCCAGCTAAGTGGTTTTACTGAAGTAACAGAATAAGAAAAAGGTGCCCTATTTTTCATATGAGCAAGTATATCGCCATAGTGAGAAGATTTTATTTGTGCTGTGAATACTATGATATTTGGAATATTTATTTCGGGTGTACGTGCATGGTGAAGTATTCTCATATTAGTTTTTTTTTTTTAAACCTTTGGAAGACACGCTAGGATGATATCTAGTAAGTAATGTTTATGTGCGTATATATGTATATATATATATATATATATATATATATATATATATATATATATATATATATATATATATATATATATGTATATATATATATATGCATATACATATAGATAGCAAACCAGGTAGATTTCCTGTCTACAGATTTAAGATTCGCGGAATTGTGCTCAATAATAAATAGAGCTATTTACTTATGATACAAAGTTTTCGTCATACAAACATATCATCGTTACACATTCAGATCATATTCTAATTGTAGCTTTAGTAAGCTCAACATCCTCATATATATGAGAGAGCGAAAATCCCTTCATATATATATATATATATATATATATATATATATATATATATATATACATAAATATATATATATGTATACATATTTATATATATAATTATATATTTATATATATATATATATATATATATATGTATACATATATATATATATATATATATATATATATATAAATGGAAAATATATCTGAAGAGAGCCGCACGCACGAGGGTTGAAACGCGTTATAAAATCACAAAATTAAAGAATTATAAAATAATAATAAAATAACAAATAATTGTTGATTTTTTTCTTGGTATATATATATATATATAAATACATAATAATGATATAGTACCCAAGAGAGAGAGAGAGAGAGACAGACAGACAGACAGACAGGCAGACATACAGACAGACAGACAGAGAGACAGAGAGGAGGCAGAGAGCTCATACATATTTTAAGTTTAGTTGGTTTTGTTGATTTCATTATTTTGGTTTGGAAGAAGTTTGTTAAGTGTGGTCAAGATATATGATTCTTTATATGTGCTGTCCTTATGAGAGTCGTGCAGTTGGCACATCATAGTGTAGGGTAACAATAACATTTCCGACGAAACTTTGATACACATAAGCTTCATCAACCATCATGAGCACTCTCCGCTTAGAAACATTGCAACTGTTACAACCATATTAGTATTTATAGGGATGGAGGAGTATACATAAGGGCACCTTAAGATGTATATTTTCATACTAGATCTAATTGTCTTCTAGGGTAATTTATATACGATAATTTTGAAAATAATGGCAACTATCATATCTGTGATACTTGGATCATAAACGATTGATATTTGTTGGCGTCTTTTACGACTATTTATTCTTGTTTTCATTTTTAAATTCTTTCATTCAGTTATCTGAGTATTATATTTTTCTATGTTGTTTCATCTCCACGCGTTTCTTTCTTTTTACCTATGTGAACCCCTTTGATTCTTCATTCTTATTTATTTTAATTAATACTTCGCTTCGTATGCCCCTCCTGAGTTTGTTTTTGTTTTTCTATTTGTCTTATTTTTCTTTTACTTCACTTATTCTTAGTTTTCATTTCTTTCTTTTCTTCCTGTTACTTTTATCTTCTTTAACAGTTCAGTCCTTCACTTCTTTTATTTTCGTTGTGTTGCCTTCCTTATGTGTCTTTCTGTTTTACTGCTGTAAATCTTCCTCCGTCTCTGTTTTATTATTTCCTTTTTTTTTTCTTTTTTGCTTTTCTGATTCGATTTCTATTTTTACTGTTTGCCTTTCTTTCCGCTTTGCTCCATTCATTCCCGTATTTTCTGTTCTACCATTCGCCTTTCTTAATCCTTCTTTCTTCCTCACTTATTTTTCTTAACCTTCATGTTTAGTTTTTTTTTCTACTTTCATTTTCGTCTTCTCGTTTCATGTATTGCTTTTTTTCATTCGTTCTTTTTTCTATTCATCTCTGGATATATTTCGATGTTCCTTCTTTCGATAATTTCTATTTGCCACAGTTTTGCATTATTTCATCCTCTATTTAGGATCCCTCCGTTATCTCTTTCTCAGTTTATCTCTTTCTCTCTCTCTTTTCTCTCTCTCTCTCACTCTCTCTCTCTTTCTCTCTCTCACTTTCTCTCTTTCTCTCTATTTCTCTCTCTTTATTCTCTCTCTCTTTATTATCTCTCTCTTTATTCTCTCTCTCTTTATATATATATATATATATATATATATATATATATATATATATATATATATATATATATATATATATATATCACTGTCCTTTTTTGTTTTCTCTTTCATATTTACATTCTGCCTTTTCTCCCGGTCATGTCTGTGTAACCTTACAGCTACTTTCTGTATAGCTATGCTAATCTTTAGTCCGTGTTGATACACTTTTCCGTTGTAACTTTTTAAGCAGCAGTGACCGAAGGAGAGCAATTCAGGGAGTAAAGTTAGGGAGCTTTATATTGAGACAGCCTTCATGGCGACGAGATGCAAAAGAAGGCTGAACGCGGCGAGCAATGTTAGAAAGGTTGGGAGTGTTGAACTAACGACGCTCAACTGCAGGTGATAATTACGGGGGCCAACTAGTGCAAGAATTTCTCAAATATTAAATGAAATCAACAAAACAGGCAAGAAAAGCACCTGCTGCATTTCTTAAATAGTAACTTTTCTACACCCGATTTCATTATTAGTATGTCTGAGGGATATAACACAGTTGGTGTGTGTGTGTTTCACAGCAAATCAACCCATTTTCTTAAGAACACATTTTCTTAAGAAACACAAAATGCCTTTTTATATAAAGTTAGTTATGTCTATATGTGTACATATTTTTATATAAATCAGTCACTCATACGCTAGTTAATTGGTCATTATGAATTTTGAAACACATCTGCAAGGAATAAGGGTGGGTAATATGGCTTGAATTTAATTTTATTTATTTTAATGGAAATAAGGTAAAAAGGGGTGGAGACCCTTCGTTAAATTGAAACACGTCTGATATGTAATAATGTTTTAGAATAAATATTAAACATTAATTCATAAATATTCCTAAAATTTCATTTATCTTCGACAATTTTTGAGGACATAGTCTACCATTTGAAAAGTTAAATATTTCATATTTACATTACAAGTAATCTATAGTCATTTACTTAAAGAAGAAGCCTTCTATTTCAATTTCTTTTAAAGTTTCTAAAATTCTAGACCTTTTCCAAAATCGAAATAATGTAATGGGTATTACAAAAGTTGAAATTAAGATTCTAGACATGAGGTGTAATAGTATCATACCTTTCCACACTATACTGTAGATTTATGATTTTCCCAGCTGTATAGTGGCATATCGTAGTTCATAGTCTGCGAGTGTATCCATTAGACTACTCACTTAAATCCGGTACATAAAGCGAAAGGTAAACATTTAAACTAAGGATCTGTTAGTTCTACTACCTTGGCTAATGATTGAAAACTAAGTAGCACGTTATTAGACCCCTAATTTTCAATTATCTCTTTTCTTCCTTTCACAGAATGTTTCTTTTTTCTCAATCCGAACGTTATTGTTCTCTATATCCACTCGTTGACTCTCTCTTCGCTCGCTTTCCGTTTCTGATATAAGCCCCTTCCTCTTCCGATCCTTCTCTGACTATTGTTTATATTTTTCATAACTCTGAAGAACGTTTGCAATAAATAATGACGAATTATTAGGTGCACATTTTAGCTTGATTTGATGATGTGTATATGTGTGGTTATTAACTTCTCCACGGATTCCCTCAATCTATACACATCAATATAAACACATTAATATATATACGTCAATATATATATATATATATATATATATATATATATATATATATTTATATATGTATATATACATTAGTATATACACATTAAAATATACACGTTTAGAAAGAAACTTGATTTGCTGCAGCGTTGAGGATATGTTTTAGAAAAGTACAACTGGACTGCATGTGGCTAGATAAACAATCGTAAATGAATTCACTATGTGTATATTCCAACAACCAAATTATACTAAAACGTCAGGGATCTACACGTTTATCTAAATAGGTGTAGAATTGGTGAAGTGATCTGATAATAAATAACAAGAAAAGTTGTCAACTGCAGCCTGCTAGTACCAAGCGCAGGGCTAAACGGGACTTCCATGAGCAGAGTTTCTTTCTAATAACAACCTCTATATTGAACACAATATCGCGGGGAAGCTTCTCAGCTGACTACTACATGACTGTTATAAAAAGAGTCATGTTATTGTCAGCTGGGGAGTCCAATGTTAAAAAATTGTGTGTGGGCCGTCGTTTTAAATAATTAAATTCAACCATGGCATCCAATCCGAAATGTGCGAATCGCACCGTTAACCTGCCTAATTTATTAACCCTTATCCTAGGGGTGGTGTTGGGGTCTTAATAAGCGATGATGAATTAGTACAAAAAAGCCTCTCCATGATACTAGGGTCGCCCGTATCCTTTTAGCAGAGGCATCGGTTGCACTTTACTTTCTCAGTATGTTCATTCTCTTTGAGTCTTCACAGAATATTTTGTGGCACCAGCAGATGCTAGTGTCACCACTAGTGAGTGTGTATGTGTGTATGTGTGTGTATGTGTGTGTTGTGTGTGTGGATCAGTTTTTTTTTATTTTTCCATCCACGCTAGCCAGTTAAGTTTTTGTATCTTTGGTTTCGAGCACCGCACCATCCGTGCCTCCAGCCAGGCTTCACAGCGCTATCTTACTCCAGTCTATATGTGATTGTTCAGCATTACTTAGCTATATGAAGTTGTTTCCGAAAAAAGTCATCATCATCATCATCATCATCATCATCATCATGATTATAAGTAGTCGTATAGTTGTAATAATAGAAGTAATAGTATTTTTTAATATTAGTAATATTAGCAGTAATAGTAATTAGTATTATTACTAAGAATCGTAAGAATTATGCATGTTTTTTATTTTATTTTAAAAGCTCCTTAAAAAATGAGTTCAACTACAGAGGCCGTAACCGTTGCCTCTTTCTATTTACTTAACTTATAAGTTTTGAATAACAAAACTTAGCATGGCTACCCCACGTTGCCTGGGGATATGGTTAATAAAGTAGAAGATTTTTTTTTTAAATTGCGTAACATCTTTCTTTAAAAAAATATTTCTACCCACGTTTCCTATATATACCTCTTTGCTTCACCCTCTCTTTTTCGTGCTCTCTCTCAACTGGTTCAATGAAATAGAAGGAGAGAACAAGAAGGTAAAAGAAGGTTGACTGTCTGTTGTCTGACCTACTTTACGTGTAGTTTATGAAACAACTACGGGCACTAATGAAAACAACTTTTTTCGTAGAATTCCATCTATTAATTTGGGATTGTGTGACCACAAGGGCAGACATAGTATTGTACACGTTTACGATAACGTAGCTGAGGTCAGACTGAATCATGTAACACCCAACGGAGTAGGAAGACGAGGGGGGGGGCAAGGAAGAAAGTAACGTAGTAATCGGTGATGTATTAGTTAAAATCATTTAAGAGATGTGGCGTTTATTAAACTGAACTGTATGTACCCCAACCCTCCACTATCTTTTCGATAAGTAGTTGTTTATCGCTAAAGATCCGGTTACCGTTAATCGTTGTTAATAAGGAGTAGAGCACCCATAACCTATTGAGTAGTTATTGGTTATATATATTTGGAAATGCAATAAATTTATGAAAACATTTTGCCATTTTAAAAAAACATACATTTCCAAATATATTTAGTAGTATATAGATCAGCAGCAGCCAGCACTTTCTGTGGCTGCTGCTGTGGAGCAAAACATTTATGAAACTCTCTAGTGCTGTCATAATAGGCCCTCTGTCTTACCTCTCTGCACTCTCTCTTTTCCTATTTCGTCTTTTGTCTCTTCTCTTTCTTCTCTTCACGTACCCCTCTCTCTTTCTCTTAGACTTACATCATTCCATGTCTCTCGCCACTTCCTTTATAATTATTCCGTTATTTTCGTTATTCCTCCTTTCCCCAGCATTTAAACAAATCATGAAAAGATGTTTCTAACTCAAACTATTATGATTTTCATGAAAAGTTTAACTATTAAGATTTAGTACCAAATGTATTAAGATTCATATTGTAAAGATATTCGGACGAATATAGCCATCTATATGCACGGTGATACGATAACAAAAGCGTCATACTTTTTGTAGTATATAATACATATACCATACATAATATACATTTAATCATTATATAATCTAAAAATGAAAGACTAAAAAAAAAACGAATAAGCAGACCAATATTATTATAAAAACTAACATAGTGTAGAGTAAATAAAACTATGTTGATATCTTTATTGAAACAATATTAATTCATTTCTCATCATGGTAAGGATGTTCGCTAAAGAGCCGGGAGATTGGATTCAATTTTCGGCTAAACACTTACGCTATAAGTTTAACATCAAGTGTAAGTGGAGCAATCATAAAAATAGAATTGGTCATTTTTGTTCATCGCGGTGTAGTCTATAATGAAAAGGGAGCCTTTTAGACGTCTTCGACCATGGTCGATCACTTTACCTTTCAAACGTGTCTATCCAAAATGCATTTAAAAGAACAATTTCCCAAACCACAGATAAGCCTTAATAAGTTCATGATCTTGGAACACATCAATTATGTATTCTGATCAAAGACAATTCTCTCTGGTGAAAACTGTGACAATAGAGCTTACAAGGTTAACATTATAAGCTTAATATTTTGTTTAGATTATCACAAATCTCGTTACATTTGTAGAATTTTCACGTATGGGTTGAATTTCCGTCTGGTATGATCAAAGTGTAGTATATTTTCTAATACTATACTTCATATTTTCTGTCAAGGATAATTCCTTCTTAACTCATGAGTTTTTCCGTTTTGGGAGAGATGGATTATCCATACATAAAACTCGACCTATCCTCGGTGGGGTGTAACTAAATATTCTCGTGGGGAGGTAAGTAAATAGATACTTCAGTTGTTGCTACTGAATTACTTTCATTGACATCATTCTAAAAGATATGCATATATATATATATATATATATATATATATATATATATATATATATATATATATATATATGTTCTTTCATTCAGTTATTAATGAAATATTAGTATAGAAGAGACTTTCAAGCCTTGGCTGTGCATCTAGTTTAAAAGAAGGAAAACACGGAAATTACACCAGTATTTGTCTGTTTATCCTGGCAGTGTTTCTGGTCGTCCTGAAATTCTCCTTGCAATCTTACCCAAACAATTCAAATTCCGAAAATCTGCGTTTGCTGTATGCTGGATTTACTATATTCTCAGCACTGTCAACTTTTACAGAAAGTATCCATTATCTTTCCAAACTAAACGGACCTAAAAACATGGTTAAAATCTCATTAAAATAAGAATGTTTACACAATTAGGATCTCATCCCGTCTCTTTGTATTTCTCTTGCTCCACCAATCTCTTTCCATGGTGACATTTAATAAAAAGACTAAGATAAATATATTAGTGTATAGATATAAATTATTTATTTAAAAACTATACATTCGATGTCGCATTCTTACAATGGAGCACTTCGTCGATTTCTTTTCAACACACCCGACGCACTTTAGAACTTTAGAATGGTGTCTAAATGCAATGAACTATTCTTACAAACGTACACTTTCCTACATCTAATAGCTTTAAATTAGTTATCACACAGACAAACATACAAACTGAAAAGCACACACGCTCACATTTCTATGTGTGTATTCTACGACACAGAACATTGCAGAAGAAAAACAAACATCATTTTAAGCTATTAATTGAACAAAGGTTGCTGTATAAGTCCTTATTTGGGGATAGGAGATTTGCGGGTTATAACTTTCTTAACGTATTAGCCCGCAACAGATTAATCAGCCGTGCCGATATTCATGAGACCAAGTTCGCGCAACTTCAACCATTCACACAGGCATCATACACACATCAGTCATGCTAGGTTTGATACGAATAGATTGAGCTTTATTCCGACTACTATTCAAACCTTTGCGACTAATACTACTACGACTCCAAGCTGTATATGGCGTGCCATCTCTTAAACTATATTTTATACGAACTCATAATAGTTCCTTTCGGAAGTTGTTAGATGATGAGTGATTATAATTGGTCTTATTCGGAATAATATTCTAATTCTCAGTTGTAATCTTGACAACTCCGATGTGAACTCCAACTTTCTTCAGGCGCATCTTTTCGAATCTCGAAAGAAGGTCGGATTTAATATTGGCCGAAACATTGTAAATACCACGAACAAGATGGCTATATTCGTCTGAATGATCTTGACAGTATAAATCTTAATACATCTGGTACTAAATCTTAATAGTTAAACTTTTCATGAAAATTATAATAGTTTGAGTTAGAAACCATTATTTCATGTTTGACTAGTTAAAATAATAGTACAACTACTTTTAATACTAGTACTGCTACTACAACTAAAGTTCATCGTAGTACATGCATTTTTGTAATTACTTTTAATACCACTACTGCAGTTTATGAAACTACTACTGATTATTTTACAGGTACTATTAGTACTAGTACAACTACTACTAATGTGTGTAAATGTTCTCCTTAAATCGCTTTTGAAAATGAATGTTCTTAAAATCACTTACACGTCATTACGAACTTCACCTCCCTTTAAAGAAACATAACTAGTACACTTATTGAATTTTAACTGAGTTAATATACTAAAATAAGTAAAATTGTTAGTTAATCTTTTTATTAATGAATTAGTGAAAAACGGAGATAGTGATATATATATATATATATATACATATATATATATATATATATATATATCAATAATACATTATACTAACATGTACTTAGCTATAAAACTATACTGCAGTTTGATTAGACGTGCCTCCGACTTGCAACGATCGATTGATTTCAGTCAGAGATACTTCTAGTAATCGGTGATACAATGAAACTGCAATAAAGTATGAAAGATGAGTACATTACATGATGTTTTATTATCCAGTATGATATCAGACTCTATTTGTCCTTATTCAGTTCTCTTCAGATTTGTTTTTCTTGTTAATATATGTATATATATATATATATATATATATATATATATATATATATATATGTATATATATATGTGTGTGTGTGTGTATAAATCTCTCTCTATATATACATATGTATATCTATATCTATAAATCGTTTTATCATATAACACCTTATATCTAAAAATCTAAGATTGTATCATCTGCATATTTCTCATTATTAACTTTCAACTGGGGTAGTCTAGTAGAAAATTCATTAATTTCATAAGTTTTCGAGTTTGTGAATAATGTAAACGTATAATATCGCACTTTCCCTACGTTCTACTAAAACACGAGCCCAGTCTAACATTACTAAGCCAGCAGTGATGATGGCATATGCGTATACCATCAATATAATATAATATTCTTTTACACGTATATCTTTTTTACTGTTTTTACATCATACATTTATATGCTGGGCACTTACCGCCACTTGATTCATTTATCAAGTTTATAATAGAAATATGATTCTTATATCGTGTTATTTTATAGTACAGTTTCAAGGGCTTGATTGCAGGGTCGAATCGCGAAAGGAGGTTATAGTTTGCAGCGTCTACTAATTAAGCATTCTGTTACCTATCAGGTTTATCAAGGGGATGCAGTTATGTCGTGATAACGATATGAATGCATGGATTCGTAACTTGCCTTCCATTCTTACAGGTGCGACTTTAACGAAAAGTTCAATCACTATACCCTCTTTATTCTTGTTCTCATTCCTCTTCTCTCTGAGTATAACTTTCTTGTGTAGTGTGATCATTACTACTACAACTACTGTTATACAAATGAGTTCCCCGGTCCTCGTTCTCTTCGATTCAATTGAGATGAGCGATTTGTTCGGAAATCGTCATCGCCACTCTTCACCTCACGCTAGAATTGTGTCTGTGTTTTCTTCTTGTGAAATGACAGTCACAAGAGGATACGTTAACGACAGCAAATATCAACATCAGTGGAATCACCATAATCATCATCGTCTATTCTAATAAAAGTTGTATATTTTCCTTAATATTGTAATGTTTTTATTATACTAATGACAAGAAGACACAATTTTAAAAAAGAGATGATTGTAGAACGCTACCGCTGCTACAAATACTATTTCTGCTACTGCTATTGCTATATTACATTCGTATTCCACCACGCTCTCAACTTTGACATTAACAAGAAACATAATTAAAAAAGATGATGAAGAAGAATGAAATGATTGAACATTTAGGATGGGAAAAAGGGAAGAGGAAAAAAAGACGAATAGAAATGAAAATGAATAAGAAAAAGACGAATGAACTGGATGAGCAGAACTGAAAAGGAGAATGAAGAAGAAAAGTTATGAGAAGAGAAATAATGAAAAAGGGAAGAAAGGAAAATGAAATGGCGGTTCATGGAAAGGAAGAACACATGACAAGAGGAGAAGAAGAATCAAAAAGAAGAAGAAGAAGAATATAAAGAAAAAGAGAAGTGGCATGAGTAAAGAAAATGATGAGAAAGAAGATGATAAAAAGAAGTATGAGTCAGAGAAAGATCAGAAAAACGAAGAAAACGTAGAAGAACTATAGGAACGAACACTATTTAAAAGGGGTTGAAGAATAGAAGAAATAGATGAAAAGGAGGAAAAATGATGTCAAGAAGAAGAAAATTATGAAGAAGGCGAAGAAGAAAGAAGAGAATAATAAAGAAATAAGAAGAACAAGAAACCACTTTTTTAACAACTGCTATTACTACTACAATTACAAAAAAGTAGACTTTTTAAATTCAATCTCAGATCAAATATTTTATACAAAATAAGCAGTTTGAGTGTTTTTTCCTTTGTAATCGTTAATTGATAATCCATCAGATTGTAAACGTGACGCGCTTCCCAGATCCCCGGATCAAAAATGCAGCATTTTGTGGCTATCATACATGCATATTGATACTCACTCCCTCACGAAGTGTAAATGATAGGCAATTTCAGTGAGTGATGAATTAAGAAATATATGTAGTATTTCTTTTTATTGTATCAAATTACAATTTTGAATCAAAAAATAAAATAGAGAATAAAGGATAGCGAAAGTGCGAAAACATATATATATATATATATATATATATATATATATATATATATATATATATATATATATATATACTTATATATATATCGAGACAGAGAGAGAGAGAGAGCAAGAGAGATAGAGAGAGAAAGAAAATCAAGAAGAAAAACGCGAAAAAAAAGAAAGACATTTTGACAGAAATCAATAAATGGTGTATTAGAAGGAGACAGAAAACATAAAACGAGATAAACTAAAAAGAAAAGAAGACAGGGGTAAAGAACGATGCAAAAAGGAAGAATAAAAGAAAGATAGACGGAATAAAGAAAAGTAACTTAAGGGATATATCTAAAAGAATGTGAAATAAATAGAGAAAGAAAGGCAGAATGAAAGGAAGACAGCAACAAAAGTAAAAGAGAGAACGAAAGTTAAATTTGAAGAACTGGAAAACAAATGAGAGAAAGAAAGTAAGAAAGTGATAAAGCAAAGAAAGGACGGAAAATGAAAGTAACTAAGAATGAAAGGAATAAGTAAGTAAAGCAGGGAGATAAAAGGACGGATGAAATAAAGAAGGAAAAATGAAAGTAACTAAGAATAAAAGGAAGAAGTAAGTAATGCAGGGAGCTAAAAGGACGGGTGAAATAAAGAAGGAACAACTAAATTAACTGAGAATAAAGGAAGAAGTAAGTAGGGCGGGGAGATAAAACAACGGATAAAATAAAGAAGGAAAAATAAAAGTAACTAAGAATAAAAGGAATACGTTAGTAAAGCAGGGAGATGAAAGGACGGATAAAATAAAAAGGGAAAACTGAAAGTAACTAAGAATAAAAGGAAGAAGTAAGTAAGACAGGGAGATAAAAGGACGGATGAAATAAAGAAGGAAAAATGAAAGTAACTAAGCATAAAAGGAAGAAATTAGTAAAGCAGGGAGATAAAACGACGTATGAAATAAAAAAGGAAAAATGAAAGTAACTAAGAATAAAAGGAAGAAGTAAGTAAGGAAAGGAGATAAATGGACGGATAAAATAGAAAAGGAAAAATGAAAGTAACTAAGTATAAAAGGAAGAAGTAAGTAAGGCAGGGAGATAAAAGGACGGATGAAATAAAAAAGGAAAAATGAAAGTAACTAAGAATAAAAGGAAGAAGTAGGTAAGGCGATGAGATAAAAGGACGTTGAAATAAAAAAAATTAAAATGAAAGTAAAAGAATAAAAGGAAGAAGTAAGTAAGGCAGGGAGATAAAAGGACGGATGAAATAAAGAAGGAAAAATGAAAGTAGCTAAGAATAAAAGGAAGAAGTAAGTAAGGCAGGGAGATAAAGAAGGAAATCAGTTAGAAGGAGACAATTGAAATAACGAAAGAAATAACGAAAAAAAGAAGGCAGGGTGACAGGAACACAGGGAAACGAAAACAAGTGAGAACGACTGAAAGAAATATAGCTTGGGTGACTGTGGAAAAATATAATGAAAGCTAAGAAGAAAGAATTAATTAAGGAAGAAATATAAAAGTGCAAAGTTGAAAGCAAGGCAGAAATGAACGAAATAGTTCACAACACATCAAATAAAATAGATTGATAGAAAGTGTGTAAAGCAAGCAGAATGAAAGAGAAAAATAAAGTAGTGAATTATGGGAAACTAGTAAACATGATGAATGAAAGAAAGAACAACTGAAGAAAATAATTGGAGGGCGAAATATTGAACCGAGAAAAGAAAGAAGAGAGGAGGAGATAAAGGTTAAGAAAACAAAAATAGACGAAAAAGCTAAAGTTGAGGAATTAAAAACGTGGAATAAATATAAGCTCAAGAATAGAATTTTAAATTAAAAAAAAACAGGTTGACAGAAAGACAAAATAAAAAGAAAAGGATGAAAAATAGACAAAAAGCAAAGAATAGAATGAAAAAAAAAACTAAAAGGAAATGATCACAAAAAAGACAGAACGAAAGAAAAGGATGAAAAAAGACAAACAGAAAGAAAAGGATGACAAGACAAAACAAAAATAAATAATAAATAAAAAAGACAAACAGGAAGAAAAAGTCAACTGAAAGTAAGAAAAATATGACGGAAATACAGGAAGAAAGAAGAGATTTACAAAAAGGGGAACAGAAAGGAAAGTATGACGAAAATAGACACAGACAGAAAAGAATGATAAAAATAGAAACAGACGAAAAAGTTTTACAGAAAGAAAGAAGAGGTTGACAAAAACAGCTACTAAAGAAAATAATGAAAAAACAAAGAATGAAACATAGACAGATACAGAAGAACTGATACGAATCAAAAACACATTCACAAACTCATGGGTCAACATGAAAAAGAAAATGTAGAAATAAATAATAAGAATTAAGAAAAATACGTAGAAAATGAACAATCGAGACACAAATAAAAGATAGAATACCCAAGCAAAAGTTGTAATTACGATGAATTAAATAACATTACCATAAAAAGAAAGCGGGAGATAAAAAACCTAGAATAAACATACGAAGAAAACTAGAAACAAAAAGATGCGTCAAATTATATTTGCGCGTTTTGCGATGAACATACTATTTGAAACTTACACAAGATAGATCAACGAAAGAATGGTTGACAGACTGATATTGCAATTCAAATAACATATAAATAAATGATAATGGCAAAACGACAAAATACTATTTCAAATTTACGCATTATAGATAAACGAAAATTCTATTTAAAAATGAAGCGTCTGAATCAATAATAGAACAATGGAAATGATATTTCAAATTCACGCATCCTAAAAAAAAGAAAAATTCAATTTCAAACTTGGGCGCGATAGATCCACGAATGCAATTAAAAATTTAAGAATGGAAGACTCAGGCTAAAGCTATTTAAAAGTTGAACTCGATTGATAAAAGAAAATACTTTTTAAAGCTTATATAGATTAATGAGCGACAAATATATTTAAACTATATGGACATTAAATAAAGGAAAATCTTATTTCACACTCATGAGATAGATGAAAATCTATTTCAAAAGTAGGCTTGTAAGACCAACATACATGCTATATAAGAGTAAAGTTTGATAGAAAAAGAAAATGTTATCTAACATGTTCGTATAATAGTCCAATGGACATTATATTTAACATCTAAGTATACTTGACAAAAGAAAAAGCTATTGGTAAATTGAGCGTGATAGATTAAAGAATGCTATATCATGTTTGAGCCTGAAAGTCTGAGGAAACTGCTATTTCAAAGTTGAACGCGATAGATCAACGATAATGCTATTTAAAGTTTGGGAGATAGAAACAAACGATAATTAATCTTGACAGATACAAACGTGCGATTTCAAACATGAGTTTGATAGATAACGGAAAAGACTATTACAAACTAAAGTGAATTACATCAACCGAAAAATATGATTTAAAGGTTATTCATGATAAATAAACGGGCATTACATCTCAATCTTAAGCAGTATAGACCAATGAAAGTACTATTTAAAACTCGTGCGCGATAGTCGATCATGTTTCTATTTCAAATTTAGTCGTAACACATTAGATTAAATGCTATTTAAAGATTAAGTGTGATAAATAAACGGAAATGTGGTTTTCTTAATTGAATCATGATAGACCGAATCAAATGCTAGTTTAATTTATAGCCTGATAGACCAACACAAATGATATTTAAAA
>OY744546.1:25088283-25113283 GCA_963556195.1 Sepiola atlantica | reverse complement strand
TTACATCTCCCTAAAAGCTAAGCACATCTTTGGGATTGCTTAAACTAAATATTATAAAATGCAAAGAAAAACCTAATAATTATAAAGGAACCCCCCCCCACACACACATATATATATATATATATATATATATATATATATATATATATATATATATGTGTGTGTATATATATATAAATATATATATATATATATATATTTATATGTGTGTGTGTGGATAGGTGTGGGTGTATGTTTGTGTATATATTATAACCGTGGCCACAGTGACTCCGGCGCTTAACCAGCTGAGCCAAGAACTTCCTTGTAGTAGTGGGAGATATTATATCATTGATTATTTTATTTATACTTTTTATTACGATATATATATATATATATATATATATATATATATATATATATATATATATATATATATATGTATATGTATATATATATATGTATGTATATATATATATATATATATATATATATATATATATATATATATATATATATATATATATGGTAGGCTGTTGTTGCCAGTAAGCGATCAGTTATAATGCCTTGCGTGAACACCTCTGAAATGTGTATATTCGCTCAGATTACAGGGACACACACTAATCATTATAAGCGATAACTCACTGACAAATAACGGCCAAAGACCAGTGTGAGAACTCAAAATGTATAATAATAATAATAATAATAATAATAATAATAATAATAATAATAATAATAATAATAATAATAATAAAAAGAAGAAGAAGAAGAAGGAGAAGAAATGAAAAAACAATGAAATGCGGTGAGTACTGGAACTGTGGATATACTTATTACTAGTCAAATCCCAGAGACGCTCAATGGTCGTTGTTAGCGACAAATCAATGGTAAACGGTTGTTGTTGTTATGACGGAAAATTGTTTCCAACACTTATTGAAATGGATGAAGAGTGTTAGAAATCTGGGTATATTTGTTTCCCCTCAAACTCTAGGGAAAACCATTTGATAGTTTCATTGAGCAATCACAGACAGTTACCCTTGTAAAATATCATATTACGTAAAAATAAATAAATACATAAATAATAATAATAATAATAATAATAATAATCATAATAATAATAAATTATAACATGAATAGTATAACATTTAGTAATATACATAGATATGTGATGAAACAATCTTATGCTAGTACACCACAAAACTGTCGTGAAGGGTCAGAGAGGATGTAAATACCGAGGAAAGAAAACACCGATCAGGCATTACCTATAAGTGTACGGAGATCACTGGGACCTTACGGAGGCTTATCGTCAGACAAATTCTAGAGAAGACCAACCGTCAATACATGCGACAAATCAATGTTAAACGGATATTGCGATAATGTAAAGTGATTTTCAATAGTTATAGAGAAAGATGGAGAGTGTTGAAAATCTGGGGAGACTTGCTGTCACTAAGACTAAGAAACATTACGTGTAATTTCCAGTAAAGAATCACTGTTAATTACTAGTGGGTAAACTGTTCGTGTGTAAATAAATAAATAAATACTACAACTACTACTACTACTACTACTACTACTACTACTACTACTACTACTAATACTACTACTATTATTATTACTACTACTACTACTACTACTACTACTAATAATAATAATAATGATAATAATAATGATAATAATAATAATATAATACCCAGTACACCACAGAGTGAAGATCAAAGAGACGGAAAAACAAAGCAAATACACGGAATTAGCCAAAGAATTAAAAGGAATATTGATATGAACATAGTCAATATAATACCACTAATTGGTAGGAGCACTAGGAACAGTAACAACATACTGGAAGAAAGTGTAATCAAAGGGATCGCTGAGACTATACAAACGACGGAAAGTCATTTGCAAAGGTTATCAAAAAGAGGTGGAAATCTGGAGAGACTTGTGATCACTCAGACTCCAGGGAACACCAACGGATGTTGTCACTGAGCAATCATTTACGATGAGATGTGTGATAACTCCTAGTGAGTAATAATAATAATTAACTCTTTGAAAGTACATATATTAAAAGTGATTTTATACTAAAAAGATGTGTATGGTCTGTTGGTGAAACGTAAATTCGTGAAGTGTTCCATATTAAATATATATATATACACGCATCGTTTTTTTAATTAAGTTGAACGCTCTTATGACGCCAAGCCGCCGAAATAAGTATTAATCTAATCACTGTTTATTTAGCCATCCAGCGTTGGCCGAATAATTCTGGGTGTCGAGAATTGAGTTGTGAAATACTCGTAGCCTGGGGTTTTGAATCACACGACCAGTAGTAAATATTTATATATCTATGCTGACGAGCCCCGATTAAAAAGGACGAAACGTCTACGTACATAGATAATAATAAAAAAAAACAAATAATATATATATATATATATATATATATATATATATATATATATATATATATATTTATATAACATCACACTTACTGGAGGGAACTGAACTCTCCATAAACTGGCACGCTCTTTGCTCAAACAAGTATTGGCTAAAACCGCACAACTTGGCGTGGATGGTCAAAGAGAATGAAAAAGGCGAGGAAGGAGATAATCAACCAGCCATCCATTGGGAAATTGCAAAGACTATTGGAACCCTTGGGGTATTTATTGCGACTCATATATATCAGACACCTAACGATCATTGCCAGCGAGAAGTTCATGTTAAAAAGCTGCTGTGATAAAGCAAAATGATTTGAAAATATAATTGAAGGAGGTAGACAGTACTGGAAATCTGGGGAGACTTCAAGGAACAATGCTAGTAATTATAGTTTCAATCACTTATGATGACACGTATAAATAAATAAGTAAATAAATAAATAAATGATGATAATTCTGCCGATGAGGATGATGATTAAAATATGAAGAGAAAATATATTACTCTTTTTTAATAAAAAAGAGTAACGTGTATCCTTTTTGTATATGTATGTATATATAGAAATATATGTACATCAATCCTGTCAATAAAACGGTAACGAGATAAAATAGGCGCAGGACAAAATCATTTCAAGTCTTGAAATAAAGCGAGAAAGAAATAGCAAGCCAGACAAGCCCCACCTGCTTGAATACATTCAGAAATTAATATTATATTCAAAACAAAAAATGAACGGTCGTGTTTTTTTTATTAATTAGGTCATCAGAAATGACAATAATAGTGTATATGTGAAAAATTATATTACCGGCGTAATTCTATGGTTTGATTATGAATGTTAGTAAAAACACTAGCGAAGAATAATTGTGTTACAATCATTCTGGATAGAGTGTTTACTAAAAATAAAAATTAATTAAAAGCGACTATCATAAAATAAATTATAAATCTCATCTGTTCGAAATTTTCTGTAGGACTTAACTGTAGTTCCTGTTCTGTTCTTTTACACCGACACATTATTTTATTTTATTTTTATTATTTTTTCTTTGGTTCAATCTAAGCAAGGCACGTTGTTACTGACATGTAAAGAGATACCGTGAAGTATGGTCCATTCCTACGGTGGAGAGTTTTGCAGATAAATGTTTGTTCATATTACATTTAAATTACTACATGTTGGTACAGTCTGGGAAAGAGTGACCGGGGACGGAACTTTAAAGGCGAGCAGTACGAGGAAAACAGCTATTCGAGTAGAAAGTCTTCCGGCATCTGGGGACCTCTACAGTGGAGGTGGAGGAGTTTGCTGATTGTTGAGTCGGTCGGGGGTATTTACGTCGAGGGTGCACTAGTGCAGCAAGTCTGTCGGAACACATTTCATGAAGGTACTTGTAAAATAAGCACAGGGATGCAACATTGCGGTGATGGCACAGCGGCTGGAGCTTGGTAGACAGTATGGCACCTATTTCAGTAGTTGGTGCACCTGCTCAGATGTAACAAGATCCTAATACAGAATGTCAGCACATTAAAACAACTAAATGTGTGGATAACATTGTCCGCGTATGGATGCATGTACATAAGCACGAGTGTTAATGGATGTAACGAGTGTAAGCATGTAATACCGAATTGAAAGCTGGCGGGACAAATGCCTATGGCAGCACTTCGATGAGTATTGCTTTATCAAAATCTGGCTGATTATCTCTCTTCCGATATAGGGCACATGGTGCAATGGTAAACACTTGGCTTCTTACTTTTTAGACTTTTAAAATAAAACTGCTTTCATTTCATCACCAATGTTCAGATCCCTGTCTTTCACCGATTACTCACTTATTTTGATAACCCTAACCCCCTGTTCTCTTATCAACTCCTGATCTAGAATGGATGATTTATTACCAATTTATTTCTAAGATTGCTGGAAAATAGTAAGATAATATTACTGCCCAGAAATGATATGGCTCCCCATTTAATCATGGGTGTATGTAAGAGTCAGATATGTCTTAAGTTGTGTACTACTGCAACATATAGGGAGAATCCGCTCTGGGCATTCTTTCTTTTCTTGGTAAAGTATATAATCGATTTCGCAATCTTCTGTAGGATTGTCTCTCTTGTCATGTTATTTCTCTTACGAGTATTTTAACTCTAGAGACACTGACATTTTAAGAATATTTATTATTTCATATATAATTCACATTGTTAAAAATACACAACAAACAGAAGTCTCTGTATTTTAACGAACGGATTCAACTTCTTTTGTCACACACTTGCAGAAAACTAAATGAAACAAAAAATATAGCCCATATTCAACCCCTTACGCCGAGCAGCTGTGTTCGAACATTCACAATGATCGGTTTATAAGTTTAGTAGTTACAACTATGCATACAAATATATTTATATACACATACTTAACTTTATATGAATAGAGATTAAGTAGCAGCCATTTATGCTAAACATTACTTTTCACAGAAATACTAGTATCTTGTTAAATGTAATACTAGGATTATACTCTCTAGAGAAAAAAATGCTTAAATAAACAGCGTCATTATCTGGGTATATATATATATATATATATATATATATATATATATAATTATTATTATTATTATTATTATTATTATTATTATTATTATTATTATTATTATTATTATTATCTGGGTATGTGTAATAACTTGTTCAGAGTCTGTCGATAGGTAGAACTTTAAAAAACCGGAAAGTTTACATGAATATCTTTCTGTTTTTCTCTCTGATATATATATATATATATATATATATATATATATATATATATATATATATATATATATATATATATATAAAGGTAGAAGGATGAAAAGGAATTAGAAAAGCAAAAGGCAGATCTTTTTTCAATTCAGTTGCTCAAAGCAAGGTATATTCCGCAAAAAGGCAATTTATTAAATTATTTTTCCTTAAGCCAGGCTTTTCAAAAATAAAAATCTTATCATCAGAGTAAATTGCTGGTATAGATAAGTTGGCAAAGGCCAAGGTTTAAAATTTGAAAAAGTAAAATAAAGAGTGTGGGAAAAAACAAGTTAACTTTCAAACCTCTAATTTTATTTCTCGTGCCTTCTAACGACCTATCTACCTACAAATCACTTTCTCCGCTGGACTTTTTGGCAAATTTTAAACCTTGGCTTTTGCCAACTTATCTATCCCAGCAATTTCATCTGATGATAAGGTTTTGATCTTTGAAAAGCCTGGCTTGAGGAAAACATAATTGAATAAATTGCCTTTTTGCGGATTATACCTTGCTTTGAGCAACTGAATTGAAAAAAGATCTGCCTTTTGCTTTTCCAATTGATTGTCATCTTTCTACCTATCTATCTTCTCTATCCTGTATATTGAGCTGTATACTTTTCACAATAGGTTTTACCTTTCCTCAAAGTTCGCTTTTAGTTCTCCACTTTATATATATATATATATATATATATATATATATATATATATATATATATATATATATATATATATATATGTGTGTTTGTATGTGTGTTTCTGGGTGTCTGCTCTAAGTTGACACTGTGGCAAGGTTTCGAACCGTCCGAGATTATCATCCCTGCACGGATGAGAGCGAACGATCGCAACGCTAGCGTATGTAGGTAAAACTAATTTAATATAATTTAAAATTAATATTATAAATGTATGTGTGTGTATTAATTTCATACGTACTTAAAAGTAATACATGGACACGTGTGCATAGCTCACAGCCGTCTTGGATATTGATGTCTATAGTTTGGCGTTTACCCCAGTACTATGAAAAAATGTGTACGATTTTTATCACCTAAATATTTAATTTATTTTTGTGTAATTGTGTTGTGTTATTGATGTTAGCGTTGTTGCCTTTAGTTATATACACAAATATCAATGTTTTACTAACTAAGTGTACGTATAAAATTAATAAAAAATATATATAAACGGAAAATACGTCTTATAAAGTTAAAAACGACTAATAATGCACTCTTATGAATCTTTATTACTTTGTAAATGAAACAATTGGTATATACTAGTATATTACAATAAGCAACACACACTACAATATATATATACTTTGCATCCAGTTTATAACAACACATGCAGTGTTATTCTTAGTTATTATATTTTATTATATTACATTTCTTGTGTAGAAGTACTAAACATTGCTTTGGTCGGAGAGAGTGTAAATAACTGACATATATTGAAATAAATTGCTGTAAATGTGCAATCGATATCTCCCCCGTGGTAAACACGGTGCTGGTTTATTCCAAGCGTTGACCTACTAATACTTATTTGCATTCTTCTTCCTATTATGATTATCTACAAGTTTATATTCTTCTTCCTATTATTATTATCTACAAGTTTATATTCTTATTATTATTAGTTTTATCTACAAGTTTATATTCATCTTCATATTATTATTATCTACAAGTTTATATACTTCTTCTTATTATTTTATCTACAAGTTTATATTCTTATTATTATTATCATTATTATTATTATTATTATTATTATTATTATTATCTACAAGTTTATATTCTTATTATTATTATTTTTATATACAAGTTTATATTCTTATTATTATTATCATTATTATTATTATTATTATTATTATTATTATTATTATCTACAAGTTTATATTCTTCTTATTATTATTTTATCTACAAGTTTATATTCTTCTTCCTATTATTATTATCTACAAGCTATAAAAAAAGAAAATGAACGTTCCGTTTGCGTTTTATGGATCTTAAGCGCAAATGCAGTCTCCACGGCATTGTTGTACTGGCTTTGAAGACAATTGAATATACTTATCTAAGTACCATGGATAATGTAGTTTCACAATATAGATCGTAATATGAATAATTAAAAGTATCCTAAAAAATCTAGTACCATATGTAGTGCAGTTTAATTTCAAATACAGTTACTCATTACATCCTCTTTCATATCTTCTGCATATGTGACAATTTCATGAAGACCGTAAAGTATTTATAATTCCTAATGTGGCTACAGACATGCACACGTACGATATATATATATATATATATATATATATATATATATATATATATATATATATATATATCTTCTACGTACGATATATGTATATATATATAAATATATATATATATATATATATATGTATGTATATATATATATATATATATATATATATATATATATATATATATATATATATATACATATATATCTTCTATACATATTCCCCCCTACAACTTTAACTATCGTAAGAAAATAAGAGCATGCATGATAGACTACACATTTGTGCTCCCCAACAACAGGAATGCCACGAAAAAATGATTACATTTTGTTGTCGAATGAAACACCTTACAATAATTCGGAGATTTCTACATCTATAAATAATATCTTCAAACGAGAGGGTAGCCACGATTATTCCTCTCTATACAAACACTCCTCACACGCAACCCATCGACACAGGGACCTTTGTTTATAGATGGGGGACAATTTCATCGGACCGCCTCGTCCATTATTTTAGAAGTGTTATTATAAAATTATCAACGCATGATAATTACACATTATTCCATAATCGCATTTCATTTAAACGACCACATTCGACAAAAGCATTTGGGCAGTGAACTTTTCAACTTATTTTTACCATTTCCGCCGATATATTTTTAATAGACTGCGTTTTATAAGACACACAACTGAAATGTATTACCGTTACCTCGCATGGTAAACTTACCACCCTTCCAGGTAGAAATTACTTGGAAGGGAAGGCGTACATATAATACCAGGTCATGAAATGACGTTTTCTTATTTATTTACGCCAGGTTTTCTTCGATTATCGCATCAGTAGAATATGTTAACGGGGGGGGGGGGGCAAAGGGGTTTAATCCATGATAATACTTACACTTTTAATAGTTATTTTTATGCGTAACCACTAAGATATGTAATTACCTAATTTAAAATAAGTTGTGTATAATTATTTCATGTAAAAGTAAACAAAACAATCCCATTTTCGATCAAACGGGATGACATTTACGTTTTTTTTTGTTATATACATTTACACTAATATATAAACATCTTAAAATAATAACGTATTGTAAAACTATTTTCAATATGTTTTGTAAAAAACACACACAATAGGAACGCTTACAAAAAGTAGGGTGACACATTTCATCTCCGCCTATCGCCGCCACCAAGCACAATAAAGTATTTGCGCGCGTGACTAAATTAACCATTCAATCGCAACCATTTTAAAATCAAGAGAATCGGCTGCATGTGTTCATGTTTAAAAATGCAGTGCATGCTTATTTATATACACCCCTCCCCTCGTGAATACAATATTTTTCTCTAGGTTTTTTTTAAATTTTTTATTTTGTGAATTTGTTACCGCGACTTATTTTTTTTTACTAATGTTTTTTTGTTTAATTTTTACTTTTCAGAATTGTATTAATTTTAAAATGTAGTATCTTATATACTATACCTACTCTATTCCCGGTGCTTTTACAGTGTACGGACCGTGCTGAAATAATAACGTTGTTAATTAGAAACCCGGTCGTAGAAATAGAAACCCTTTTAGACTGCGGCAATTTTTATTTTGGTCTTAATCCGAAGCGCCCCTTCTTGTGGGGAAATGGATTTTGCTAATTAAAAACCGACCTTTTGTCTACCTCTGGCATCTATTTCAATATTAGCCGATTGCTATAAGGCATTTTCTCACCGTTGTTTAACGACTTCTCGACAGTAATTTATTCAGTAGTTAAACAATCGATGTGGATCCAATTTACTTGCCTCCCCACAAAGGCAGAGTTTGACACACGGTCTATATTTAATGTCGAGAAAAAGATATCCCCCAAATAGGCACGCTCCGAATTAGGTAAAAATAATTGCCGCAGTCTAGAAGGATTTCTCATTCACTAACCAGAAAAGATTAAGTATAGTAGAACAGACACTACACTTTACCATTTTTAGTTATTTTAAAAAGTAACAAATAATATTAGACACATTATATAATACGTTACAGTTTACTGATAAACCCCATTTTCCTCTTTACAAATTAACAACGGGAAGACACGTTAAAGGAATAATCATCTCTTTAACCAAGTTAATTAGTCGCCGACAGTAACAGCAACACTTAAGGTATTCTAGAATACATGCGTATATCAACACATAAAAGCCTACGTGACTAAACTAGGATTTACTAAAATCCGTTACTAAACTAGGATACTCTAAAAAAAATACTGATACTTTCTGTTTCTTTATTTGAGACTGCTTCTACACCCTGTTAGAGGTCTACAGAGCTTTAATGACATCGATACTATTGCTGGTCAAGTAATGACTACATTTAGGGATGTATATAGTGCACATAGACTACTACATGATGCTAATGACTGGGATGCTACTTTACAAGAATCATTTGCATCTGAATATTTGAAACATGTGTTTGCCATCATGTTGACAACATGTGATACCAACTGCATGAGCAAGCATCAATTGTGTTCGATGGTATTGCTCAACTAAAGAAAAAGCAGATTTCTGATAAACACTTCCTATTGTTCAACGTGAATATACCGCTGATGAGCTCAATTCTTGCATTTACTTTTCATATTTGTACATTAAGCCTGAAACATTATCTACTAACATATGTGTGCATCTCAAAGGAAAGATTTCAGCAACTAATAATTGCAAGAGAGTTATGACTCCATGTATTGAATTAATTCTTTAATCTGCTCTTTTAAATCAACATTGTGGGGTATGTGTTCGCGCTGGGCAATCATAAGCACTAAATAATTTAACAGTTACAGACGTGGCAATGTACTTCCTGAGGTATTCGACTATACCGGGTAATGCCGGGGCGCGGGTCAGCTAGTATATATATATATATATATATATATATATATATATATATATATATATATATATATATATATATATATATATAAAGTTCGGCCGTTTATCGCAATGACAATGGTACTAAAATTCTATTTTTTTAATACAAAATAGACAAAAATAACCTTCTTATTGAACTGAGCATTCTCCACGCGATCAATATCATCGAGCGAACTAATTTGTATACGGATTTGCAAAATGACACATCATTAACAAACTATTCATTAACTAACTATTCATTATGAATGTGTTATATTGCAATCACTCTGTTCATTTTATTATTACACACATTGCTATGTAGGCTTTAGTTTAAGATTATTGAGAGAAAATTAGCATTTTAGGTGAAAACTCTCTTTTATGTCTTGGTGTTGCGATCCGGCCGAGATTGATAATGATACTCTCTCCACAATAAAACACACACATACACAACGACCAAACAGAAAAGTCAGTTCCCATATGAAATTAATAAGAAAATTAAATTCAACAATCATGCATTTCGGTTACAAAATCACCTTTCAAAATAACACATACACCCTCGCACGCAAACAAATCACTCAGTACGCTCCTCACCACTCAAATAACATTTGAATCGTGAATAAAAGGTTAGGATTTTGAGAAGAACAGTCTATACGGTCCTTTCCGATTTGTTTACTTCTGGGAGTTCTGATTTGAATGTTATAATAAGATTGCAATAAAGAGTGAAATATTACTCTTAGGCAAAAATATTACAGGAATTACGGTTAACTACTAGAGAAAATGTGAGTTGATCTAATTGATGTGTGTGAAATAATGAATGACGTTCCTAATTATGAGGGGCTTTTTGTTAATGTTTCTCTTTCTAGATAGATGTTTATTTTTAAGACATATTTGAAAATGTGGATAAAATTAGCCATCATATTCTGTTGGTAATAGAGTAACACACTTTTTGAACAATTTGCATACTAATCTTCATAATAGTAATAATGTTTAGCTTATATTAGATAAACTCAGATATAATATTAGAAAAAAGAATTAAAAGAAACATTTTGAACATCCTCTGACGGTATATAATTTTCTGTCGCATATTTGGATCAGTTAGACTATTAATCACAAGGTTTCGGCGGATGTAACCTATTTTGTTCACGTTCATATTTTATGACTGTGTAAATTTCACTCAAAATTTAGAATATTTGTATGGAACACAAACACCAGTAAATAATTTCCAACAGAACCCTTTATTTAAGATAGATTTTCTTCTTAGTAAACCACCCACGATCAGATAAAATCCTAAAGTTATGTTAATGTTAGTAAGTATCGCCTGTAATTAGGATTAAACCTGCATCATCTGTAAAACTGGTAATGAGAAAAGAAGTGTAGCCACTGCTATTAAAATTTACATTATCGGTCTATTTGGACAATACTAATATGAATTTGCAAATCCTTACCCCTATTCTTGAAAATATAATTCAATAATCCATAGAAACGAGTGTCCCCCTGCAGATTAGTGTTGACCCCAATGAAAAGA
Organism: Sepiola atlantica; assembly: GCA_963556195.1. Lineage (NCBI taxonomy): Eukaryota > Metazoa > Mollusca > Cephalopoda > Sepiida > Sepiolidae > Sepiola > Sepiola atlantica. The sequence goes on along the minus strand of OY744546.1, from coordinate 25,101,546 downwards.
GAGCCTCGAGTCTCACTCAACTATGGTCGAGTGCTTTACTTACTTTTTTTTATTTACTCATCATCGAATTACTATTATATTTCTATAATTAGATGTTAATATTAATACAGTTTTCATATTATAAATGTTATGTGCACTGGTTTAAAGGGGGAAATCTTTGGAATAGTTTGAAAGAGAGATGTCCAGAGAGGCATGACAAACAAATAATGATCGAACCACTTAACCTATAGAAATGCCAAACGTGTCTCCGCCACAGCCGGCTGACTACGAACATTTCAGAATGAACGCACTAGAAATCTGTTTCTGTTCATTCATGAGAAAAAACGTTTGACCTACTTTTGTTTCGCTATACTAAAAGCTTTTTAAAGCTCAGAGGACACGTTGAAGTGATGGTCTAGGGATCAACACAACACTGGTTCGTACATCCTTGAGCAAGGTGTCCGCCTAGCACCCACTAACCACAACCCTCCCTCCCGAGATCCATTTTTCTTAGTCTTGTCTATCATTTGTTTTACTTTTAACATATTTTGTTTACCATACTTCAAAAACGTATTACTACTACATATATTGATCTATCTGAAGACCTGTTCCACGTTATGTGTAGTACGATAAAGTACATACAGTGATCAGACTCCGATGTGGGAGTTTAACATCATCCATCAGTTTCCATTGATCCCCGATTCAGTCTGACCCGGGCTAGTAATACTTGCCTGAATCACATACACGTTATGAATAAAATCTGTCTTTAGGAAACGTTTATAAAATAGATGCCTACAAAATAAATTGATCTATAAGTAGTTAAAGATACTTAGAACGTGAAACATAAGAGCCTTTACAAGAAGACCGAATCAGGCATTAAAATGGTACCCAACTCAGGTGACTATCATTCACGGGATTTGTTTTATCCCTGGCTAGGCGTGGCAAAGTATAACCTAGTAGCTATCAAGGTGGTCTCTCCACCGGGGTTTTGACATTTCACTAGTTTTTTTTCCATTGCCTCAGGATACATTCTGTCGTTCTATATGCCCACCTGTTTTCTATACATCTCAAAATGTAGGCTGCCCATCTATACTTTTCCGTTACTATAGGGGTTATGATATGATATGCTACCGTTTGGTGTCTGATCCAGGTGTTTCTTTTTCTATAAGGTTAACTGATGCCGAGCATAATGCGCGTCATTTTAATAATAGTGATAATATTGTAAAATGCCTTTAACAACTAACATAGTATTCTAACCTAAGTAAATAACACGTGATTCATGAAGAAAGAAAATTACCCCTATGAAGATAGGTTGCACATCTTTGAGAAAATGTTGTGCGATGGTTATTCATAGAATTTAGAAAAAACAAGAAAGGTTATATTTAATATATTTATTTAATGATTAAAATCATTTTTTTAATAAATATATGTCTGAATGTGTCGCTGTATAAAAGCATTTTCAAAGAGCATTTCCCCTCATCTTGTTGGGTTTAAAAAATCGCAAGAGATTGTCCCTCGTGGCACAGAAAGCAGATTGTTCGTCCAATGTTTTTGACGCCATTCAAGAAAGTGAACACTTATGTGTGTGTGTAATCGTGATTTGCTGCGAATTTAAATATAAAATGGGTTGCCCATCTTTACGAAAATGTGTTGCGAAAGTTATTTATAGAATTTAGAAAAAAACAAGAAGTTTCTGATATATTTATTAAATAGATGAACTCATTTTCTTTTTTAAAATATGTCTGAGACTTTAGCTGTAGTTTGCGATGTAACACAAGCAAGATGAGGAACAAAACGAAATTCGATTTGAAAATGCGGTGTTGCAGCTAAAGTCTAGGACATATATTTATATAAAAATGATCGGAAACTATTATATGATCAACCCCCATTCAACTAAATGGTAAACACAAAATACATGAATTCTTCAATAGATAAAACCGGTATTTCCCTACATCCAATTAAATTAAAAAGTTAAATAGTTAGCAGATATACGGTAAATACAGTAAAGCGTTGCTATCGATGTAGTGACAGTTTAGAAGAAAATAACTGGATAGATAATTAGGCAAATAATAAGTCGATAGTTAAGAACGTAACTGCAAAACGCAGACATTACCTTTTATAAAGAGAATGTCTCTCTAATTCTCTTTTGTATTATGGATAATATGTACGACGAGAAATAATATTATAAAGTTCAAGATACGTCCAAGAAAAGATTATATATTCATAAATCTTCTTTGTCAAAGTACATTTTGAGATTAATACATTATAAAAAAACATCAATAATCGATTGGAAAAGAGCAAACACTTGTAAATCATTAAATACATTCTGCTATATATGCTTAAATGAAAAGTTGGCGATAATAAGATTTGTCTATAAAGGAAATTTATCGAAGCTAAGAAATTAGATTACCATAAATAGCAAGCATTATGTAAAGTTTGCACAAGAATATGGTCGACTTAAATATTAAATTCAAAGCTGATATTCCTTATATTGTTTGTATATATTTTATGTATACCCTATTATTGTAATATATTCATAAACACATGAAAATAAAACGTATAGATACAAAATTCCAAAATATTACATTATTTTAGTGTATTTTTCACCAACATATTTGAATACACTCTATTCTGAAAACTAACATACGTCTTTATGTTTAAAAGCGTTATTTCTTACATCTAGCATAATCGCATTTCTCCACCTGTTCTGCTTATATAACCGAAGTTAAGTGACGGTTAACCTTGCCAGTACAAGATGGGTAATCATTCCAAAATACTGGGCCCTGTTTGTGAGAGGACGGCAGAACAATTCTACTAAATATATCGCTCCAAGATAGCTTTAGCAAGTACTTTTGTTTAACCTGCTAAGATTTAACAATTAATGACACAAAATGACAATGTTCTTTTGGATAGAAGTACTGTTCTGCATTATGTTGCGTTGCTCTATCCGGGGAATGCGACTAGTTACTTTATTTAGTATTACATAATTACTATTTCTACTTTAAATATTTCATTTTATTTTAAACTTAAACTAAAAAGTGTGTTGTTATATAAGCAAAAATGAACTGTCATTTATCAATCTGCACCACAAAACATTAAAGGTCGTTTACAAATTGACCATACAACAACAAATTGAGTTTTATAATTTTAGATAATGATATGTGGTAATGAATGGCTGATATTGTCATATGTAAATATATATATATATATATATATATATATATATATATATATATTTATAATAATATATATATGTATATATATATATATATGTGTGTGTGTGTGTGTGTGTATATATATAACACATGGCCGCTTCTGTGTAGCTTACTTGACATATATATATATATATTCATAGTAATATATATATATATGTATATATATATATATGTGTGTATATATATATATATATATATATATATATATATATATATATATTACTATGAATATATATATGGCAAAAGATGGTGACACAGAAGCGGCCACGTTGTATTTCTGCAGGAGATCATCAGGCTAAATAGCTGAATCTATTGTTTGTCAATAGCTTTTCTATTTAAGTAGTGTTTACTCTAGCTAAAAAAACAATCGGATTCTTCAGTTATATTACTTCTTTGTCTATAATTTTCATTGAAGGATGTCTGAACTCCCGTCAAACTAAGGTTCGCTGCTTTATGTTTTGCATCCCGTTTTTCTGAAGATCTCTATGGCACTCTCTATTTTAAGTGGGTTAAATTAACAGACATATATATGTATTTACACACTGACATATGGAAATACTACAACAAAATGAAAATATAAAAGTCTCACTTCACAAAATACACCCTGCTAATACAACTGAATGGTAATAACATATAACTTATTATGTAACTGTCATAATAATGCAATAACATGTGTAAATAAATATATAAACAAAGTTATTTTATTGACAATCTAACTTAGTTTAAATCGCATTTTTTGTCTTGAAATTAATTTATTTTTTATAGTGTGTCAAAATCAGATTCAATGTGTTAATAAGTTGTTCAAGCACAAAACATATTTTAACTATTTTAGAATTATATTACAGACGTTAAGAACGCTTTGAAAAAAAAATTCATACAAACAGAAACAAGTTTGAACCGAATTTCTAATTAATATAATACGCAAATATTTATCAATATACAGAGCAAATGTAAAGTTAACATTACATTGGTATTCAAATGTAAAATAATCGCATTTTATTCTGATGAGTAGATTATTTATGACACCGTATTAAACATACCAGATAACTTCTATTGATAGTGTATTATGGTGTTACAGCTGGACCAAAAAGAATATAGAGACATGTATGTGCAAGATCCGCTCTCTTATTCGACCCCGTTCCGATTTAAAAAGGTGTGTTGTTCTCATGCTAATATATATATATATATATATATATATATATATATATATATATATTATATATATATTATATATATATATATTATATATATATAAATATACATTTATATATTTATATGTATATATATACATGAATATATATATATATATATATATATATATATGTATATATATATATACGTATCTATCTATGCGTTAGTATATATATATATATATCGAAAAATATTTCAGATGATGTGTGTCTGCATATTTTTTCCTTGAACCTTTCTATATGTCTGATAAGATTCCAAGTTAAAGGCTATAACTGGGAAATGAATTTGCTGTGCACCTTGTGTACCCTTGTACAGCCCAAAATTGTTAAAAGTTAGCAGAGATGTAGAAAGTATCAAAGTAAAAATTTGCATACACAAGTAATCTGTCATATTTAACAAAAACTTCCTTTAAATAAATGCTGCTCATCTATATATATATATATATATATATATATATATATATATATATATATATATATATATATATATATATATATATAAAGTTTAGACGATTTCTCCTGTACCTTTTTCGAAGAATAGGAAAATAACCACATGCATCAATGGCTACTAAACCCACCACAATAAATTTATTTACTTGAGCGTGTTTTACTAAATTTGTTATTATTTCTTCTACAGCTAACACTAAATATTACGTTTAGCGTACTATTTTCGACTCTCCTCTAGAATATTCCATATAGGTGGTAGCGAAAACTTGTTCCCCTAACACTTATGTATTGACATTAGCCCCATTGACACATAGAAATAATAAACAACGTCTACTATTAAAAAAAGTGTCTGTTAATATTTTATATTTGTTTGCTATTATTTACTACATAATACAAAACATTACTCACACATTTAATGAATGCTCCACAAATTCCGCTGATTTTCGGGAACATCGGATTGCGTTATTTCTACCTATTAGATATAGATGTATAGTTATTCCAGTGTTTACGAATGCAATTAACTAACATAGTTTCTCACAGTGGTTCCTTAATAAACATGGTGTTTACAATTTCGTCAGCTACTCGCCTTCCGAATTAAGTCAATATACGTCAGGTTAATAAGCATAATCGTATAAAGTTTACATTGTTTAGATTCTATACATTTAACACGCATATTTCCTAAAAATCGGGAAAAATTGATTTCTTCGTATAAAAATCACCCAAAATCTGTTACTGGTGAACCCTACATTTTATCACTTCTGGCAGATTATAATATAACACGCATGCCAGCTACACGCTTAGTTTACTTGACATATTCCCCAATAGATGTTCAACATCCTTTTTGTGGCTGAGTGGTTATCGACGTAGATCTAAGACCGTGAGTTTTAATGTTCGATCTACGTCGCCTCAGACAATTGTTTTAAACATTTTTAAAATGTTGCCTACAAGGAAGGGGGGGGGGCTAGGGATGACTATGGATTGTATCATTAAATTTAAACGTTATTATTTTGTAATTTGAAAAGAAATTAATGTAATATGTAGTACTTTTACTATTGTGAATATAATCATTTCTCTTCGAACACATATTTTAGTACTCTGAAGGCCAGCTTAATTAGATTTGTGTATTTCATTAGTTCTCAGGAGGTATACTCATTTTTTTCTTTTTTGTTTCTTCAAATTAAAATTGAATTTCTACACAAAGATAACAGGGGGAATTGGATTTAATTGGATTTCATTGTAGGCCCCTTTAATTTTAAAAGTGCCCATTATCATAGATAAACCGGGTGTTCGGGAAATACCGGTACCATGAAATGGGCAGGAAGACTCCTACAACCGCGTCTCTTTCCATGAAATGGGTAGGAAGACTTCTACAACCGCGTCTCTTTCCATGAAATGGGCGGGAAAACTCCTACAACCGCGTCTCTTTCTATGAAATGGGTAGGAAGATTCCTACAACAGCGGCTCTTTCCATAAAATGGGCAGGAAGACTCCTACAACGGCGTTTCTTTCCTTCTTTCATCCCTTTCTTCTTTCTTTTCACCCTTGAACAATTCTACACCAACAATTATTCTATACATTGAAACTGTCCGATGTGCCCTATTTGCGTTTTGTCGGGTGTTGACAAATTTGAATTCATACTCTTATATTTCTCCCGAGAAACGCAGGGAGACTGGTCCAGCTAGTATACATATATATAAAATGAAATTAGTGATGAGAATAACAATTTGAAAAAAAAATGAAATCATAATGTAGTTATTAACAATTAATGTATAAATACACATGTTTTCTTTTCTTTTACTCATGGATTTAAAAATAATAGAAGTGTGTATTATCAGAGGAGATCGTATGGGTGAAACTGTACAACTATATTACTGTAAGCACATATTTGAACACATGAAAATATACTAAAATACCAAAAATAAAATGTACAAACTTTTTGAGCAAAGTAAATCAACTTCGATTGAAAAATGTAACATGTCAAAAAGTACATCTTTTTTTAATTCGTTACATTTATCCATATGCAACTTTCTAAAACTACTTGATAATTCAATAAATATTGTTTTTTTTTTCAATGTGTATTATCATCAATCATATCATGTTATTTTTGCGTTTGTATACTGAGAAGTGATATTTAAACATAGGATTATTTTTAAAATAAAATGTGTTATCTTTATCTTCGCTTTATATAAATATATACATATACATTTACATATATATATATATATATATATATATATATATATATATATATATATATATATATATATATATATATATATAGTCTTGTAAGTTTCTAAACCATTAAAACTATATTTTTAAAAAAAAACTTTAAAAAAACTAAGTCCCAAGTCGCTCAGTGGAAAATCACTCATGTAAGTAAATTTAACTTTTTCAGTTATTATATTAGTTTGCTTCTAACATTATTTAAGGGATCATCAGTTGTGTACCATGAACAACTGTTTCGAGAATATATATATATATATATATATATATATATATATATATATATATATATAGTCTTGAAGGTTTTTCAACGATTAAAACTATATAGTAAAAAAAAAAACAGTTCCAGTCCAAAGTACTTCGGTGGAAAATTACTTTGCTTGTTAGTCAATTTACTGTTTACAGTCACTATATTAGCTTTCTTCCAAGAATTTACACTAGTCTTAACATTATTTTAGCAATCATCAGATGTGTACCATGAAAAATATTTCGTGAATTTAAAAACAAAACAGTATTTTTCTCTGTTAGCTTCCCAGCAGAGTTGATCATACCCCACGTCCCTTGAAAAAAACAAGAACAAAAACGTTCCGTGTATTATTCCCGATCATATTTTTGCTAACTTATTTGTTGTTAAAAAAGTCTTCCTTACCTGTATTCTGCGCCCGTGTCTAAGAAAATGTAGCCGTTATTTACAAAAACATGCTGTATTTTATAGTGTTCGGACAAAAAAATTACACTACTTATTTGGTTATTTATAGTTTTATGTATTTATATTATTATATTATTTTGTTCTATATTAGAAATAATTTAAAATGAAATATATATACATGGATTTTTGTCTTACTTTCGTTTTAATATGTATACTATATATTATATGTATGTATATATATATATATATATATATATATATATATATATATATATATATATATATATATATATATATACGTTTATACATATTCTACTGAATTTATTAGATTGTATTAACGTTGCTCTATAAATCTTCTTTGGTGAATTTGATATGACTTAAAGACACCAGGATTTCGGGTAATTACCTTATTTAATTGCCTAACTATTTTATTTTGATCGCTACCTTGTTTAAACATTCTTATTATTAAGGTAGAAATTGAGGGTATAAAATCTACCGATTTTAAGGTAACACGAGCAATTCCCAGAAATTCGGGCATAATACTCCCGAAAATACAAAATACACAAAGAAGGTATTTTTTATGCGGCATACGAATGATATGAAAATTTATTTTATCAAACATTTTATAGATAAATATTTTATCTTTAATTTTTATATCGTAACAAAGTAGTGTAGCTTGTATTCTTATGTGTTCACAGTTTAATTTTAACTCTTTAAGATATATCCAATGTTTTGTATTTAATAACTATTCGTCAATAAATCACCTGCAACCATGATAACTATACGCTCTAGATATATCATGTTTCATTAATGGTGCAGGATCAACACCTATAGTTAAGAGTGGCTCTTTCCTTCCTATTTGAAAGTAACGCTATTTTATAAGGTGACTTATAAGCATTCTCGGGCCAGTTTTGGAAACACTAGTCTTACCATTTATAGTTTTACAGCAACAGCCTTACAATTTTAAAAAGTCTACGCATTTACCTTTCCCTCCTGCAAAAGCTTAATCTATAGTATTATTTAACTATTTAATAATGTAGTATTTTTGTATATAAAGAACTGAAATCATAGGTTGAGATTGATTTAGCACAAAAGCAGCATACTACTTTAACACTGTTTACTGTAAAAAATTTTAATCGAGCCAGTTTCAAAATCATATTCAACTGAAGACAACGCGTACGGATTATTATGGCTCCGCATGTAAATAAACTGCTAAGTTTCCATCGTTAATGCAATAGTGACGAAATGTAAAAATGTTGGTTTTCTTTGCTTTAGGAATGCACTTTTTATTTAAATTTTTTATTGAAAATTATTTACTAGGTACCCCCCCCCCTAAAGTTGCTTAACACATTTCGTATAATTTAAATATTTAGGTTCTCTATAGGTTGGTGATTTTCCTAAGAAGTTTTTCTAATTTTGAATTTATATGCCCTATGTCAGTATTACATAAAGATGAGGGTTTACATACACATTCTGGTATATACCTTTTATCAGTATCATTTATATTGACATTTTCTACAGTTTCTTTATAGTTAAACACCTTATTCCGTATAGTTTACCCTGGTGGATATGTTACTATTGGATACTTTCGGTCTATTTAAAGTTATTGGGTAGTGGATGATTTCTGGATTATAAAATAGTTTAGGTAGATTTATATAATCCAACCTTTATTTTCATACAAAACTACACAAACATTTCGCCCATGCATTACCTGAAATACTGATGATTTATGACAGTCACAGAAGTTAAATTGCAATAAAATGTTCATAATAGCAAAATTGTTCTTACACAACAATCGATTTTTATTCGTAGTTTATTTATCTCCCTGCGATTGAATTATGTCTTCCATTCGTTTGTTCGAAAAAAAAAGTACCATCGTTGTAATTGCTTCTATAGATTCGACAAACGACGCTCCAATCCAGTATGATCCAAAGCATTGATACATTCATGAACATGGTGATTAGCTCATATTTACTTTATGTTATCGATTAAATAGCTATACAACTGAAATAACTTTTTGTTGCTATATTTTTTTAAAATTACGTTTAGAAATAGTTTCCTTGTGCAATGCTGTATTTGCGATTAAGAGGTACGTTACGGTTCTTAGAAACACATCAAAAATATATAGTTGATTGGTAGACTGTACTATTTGACAGAAGAGCCATTTCGGAATTGAGATTTTCTCAGAATGTTAGCTACGTTAGACGCCATTTGAAGTGTTCGAAAATAGTCCGTGAAGACGTTGTTTGGATTTTCCAACTAGTAGCTATCTATTGTAATGTATCTATTCAAGTTAAATGAAATAAACCCAACATTTAAATTAGTGTTGTGTTTTTTAACAATAGTCACTATTCATAGAAAAAGGTATGAAACTGTTTTCCTAGCAAAAGGATTCGTAAAAATCCCCAACAAATCTTTAGCTCTACACATGCTATTGCCTGAGATCGTAAACGAAATAACGGATTCATAAGAAGACCTACCCGAAATAAGTGGCTAGCAACCGTCGTCAAGCGAACTCGCCAAATAAATGAGCGAATGCTAAGAAGATTCTTGAACAGTTGCGTTATTTCACTTTGTAAAAAAATATGAGAGCATTTAAATGAACACGACGTGACTTAATTAATATTAGAACGATTATAGTCGAGGAAACTTCCTACTTTAATAATCTAAATCCTACCCTCTTGCAGGGGGAGACGTTGTTATATAAACTGACAGGCATTGCTGATAATATATTAGCTTAGAAAAACGGATATGATCACACAGTACAACAACATATTGCATACCCGTGTTGCATAGGTCAATGATTATGTGTTTACGAGACGAATACATGGGCATTCAAAGACTGATAAAATGACTTAAATAATTGGGATCTACTTTAGTTGAATTGGTTGTGCATTATTTTGTAGTCATTGTTTAGCTGTTCCATCGTTACTTCCAATTAACTCACGCGAACGATACAGTTGACTTGTTCTTTTGTTTTTTACTTTTAAAAATCGCCACGACATGGCGAGGGTGAATGAGCTGACGATATTACACTACTCCGTCTTTAAACAGCGAATCCTAATTTCCGTTCTAACCGGTAAACGACTAATACCCTTCCTGCTGATCGTCACGTGACTTCTTACGTTTCGTAACTTCTACTCCAACTATTCTCACACACTTCTAATCTAACATTATTTAACTTTCTATAGCTATGTTTGCTTCAATGTGCCATGACCATTCAATATATAAAAGTACGGTGATCGACGTGACACCAGTCGAATTATAAAACAAATTCGTAAAATAGCAATATGCTGTTAACATCACAAAACGCGCGTGATCTCTCAGAGGCGGGTGACCTACTTTATTACAATGTTCGTTTCAACAGGAATACCAAGAACTACAGCAGCCATTGACGGTATGTAAGCAGTAACGAATCTGAAAAGGAAATACTCGGTGAGTAATTTCGATGTTCCGTTTCATCAATATTTACAAGTCACCAATTTTACATACAAAACAAATACAGACTAAAGATTCTGACTGAGTACTGTACTTCTTACAGTTAATTATACCTTCAAAGAATGTATAACGACAAATCTGAAGAACTCAAATCGCGTGTGTAAACATCATCAATACTGCATGTTTACTGTTGTGCATAGTTGCCACACTTGCAGACGACAAGCCTGCGATGGGAAAGTATTTAGTCAAAGATGGGGTGCCTCTCAAAAAATAGACTGTCCTATTTGAAATAGTAATGTCTTATTAAACACAATATTTTACGTTCTGACTGTTAGCAACTTGAGTCTTTAGAAAATGTATGCCCCTTTCATATACGATTCTCCGTGACAGTAAGTATTTATGTTCATAGATAATCATCTTAGACTTGCCAAGTGGTCTGACTAATTGGTCTACTCTATATAACACCAGTATCTATGTATGTATGTATCTATCTATCTATCTATCTATCTATCTATGTATCTATCTATCTATATATATCTATATCTAGCTATATATATATATATATATATATATATATATATATATATATATATATTCAAGAGCCAAGCAGATTGGCCAGTTAGGTTTCTGTTAGTCTCAGAGACAGGTGGTGCTTTGGAGCCATACCTGATAGAGTGTTTGTATTCCTTCAGACATATGTTTCAGTTCTGTGTGAGGGTTCTGATTGCGAGTATGTAAGTCGGTGAATTAACACTGTAAACGTTTCAATATAAAAACATCGTTACTTACATCAAACAAGAGTTGTTCTTTTGGAGCTGGAACCTTTTTTGTCACAGCAGAGCCTGAGAGCACATGGTCGATATTGCGACCGGTGTCGTAAATGAGCACATACTCCAGACGGAGACATCAATTGGGCGTTCACGACCGGTGTAGTGAACGCACATGCATGTCAACACGCGCAGTACTAACATTTCTACATTACGCAATATGAACTAACATTGAACACGCGTCGTCAGTTCAAGTTGAAATGTATCTGTACAGGTGTGCAACATGATAATGATAATAACCATAATTAAGGGTTATTTAAACGTACGTAATAAGAATGTTGACAACCTGTTAAGAGACAATAACAATTCGGAGTAAAAATAAATTTGAATAAATTAATTGTAGAAGTTTTACAAATAAAATTTGATGAGACTTTATTTTATCGATCAAAGCGAAGTTCCTTGGAAGTAAGTTTAGCTGAAGAAAAAGGTAGTAAGATGGTATGTATCTACTTATTTAGAAATAAAACACTTCAGATAATACCAATTTTTCGATTCGATGGTTGAGTTACATAAAAGATTAGATACGATCAAGCGAACTTTAAATATTTAAAAACATGTAGGAATCACAAAAAGGAACAAAGGTAACACCGAATATTCGGGAGCCGAAAGATACAGGATACATCGAAATCACAAACGAGAGCTAATCACCGAGCACGCCAATGCGACATAGCGAGAAGACAACACTCAAGAACAAGCAACAGTTCTTACTCTTATATGACAATCAAATTATGCAATGCCGTTGCTTATTGGGTAATAAAAGACTCATTTGCACTGACCGTGACATGACTCATCTACATCAGCGGAGATACGGTTTACGCAACTGACTTGAATATTTGTTTACCACAAAGCATTTTCGGGTTTGTGTCAAATGCCTTTACTTTAGGAAAGATACTGGCCGTTTTTAACTACAAACACACCACACAAGGCGGAGGCGTTTCGCCAGACAAAAGAAAATATCCACCACCGGAGACATTGAGTAATTAATTCTGCGTAAACACTTCAGTTTATAAACTCTACACGACAAAGACTAACGCTTGAAAATACACGCTCTGTTAGATTATACACTTGGTTAGTATACTAGAGACAGGATATCATCAAAATTCAGTGGATTATGTATTTTATCGTTGTATCATATAGTGATATAATATGTCACTTACAGATTTCCACAGATCAGAACTCCGACTCTATGTCAACCAAGATATTTGTTTAGTAATGTTTGGTGGTTGATATATACTATTAGGCAGATACATGCTTTGCGTGTAAAAACACGCGCTAAGCTTACAAAAAAAAAACAA
>OY744546.1:24835783-25085783 GCA_963556195.1 Sepiola atlantica | reverse complement strand
ATATATATATTTATTATATATACATATATATATACATATATATATATATATATATATATATATATATATATATATATATATATATATATATATATATATATATATTATATTGTGTGTGCATTTAGGCAGCATATTTTCATTCATGCAAACATTATAAGGTGTTTTTGCCTGCATAAGACTTTCTATATTTTTTTTTAATTTTCCGAATGGTCTATTTTAGTGTTTCGGTCAAATTGCTGTACGTAAGTTTTGTCGGTTTCTTGATTTATTTATTTCCTTTATCGCGAGTACTTTCGATTTGATTCTTCAAATCATCTTCAGCCGTTGTTAGTGTTGGGTTTTTAAAAATACGTCTGTACTGTTGATTTTTGTATTATTATAACTGCCAGTAATTTGCAATTTAAAACGAACGTCTTTAATATTCCGGTGAGGTTTTGTTTATAGGTGTAAACACAGTGAATTGTTACCTTGTTTATATCATACTGTTTGATTATTAACTGAGCTGTGTATTTAGTTGGTATAAATGTTCATGTGTTCAGACATTTGTGAGAACATATTTGCATACATATTTCACTTCGAACTGGGTATCAGCTGAGCCGCGTTAGGCTAACTTTTTAGTATGAAAATAAGAATTACATTTATTACGATTATTACTATATAGAAGTTTTATTATTCTTTATTACTCATATATCATCGCCACTAATTTTAATTAAAATATGGTTACCTTATAAAACAGTTAAATAAGAACAATTATACGTTTACATATGTCAGAGAAGTTACGCAAGTGTCTTTAATAATAAAAAAAAAACATTTTTGATATGTAGGGGCCATACCCAATAATTCAAACATAACGAGCTTTACCCTAATATTTTAATGACGTTATATATGAAAAAAAACTGATGCAACTCTCATTATGGGATGGTGTATTTATTGTACATCTTAGTTTCATCTATTCGACTTTATATGTGTAAGTTCTGTTTAGAATTTAGTAAAATTAACCCAACTGAGTTTGCGAACATCCTAGATTTATTGGATCGAATATTCAGAGCATCTCCAAAACTTTTGTTCGGATTGAATTTTGAAAGCTATCATACTAAGACGCATGAAATGAATTCAACAATCAGAGAAATACGTTAAAGCCTCAGTCACACGACGCGACTCCGTAGCAGCGAGTACCTGTCGCAGCGACTAAGCTGGTCACACGAGACGATTTCACCCGTCGCTACTTGTAGTAGCGAGTTGACTACCCGTCTAGCAGTTCCGCGCCTTTGTTTACAACGAGACAAGTCACGGGTCATGCGCCAGATTTTCTTTTCAAACCAAACAAGCTTTGGTGTATAAACATCGTCAATTCCTGCTCCACTTTTCATACGTTTCTTCACTTTATTAATGTCATTCCTATATGCAGCTTTCAGGTTCTTTATTCTATTTTTAAAATTATCTTCGCAATGAATCCTAATACAAGCCTCAATTAGTTCATTCATTAAGGATTTTGAATTGTACTCGCTCGTATTTCCTTAATATATTGTATATTGTTTGTATGCCACAAACATTCGTAGTTTCTGTATATATCGAGAAATCTACTGATGGCATTAGCTGTACACTTCAAACTTTGTTTTCCTGTCATGGCAACAAACTAGTTTTAGATGCGAATATTGATACATTGCAACCGCTATTAGCTCTTTAAAAATCATAAAATCGCGCAATACCAGGTCATGTGATCATAAAATCTCGCGACACCAGGTCACATGATCATGAAATCATGCGCTATTATCGACTAAAGTTGAACACGTTCAACTTTAGTCGTGGCGAGTAAACTAGTCGCGCGTTGGATGTGGTACTAGCGATTAATCGAGCACACGATGCGACTAGGCTTCTACTACTCGGATCTACTACAATAGCGGCGAGCAACGTAGCTTACTGTGACTGAAGCTTTAGCAAACGGATAAGTGCTGTCAGATTTCTAAACAAACTAAACCTACACACCGACGGGAATTTAAACGTATTATGGAAAAAAGATGGCATTTTTAGATTCCCGTCACCAAAGTAACCGTATCAATATCAGGATACAATCAAATGATAACATAAACAACGACATTAGTTCTTTGTTGAACCTCTTAAATTCAGTCGACTAACAAGTCATCTATCTTCACCTTCACATCATCCACTACATAACTAAAATATTCAAACCATCGATATAATCACACATATAACGCATATTGATGTAACATGTGCAAACTTTTATTCATATATTCTATTATTACTTGAGTCAAATTTAGAATGAGTCTCAATCTCTTAAGCTCACTTGTACACATGTAATTTATTACGGTTTTGCGTAAATTGCAGCACGGAGGGCTTAAATGAGGGGAGCTACAACACACAACTCTTGCCAACATTACTATATTTATAGTAATTGTATTTTTAATGTTGTAAGTTACTTCCAACATTTGACTAAAATGAGTTGAGAGTTGCCAATATCTATTAGGGTATATATATATATATATATATATATATATATATATATATATATATATATATATATATATATATATATATATATATATATTAATATATAACTTAGTTAGAATTCTGAGGCGGAAGCAATACACTGATGAGAACTGGAAGGTAAAATATGAGATGAACGAAAATAAATAACAAGATACGGAAAACTTCAGATCAATCTATTTATATTAAAAAAATGTAAATATAAAGACAGTAAATTGTAAAAAATGCATTCTATAAATTGGAACTCTTCATTAATACTTATCACGTGCGAGCAAAGCACACATCACTTGTGAACATTATTGCACAACGAGCTACGTTAAAATCTGAAGTACAGGATTAAGCGACACCACGTCGTTTAACAAAAAAGGAAGAAGAACATTTTCTATTATCATGAAGATTCT
Organism: Sepiola atlantica; assembly: GCA_963556195.1. Lineage (NCBI taxonomy): Eukaryota > Metazoa > Mollusca > Cephalopoda > Sepiida > Sepiolidae > Sepiola > Sepiola atlantica. Next base: position 25,082,877 of record OY744546.1, on the reverse strand, counting down.
TGTGGGAATCGAAAATTTGAATTCAAATAAATAATATGATTATTTTGAAAAAGCCTCTGCATTTTACTGGTTAAAAAATACTGTTTCAATATACATATATATCTATATATATATATATATATATATATATATATATATATATATGTTAGCCCATGGGTATACGAAATGTATATCAAATACAAACACACCTACACGTTAATTGCACATATTAGTAAAAAAACACGTCCAAGCACTGAAGATTGCGTTAGCATGAAACATCGATGTCTGTAGGTATTAAAATAATTAATATTTATTTATAAATATTATCATCAGCCCCCTCCAACAAGGGACGGGCACTCTTGAGTGACTTTAATAACGAGCAGTACACATAGCTACATGCACGATCCGAACACGTTCGTAGATCACTCTAGCTGCTTGGTAAATCTAGCCGCCGACTCGCTATTTACATTTAAATTCCTCTCTAATTACTACCTAATTGTCTATGGACGATGGGATAAGACTGTTGACTGCGAATCAGTGGCGATTTGTGATCGGGGTTCGCGCCCGCCGACCGTTGAGAATAACCTTGAAACATCGATGTCTGTAGGTATTAAGATAATTAATATTTATTTATAAATATTATATATATATATATATATATATATATATATATATATATATATGTATATATATATAGGTATATATTTATATATATAGAGAGACAGAGGCAGAGAAAAAGAGAGAGAGACTTAAATTATATAATTACTGGACCTCGTATATCAAGCGTCACCTCCTTTTGATGATAAGTTCTATAATAAGGATGTTTTTCCTGCTAACTGTATATATATATATATATATATACATATATATACATACATACATACATATATATATATATATATATATATATATATATACATATATACATACATATACATATATATATATATATATATATATATATATATATATATCGACGAGCAGGGCTACCCGGTGTTGCTCAGGGTTCTCTCTTCCTTGGTCACCCCATGTTACTGCCCCTCTCCCCGTTGCCTGTGACGAAAACTCTCTTTCCGCTCGCCCATCTACATCTGCTGTATCTTCCCGTTGCCTGGAGAAAAAGTTGTCTCTTCCGCGGTCGCCTCCTCTCCCTCGCCATCCTCTCCCCAGCTCATCGTTTTGGTGTTTCTAGGGGTAAAGTGTTAAAAGTTTATATTAAAAGTACTATCTTTGTCTTCGTGCCTTCCTCCTCCGATTTATATGTTTGTTATCGTTAGTTATCGTTAAAAAATAAATTCTTGTGAATCAGATGGATTCTAACGCTAGACCTCTTGGTCGTCGTTCGTTATCCGTAACCGTTATGCTACGGACGCAGAGAACAAAAATAGGGCTCTTTACCACTGTTTTATTTAGCAAACTGCACATGCGCACAACGTACAGATGACTGGAAAACGATGAAATTGTGTACCTCTCACCTTAAAACGTACTTGTTAATGCCTGGTAGCGTGATATGATGACAACAGAAAATTTAGTACACTATTCTTCGAAACAAAGAAAAGATAATCCGTGAGGCACAACCGTATATTATAATGCCTACCTTCCGCTGAACATTTTAAGTAATGATTGGGAGGAAAGCATCATCTAATATATAAAGTAGAGATGATTTTTTCCCTGCACCTTCTCGGATTATAGGAAAATAACCACATGCATCACATGCTACTAAACTCACTACTATACTACACTTATTCACTCGAGCGTGTTTTAGTAAATTTGTTATTATTTTCTTCTACCTAACACTAAATATTACATTTGGCCCACCATCAACGTCTCTCCGAAAAAAACAACTTCATATAGGTGGTAGCAAAAACTTTTCTCCCTAACAATTCTGTACTGCCACTCTACTCATCGACACCGGGAACTAATAAACACAGTTTAATTTTCACAAAACACTGGTTCTTATTTATTATTTGCCTTATATTACTTTACTACATAATATAAAGTCATACGCAAAGACTTAATGACCGTTCCCGTTCACTCTGATTATTTTCCGCGAATATATTACGTTATTTCTAATTCTAACTATGACTTCCACATTTATATTCATTCCGGAATTAAACGAATGAAATTAACGAACACAGTTCCTGCAACATTTATTCATTCAACATGTCGGCTACAATTTCTTGATCGAATCGACATCCTATTTAATTCAATAAGCGCCAAGATACTGGTACACCCCGATGCATTTACATTTTAAAAATCATACACCTTTAACACGCATATTATAGAAAACCTGCCCAAATCCAGTCATTTTCATCTACTTCAAATGCCCTTACCGTGTCATTGCTGAATCTTAACATGACAATCTTAAGCTTAGCTTAATTGACCTATTTTCACATGTATTTTTATCTCGAAACCGTGGTGCAGTCATTAGGAAGGCAGGTTTCATGATCGCCAGTTTCAGCGTTCGATCCCATTCTACTCTACCATTTTTTTTTTTTTTTTTAATTTATAACATTCGCCAACACGGTAGAGAGGGGAGGAGAGAAACAACAATAGGCCGTTTCTTTTTTAATTCGACGTCATGCAATAGGTAGTACTTTCTCCTGTGCAACGCCGGTCGACGGGTTCCGCTTGTAACGAATAAAAAATATAGTGCACAGAATTAATAGACATATAGAGGTACATCGCATTATTTTTAAATGAAAAAATAGTAGTTAATGCCCGAAAGCATAACATCACGGCAACAACAGTTTAGGACCTTGCCTCTGTTGTATATAAGAGCCGACAGTTAAATGCGGCGCATCTGTTGTACACAAGCGTGCGGCGGGTCCCTTGTAACAATAAGCCGAGAATTTACGCGGGCGTCTATGTTGTACTAAATGGCCGACATTTAACGGCGGCGCCTCTGTTATATCAAATTGACGAGAGTTAACAGCGGCGCCTCTGTTGTACATGAGAGCCGCCAGTTTACGGCGGCGCCACTGTATTAACAAAGAAGTGACAGTTTACGGAGGCGCCTCAGTTGAGACAAAGAGTCGACAGTTTGCGGCGGCGATTGTGTTGTACCAAAGAGTTGACAGTTTACGCTGGCGGCTCTGTTATATCAAAGAGCCGACAGTTTACGGTAGAGCCTCTGTATTATCAAAGAGCCGACTTTGGTACTAAAGAGAAAACAGTTTACAGCGTTGACTCTGTTCTAAGAAGGAGCTGAAAGGTTTCGGCGGTGCGTCTGTTGTACTAAATATCCTAGAGTTTACGGTGGCGCCTCTTTTGTACCATAGAACAGACAGTTTACAGCGGCTCTTGATTGTACCAAGGGGCCAACAATTATCGGTGGCCAGTTTGTTGTACCAAAGATCCGACTGTTTAACGAGGCACCTCTGCTTTAACAACGAGCCGACAGTTTATGGCGACACCTCTGTTGTGCCAAATTGCCGACAATTTACACCAGCTCATCTGTTGAACCAAAGAGACGACATTTTTCGGCGGTGGGTCTGTTGTACCAGAGCCGACAGTTTACAATGGCGCCTCATTTGTACTAAAGAACCGACAGTTAACGACGGCACTTGTGTTCTACCAAATAGCTGACGGTTTATAGCGGCGCCTCAGTTGTACCAAACGGCGAAAGATTACGGGGGCGCCTCTGTTATATAAAGAGCCGACATATTACGGCGTTTCTGTTGTACGAAAGAGCCGACAGTTTACTTTTAGTATGCCCCCTACGGCATCTTTATCTGACGTCAATTCTGGTAGACTTTTAGGAATGACATGCGCATCAAGGTAAAACCTCGGACAGTGGGCCTCCTCCTTCTTCCTCGAACTAGACTCAGACTGACAGATTCAATAAAGAATTATCGTTTAATAATTTTAATGTATTCCCCCTCCTCTTACATCGTCTTTCTGATGTCCTTTTCGGTTGAGTTTTAGGGAATGGCTTGCAGTTTTCTTCCAAATAAGCACATAATGTCATTGATAGAAAGAAAACGTAGGAGTAATAGGGAAACAAGAAAGAAAGGAAATAAAACGTAGGCGTAAGAGGGAAATAAGAACGAAAGAAAGAAAATGTGGAAGTCGGAGGGAAAAAAGAAAGAAAGAAAGAAAACGTCGGAGTAGGAGGGAATGAAGAAAAAAGGATATAAACCTGGGAGTAGGAGGGAGAGAGCAAAAGAAAATGTGGGAATAAGAGGAAAACAGAAATGACGGAAGTAAACGTGAGAGTACTAGGGAAAGTAGAAAGGAAAAAAACGCGGGTGTAGGAGGAGTAAAAAAGAAAGACAGATAAACTGAGAGTAGGAGGGAAAAGAAAAACAAATTAGAACACATGGGAGCAGGAGGGAAATAACAAAGAAAGCAGACACGTGGTTGTAAGAGGAGAAAGGACGAAAACGCGGGTGTAGGATTAAAATAATCATAGTAGTTTCACCCTTCCAGAGATGGTATGTATATTAAAATCACTCCGTGAATTACTTTCCGTAGTCCCCCCCCCCTGTATCTTCCCTCCGATGCCTTTACCGGTTAACTTCTAGGGAATTAGATTTTTTTGCACATTACATTGATTGTGCAGCATATGGGCATCACCAAATCGTCACCCATTTAGTACTAGCCAGTATAGGTGTTGCTTAACTGTGGTTTCAAATAACGTTATGTCTGGAAGCGTGAGTCGGCAGTCCGTCTACTACTCACTCTGAGGTCATGTGGGCAAGAATGAGTCAGCAAAATTACTACATAAGGGCATTGATTTATTTTCAATTTAATACATAATAACGTTGATTTTAGTGGAAAACGTACAACCCGTTTTACCAAACCCGGCCCAGTTGACCCTAAAATAATGCATATTTGTGTCTAATTCTAAGATATTATTCTCCGAGACCACGCTGTTTAATAAAATATCACCATTAGTGCTTTGTCAAGTATTTTGGGAGCGTTTTGCCGATATACGTACAGACACATAAACACACATAAGAGAACTTCCTGTATATAGGAGATAATCATGTTCTCTATCTATATATTTTTTTCTAATTGGGTGTGCTTTTGTGATATATCTTTTTTATCATGTGCGGTGTCTTCCTATATAATAGGCTTTGTTAAGATGATAGTTCGCTTGCACATATATACTAGTTTCGTAGAGTATGCTTTTTTTTTGTATTTTGTATTTTTGACAGTAATTGTTCAACCATTATAAACTATCTTTGTTTCGATTTTAATTATTATTACTTCTTACGTTTTATTATTATATACTCACTAGAAATGTTCACACTCGTCATCATCAGTGATTGTTCATTGATAATAACCGACAGGGTACACTGGGGTCTATTCGAGTTTCTTTTTGCTTTTCGAAATAGCTATAGGTCGTCCATATACATGAGGTGATCTATTTTTTGTCATGTGCCTTAAACTTCTATCTTGCATTACATTTTTCGAGTATATTGTTGGGTGGCAGGATGATAAACAGTAGTGGTACAAAAGAGTCTCCTACGTATATGCCATTCTTTATTCTCATCTCATTCAAGTGTTGCCATCGAGCCGGCAGTTCAGCCCTCCATATTTCAATTGCTTTCTTAAAGTGTGATAATGTTCTCGGATATTTTGTACACTTTTAACGACTCAATTATACGTGTTTGAGAAATTATGCTGTAGGTTTTCTTGTAATAAATCCATGCTATGGCTATGTTTTTCTGCTGTATACCTTCTTAACGATCTTTTGATATATAATATGTATAACACATCATCTGTTCCTCTTTTTCTCTTTCTAGCATCTTTTCTGCCTTTTAGAAAGTAACACAACATTATTTAGGGAGTGATAGATCGGCTGTTTCTAATTATGCCATTATGATTTTCTACATGGTTTGTAAACAGGTTATTGGTCTGAAGCTGTTTTGTATCGTCCCGTTTGCAGTGTTTTTTCGTATAAACCATTGGTAGATCTGTATTTTCAGATGTGCCGTTACGATTTTCTACATGGTTGGTACACAGGTTATTGTTCTGTAATAGCTTTGGATTGCTCCCTTTTCGGTGTAATTTTTTATTAATGTAGTTTGTTTGGTTATTGTTGTAGAGCCGGAATTTCTATAGTTGTGTTGTTGCTTTTCTCCATATCTTGCACCATGAGTGCTTTGTTTCTGTCGGGTTTCGTAGCTCTGTTATTTTATTTCTTTAGTTTTCGGTTTCATAAAACTATATGTTATTGTTGTCAAAAGTTCTATTTTGTTTGTACTGTTCAGACTTTTTATCTCTATACCTCACTTCTTTTGCTGGTTAATTTTGTTTTAGTTCTTTATGTTTCCTATTCCATCGTTTTTTTTAATTTTTTACATTCTATTTACAGATTCTTTTATCTTTTGTTTTCCATTTTGTGCTCTGGGTGTTTAGTTGGTTATATGGTTCAATACTGCTTTCTTACGTTCTTATTGCCTAACCTGACATTACCTGCTCTTTGTCCCTGGTCTACTTGTTCCCGAAATTAGTCATTATTCTCATTACAACAAGGCTGACAAACATAGTATATAAAATCAAAAATAAATTAAAAGTAAGCATCAACTTAGCAGTTAAAATTGCTAGCAGTTGCCATATCATGCGCACCCTGTAAATGCATATGTTGTCTAATGACTACATAAACTTTCTTAATAGATGATTTTGTTTTTATTGGTAACAATAAAACGTAACATTTCCCAGCTAAAAAATAAATGAAATGCTTTGCGTGTCGTGCATGCCTGTCTACCAGACTAAAATGGGATTCTCTTCACAATTGTAGACTTTTATAGTTGGGACTGATCTGCGCATTTGGGTAATTAATTTGCATGTGTGGAGATCAACTGACACAATTGAAAGGACGAATTGAAAGAAGTGATTCGATTTTAAGAGAGCAGAGAGCAGAGAGCAGAGAGCAGAGAGCAGAGAGAAAGTGGTGGTTCCGTGTAACCTTTATTTCTTACTGTTTCATTACATTTGATAATGTTTATTTTCTTGTTGCTTGATAATCTCTGGTAAACTCTTTGTAAAAGTATGCAAACATAACCTGTAATAGTGCTACACGTTTTGTATGTATGAATGATCATCAGATACAAAATTGTGAGGTAAGATAAATGTTCTTGTTGTCCTCGAGTATTCTGTTCCGATCTCTTTTTAAATGTCTATTAGTTGGATAACGCTCACTAAAACAACTCCATAATATCGATTTAATGTTGGCTAAGCGCCCTGTCGGCTTTATTCCTTTTATCATTATTATTGTGGTTATAGTAATTATTATGATTATATTTTGCCGTCATATCTGAATTTTATTTTTGTTTTTTTCTTTATAACAATCATTTCATGTTTCTTTACTTTTAGCATTTCGAAATTCTAAAAGTAAAAGACAGTTTCAAATAATAGATAGGCGAAAATATTTATCGATAATATTTAGGAATATTTTTTAGTTTCAGAATCTGATTAGATAGTCTGATCAAAATCTTATGAGTTTACTATTATTATTGCGATTTGGTTTCTTATATTGAATTTATATGCTAGAATATTCACTATTTTCGTCGATTATTATTATAGACGTAATTCAGATTATTAAATACATTTACCTTACAGGTGGAAGATAAACAGCGCGAGGGGCTTATAAAATTAAGGACTCTAATTTGTTTGAAGTGCTATTCCAAACTGCCAAACTATATAAAGGATCCTAGAGTGTAAGACACGCTTTAATACTCTTGACTCGATGAAATCAATCGACGATACATTCTCGACAATAGTCCGGTAAAAATATGTCTCTTTCGCTTACCTTTTAACTATTTTGCTTGGTAGGAAATGCCGATGGGATTGCTCAGCCAATTTAAAATAGGCTAGGGGGTGTTAGCTTGATTACCCCGACTTTCCAGCCTGGTGCCACATCTTCCTGCGGTGGGAAGCAAGTACATACTCAGTTATCCTAAATGGCAAAATAATGAATAACAAACTTTTCTGTAAAGCTTACTTTTTATAAATATATATTTATATTAGTTATATTATACTCAAGGTCTACTCATATACTCAGAACTTGGTTCTTGGCCTTTTGGCTAAGATCAAAGTGTAGTATCTGTTCCGATGGATACTGCACCCCATCGACTGGTATTGTCTTGGCCTTCGGGGCTTGATTTACACCGGTCTATGGGTCTGTCCTGTGCAGTTCTAGGAGGTCCACCCTCCCAGGGTTCGCCTCCCCTCTTTGAGGAGGAGTAAGTTTATTGCTTACTGCCTGAGGTGCCCCTACCGGGGAATGCCGACGGGGCTGCCCATGCAATTTTTAAACCCCACTTTCCTGACCCGACCTTGGGTCACATTTTTTTTTGGGGGGGGGTAAGATAAAAACTGGCCTTGTGCCTAACTCCTGGAGAGGAGTAAATCAATACTCATATACTCAGAACTGTGATAGAAAATATTGAAAATAATATATACGTAATACAATATTTTATAATATAAGTATTTATATGAAACAATAATGTACATTATATATTTATATATAAAAGAGGGAGAGATAGACTATATATATATATATATATATATATATATATATAGAGAGAGAGAGAGAGAGAGAGACAGAGAGATAATATATACATTATATACATATATATATATATATATATATATATATATATATATATATATATATATATATATATATACAGGGTGGGCCAAAATAAGGGTCCTATCTTTAAATTTGAATAACTTGAATTTGAATAACTTCCACAAAATAAAAGTTAAACTCACCAAACTTTATGTGTGTGTAGACTGACCCTTCCGAGATTTTTTGAAATAAACAAAACAAATTTTAGCCGAAAAACACTTCTTAAAACTTACAAAAACAAAAGTATTGTTTTTTATACTGTTTTGAGTTTTTTAAGCAAAAATAATGTTTTCTAAATGAGGGTACGTTCCTTAGGGCTAATACGGCTCATGCTTGCTTCGGAAGGGGTCCTTTACTTATTCTAAAAAAAAAAAAAAAATCAATAAATAAAAAAGTTATGAATTTTTAAAAATAGGACCCTTATTTTTGCCCACCCTGTATATATATATATATATATATATATATATATATATATATATATATATATATATATACAAGCATATTGAAACACAACATACTTTAATTATACATACTTTTACATTTTGCTTCAGGCATAATTCAACCACCACTTCTCAAAAAAGTACAACACATTACCACCATTGTGTAAGACAGAGACGGTGGGATGCTTTAATCAAATCTAGTTTAGTAATAAGTGTGTTGTATCATAAACGTGTAATGTTCGCTCAGATGCTTTTTGATGAGTACATTTTTAAAACTGAAGCTTAAATTCATCTATAGAAAGAAAAATGGATCATATAAGCGAATAACAGTAGTTGTCTTGTGATTTACTAAATTCTGGTCATATGATGTCTCTTTATTGAGTAGATTATTTGTAACCGTTTTATTTTTACCCCATTGGCTTGACGGGACTTAGCTATTTGGGCTCTAGTCGGAACATATATGCAAGATATAATTGTCTTTAGCAAGATATGTTTGTATTAATTATTCAGACTACTTTTATTATATTGGCTGCGATTCTACAAAAGGTTCGGCCAATCAGTTCTAAGTTGCCGTTTTCTGTAGGTATAAGGTTCGATCTCTAGAACGTGCGATACTATGAATACGTTTTCCGAATCACTTAAGACTTCTTCCGGGACATGGCTGACGAAACGAGAACAAGCTACCCCGTGTACAAAATAAAAGAGTTTTGTTGGAAATTCGTTACAGATTCCCGAGTTTGACAAGACGCAACAAGATAGTCGGATGGTACCTCAGCCGAAACGTTGTGCGAATAACACCCAATATGAGAAAAGTAGTCCAGCTAATTCTAATACTACCAATTATTACTCATCGTCTAAATAAATTGCGAAAGAAGATATTTTATCATAAATATAAATAAATGCTGAATTATTATACAGATCTAGAAGATGTGTAGCACTATTATACAATCTCAGTAATATTCATTAGAGTATTTATCCACCTGTATGAACAACACTACACCTCGAATATATATATATATATATATATATATATATATATATATATGAGGAGGTGATGATGTGTCCATTAATGTAACAGTTTACAATCTTTGATTATTCGCAATCACAGTGGGCTGGAGCCGTTTTAAGAGACGTCGATGAAGCCGTGAGTTACAAGCTCCGCAGTAGCAGAAGGAGCGACAGCCCTGCGCTCAATACGCGCAGCGTTATAAGAACGAAAAAGAAAAAGAATAATAGAAATAACGGCGCCAACAACTGCGTGTGTTACATTGGATGTCATTGTGAACGCCATGCGTTTTGAAACATGTAGGTGAATTTTGCGTGCAGTTAATTGTAGTCGCTGTTGCATTAATACTTGTGGTAGCAATAGTAGGAACGGTGTCGGTATGACGAGTCCACACAAGTAGTTGTTGTAATAGGAGCACTAGTTCTTGTCATAGTAGTTTGGTGTGTAGTTACTGTGAGCGCGATTTTTTAATAATAATCCGCCGTGATGATTTACGAACACCCTGAGATGCTTGTTTAATAGCGCCTTTTGTTTTTATTTGTATATCGGTTAGCCGGCATACCAACCCTTTAAGATCACATGATGCAGAAAAACAATGCCTATTGTAAACGTTCTAATTAATTGGTTCGATCTCCGTTTTACGGCAGATCAATACATTTAGGGTAATTTAATGCGAACACAAAATACCTACTGAACACATGTTATCGATTTATCCCGTGTCTCTGTTTACGGTATATCAACCTGTTTGGGTTACTTAATGTAGAAACATAATATCTCTTGGAATTTGTTTGATGTTTGTTTAGGTTTCATTTTTTTACGGCATATCAATCTATGTTGTATGATTTAATGCTTGATTACAATAACTATTTTTATTCATTTCTTGATTTGTTCGGTTTGGTTTTTCGTCATATCAAAAATGTGGGGGTCATTTCATACCAAAACATTTTGTTGACGTTTAATTGGGTGTTTCTGTTTTACCGCATACGAACACTGTTCTATGTTAATACTTACAAACACATTTTATATTTTGGAATATTTAGATAAGGATTTATATCATGTATTGTTTGGATTGTTTAGACAACTGTTCTCATCTTTGATATTATTCTTTCAACGTTTCTGGCCGATGTAACCTCTGACTTTCTGTAAGTCAATCTGGCCGAAGTCGAGAATATTTCTGTCGAACTCGGTAATCTGTACTGAATTTTGGACGGATTCTTTTATTTAATACACGAGAGTAGCATGCTCTTATTCTGTCAGCCATGGCAGGGTAGAAGTAATTTGTAGTATCGCCCGCACTGAGAATTGATTGAACCTTTGACCGTAAGAAGACTGTTACTAAGCACTTATATCCGTTGCATCAAATGCCATTGCGAGTTCGGCAGAAGAATTATCGAGTTTGATAAGAATCACCCGAAGAATGTCGGCAGTTACATCGGACGATACGTTGTCAGATTAACATCAGATGAAAACAGTAGACCGAATAATCAGATAATACAACACATTTTTGTTGATTTTATGGCAAAAACGTGATAGTTATTCGAAACACTTAATTGGCTGTTTTGGACTCATCCGATACACGGCATATCGACCCTTTTGGATGTATTTAATGAAAAATAAAAATATTTATTGTAACGATCAATTAATTGGTTACTTACTTTTTTAACGGCATATCAACCATTTTTGGCTCACGTGGTACGAAAACACCGTAACTGTTGTAAACGTTTCATTGGTTGGCTTAATGTGGCTTTTTTACGTAAAATAAACCATTTTCATTTTATGTCGAAAAAAAGTTTTTGTCGGAAACGTTTCATGGCAACGATGCATAGTAAATAATTCATTAAACGCAAATAACTGTTTTGCCTTTTTGTTTCCCAATATGATGAAATGATAATGGACTGAGTGGATCCGACTGGAGTTGAATTAGATTACAGCGATACAATTATGCTCGTCTATTTCACTATTTTTATTGTATTCTACATACAGTAACACACTCACCAACCAATATATGGCTAACTTTTTTTCAGATCTAATAACTTCTACTTTAACTGAACGTTCTTCTATGTGGGCATTTTCTTATATGTTAGACCAATATAAACATTATAAATAATATCCGCTGACTATAGATAGAGATCTCTAAATATATACCTTTTTTTCTGCGATAGTTCAATTATGCTTTGCGACCTATAATATAGATGGATACTAGGTGCATCACTATGTATATTATAACACGCTATACTTCCCTTGTTATATTCTATAATTAAATTATTAAGACTCCTACCCTTAATTTTGTTATACATAATAGCCGCATACAATTGCTTACTCGCTAGAAACGAGCATTTGCCTCCCCTGGGATTTGAGTGGAAATAAACCTCTTCAAGGCCCTAGTAATCTCCGCACTCTAACAGTTAAGGTCTGGTTAATGCTCTACCTCCTCGGTCTTCTCATATTACTTGACACTTCACAACTAAGTTATGTTCTATCAGCCGAAACTTGTGCAATCACTCTGGGGTTTTTTTTTGGGGGGGGGAGAGCAGTTTATGAGATTTCTTGCAGTTTTTTGTTCGTTTGGTTCATGTGACCGTGTTTTCCTGTGGTTTTGTTTTCCATGTGACTGGTGACCTTTCTTAGCAGATGCGGGTTAGTTTCCGCATTCGAGGATTTTCCTAAGATTACAGCTGTTTTGATTATTGTCGTCTTTTGTATAGTCTCAGTGATATCTTTTATTCTAATTTCTCAAATTGTTTTTTTCAGTTTTTTTGGGAGTTCGTTTTAGTGCACCTACGATATTTGTATTATATTGACTTTCTTCATGTTCCATATTCCTTTCAATTCTCTGGCGAGTCTCGTGTATTTGCTTCGTTGTTTTGTCTACTTTGTGGTCCGTTGGAAGATAGTTTCATTCTTGTTTATTATTATGACATCTGGTTTCCTTGCTTGTATGCTTTTGCGCCTGCATGCCCCAGAAGATTTTGTGTTTTTTATTTATCAGTAATGCAGTTTTCATAGTTCCCAGTGTACTGCTATCCCCCTCATAGTCGTCTCTGTTCTTATATTTTTATAGGACTAGTTTGCTCCATTCACTTATTATGTGAGTCACTGTTTCGTCCTTTTGTCCACACAATCTGCATTTATTGTATTCCTGGGTTAAATGTATATTAGCTTTAATATAGTAAGTCCTAATCGCATTGTTCTGTGCATCTTTCAGTAGAGATTATGTTTCTCTGTAAACGTGCCCTTATTTTAGCTATGTCCAGACATGCGGGTGGGTCTCTTCTCTTGTCATTCTCATGAAACGTCCGTGTAGCTGTTTCTCTTCCCAGTTTTCTTTTCTTGTATATTTATTTCTAGTTTCGTTTTCTTCCCCGAGTTGTTCATTCGGACCATTTCCCTAGTTGTGGGGATCACCCTTTCTGTATTCGGTGATATATACTTCTCCAGCTCTTTTTTATTTTCCTCCTCCAGTCTTCTATACTTACCTGTCCTCTTTCCCATTCATTTCTTTCTACATAGAGTGTGTCTGTATCGTCTTTCCGGTGAAGTGCGTTGTGCATGGTCATTAATTTTCTAGCCTTCTCGTCAAAGTACCTGCATATTTCTTTTGTCAAGCCTATAAATGGTCCAGCATATGTTCTTAGTGATAATGGTCAAGTGTGTATTTCTTTTTACTGGACTGTTTCTATGTAATTTTGTTTCTATGAGTTTCTTTGTTTTTTCTCATGTACTCTTCTCCAATCTTCTATTAAGTTTATATATATATATATATATATATATATATATATATATATATATATATTATATATATATATTAAAAACAAACAAACAAATAGTCAACAAATAACTGCCCCAAACGCTTTAAAACTTAACTTCTACCTAATTGAAAGGAGAAAAGTACAAAAACGATCATCAGGCAATCGACTGTCAGCCATCTTTGTTTTTCAGTTTAACGTTATATATTTGACCAAACGTTTTAATTGAAATAAAACACAGTTTAAAATACTTTAAAACATAACATTAAAGCAAATAGGTCAAAAGTAAGTTGTATTGCCTTTCGGAACAGTTATTTGTTGATTATGTGTTTTTTTGCGCCTATTTTCTTTCTGATGATTATTGTTGACAATCGCCATAAGCAGAACGTTTATTAGTCAAATAAACTGAGTATATATTCTTAAGTAATTTTTAATAGTACTTTTGTATTTTCGCTTTTTTTATTAACTAGCAGGACCCGTCGCACGGATTTGCCCGGGAGAAATATAAAAGAATGAATTAAAATGTGTAAACAGCCGACATAACGGATAATTTTATTGTAAAGAAAAAATGTCGCTTTTGAATTGTGGAAAATCTATGTACCCACGAATATAAATATTTTGGAGTGGAACCAAGCTAAAACCTGACATATCTCCTTCACTGACCAATTATGGAAAATGGTACTTCTGTCGGGGCTGGCATATTTGTTCTATGCGTTATCTATTCTCTCCTCGGTAAAGGTCGCATAGCCTGGACGCGCACGAGTATCGTTGCCGACATCGCATACTGCCCATAGCCGTAGCGGCGGTGATTTGTTAAGAATCACCGTGTCTAGGGCACAGCATATGGAAGGCGGAGCCCATCCCTCTCCTTCCGCTGCCTTGAACCTTCCCTGAGTTTTAGTCAGGTACCCATTTACTGCTGGGTGGACAGAGGGGGTTTCAGACGCGAAAAAGTGGGATCGAACCCGGGTCGTCCAGCCCAAAGACAAGTGCTATAACCACTCGTCCACAGGCCCTCCTCGGTCATTGAAAGCAAATCCTTCTAGCCTGCGGCAATTTTATTTATGTTGTTCCTTTAGAAAATATAATAAACGTTTGTGGATTTTCGCTACATAATTACGTTACACAAAAATTTGACTAAATACGGAAGTATCTGAATGTTCATTAGGGGTTCCTCTCCCCCCCCCCCATCGGATAAAAGTAAACTGAACTAAGTAAATCACACATTTGGACGCTTACGTCTAGCAGGTTTTTAAAAAATTCATAGTTATCTGCTTATTAGTTAAGAAGTCAATCCTGTACATAAAAATATATAGACATATACAGATAGCTCCTTACGAAATATTATTTTGCTTACATCGTAATCATTACGGATGCGAGCGGTTTAGAAAGAGGGTGGTAACGTGAAGTGTCTCTCTCCTACCTCCCTGTTGATCATTAAGGATGCGAGAGTGGGAGGTTTTTAGCTCGCTGACGGCAATGTCCAAAAAGTGTTATTTTTCTTTCGCGTTTGAAACGGAATATTTTCTTTTACTTGTATAAATGAGGTTTTAAGAAAATATGTATGTACTTATGGGTGATGTATATTATATTAAATGAAGTCAAAGTTATGAAAATATAAAATCGTCATGCGGTATTATGAATGTTGTTTACTGATCGATGGTTGGCTGGTTTGCGAATTCTGAAATCGATGTTTCCGTTATTTGTTCTTTCTGAATTAATAAGTCAGCTATGCTCGGCGGTATATTGAGTTTTGTGGAAGGACCTACTTTTTGGAGGGAATATAATTTGCTACCCTATCTTTGGTTTACTTAATTGGGAGAGGATTTCATAAGAGACTAATAATAAGGTGTCAGTACACGTTTTAAAAATAAGTTAAACTTTTTGGAAACACTATCAAAGGTTGTAGTCGAATGAGGTGATATGTTTTGATGCGTTTGATGCATTAATTTTTTTGTCTACTCTGATTTTGAAAGGGAAAAAACAACTTTATTTTAAATATATAGAACACATAAAATTAAAAATAAAGTGAATGACGATTGAAAAACATATGAAACTAGTTTTATTTTGTAATTTAAAAATTAGCAACAAATGTTTGTAAATTTGTAGATTAACATCCTCAGCTACAGTATTGATTATATAGAACATTGTTTATAGACTATTAGCTTAGAAATAATCCATACCAAAATAAATTAATCTGAAAACGAATCGGATACAATTCCTATGCAAACTTTATATGTGAAATAACTTGACGACGGGGAGCAAACCTAACAATTAACTACTGTTACTTTATTCAACAATTCTGTACTGACATAGATGTAAACATAATATGAACCCATCCATGGCGGCTATTCTCCTAGTCTAAATGAATAACATTGAAATTCTATTTCATTTATCAGACATATATAAGCACTGTTATTTAACTAAAAATACAGTATAGTCTTTTGAAATATCATATATATATATATATATATATATATATATATATATATATATATATATATATGTGTGTGTGTGTGTGTGTGTGTGTGTATCTTGGCAGCACCTTTTCTTTTATACAAGTATCATTAAAAATAACGGACATCTTGTGTCTGGTTATTTTTTCTAAGATCCTTTCCGTCTGAAACTAAGAACCTAATCAGAAAAACGGAAAGGATCTTAGAAAAAAATAACCACACACAAGATGTCCGTTATTTTTAATGATACTTGTGTATGTGTATATATATATATATATATATATATATATATATATATATATATATATATATATATTAGTAGAGCGAAAAGAAAAAACTCTAAGTATTTGTGTACCATTTTTGCATAAAAATTGTACATTTTAGGTTATAATTAATTAATGCGTTTTGTTATTTATTTGTAAATATATATGTATGTCAATATAAACAGTAATTACTTGAAGTGTTTTAATAAAAAAAACAGGATAACTTACTAAAGGATTTGTTGAAATATTGTGTTAACTAATTTTCAAAATAAGTAATTTAAAAGAAAACTATAAGTTTTTACCATTACAATAGATTTCAATTAAATACATGAAATATATGTAATGTAAATGATACATTTAAAATAATATTTAAAGCTTGAGTAAGAGCCGCCAGGGGGCTAGTAGTTGTTTGATTGTATTTAATGAAGCAGAACTGCTTCAAAACAATGAAAGTACTTAGTAAGTCGTAAACACATTTTCACAGCTAATCACATAATTAGGAAAACATCGTAAAGTATACTGTCGGCGTTTTATTGTAATTTATAACAGTATATGACAAGTGAAAAATTACAGTCCCCTATATGTCTCTCCCTCACTCTTCCTCTGTCGATTTTTACAGCTTATTATGAGTTGGATGTCTCCATTATTGCATTTTATTTTATTTCCCTCTGAAGCTATTACTTAAATATGTCGCAAAGTGTTTCCACTCGGAGATCGTTTTAGCCGGTTGTTGTCTGCACATGAGAACCTATTCACTCACATAGTACGATTTACGACACAGTTTATCGATCAGCTCATCAATTTTATACGTCCACGATTCCCAAGCGAGTTTTTAATGCAACCTGAAACGTTCACGCAAGATTTGACCTCGTGGATCGGCTACTGCGCATGCGTGGCGAAATTGAAAACGATGGACTTATCAATTTTGATAATACAATTAATGCCACACGATGTATTTCTTAACCATAAGTTTTTGAATAAAAATGAGGATTTTATGAGAAAGCAGGAAATAGCAAGATTATCAGTTTTCAAAAGTGAGACTTACATGAAACTGACGAGAAAATACAAATGTTTTAGAAAAAAAGACTAAGGAAACAATAAGTTAAACCAGTCGTGAGACTGCATACTTCCACTTCACATTGTAAGAATGGCTAAAGTTTTACCTCTATCATACTTAAAAATGTATAAAGGTAGTCACTGAGTTTTGACTATGGGTATAATAAGGCGTAATTTAAACTGAATTTTTTTTTAATAATATAGGTACTTTATATAAGCATTAATTTATTTATTCATGTTATTTATATTTACTCCAAACGAAACACATTTTAACTGAGACGTAAGGGCTACTGTTACTTAGGGGCCATAGCTACGGGGGTATACTATGTAGGTAGGTGTACAGCGATATTTTGTCACATAACATTTAAATTAATCCATTGTGGTGCATTCAGGGAAACAGTGAGTAGGTAGGGAATTCCAGTCTTAGCAGTTCCAGAAAAGAAGCTATTAGAGTGGAAAGCTCTCTGGTATATGGTAGCCTCTACAGAGCAGAAAGTTCGTCAGGACCGATTCCATTGAAATACTTGTAAAACAAGCACATGAATGCAAGATTGCGGCGATGGCACAGAGGTAGAGCTTGGTAAACAGTGTGTGACCGATTACATAAGAGGTTATTTTTGGACCTTGTTTTCTAGAGAGAAACAAGAATCGACGCACCAGTCCAGATGTGACACAATACTCCATGCATGAGCTATAATTAAATTTAATTTTATTAAAATCATCAAGATAATTGAATAATAAATACTAAAACATTTATTAATAGATATTACCTGATTTTTGTGGATATTTTTCAATCAGGGGTATTCATTTTTTGGTTAGAAAACAAATTACTTTCACTTACATTGCTAGATTATGTGGTTGTAAATATTATCTAATATCTCTTCCCGAAGGAAAAAAATGAAGGGCATTCGAAATTCGTCTCTTTTCATCACAAAAAGAGGCATTTTTATAATAAAACTGGCTGAATTCCGCTAAGTAGCGAACCCTCTCAGCCGTCCTGTCAAACAGATAATTCGTCGCTGATATCTATGTGCCCGCTATAGCTTTTTTATACTAATACGTTTCTGCTTATCAGGGCCCTGCAGCCACTCGAAGATGAGAACAGATATTTTGAAAGTAATCGTTTATTCAGGAGGACAGCTCAACCAGTATTTGTTTACATTGGAATTGAAAAAGAACATGTTGTAGTCGGCTGAGAAGTAGCTTCGTGGTATTTTGTTCTACATATGAGACGCCCTAGGAAATAAACTTTGTTTATTAAACTTACAAGTGGTCTTAGGTACAAAGAGAGAGACATGAAAAGTTGTATGTCGTAGTTGTAGCTAGGTAGGTTTTTGCTGTGAATGTTTTACGAGTGGGGATTCTAGCTCAGTCGAACACCTAATATGAACATTTTTTTCCTATTAAAAAAAATTGTTTCGTGTAAATCTAACTGAAAATAACTGAAGTGTAATCAATTAGTAGCAAAAAACACTTTTTACTTTTATTCGCCAGGCATACTGTCACTGAAGCGTGGGTAGCTCTTGTGATGAAAGTCAGATTATTATCGGAACACCGAGTGAGGAGTTGGGTGACAAGTGTTTATTAAAAGTACTTTCGAATAAACAGAGAGCCATGATGGAAATTCCAAGGTAAGCTGTCCAAGGAAAAAACTATCAAAGTAATTATTTAAAACCGAGC
This sequence comes from Sepiola atlantica, assembly GCA_963556195.1. Taxonomy (NCBI): domain Eukaryota; kingdom Metazoa; phylum Mollusca; class Cephalopoda; order Sepiida; family Sepiolidae; genus Sepiola; species Sepiola atlantica. The sequence continues at coordinate 25,063,667 of OY744546.1, read as the reverse complement.
ACAGGATTCTGCTGATTCCAAATTTGGCATTGTTTATGCTCGAAGAATAAATAGGTAACACTTGCATACATGGCAGACACACATACATTTACCTTGGATTTATATATACAGATTAAGCTAACATCAACTGTCGCTTTGTAAATCAAAACAACAAGTTTAAAGAATGAATAAAATACTCAATTATTTAATCTGAATGTTTGGTAGAAAGACAAATCATGTAACCTTTTTAAAAACAAATCGATATTTAAATGTAAATGTGATCCACTTTAATCAATAATGTTTTCTATCGTGTTTTGGCCAGACAGATATTTAAGATATGAATTGGTGGCATTTTTGTTATGAAGTGGTTTGTTGCACATGCCAAGTGTATGATGTTTAAAAGTAAAATACCAAAAGAAATATACCAGATAACATAGATTTACAAATATTCAGTTTTAGTAAAATTTGAATTCTTAAAACTGTTTTTCTCAACTTGGTTGTTATAAAATTTAGAGCTATGCATCGTGTTCATGTGAACTCAGGAACATTTATGTCTAACTCGGAAACTCATACAGAATTAAGAAGTACACTTTTTTTAATCACGGTTGCTTGTTCTACGTCCATTTGCCATGACCGGTTATATGTGAAAATGTTCATGTTCGAAAGGAAATGATAGCGTCCGGTGCTCTCCCGGCTAAGCTATAAAATCTCTCACTTACATTGGAAGCAATTATATCGTATTCAAATTGGACTATTCATTTATTTAAATGTTTACGATAGTTACAACCTAAAACTTCAATTTCTTACGGAATAATAAAAATGTAACGCTAAGTAGAAACAATCATTTACTAATTTCAGATTACTCTGTAGAAATGGGAGCATATATATATATATATATATATATATATATATATATATATATATATATATATATATATATAAGAAAGGAAGGAGGAGGGTAATCCGAAGTAATGGGCAATGAAAAATGAAAAGCCAAAAAAATATTTTTTTATGTATTCATCAAAGTTTCGTCTTTATTTGTAGGACTTTCCCCAGCCCTTAAAAATACATGCTACACCTCACCACAACAAAAACCTCAGCACCCCCTCCCCTCTCTCCCAAGACAGATTCACTAACACTCCCCTCCTCCCCTTTTTCACTCACAGCCATCCACATTCATTTCACTCCCTGCCACCGACTTCTCTCAGCCCGGACCTTGATCCTGTGCTCCCAATAGTGGCTACTACTGCTTCTCATTAACCCATCATGTCAACCCAATATGTCTATGTACTTGCATTACATTTTTCTTTAAATTATCATCCTGAGAAAGTCTTACAAGTAAAGACGAAACGTTGATGAATACATAAAAAACAAAAAACATGTTTTGGTTTTACCTTTTTCATTTCCCATGTATATATATATATATATATATATATATATATATATATATATATATATATATATATATATACATATTGCTCTATCTCGTATATTGAGCTAATCCTCTTCACAATAAGTTCCATGTACTAAAAGTGTTTACTTTGGTTTATATTTGATCCTATATATACATATATATATATATATATATATATATATATATATATATATATATATATATATATATATATATATATATATATATATATATGAATGTTTATATATGTGCGTATGATAGATTTCATCCATCAACACGTATTTGGTATACTCTTCGACACACACAATATATATATATATATATATATATATATATATATATAAGTAAAGTTGGTATTGATGTATTTATCTATTATTTTTAAACAAGCTACGTACCGCTCTTCTATTTCTGTTTAAATAAGGAAAACGCGTGAAATTCTAATAATTTCAGATACAATGATGCATTGAAAACTTAGTTCTCTTATCTCGGGTAATTCAAGATCTAAAAATGATACTGTTGTAAATGTATGTAATTTACAGATAAACTGAGTGTTGATACCTAGACATTTACTAATCCAGTATAACTGTATACAAACCTTAATAATGAAGCTAGTTACCGAGTTCGTCGGCATGGGAGCCGTCCTGTTAATATGTATCGTTTTGTGGATTTTATGTATTGAATAATACTACCTCGAATTAGTTTATGATTAATTAATACTAGTCTACTGCATAAAATGTCTCTCACGGAACATATTTATGTAATGCCTATATTGATTATGAACATTAACATACTTATTTTATTATAACTGGGCCCCATATGCGATTTGGATAAGTATACAGATTACTGTTTATTGACTTCAATTGTAATGGCATTAATTTCCTCGATGTATTCTTTAGCTAGCATGTCGTGATGGTTGTCAACATCCCTAATGGAACTGCCACTATGAATCCGACACGGAACATTGAATCAGCGGTCAGTGTCTGAACTTAATTCACCACTGTCTCTACACTTAGAGCTTGATGTATTTTTAAAATGCAACTGTTCGGTCGGGATTTTTCATTAAGATAATAATTAAAAGTAATGGTATCTGTGACGTGATGAATTTGTAACGTAAAAAGCCACGTCGTAGTTTTTTCTTTTGATTTCCAATCTAAAAATGTATGAAAATGAATGTGTTTTTATAAAATGATACGTACGTTCAATTTCACAAAAAGGAAACGGAGCAGTTCATTAAGCCAATTCGAAAAGTTGCGATTATATTTATTAATATATATTCTACAGTGAATCGTGCACATCCACGTGACTTAAATCGTTTGTAAAATGTAAATACGTATGAATCAGGAATTATGTGTTCGGCATTAGCTTCCCCAGATTATTTCTACAAAAATCAAATACTCACTGAAAGGGTTACCTGAAGTTTGCCAACATGTCTAAATGAAAGGGATTCTATGTAATCGCACTTGACACACCCATGCCCGCAGTCTGATCGTTAACTACTTAACAACTGTCACCCCTCAGCACTTACTCAGAACTTAAGGAAGTGTTATTGATACTGGATGTCTAAAAGCCAGCTAACGCTGTAGTATCTCAGTTGATTAATTAAGTTTGGAATTCATAAAACAAAGAAAAGTCGGAGAGGACAACATGCATCCGTAGAAATGTTGCGAAAATAAGAAAAAGGAAGTTCGAGAAAACAGTCCATAATATTCGTAATGGCAAAACCTAAATTATACTATTTCTTCTATATCTAGAGCTGAAAGTATATTTTAACTATATTTTAATGCTCAATTAAGGCGGTAGTGTAGTATCTGTTATGTGACTATGATACTTTCTTCCCTGGAATTAGCTACTCCTTTTTGGGGAAGTGATAATGAAGTATCCTTTCCGTTAGCATGATACCAAGCGTTACTTTCTTATTTTAGGAGAGTTATGGGGTATCTGTTCTTTGTAATTAAGGAGTCCGCCCAGGCATTACCTACTCCTTTTTTAAGCGTTATTGTATTATATTTTTGCTTTCGATGATAGCAACCTATCAGGCCCAATCCCCTGTTTACAGGGATTGGGGCAGTGTAATATATATGTTTGCACGTTATATATATTATAAAAACATGCGAACGGAGAAGATTATTTAAATAATAATTTCTCACTTCCAGTAACTCTCTTTAATTTTACAAGATGGGTTACGAACTACTCCTTTAAGTAGATGCTTCTTCTTTCATTTTCTCATGAAATACAAATATTCATTCGTTTATTGGTGTTTTTGAAAATGATCTGCATCAGATCAAACTAATAAAACCATTTTCTGTTTCTGTAATGTTTCCCCACTGACTACTAAAATGTTTTACGACCGGATATGCGCGTATTTCCCAACTTCAATTTATGGTCAATCTTCATCAAGGGTTGTAACATTGCCATAAATTTGAAGTAAACCTTGATATTATATCCGTTTTCCAATTGGAAGCTTTTACATGACTGAACTTTGGACACCCAGAAACATCATACAAACAGAAACTGGAACTAGAATAGGATAATGAAAAACATAAAATCCTATAGGAATTAGAAATATGAACAGAAAAACTAATCTGACTAAAAATAAATAAATAACCTGCTAATTGTAAAGTTCTGGTGTCGCAGCACATTATATATTTAAACTGAAGAAGTCAGAAAAACTACGAAAGCACGTGGAGTTGAAAGTGTGATCGAACATGGACACTTCCCTTGTAGCAATAATTATTGAAACAGTTGCAAAGATTTTGAGAAAATATAAGAAAATACGAATCTAGGATTGGTTTGAACTCATACAACAATCAGCAGGGATAGAAACGTTCCGGCGGGTAGCAAACAAGAAATAGAGTCGAGTGATACCATCTAAGTAGAATGGTACGTTGAAAACACACCTATACATACATTTAGAAGTAAATATTTAGACCTACCTTAAAGAACTTAGTCAACTTTGGTAAAATTACCAAAATATACAACAATCGCACTGTTGCATAGTCTTTAATTTCTCGTACCTTCTCTTCTTCGTCGTGGAGGGGCGCCGTCCCGATGTCGTCTAGTGGTTGAATTTCTTTCCTCGTTTCTCTACTACCATGAACATCGCCGTCCGCTGTGTTTACAACAAACACCTTCACACCACGATTCACGACGCAACAATCTTTTTAAATGTTGAGTTGTTTACTTCAGGCGTCTACCATCGATCTTACAAGATGTGTCACCAACATTAAGGGAGAAATCAAATTACTACTCTATCGTAGTTAATTCCTAGCTTAAGGCCTTGCCCATTCGAGGAGGGGGAGAAGGAATCTCATACCTGTATTCTCTTAGATAATTTAATCCCTCTAATCATTTGAAGACTACATAGAGAAATCGTCTCTTCGGCTGGCTTCCAAAACCCAGACACACAAAACACAGTTTCCCACACAAAAGCCTGTGACGTCAAAGAACCCCTATGCTCAGGTGCACCTTGATCCTTGACCTGAGGGCTCGTACACGTGTGGCCCTATCAATGTTTGTGAGCTTCAACTGTGAGAACAGCCCTATCTTGCACCCGGTTGCACGGGTTCGCGCGCACTGAATCGCGCAAGCTAAACCAAACGATCCCTCACATATCCGTCCACTTCAACATGCGTCCGGCCCCACAGGGACATTATCCAACTGCACATCTCATCCTCTAATTCATCTCTCCTACACATAAAACAGCAGTCGTACAAGCATCGATTAGTCCCACAGAAAGTGACTTGAGTGATTTTGAGAGGAATGGAAGACACCATGCAGACATCGACTGTAAGGATATGGAGAGTACTGAATTCTTGAAGAGGCTTATGATCACTACAATTAAAAAGACAACAACATGTAATTATTCGCGAGAGCAAAAAGATACACAGCTGTCGCGAATACAACAAGTAAGAATTCTGATTGAAGGAGGTGGAGGGTAATGCAAATCAGGGAATATTTACTGTTAAACAAAGGAATACCACAATGTTATCAGTCATTTCTCACTGTTAGTGACTCATGCTAAAAATATTACAAATAATAATAATAATAATAATAATAATAATAATAATAATAATGAAGGAACCGAAACAGAAATCAACAAAGAAACGATCAAGAATACCCTAAAAAAAATGGCAAACTGGAGAGCACCAGGCCACGATGGAATACATGCATACTGGTTTAAAAAATTCACGACCCTGCATGAAAGAATAGCGCAGAAACTGAGCGGATGTCTCTATAAAACAGACGTACCAGAATGGATGACGGAAGGAAGAACAACACTAATACAAAAAGACCCCAAAAAGGGAACGACCCCCGGCAACTACAGACCGATAACATGTCTACCAATAATGTGGAAAATTCTCACAGCACAACTGAGAGAACAAATCTACCAATCCCTGGACAATCGTGGACTGCTCCCCGAGGAACAAAAAGGATGCCGGAAAGGACAAAGAGGGGCACATGATCTACTATACATTGATCAAAAGACCCTGAAGGAGGTGAAGAGAAGACAAAAGAACATAACCATGGCATGGATTGACTACAAGAAAGCCTACGACAGAATCCCCCAAACATGGATAATTGAATGCTTAAAGATATACAAGATACCAGAAAGGATTATTAATCTCATCCAGAAAGCAATGGAAACATGGAGACTAAAACTGACAGCCGGAGGACAATACCTGTCTGAGATAAAAATACAGAGAGGCATTTTTCAAGGAGACTCTCTATCACCACTACTGTTTATAATAGCCATGATGCCACTCAACTACATACTCAGAAAGTGTGATGCCGGATACAGGTTTACGGATACAGAACAAAGAATAAACCACCTGATGTACATGGATGACCTTAAACTGTTTGCAAAAAACAAAAAAGAACTGGAAAAGCTGATAAACACAACCAGGATATTCAGCCAGGATATCCAAATGGAGTTTGGAATAGAAAAATGTGCACTGCCAGAGATCAAAAAAGGAAAACTGGAGACGACAGAAGGTATAGAACTCCCCAACCAAGAGGAGATGAGGGCGCTAGGAGAACATGATAGCTACAAATACCTGGGAGTTCTGGAAGCAGACACAATCAAATATACAGAAATGAAAGAGAAGATTGGAAAAGAATATCTACGAAGAACAAGGAAACTCTTAGAAACTAAACTATATAGCAGAAACCTAGTAAAAGGGATAAACACATGGGCTGTATCACTAATAAGATACTCTGGACCATTCATAGGCTGGACCAAAGAAGAACTCAGGCACCTTGACCAAAGAACAAGAAAACTAATGACTATGCACAATGCTTTGCACTCAAAAGACGACACGGACAGACTCTACGTGAAAAGAAATGAAGGAGGTAGAGGACTGGTAAGTATAGAAGACTGTGTGGAAGACACAAAAAAAGAGCTGGAGAAATATGTAACCCAGAACACGGAAAGACTGATCACCACGGCAAGAGACACCAGCCCAACAAACAACCCCGGAAGTACTGAACCCAGAAACAAAAAGACAAGAAAGGAAAAGTGGGAAGAAAAACAACCACATGGACGCTTCATAAGACTCACAAGCGATGAAGCCAATGAAAACAGCTGGGCATGGCTAAGAAAAGGACACCTGAACAGAGAAACGGAATCTCTGCTGACGGCCGCACAGAACAACGCGATTAGGACAAACTTTATTAAAGCAAAGATAGATAAAACCCAGGAAAACAGCAAATGCCGACTGTGTGGACAAAGAGACGAAACGATAAATCATATAATAAGTGAATGCAGCAAGCTAGCACAAAAGGAATACAAGAACAGACATGATAGCATGGGGAAAGAAGTACACCGGGAAATGTGCAAACAACTGAATTTCGAATATGCAAAAAAACGGTACAAACACAAACCAGAAACTGTACTAGAAAACGAAAAACACAAACTCATATGGGATATGAACGTACAAACAGACAAACCCATAACAGCAAGGAGACCGGATATGATAATAATCAACAAGAAAGAAAAAACCTGCAAAATCGTAGACTTTGCCGTTCCAGCAGACCACAGAGTGAAGACCAAAGAGACGGAAAAAAGAAGCAAATATACTGAACTTGCCAGAGAATTGAAAGGAATATGGAACATGAAGAAAGTCAGTATAACACCAATAATCATAGGAGCACTAGGAACAGTCCCCAAAAACATGGAGAAAAGACTAGGAGAAATAGGAATCAAAGGGATAACTGAGACCATACAAAGGACAGTAATGATCAAAACAGCTACAATCCTGAGAAACGTCCTCGAATGCGGAAACCAACCCACATAAGCAACGAATGGAGAACAAACACATGGAAGCACAAAACAACAGAACCGGGGAAAATACAACCGCACGAGAGAGGCGCAAGCATAGGCTGACGCCACGAAAATTATGGACAGAGGGTCGAGGAGGGAAAGCGCAAACCAGACCTCCACTGGAAGAGCGCGGACAGCTCTGGGACCTTGGGGAGGCTTGTTGCCACTCGGGCCCCAGAGGGGACCAATGGCCCTTACCAGCGGGAAATCGGTGGTAGGTGGCTGTTGCGATACCGCAAGGTCATCAGCGGTGATGAACGAAAAGAGGTGGAGCATACTGGAAGTCTGAGGAGACTTGTTGTCACTCAGACTCCAGGGAATACCACAGGTTGTTGGCAGTGGGCGATCACTGACGATGACCAGTGTGATAACTCCTAGTGAGTAAATAATAATAATAATAATAATAATAATAATAATAATAATAATAATAATAATAATAATAATAATTATGATTATAATAATATATATTATTATTATGAACATATTTTTGCTGGATATAATAAGTGTTAGTTTGTTAATAAAGAACTGATTGTGACAATTTCTTCTTAGCATACACTACCCAGCCAAAGGAAGTTATAATTATTGGGTAGACTGTATTCTGACAAAAAAAGAGATACTACGCTACCACACCTAATGTTTAGGTGATGGCTAGGTGGATAATCTAGTGTAAAAAAAGATACTTCTTTCGAAAAAGAAAGAAGAGAAATCCTTTTTTACGATAGTATAATGACAACAGGACAGATACAATGAAAAATTGGCGTTAAACCGAACATGAATGATGATATTGTGTTTATTTAATTTGAGTTCACTTATGTTAGCAACGGCGCTTGTTATTTTCGTTAAACACACGGAAGGACGAAGTATACGAAGTTAAGATCTGTTAAAAAAGGGAGGGAAACGTTAATGTTAACTTACTGTCGTATGTACTTTATAAAACAATGTTAATTGAACGTAGGCGAATGGCATGTAGCGTGTAAACAAACACAATAGAAGTAAATATATATTTAGATTAATCGTGAATGTCGGATTTACATATCTTATGAAGAAATGGAGCAAGCATGACGATGACAAAACCATTAACCTCATCTCGGAGATGAGTCACCGCTTCGATATTTTTTTCCGGAATTCTCTTATTGCAATCATTTCTTATTAAAATTCATCTATTCAGATAGTCAATAACTCAACGTAAACCGTTTTATGAAGAGCCAAGTTAATAACTGATAGGATTGTTTTTAATTATGTATTTACTAGCTAAAGGACCCTTTATGCAAACTTCTATCAAATCCTTTGTTTTAGAGAAGCAGCAACAATGATGTGTTTACATTAAATTGTAATAAAATGTATACCCATCATGAAAATACGTATTATTAGAACTTGAATTGCATCCCAGTATTATCCGAGCACAATTAAATAAGAAATAAAATAAGTAATAAGAAAATTAAAAGTTTAAAATATATTTGTAACTTATGTGACTAAACTATTTTTTTTACTAATCTCGCACTCTTTCTTTACTCATTGATTTTTATCAACGCATGCCAGATCAGGTCACTTTTTAACTTACCTCTACATCGAACTGCTCCTCCTACCCTCTTTATCCCTATGCATATGTGTTTGTATACATGCTCACACTTTTAAATCTGTCTAGTATATAAAAAAGAAAGAATGTTTTAAAAGAAAGAACACTATTCATGTGCAGTCGACTTTTTGACTTAGTTTCATTGTTATTTCTCGAACATTTACCAGCATTACTTTTAATGAAAATCATTTTTCACACTTAAATGGAATGACATGTATATGTTTCTTTATTATGGTGTTTTGTAGTAGGCTTCACTCGGACCAGCTATTTTCAGACAGCTGAGTCACTCCCTAAAACTGTACTATATAATATGTAAAATGAGTAACATATCCCCTAAACCCCCTTTAAAATCTTCCAAACAAACTGAACTTCGTAGACTATTTATTAATTTATCTCTAATCGCAATTCTTTATTTTACACAATTCGGATATTCCTTGATTTTTACGAAAGGGATTCTACCCACGTTTCACCGTTTATACTTTGTTGACATAAAATTAAATAAACTATAGCTCACATGACATAACTATCACGCCTAGCAGTTGTGTTATAAATCCCTATCAATATTGGATAATTAGCTGAATAATTAATTCTGTGCGTGCAAATATATGAGTATATACACATAGCTAACTTCATATAAATAGTGGTTTCTTCGTAAATCCATGTTAAACATCGGTCATTTCTCCTTTTCCGTATGTAGTATACGAAAAATAAAAATAAGATTCCGATATTGTTCTTCTTCTTTTTCTCGGTAGTATCTATACAATTATTCTGCTATTCAGTTCCTTAGTAAGATGTTCTTGCTATGCAAAGTGATGTAATTTTACTAACTCAACGAAGGAGTATCATCATTATAGATTATTAGGTGTAAAGCAAAAGCAGGCGACAATAGATATTTTTTAATTGAATTTAATTGCATAAACCCCAATTAAACAGATATTAACTAAACGTTTAAGAAGAAATGTGTTAACATTTAAGCTTAAAATACTAGTACTGATACGTTCGCTATAAAATGAAAATATTACACATAATTATTACATTTTATGAAATGTAACCATTTTTGGTGATTGTTTCATTTTATATGTGTATGCTTTACGCGAGTTCCTTTGTGTTTAGACATTTAATCATAACATTAATTTCAATCACGAAATAAACTATGCTATTTCCATGGCGGGGTATTTATGCATTATTCGGTTAAAGGGTTATACACAGTTTTTCAGATATTTTAATCTAGAACAAATTATTTTTATCACAACACATTGAATGCAAATTCCTATTGAACTAATAGCTGCCTAGATAAAGATTTGATATATTTCCTTGATAGTAGGGCATTGTTGACGACTCGATATCTGTGGATGTGTGAATTCCGTTTAATCGTTTCCACAGTCCACGGAAACACCCATTGTGTCAATCGACGCATAACGGCTTTATAGTATTAACACATGATTGAAGCGGAACAAAGTTGAACATTGAAATGCTTTCAAACCATTTAAGTAGTGTAATGCATTTGTAAGCCATCATACACAGGTTTTCGCAAACCAATCTTTAAAAAAGAGGTAAAAAGCTGCACAATCTTGAATTGAATGCACGATTCGATCATTTTGAAATTGCAGTTCTCCTATGTATGAAATATTTTAATAATCTATTTTTTAAATGTCTGAAATTCTATTGGATATTCTTGCGTGATCATTTAGTAACCTTCTATGGATGCCCACGTGTGAACCGTATCTGCGTCGACATATCGATTGTTCATGTTTCTTTATTAGCTCACATTTAGCTTGAAGGGAATGTTGTACTATTATTATTTTAGTATTTTTATGATGGTTTATATGCCTCTTTGTGCATCGTAATTTTTGACGATATTCGTTATCTGTTCGAAGTAGCAGCGGCAGTGACTTTTGTTCTTACGTATCGATGCTCGAGTTAATAAAAGCTGAAATCAGCAGGTTCTTTCAAACAATTAAAATGCCAGATAAACTCATAAAGCGTTGTCTTCCTCGCTTTATTCTTTTCTTTCACATATTATACACATGTGCACGACACAATCCTACCCAGGCCCCTTATGGGCAGAGATCTTCTAGAAAAGCAATAAGAGATATTTTACGCTCAGCGAACCACACACACGTCGATCCACAAACGCATGCACACAACTTCCCTTTTAATTTAAAAAAAGTTTTCCTTACTTCATGCAATTTCATCAGTAAATATAATATTCTATTGTTTTCTTTCTAAGAACACACGTTTGTACACAAATATAACAGGTGAGCCTATAACATGAACCGATTTAAGTTTTGAATTCAGATTAAGCGTCTCATGTTTGTTTTTTTCATTTTCCTTTCATATTTAACAAATTAAGTCCCAGTATCCATCATCTCCTGAAACAGCGTACTCTAGTGGTCACCTTTTTATCATGAGACTTGACACCTTTATATTTCTTACTCTGAGGTACTCTAAACAATACGGCCTATCCCAAAAAGACAACAGCAATTCACCAGTTGTAGGATGAGATAATTAGGCACATTGCTGAGATCGAGAAATGATTAGAAAATGCTGACCATCAAGTGGGTGACTGCCGCGATATTGATTCACGCGTAATTACTATGAAACAAAAAATGAAATAAATACATTTTCACAATTACAGCTTATTTATGTGCTTTGATTCGTCGTAATGAAACCTCCCGTATGCCATATTAAAATAGTGATGATTAACAACACTATTATTTTTATCTCCATCAAGGAGTTTAAGTCGTCTGACCAGTTTTTTTTTCTATGATTGTCACTGTGTGTGTTTGTTTAGTACAGCCTAGCATATACGTCGCTTGACCAACCGTCACCAAATTTGGTCAAAATATCTGGCATGCGCTAACGTATAATTGATTTAATTTTAGGATAACTAAATTAAAGGCGGGACTCAATGTCACAAATAGGAGGAATTCACACATTTTGAAGATGAATAATATCAATCGTAAAGACTCGCTAATTCGCCCATTCAAGTTCCGAATCTTATACGATATTGAGCTTCACATTTATCATTGCAAAGTTAAGTTAAGGTAGAAGTTTTGACAGCATTTCTTCTTCCGATATTTTTTTTTTTAATTCTTAAGTATACATCTGATACTTTATGATAACAGTTATCGAAATACACAATGTCAATCCGATCAGAATAATACAATTTGCGTTATCAAGTTTTTCATGGCTTAACTTTGAGAATAGTTTATATAAAATGGAGAAGTTAGCCTCATATTAGACCTCGGTCAACTCTTATGTTGTCGAGCCGAGCAATATAGTCGCACGATTGACTCATGTCCTCGTTCAGAATATCGCTTCTATGCCTGTCGATGATATGGTGAACTTTTAATAAATAGCCATGCATAATCTATGTAGCGATGTCCACATTTCTACAGAGTAGGCCTTTCTTGCAAGCATGCAATGCTCGGTTGTGGCCATTCAGATGGCTCAGCTGCCGTGATTTAATTTACCAGTGTGTATTTCAAGTATAACAGATGACACCACCAACTTTTACTTGTACATACTTATGCTCGTCCCGTTTATCCTCTGCACGTATACCGACTCTGCGGAGCACTGTTCAAGATGGAGTACTATAACTGTATTAGCTCAAAACTCTAACAGCCAGTATTGCTGTGTTTCTGCTAAACCGATCGTTTCGAAGACGTTTTCTTTTATTACTCCACATTTGTAGAAAGAGGTAATATATATGTATATATATAGTATATATATATATATATATATATATATATATATATATATATTAACAAATCTCAAGTAGGTAATACAACTAAAATATATAAAATAAATGAGAATGTGTGAAATGCTAAAACGTAATTTGATATTTTGATATGAGACTTGACCGTTTAATGTGAACCCATCCCATCCGGTGGAATATACTGAATAAGGAAGCTTGCCATTTCTTATGTTATTTTATCTTACGGTCTGAGGAAGTTGGCTCTGTATTGGAGAGGACAACTGAAACATGTATGCACATATGCATAAATAATGTTTGTATGAATAAATATTTATACTAAAAACATGTCTACTTGTTATTATGGTTCGAAATTTTTTTGCTGAGGGTTGATAATTCGTACAATTTGGTATATTCGGACTACTGTTCTCATTTAACATCCGTAGCGCAGTACATATAGTACTAAGTATAATTCAGTTCTAAGTGACAGTCATCTGAAAGTTGAAGGTTCAATCCTTAGTGCGGGCGATACGAAGAATTGCGAATTATTAAAGACTTATTCCCAGTCATGACAGATGGAATTAAAGCATGCTACCCCCGTGGATTTAATAAAGGGTTCCATTCGAAATTCCGTCCAGATTCCCGAGATCGACAGAAAGATTCCCGAGGTCGACAAAATACACCTGAAGAAGTTCGGAGGTTACATCGGCCGAAACGTTATGATAAAAACAGCCAAGATGAGAACAGTAGTCCGAATATACCAAATTTTACGGATGGCTACTTGTTATTAAGCACATTTTATAAAAACTGGAGTGTCAATTGATTTACATCTATAGAAACAAATATAACACATGCACTATATATATATATATATATATATATATATATATATATATATATATACACACACACATATATATATATACATATATATATAAAATACACATACATATACATAGATATACATATATATATACATATATATATATATATTAAAATAAACATAGCTCTAATATATATTGAGCACTTTTGAAAAGTAATGGTTTTGTTCATTTAGTTAATATTTGAACTTAATTAATTTATATATATATATATATATATATATATATATATATGCATACTAGCTGAAGTACCCGTATATGACGGCTTTCTCACTTTTTGATAAACTTTATTTTCAAGATTTCTAAGTAAAGAACATCCAGTCAAAAATTCTTATCTACATCGGATAGAAAGTATCGATTACAAAGCAAGCGTTGAACTGTGATTTGGCTCTTAGATAAACTGTTTAACATCTCATATTTCTTGTTAAATCAATGTGCTATCCACACATCTTCAATTGCATTCATATAATTTTCTTTTTTCGTTTTGAATTGTGTATACATTTATCGTTAAGCTCATGGTAGGTTTAAGAGACGTACCATGGTTTCAAATAAGCAACTTTTGCGCTCGCTATGCCGCATGTATTTTACCTTAGTCGTTATATAATTTGGCCATTATTCATTAATTAATTTAGCGTGGTGTAGAGTCATCTAGATTAACTAATGTTAACGATATGTACTCGAAGTTATGTTGCAATACGTCAAATTGTGTATTTCTTCTTCTGATCTCGTTGATGCATTCTTGTCTGTTTCTGCTTTTCTGTTCCAATTCCTTAAGGAGTTATTGGTTAACTACGTTCACGCCCCTACCATGCGCATTGATTCTGCTGACTGGTATTTCAGCGAACTCTATTTCAACCCTTTAGGGAATTGTGGATATTAACTTTGACCAGAAACGCCTCCGAGTCGTCGAGAATGAATTTAAATTCGTTTAGCTAATCCATTTCATTGTTTTATTATAATTATGACTTCATAACATAAAATGGGAAATAAAAGAAAGAAATCTTAAAAATTAGGATGCACTACTTCATTAGAGACTACACTGAAAAGTGTTTTAATTGATATTTTCAAAATAAATTAAGCGCTTTTTAAATGGAGTGGTTATGAGAATAATATTTGTGCTCGATCTGAAAATCTAGTCAAGAAGATAAAAGAGTCCATTAACCAAGTAATATTTTGCTAATATGTTACAATATTTCTCCTCTCAGGGGAGATGTAATGCCTCATAAAACACAAAGCAATAAAATACGTGGAAGTTTTAACGCATACATCGTGCCTTCTGCCTTTGACTTCAATAATCTCCGTCACTGATGTAGACTTTAAGTCTTTAAGGAGTGAATTCTCGCTGGAATTTAACAAGACACCGACACACGTTGGCTAGTTTATAACAAGCTTTATTCAAAAGACATAATATAATCTTTCATGCGTGAGATAAAGAAAGGCGGGCTGGGATGAATGCATCTGTCGCTCATCGCTTGTCATACTCAGTTTTTGGAAGGCCACGCAAACACGTCATCTCCAGTAAAATTATGATCGGCTAAAGAAAGAAGAAAAGAGAATAGGAAAAAGGAGAGAAAGGCGCCCGGAAATCACGTGCTTTGAGTAACTTATGTTCGATGCACCCCTTTCCGACCTCTACTCATTCCATTATCACGGCTGCTACTATCTCACAAATACAGACATCTATTTGTTGTCGTTATGGAGTAACATTAACATTTTAGGCTATTTTTAGATGGAATTGGATTAATCAGATATACTGTTTAAAAAAAAATAGTTTGGGGAATTATCGAATGATTATCTAACGGAATAGGTTTTGTAGTGCATTAAGAATGCCAATTTTTTGTAGAATTATTCTTTCTTGTTTTAGTTAAGTTAAGAAGATGGTGTAAAATAAGAATGTTAAAAAAGGTCCGTAATAAGTCATTTACATTGAAAAAACTTTACACTGCTGATATTTCCATGTTAGGTTCTCGACTGAGCTCTAAGAACTGTTCCACATTCTATTGTAAACCTTCTCAGCAAGAACTCGTCTTCTAGGAACACTGCTAATAAATCTATTTCTTCTCATGTGCGCTTAAATTCAAACGTAAAATTTTTGTTTCTAAGAACTTTCAATTGGTGGAACATGTTACCGCGGGAGCGTTTCCTTACATCATATAACATTTTCAAGTTCAATGTAACGTAATAGCTGTTATGCCCTCCTGTGAACAACGCATAGTTCTCAATTCGTTTAGTATCTGACTAACCCTTATGATCGATTGGTTTTAGGCCTTAGAAAGTAGTGAAACATTAGTATAAAAAGCAATGGTAAACAGCTGCTTTGATAACACAAAGTGATTTGCTACAGTTATTGAACAAGGCGAGACCGCAAGAGTTCTGGGGAGTTTTCTTGACACTTAGACTCACTCAGAGTTATTGCGAGCGATCGTTTGTAATATACAATCCTCTTTATGCAGATATCACAATCATCTATGACAACACTCCGAAGAGCAGCAATGATCAATATGTTTCTAATTCTCGTGATACGATAGGGTAAAATGTGGCTGGTTGCTTGTAATGCGTCCCAAAAAAGCTTCTCGTCTTTCAGTACAAACGCTCGAATAATCACTTTGGCCCAACCCAATTGAAATGAATGGTCCTTCCCTTTTCGGAAGGGCCATGCTATGGTTATCTTCTTGGTCTGACCTGGACTTCAGACTAACATAAAATCTGTTTCTAAGGTCGCTAGAAAAATGGTTGGATCATTCTACCGTTCCACAATGGATTCATCGCCTGACGCAAAGCTTTACTTGTGTATAAGTACACTACGTCCTAAGTTTGAGTAGTGTTACCGCATCTGGTGTGATGCTTTCCTTGGTTGACAGATTACAAGATCTACTACGAAATCTAATGTAGGTGTACTGTTCTCTTCTCTACAGCCACTTTCTCACCGAAAAGATGCTGGTAGCTTTTCTCTGATCTATCGTTATTCCTATGATTGGTTCTCTACTTAGCTGAAATGTATGGTTCACCGCTAGAAAAAAAACGTCTAGCTACAACCACTGCCAAGAATGTCCCTTTCTCTCCGTGTGTACCTTAACCTAATCGAAGCTTCCATTAACAGTTTTTTTCCTACAACTACCCGCCTGTTGAACACAATACCGCGGGGTTGCTTGCCAGCTGATTGCTACATGATTGTTTGTAAGTCCAATTTAAACAAATTTATTTTGAGCCGTCCTTATAAATAATCACATTCTGCCCAATTTCAACCATCGTAACAATCATCAGAGTGTTGTCTCAACAGCTACCTGACACTCATTAACTTTTATCTTTTGACCTTTATTGGTGGGTATATTTAGTAAAAAAAACGTTGTTATCGATGGATCATTTGTCTATAATAAGGTTTATTGAAACAAAAAACTATACATATTTGCATGTGTGCGAGAGAGATGGGATGAATAGCTTTCACTAAAAAAGTAATTATACGCCTGCCGTTTCCAGTTTTTGTGGATGTATTATCAGGTCATAAGTCTCGCCATCTAAGAGCGAACAAAAAAACGGAGGAGAGAAATGGGAATACTTTCGTTCGGTGCAACCCTCTCAGACCTTGAACCTTAGTATTTATACGTAGGCTACTATTCACCACAATCACTGATACTGAATCGTAAAAAATAAAAAAAAAGTATTATTATAAATAAACATATGAATAATAACTAAATAATGATAATAAATAAGGGATACTTTAGATAGCCGATTGTAAATTAACTATTTTTATTAGGATACACAGAGTAATTTTATATACGTACAATAATCGTGTTAAATGTAATTGTCCGTTTTAGTGATAACACCGTTCAGATTTTTTGAGGTTTTAATAATAAAACTGGTGTAAATATTGGTTTATTGTTTTATAGACCCACTGTAATATTCATGTATTTTTTTATTTTATTTACTGGCAGATTATTTCATATCATAACACCACAGATGATATGCCGCGATTCTTTTTACTTCTCGCATATTTGGTATTTAATCATAACATTTATTTTCAATATTCGTCTTTACTTCTTTTTCATCCTCTTTTTGTCGCTTTTTTCGTCTCTTTCTCTTCTTTCTGTCTTCTATTGCTTTACACCTTTCTTTCTGCTTATTTATTTCTTCCTTTTCTTTCACCCTTCTTCTTTTCTTTCCTCTTAATTTTCTTTCCCTTATCTACTTTTCTACTTCTTTTTTTATTATTTTGTTCTCCTCCGTCTTCTCCTCTACTACTACTACCACTACTACTACTACTACTACTACTACTACTACTACTACTACTGCTACTACTACTACTACTACTACCACTTCTTCTTTCGCCTCTTTTTCTATTACTCTTCTCATTTCCGTATTTTTCTTTATGTTTCTCCCCTTCAACACATCTACTTCTACTCTTTTGTTCTTTCACATACTTCTTATTCTTCTTGTTCTTCTTCTTGTTCTTCTTCTTCTTCTTCTTCTTCTTCTTATTATTATTATTATTATTATTATTATTATCATAATTATTATTATCATTATTATGATAATAATTATCATTATTATTATTATGATATTATCATTATTATCATTATTATTTATTCCTTCTAATTCCTCTTTTTTCATATCTTTTATCGCCTGCTTTTTTATTCAATTTCTTTTTCCTCCTCTTCTCCACTATTTATTTTTTCGTGTCTACTTCTTTTTCTAGTATCTGAATTTATCAAGTATGGTTTAGTAAATAATATTAAGTTCTTCTTGTTTTTTCTCCATGTTCTTCTAATCATTATTATTATTACCAGTATAATTATTATCATTATTATTATTACCATTATAATTATTATCATTATTATTATTACCATTATAATTATTATCATTTCTACAACGTTTATTATTAATGTCATTGTATGAATTACAAAATTTTACTTTATTTTTTGTCTCTCTCTCCCTCTGTCTCTCTCTCTCACTCAACTTACTCCTGATTAAGAAGACCAGTATACGAAACTGTACACAAATGTCAATACAACCTTAGTTTTATTGTTAAAACATAAATAAGGCGAGTTTTCCAAAATAACCAAATAAAGTTGGAAAACAAATCTGTCGCCATTTGGAACAGACACACCAGTTCGATATTTCATTTGAATATTGTTGCTGAAGTTCTCGTTAATGTCAACTTCTGCGTGAACTTTCCATGAGATTGCGTTTGTATATCATAAATTTGAATGTGTATTCCATCACCAGCCTTCTAGCATAATATGAACGATAAACTAAGCTTAACGATGAGAGATAACTCCATATCTATATGTTATAGTTCGAATCAGATTATTATCCAATTATTTCAGACGGCAATGATTTTCTTCTGCTATCATATGATATTTATTTATAACATTTACTTTCTATATTTACATTGCTCCCGCTTTTCTCATATTAATTTTTGCTCAAAACTCCGGATGGGATTGTTACATAACGAGGGCGGTTTTAAGTCTTCTGCTTGAAATCGTGACAACCAAGAGACAGAAAATATTCGTCACGTAGTTTTGTCGACATCTGTCTGGAGTCACCTCTACCTGTAAGGTGTGGCTCAAACTTTTCCAAATAAAAAAAAAACAACGGCTTCCGTCATATGACAACATTATATCGGAGGGGTAACATCGCGATGAAGAATTTACATTATAATTTACAATTGTATGTTATCCTTATCTTGGTTGTTGTCATTAAAATATTCGATTTTTTCATCCTTTGGCTTCTTCAGTTTCCTATCATCGAACTTGAGAACTGTCATGAGATTTGAACCCAATTTCTGTCAATGTATACTGTTCGTATTCCATGTTATCGCGTGGCTCTAGTAGTTGACTGAGTTCAAACTTCCATGATGTTCCCCGAGTTCAACGCAGGTTACTTAGAAGAAAAGATAGTGAATAAGACGATAGAAGCGTTGGGATAATAGATTAATAAACTAGTCGAACAATACAAATAATATATCAAATATATTAGTAATGTTTACTCCTTGTAGATAAAATGCCCAAAATGACTTGGTTTTGTCTGCGAACATTAATATTAAAACAGAAGACTATTCGTTCAAAGGGCGCTCTGTTGGCGGAGCCGTGAATTCACCGAATGCAACCTCATACAGAGGGGTAAACTCCCCCACCACCGAAACAAAAACAGAGTTACCATTACGTCTCAGTGGTAAGATGGCTTTTTTACAATGAATACAAGTATATAAAAATGTTTTAAATACGCACTGTGGTTGACGTGACGAAAGTATGACGTCATTCATCAAACCAGATCGTTTATGACATTCTATCAAGATGGACCGGCAGCCTTTGAGGTATGGGCTGCCTTCCTGATGATGCATTTGGGCTCGGGTGGGTAGTATCTATGTAAAACTCATTCATGCTTACCTTTTTGTTTGACCCGTGCATAATGGAAGACGGCATAAATGATGACGACACGAATGATGATGACACGAAACGATGACGTCATAAATCATGACTTTACTAAAGAGTTACGACATCCATTAAAAAAGGGGCAACCATGTATAGCAGATAATGACACAGTAAAGATGATCTCATAAATGATGATGTCATTAACGATCACGTCATTTTGCTATAATAACTAAAATATGATGTCATCCATTTTAACAGGCGGCTAACTATGAACAGTGAATGATGTCACACAAGATTGGCGTGATAACTGATAATGTCACAAAAAGATGACACCACCCATATTGAGCACATAATTAATGACGTCATATGTTTTCCGTTCATAAGTTAGAATGCCGTCAAATTATTAGAACTACAAAATCATCATCAGCAGCCTTAATGTATAATTTCCAAATATTTATTACATTTGAATTTCCATATATATATATATATATATATATATATATATATATATATATACTAAATATTTTTTTGTTTATTATCTATGTACGCATACGTTTCGTCCTTTTTAATCGGACTCGTCAGCATAGAGATGGAACTATTCACTACTGGTCGCGTGATTCGAAACCTCGGACTTTTCGACATCTAGAACTTAACGGCCACCGCTGAATAGCTAAATAAACGGTGATTATTGTAACACTTATTCGGCGGCTTTGACGTTAAGAGAGCGTTCTATTAGAGCGTTTCATTAGAAAGGAACGATGCATACATAGCTAGCGACGTCATGTTCTGTTAATACTACACTTACAGTGACCATCTTGAGGGTTTTCTAGGGGCTACATATATATATATATATATATATATATATATATATATATATATATATATATATATATATATAATGCAAAATTCCGAATACGTTCGTCGAACACTCTCGACTAGTCTTCTATCTGTGCCCGCTTCTAGGTACATATAGATCTTAATTTCCCTTAATTACGTGACAGTTTCCGTTGGCCGAGTTGATATGGCGACTGCTTGCAGATTCTTGGCTGACTCTATGAACCGGGTTCGCACCTGACCGTCTGAAATTATTACTTTCTTGCACTGATGAGAGCAATAAGCTTGAAATATATTATAATGTATATATTAATAATTTAATATATATATATATATATATATATATATATATATATATATATATATATATATATTACTTAACTATTTAAGAGTGTTATACCTTACAGACGGCGTTGTTTCGGGCTTACATTCTTATCAGTTCAGGAGTGATGGTTTTAGGCGGTCGTATGTCTCGAACGCAGATTAAGCCTAGAATTACGAACATACGCCCAGACCGATGCGGCCACGAGAAATCATCACATACAGTAATGTCAATTTAGATACACTTACCCAGGAGGCGGGAATAAGCGTCATCATCTCAATAGTTTTCTACGTGCGTGCGGAACTTTGCTGTATCGGAGGGTAACAACAATATCGTAATTAAAAACAGGACTTTACTTTTAAGACTATAAATCTTAAAGGGGCATTTACTATAAATATGTTTTGAAATTAAATATTAAAGTTGTTTATACCTACAGACGACGTGGTTTCGAGCTTGCCTCTTCATCAGTACAGAAGTGATGGTTTCTAGCGGTCGTATGTGCTAGAACGCAGTTCGTAAATTCCGCCTAGAATTACAAGCCTATATATATATATATATATATATATATATATATATATATATATATATATATATATATATATATATAGTGTCTGTGCATGTTTGTAAATATTTCTAATCATTTTTCTTATCCTCTATAATGTTGTGCATTTATCAACGAAAAAAATGGAAGCAGATCAATTCCAAGACTTATTAACTCTTCATCAGATAGTCTATATCTGCGTTCTTTCATTTTCCATGTTAATATTCACTGTATCGAGTGACCACTATTTGCACCGGCACTAAACGACCGTTGTGCGATCCTATCTCAACTTATTTCGAGTGCAAAATAGTCGATAGTCAATTGATTTCTGAATCATTTTTTTCTTAGCATCCGCCATAGTGTTATCATGAAGAGATACGCCCGCTCAAAACATATTTGACGCCTTTACATGACACTGAAATAGTTCGAGTTCAAGAGATGTGGTTCAAGATAACGTCTTCTTATTATATGCTTATTGCCACGAGATTAGATATAATATCATCAATTTATTCTGATTTGAGAACATTCAAAAGCGAAGTGGCTTAAGTCACGTGAGTATTTTACACGTAGAATAAGATATCGTGTGTACTAGACAACCCATCAATATTTAGTTATCTTCAAAGCCAATTTGGTTTAATATTATTGACACTTTTAGAAGAGAAATAAACTCTTGAGTAGTCCAAATAAAACCAACGACACTTTCACGTTTACTGCGTCGATGCATTCCTTTGGCCGAGCACCTAACACTTGCAACCTCTGTCATTTATATACATCACATAAAAGGCAGTAGGCTGAATGTTACATCCCTACTAAATCTATATGAGAAATTCCTCTTGCAGAATTTCACTCGGTCCTGCTGAAAAAGTACAAACTAATTTAACTCAGAATAATCCCGAGCAGAAGAGAAATAATGTTAAATTGCAGATCCTACAGAGTTCAAGATGCAATGTCCGTTTCAGCATGTATTATCTTTCTAAAAAGGTATGCTTTACTTTTGGTTTCTACAGTATTTCATCTACTTTTCTACATGTGTTTATTTTAAACAATACGGTTCACTCTTTTTTTTCCTTATTTTGTTTGTATTTGTACTAGTTCTCAAATCATGCATATGCAAACCATTATTTTGTTGTTTTCTTTTTGTTTGTTTCTTTTACCAATAAGGTTAATCCTCACTATTTTCTGTATTCACATTTTCTTGTAAATGTTTACTAGTCCTCACTTATAGCTGTAAAACCATTCACATGCGAACCATAGTAGAAGTTGTTTTTTAATTCTTAATTCACATTACTTATATAGTAATCAAAACATTAAACATCTATTTCTTACAACTGTGAAAGGCAAGCTCATTCTCAATTGCTACTCACCATCTCAGGTCATGCATCGCTGGGAGCTTAATTGATTTCATGCCTTTTAGGCCTTTTCACTTAACTAAAGTCTGAATCTAGAGTTGTCGGTGGGATAGCTTCTCTAACATATCATCATTACTTTGATTATTACTATTAATATTTGTCGGTAAACTAGCAAGTTTTCAACTGATTTCTCTTTTGCTTCTCTCCCATAAGCAATGTACAATTTACTAATATCCCTCCTTATTTATACAATAGCCTACAAAAAAGAGAGGCGG
The DNA here is from genome assembly GCA_963556195.1 of Sepiola atlantica. Taxonomy (NCBI): domain Eukaryota; kingdom Metazoa; phylum Mollusca; class Cephalopoda; order Sepiida; family Sepiolidae; genus Sepiola; species Sepiola atlantica. The sequence continues at coordinate 25,040,109 of OY744546.1, read as the reverse complement.
ACAACTCACACTCGAAGTGCACCCCCGGTGCCACAACACATCTCCTAATTAAACAAATTCTATTGTATATATCTACCCCAATGACCCCAACGTCTACGCCTCCGCCCGGAACGCTCCATGCACTTCTCGCACGCCCGGCTGGGTCACTAAGGGAAATCCCTTCCCCATCTCCACCACTCCAAAACTTCTCAACTGCACAAACATGCCCTGCGAACTGGAAAGGTTTCTGACAAAATTTTTTCCACAATTCTATACCCTATAACCTCTCACCAGCACAAATATCATTTGCACTTTGCAGGGAATCTTCCAGTGGCATTTTCCACAATTCTATACCCTATAATCTCTCACCAGCAAAAATATCATCTGCACTTTGCAGGGAATCTTCCAGGGGCATTTTCCACAATTCCACTATTACAGAATCCTTTAACAGTACTAATATCTTCTACCCACTTGCAGGAACACTCCCCAAAACTTTTCCACAACTCTACAACTTGCAGTCACTCTCCAAAAATATTTTTCATAATATTACCATTAAAACTTTACTAGCAAAAACCTTTCCGTAATTTAACATCATTTATTTTTAAACCAAAGTCCCTAAAACAATATGAGTATGTAAACCCAGGAGGATGATTCCAGTTCCCTATGTGCAAATACACCAAGTGTCAATCAAAAGCAATATCCACTCTCCATATAGCATGAATTTCATTAAGTAGCACTCTCTCATACACAATTCATTGCAATTATTTAGCTAGACGAAGGCCTTTGATTGAGTAAGCAATCAACAACCTCTTCACTCTGAACTTGGACATTATGTATGGGTGACAGTGGGCTCATCGAGCAAGAGTGGTTCCACAGGACACAAAACAGGGGACTATATTTGTCAAAGTTATGTGCGCATACGGGGGGTGTACTCCTCAAGGTCATAGACCAACTAACACTAATAAAATCCATCTCCACTCACTGCTCTTACGTCATCTACTTGAGTCGTTCATTCGCAATCTCCAGACATCGGGTTCTTTGGAACAATCTAGTACCATTCACCCCTACCCACCCGGTATCCGCCATAGCTGTCGGTTCGCCCGGTCTTCGTGTAATATCATTATTACCTCAATGGCAAAATCCACATGTTATCACTCTTTATTCTTCATACCCATGGTTTCTACTGGGCTGGAGGTCAAACACACATATATGATTTAAAAATGTAAATACTGCAGGTATATCCGCCTCCAACCGTTCGTTTTTCTTTCTTTTGTTCCTTTTTTCGTTACACAATTGAAAGAAGATCCACTCAGTGGACTACCCCTTTATACACATGTATCTGTTAATCAGGTCTCAATGCTGTCCACTTCCAAGCTGAACGCCGGGCAAAGGTAATCCATGCAACTGGGGTGAGTGTATGTGGTAATCTCTCACAACCACTGTCAACACATGGAAACATATCTTCAATATAAAAAAACACTTTTTAATGTGTACATCGCCAAGGCACCCTGCCACAATCTCTTCAGAGTTCTTCAAAACCAAATTAATCTATCTGATATCAAAACATCACGATTTCACTTCAGTCTAAAGGTCCATGATAAATCATTACCCATGAGGTGGTGTTACTCTACTATACCAGCTACAACTCCACAGAAACATCGTCATCTCCGCATACAACAAACAGCAGAGAGAAAGAGGCAACATGCTGCAATTATCTATGTCCATTCTTTGTTTCAAAACCCTTTTTCACTACCTAGCCAACACCCATAAAACAAGGTAAATTTCGATTAGAAAGTAAAATTAATACTATCCCATCTTAATCACTATTCTCCCTCTTTTTTTTTCTATTAGAATTAATGATATTTTTTTTCAAACAGAGCAAAGCAATTCCGATTAAATTACTCTGAATTTTACAATATATTCATTACATCATGAACCCTTTAGTAAAATATACATTGGACGTACTAGAGAAATGATGTCGCCATAGCAACCCTATATATATATATATATATATATATATATATATATATATATATATATGATTATTTTTATTTACACAGACATGTACAAAATCTGCGATACTGGCCTGTTGATATTATCGACCAACAGTTATTATAAACTGAGATCTCATCAGGCAGATCTATTTTATATTGAGCACTCTTTATAAACCTGGTTGACATTCTTTGGATTACTACCCTGTGGATGTTTTTTACCTGGATTATTATCATTATATATATATATATACTTTTTCAAAACTGAATCCTCTCTCTCTCTCTCTTTTCCACCTATAACACATCTGCACCACGTCCACACTCTTATCACCACCGGCTGGGAAGTCGGGGTATCCGATTCTTAGAGCAAGTAAGACAAAGTCGATCCCAAATAAGATGAACCCAAAGGTGGAAAACGAGCGTCATCTCAGAGAAGAGGAAAGTAAGTCAATCAACAACAAAACAATAACATGTATAAACAACGGTATTTCTATTTTATTTCTGCTCTTCACTCTTTTCTTTCTAAATTGAATCCGTAAAAGATATAACTGACCTCAATATAAAAAAGGTGTTCTTCCTTAGTGTATATCGACATTAGCAGCTAGTGTTTTCGTTTGCCTACGCTTCTCTCTTTTTGTTTCATCGTTAGATGTTACTGTCCCGCCCTCAGGCCCCGAGGACCTTGACCGCTTTCTGAACCCCACCCTCTATCTCCACCTACAACTCGTTTAGAGACGCACTCACAACCGGACCCTTGCTGCTAATGGGTTGACGACCACGCATCCATCTCTTTCTGTATCTGTCTTTATTGAAAACAACGCACGCACGACTAAAAAAATGTCTACTAAGATTTACTTTCTTACTCTCTCTCCTTTTCTACATAGATCATTGCTTTCCTTTCGTTTTTATTTATAAAATAAAATTGTCACCCACACACAATTCAACACAAGTGAATTACAACATGCAACATATTCCCATTTTCCGACTCTATGCATATACCTCACTCTCTCTGTTCCGATGGATACTGCATCCCATACTGGTATTGTCTTGTCCTTCGGGGCTTGATTTACGCCGGTCAATGGGTCTGTCCTGGTCAGTTCTAGGAGGTTCACCCTCCCAGGCTTTGCCTCCCCTCTTTGGGGAGGAGTAAGTTTATTGCTTACTGTCTGAGGCGCCCCTACCGGGGAATGCCGACGGGGTTGCCCAGGCAATGTTTAATGGCCAGAGTGCTCACTTCTCGGGCGCTGGCTTTTCAAACCCCAGTTTCCCGACCCGATCTTGGGTCACATCTTACTTGTGAGAGTAAGATAAAACTAGCCTTGTGCCTAACTCCTGGGAAGGAGTAAATAATATCTCTTTATTTTTATCGATGTATTTTTCTATTCCCTATTCCCGTATCCTCTTTCTCTACATAAATGATTGCCTTTTTTATTAATAAAATCAAATTGTCACACACGCACACGTAAATATTTATTTTAACTATACTATACAGTCTCTTTTATGAACAAAAAGTAACTTCGAGACTTGCATTAAACCAAAAGAAAACAACGCAAACCCACACAAGAAACACGAAACAAAGATGGCAGAAGAAACAAATTAACTGTTTTTAGACCTTCACCATTCAGTGACATACTCTACAATGACGTAAAACTGTTTTTCTTCTGTGTTGATTTGTTTCAAGAGCTGCCTCGTTTTGTCATGTTGGTTACATCTAGGATTGGACGCTCTGCGGTTGCTGCATTTTAGAAGGTCGATTTTCGTCCTCTGGACACTGGATGTAGATTTCTGAGTGTCCTCTGGCACCTGTTGTGCCACACAAAAGCAATATTCAGTGGTCACTGCAACCAGATTGTAACGTATAAGTATTCGTGCGTTCACCGCACTGGTCGCATCATCACTCACATTGTCCTAGTCCAAGGTACTGTTCGATCCCACTCAGTGCTGCAACAAAGAACTCTCATGCCAAGTAACAACCACAAGTCCAGTTTACCAACAATTAACATATTTATTTGTTGGTTATAAATAATACTCGTATTCATAAGTTGAATTGCAGACGTGCAAATGAGATTTTTCTATCCCGACGAAATAAAATGTAACTCCAACATAGTCCCTTGGCTAAGAGCCACAAGTGGGCCCACGTTGACTCAGAGGGCACCCGGCTTCAAACTTATTGCATGCTATTCCAAAAGGACCCAACTACCTGTCATGGCCAAACCGCCAGACCGGCTCCTTCCATCTCTTTTCCTCTTGACCGAGTCTTTCTCAATGGTATCACCGGACGACCCAAGCACTCGCCACTTGAGGTTTCAACTTGAGATTATTGTCAGACAAAGGATTATCAGGGAGATGATCTTTGAACATAATAGCATAAGTGCCCATGTTTTACGAGGTATGTACTTTATTTCCAAGAGAAATAAAGTCTTGCATGGTCCAAATAACACCAACGAGGTTTTAAATTTCATCAATAAAGAATGCAGCCTACATCATTTTTACAGAAATAATCTTTTTAATTGAAGCTCACTGTAATTGTACGTACATAAAGGAGGAGAAATTCTTCTAGACTGAGGCAAATGTTATTTTTGCCCCAATACAGTGTGCCTCTTTTTGGAGAGTGTGTGTTACTCGCTGCCGTGGTATATATATATATATATATATATATATATATATATATATATATATATATATATATATATGGGGGGGGGTGCGTGCGTGTATGTGTATGTGTATGTGTATGTGTCTGTATGTGTGTGTATGTGAGTGTGGAGGGGGTCTAAGTGAATAATGACCACAACGAAATAATTACAACGATCTGAACTTTGCAGACCAGCATAAATACCATAGATGAAGGTCGTAAACACATTGTTATGACAATCTATTTGTCGGGTTACAATAAGCAAAAACGGATGACAACGATAAAGGCCAAAGAAACAGGGTTTATATTTTCCGTTCTTTGTTTATGAAAGGTAAAAATAAGGGAAGATAAGTCAAGGATTGCTATTGTTTGCCACTTTAAGGGGAGTTTTTTTTTTCAGATAACACTAATTGATAAACAAATCAATATGCAGATCGGAGGAAGCGACAAAAATAAATGAACGATATTTAGTTGCGGGTAAATTTCTGTGTGAGTAAAACAGAGTGATTGTGTTAGTGTGGGTGAGTGTCGTGTGTAATAATGTTTGTATACTTCTAGCTTTTGCTCAACTCCACACCAATATACATCTTAATAATAAAAACAATAAATACATGAAATACAAGACACGTATCGGTGTATTTATGTAATAACATTGTCAAACATTATAATGTCTATACGTGGCACTTCACGTATAAATATGATTTTTAAATAAATTAAATCAAATTAATTTTATTAAGAGATGTTATGATTTCATACAATTTTACTCAATAATAAATTAGTTTATAATTACAAAACGACCCAATTAAACTTCACGAAAATCTGACTTTTTTATGGAGAAATGTGAAAACAAATGATCATGCGACCGCTGTTTTAAACATTTTTTCTTACCGTTTATATCTATTTAACTATCTATGCCGGTACGTATGTATCTATATACGTCAGTATATTAATATATGTCTATCTAGCCATCTCTCTCTATTTGTATATATATATATATATATATATATATATATATATATATATATATATATATAACTTCTTTTTTGTAATATAGTAGGAACAATCCCAGCAGAGTGATCGATTAATTGAGAAGTAAAGTTAAAATTAAGAAGGGTGTAGCTAGGCCTACTCATAAACATTGACTTACGGGATTTATATAGAAATATTTTTTTATTTTTTATTTGTATTTGTTTATAAATTTAAATCTTTTCCATTTTCAAATCTAAACCGTTACCCCCCCCCTTTTTCAAACCTTATTACACTTCTCTTACGCTAAATTTAAATATACATAACCCTCTAAGCAAATAACGCGTCCAAACGAGAGTGATACGTGTCTTCACATTTCCGAACCAGATCACAACATATTTATATATATATATGGTATATATATATATATGATATATATATATATAATATATATATAATATATATATACATATATATACATATATATATAATATATATACATATATATATATATATATATAATATATATATAATATATATGTATACATATATATATATATATATTATATATAATATATATACACATATATATATATAGAGAGAGAGAGGGAGAGAGATATACATATATGTATATGTATATATATATATATATATATATATATATATATATATATATATATATATATGTATGTATATCTCTCTCCCTCTCTCTCTCTATATATATATATGTGTATATATATTATATATGATTATTTGTTTTTGTTTTGTCTTTTGCCGATACCGACCGGTATTTTTTACGAAGGAGATTTTATGTTTCGCTACCCTGAGCGTTTTTGCTTATTTAACAATATGGAGAGCACATTTCTCTGAATTAATTCGCCCTTATTGGGACGATTCATCATTTGTATAGTAAGATTTTTTAATTAATGTATGTATTTATGAAATAATTTATTGTATAATTTTTGTTTTCTTTTAAATTAATTTACAAATTACTGTTGGCGTGAACAAAAGTAAGACATAGACGCACGTTTCTGGCGATAAGCCTTCATCATCAGTCCCTACCGGAAAAGGACGTCACTTTCGATGTTAATATTTGTAGACTAGCCTTCTAATCACTAGACCAGAATGACCTGCCACCTTCGTGCTGTACATCTTATTGCCTATAATGTCACGGTGATTATTTATCATTGTTTTGTTTTTTTGGCGATATCAACTGGTATTTTCTGGTTTGCTTTTTCGCTCCACTGAACGGTTTGTTTATTATTTAAAAGGAGCTCATTTTCCTTTTTTGATTCTCCCTTAATCGGAAAAGACATATAGCTATTTTAATTAATTAATTTATAAACCAATTTATTGTATACATATAAAAATTAAATTACAAATCAATGTTTGCGAGCACAAAAGTTTAACATGGACGCACATTTCTGGCTATAGCGATCATAAGCATGCCTTACCGGGGACGGATCTGACCTTCGATGTCAATATTTGTAGACTAGCGTTCTAACCACCATACCTAAATGACCTGCCACATTTGTGCTCGACTTCTTATCGCCTATACTGTTACGTTGATTATAATTTTTTTTGTTTGTTGACAATACCGACCGGTGTTTTATCTCGGTGCGTGTTTATTTCTCGCTACCTTGTTTATTCTTTAAGAATATGCAGAGGAGCGCATTTTAATTTATTCATTAATTTATAATCCAATTACCAGTACACAGATTTTTCATTTAATAATTAATTCATGAATTCATATTTACGTTGTCAAAAGTTAGACGTAGACCCGCGTTTCTAGATATAAGCTGTCATCAGCACCCTCTACCGGGCGGGGATCGAACCTTCGATGTTTATATTCGTAGACAAGCGTTCTAATTAACTGCCACATTTTTGCTCGACTTCTTATCACCTATAATATTATGTTAATTATTTGTAATTGTTTTTGTCTTTGGCGATAGTGACCAGTAGTTTTTACCCGTGCGTTTTTATTTGTAGCTACCCTGAGCGATTTGTTTATTATTTAAGAATATGCAGATGAGCGCAGTTTTCTTTTTTGATTCTCCCTTACTCGGACTAGTCATCAATTGTATGTATAGATTTTTGTATTAATTAATTAATTTATAAACCAATTTATTGTAAAAAAAATTTTTTTTTTAATTAATTTACAAATTCATGTTTGCTGGATCAAATCAATTTTTGCGTGATCTAAGGTTCGATTTCTGCCCGGTAGGGCATGCTTATGACGGTTTATAGCCAGAAACGCGCGCACATGTCTAAACTTAGTGCACACCAAACTTAATTCGTAAATTAAATATTACAAAAAAACTTGTACTCAATAAATTGTTTTATGAAATAATTAATGAAAACATATATATATATATATATATATATATATATATATATATATATATATATATATATATATATATATATATATATTTAATGAGTGAGTGTATGAAAAGACATAATGTGTGTGCATAAAAAGTCGAAATAAAAACATAATTAAACACATACAAAGACAAAACAAACAAATTAGCAATTAACCGTTTTCGTACGAAGCCACGGAAATCTCCAGAAAAAGTGTTGCGTTTTTATGTTTTTATGTTTCCTGTGTTTCATAGTTTTTTTTTAATTCATTCTGTTCATACATTGTATCCAAAACATTTCATGATGTGAGATATAACGATTTTAATCACAATATATATATATATATATATATATATATATATATATATATATATATATATGTGTGTGTGTGTGTGTGTGTGTGTGTGTGTGTGTGTGTGTTACAAAGTCTTACATGACCAGTCTGGGTCTCTCTTGTTCCGACAAGTTGAGGTTAGACAGCTTGTCTGGCTGAAGTTTCCGACTGACAGGACAGGAGCCAAAACACTTGGGTAGCGCCAAGAACCGTTGCTCCATCATTAGTTGCATGTGCCATGTCGCGCATGGAAAGGTACCCTGCAATTATCTCTGGTGGGCTTTCCCGAGGCAACAACCCCCATGGACTAGGTCGTGACTAATGGGCTTGTTGTGTGAACTTATTGGCACCAAACAAGTACACACCTTGGCCAACCAACCCTATAATCAAACCAAACATGTCACTATAAAGAAATAAAAGCAAACCTAAACCAGACACCCAACGAAAAACACTTTCGCCTCCGGCCTTGAGGCTCGCATTCACAAATATCCGGGGACTTAGAACAAACATCAACGACGTAGACACCTTTCTCCTGACAAACTCCCCAGATATCCTAACTCTTAATGAAACTAGCATTCAATCCTCAATATCCTCTCACCACTTTGACATGACTGACTACCTCCCACTCTACCTTAAAGACTCTGACAAACACATGCACGGGCTAGGAGTTTATCTTCGGAACACCCTCCACCTGACTAGACAACACATGGTAGAATAAGATTACCACGACTACATGTGCTTTAGATTGACTTAACATACCAGTGTCAGTTCACAATATTTCTTATACCGCTCCCCGTCGACCCAGGACTGTACTCTGCTAAACTCTGTCTCTGAAAGCATAGATAGAGCACTCTTAATTGACTCGAATGCCCAGATACATATATGTGTGGATTTTAGTGCCCACAACCACGACTGGTTGGAATTTTCCAGCCTTACTGATGCAGCTGGCGACTCTACGTATAATTTCTCCTTAGCTCACTCACTCTCTCAGACTGTCGATTTTCCGACCCGCATCTCCGATCGAGTAGACTAACACGCCTCACTTCTAGACCTCTTCTTGACCTCAATGCCAGAGGCTTGTGTGACGAAAGCTCATAGGCCACTCGGGAATGCTGATCACATTGTGCTAATGATACATATTACAATAACAAGTCGTCCAAAACCTGATGAACCGTTGCTCAAAACAACAAGATACTACGAGCAGGCTGATTTCGAGTCAATCAGAGATCACATCAGTGACGCCCCATGGAGGGAATCCTTCTCACTCCCTGCCAACCAGTGTGCAAACGAAGTAACTAAATGGGTCAAAGCAGGCATTGAAGCCTATGTCTCCATGCGAAAATTCTTTAGCAAGCCCCACTCTCCTTAATAGTTCACTTCAGAATGTACAGCTGCCATTTCTGAGAGGACAACAAGCATTTCGTAAATTCGGCCGTCATAAGGCAGCTACTAATATACATAAATTTATAGAGTCAAGACATAATTGCAAGGATGTGATAGGCGAAGCGAAGAGAAGGTAGAATGAGTTAACAAAAAATAAAACGCATCCAGTCACAGAAACTAGGTACTCGCGACTTCTGGAAAATCTACAATAGTGTAGTGAATAATGGTCAATCAACGATTCCCCCACTATCAAACCACAATGATGTCGTTTGCACGGCCACTGATAAGGCTTAACTACTTGCCCAGCGTTTCGCTTCTAACTCTACTTTAGACTCAGATAACCACCCCCTCCCTGAATTCCCTTTCCGGAGCGAAGCCACACTTAATAACCTGGTCATCACTCCATCCCAGGTCAGAGACATCATAAAAACTTGACACCTCTGAAGCTTGTGGGCCTGATCTTATACCTGTAATAGTAATAAATAAATGTGCTGCTGAAGTGGACCCTGTCCTCTCCAAACTCAGATGCCTAGCTGAATATTTCTTCCTCGATAGCTGGTAAATTGCCTCTGTGGTAGCAGTCTACAAGAGTTCTGGGAATAGAACCGACCATCAGAACTACCGCCCAATCAGTCTACTGCCGATCTTTGCCTAAATCTTTGAATCCTTAATCAATCTAGCGATAGTACGACACTTAGTTAATGCTAAACGTCTATCTGACCGCCAGTATGGATTTAGACAAGCACGATCTACTGCATACATCCTAACGGTCATCTCTGAACGCATGTATCATACACTCGACAAGGCCGGTGAAGCTAGGGCAGTAGCGCTTGATATATCCAAGGCCTTTGACAAGGTATGGCATAAAGGGCGTCTCCTGAAAATACGCTCATACGGTATTACTGGGCAACTACTTAATATAATTAGATCCTTCCTAAACAAAAGAAACATCCAGGTTGTCCTCGATGGCCGTTTATCTAATCAACATGACATAAATGCTGGTGTACCCCAGGGATCTATCCTTGGACCTTTGTTGTTCCTGATCTATATAAATGATCTCCCTGATTACATAGAGTCTGAGATTGGTTTATTTTCTGACGACACCACGCTTTACCTTCGCCATGTTGGCAAAACAGGCGCGATCATATCCGAGGCAATGGCTGACTCTTTAGAAAATGACCTCCAGGCTGTAGTGGATTGGGGTCATAAATGGTTGGTAACTTTTAATGCCGGAAAGACAAAGCTCCTTTCTTTCAATAACTACAAGAAGCCTCTCCAACCACCGATTGTCATGGCAAATAACACCCTACCTGAGAGTTCATCATTCAAACTCCTCTGCTAAACCTTAACAGGTAACATGAATTGAAACAAATACATTGAAGACATTGCCAAGGCTGCCGCAAAGAAGGTTTGCTCCCTCTACCGTGCTAGTAAACCTCTAACACCTGACATTATCCTGTATCTCTACAACGCCACCATCCGCCCATGCATGGAGTATTGTTGCCACATCTGCTCTAGTGCATCATCTACTAGTCTCTCTCTCCTTGACAAGGTCCAAAAAAGAGTCGCCAACCTAATAGGTCCCTCACTGTAAACCAAGCTCCAGTCCCTGTCCCATAGCCGCAATGTAGCATCCTTATGTTTGTTTTACAAATACTTCAATGGGTTCTGCTCCGATGAATTGGCTACTCTGGTGGCCCCTCGACGTAAATTCACTAGACTAACTCGACAAGTAACTAAATCTGATTCATTCACTGTGGAGGTTCCCAGATGCCGGAGAGCCTTCTACTCAAATAGCTTATTTCCTCGTGCTGCTGGCCTTTGGAACTACCTCCTTGCCCCCTGTTTCCCCGACAGTACTGACATGCAGAAATTTAAAACTAATTCAAACAGACATCTCGCTGCGCAGATCCCAATTTAGGTGTACCCCCCAACCTACTCCCCTTCTCTATTTTATCAGTAGCCCATTACGTCTACAATGGCGGCCTGCTTTGTTTGGGGTGTACCATGTTAAATGTATATATATATATATATATATATATATATATATATATATATATATATACTATGTTAAGTGGAGTTGATTTTCCAATTCGAATTCTATTTGAGTAGAGAAGAACACTAATGCATGAAACGATTCAAAAGTCGCTACTTGATACGCCTATTTACCTAACCTGTGTTCCATAGAAACTTAAACATCTTTTAAAAATTTAACATGATTTCAAATTATTTATCCAAACAAATAACTCTCCCAACTTGGTACTCCAAAAAGAGGGTAGCCCATTAAATTATCGTTTACATTTTATACCTTCGGGTGCCTTCAAACACAGCTTAGATATTCTGCTACAAGGTAATACACTCCTGTTACACTGCTTTAGAATTTGCGAACCAGCCATCAGTGCTCAGCTTACTTATGCATTAGATACATATCATATCGATCGCGTCACTAATACACACATCACGGTCTGAATTACAAAATAAATGGCATCTTTACCAAGTTTAGTAAGTACATTTAGAAACGGTATACAATCATACAATTTACCGACTTCTCTTTTCCATTACGGATGCGACAGGTGAAAGATGTTGGTAAGTTATATTTTTATTTACTTTGCGTCTTTGACTATCTATATATTCTGCTGTACTTGCTGTTGATATAAACAGTTTTGTCTTCGCGTCTTAAACGGAATATTTTTTTACGATGTGTACTTGTTATTCGTGATATATTAACTTATTTATCATCGATTGTTATTATGTTTCAAATAGAATCAAGTAATTAGCATCGAATGTTATTCTTTTTTAATCATCGAAATTTACTTTCTCAACAGTGCTGTCATGGAGTATTTCTTTATTTGAATAATCAAATAGTGTATTACTCAGACATTACGAAAGAATACAGTATAATTTTTACCAAATTGTAAGCATAGAATAACAGTATGTTCTTTTTTGTAGGGGGGGGGCGCCACTGGAAAGGTAAATTACTTACATTTAAAATAATAAAAAACATTTATGGTTAAAAAATGATATTACAGCCAAGTGGAAAAGTAAATAAAATACACGTACTCGCTTAATAAAAAACATCCCTACAATCTATCCCATTTTTATCCTCCAATAATTACCACCAAGCTAAAAACTTGAGATTCTGCTTTATTTAGGCGATTACATTTGGTAATAATAATAACGAATTCTAAATTTTAAGGGTGATTAATCATACTTTTAACCATTGACACTAAGTCTGTGTTGAAAGTTAGGAACATACACGTCCTCGCTTTAAAATAAAAAAACGCACATATTTGTGACTAAAGTAGTATTCCTTGGGCACATATATTTGCAAAAATTAACAATCAGTTTGTTATATTTTCACCGAGTCCCTGAGGCACATGCTCATATTGTTACCAGTAACCCTAAGTACGTGTGGCAAGGTCACAAGTACCACCAGCCACAGTAGTCCTGGCTCACCCCATCCTTCCATTTTTTCCCCACTCATTCTTTTCTACATTCATTTCTATTTCTCCAACAAATACGGACGTCCACCCAGCAGTTGGCCACTATTTCATTCTATTTTTCCCAATATGTCTACCCTACATGTATCTGTACTTGCATGACATTTTTTCTCTATTTAATCATCCTGATGAAGTCTTATAAATAAAGACGAAACGTTGATGTACACATAAAAAACATCCATTTATTGGTTTTCCTTTTTCATTTTCCCATATATATATATATATAGATATATATATATATATATATATATATATATATATTAATATGAATTATTTTTACCTACCGACAAACATATATATATATATATATATATATATATATATATATATATATATATATATATGTGTGTGTGTGTGTAGGTAAAAATAATTCATATTAATCTATATATATATATATATATATATGTGTGTGTAGGTAAAAATAATTGATATTTATTTTGTATGTATGTATATATATATATATAGTAAATATTAATTATTTTTACCAACAGCCATCGATGTTTCATGCTTACGCAATTTTCAGTGTGAAGTGTGTTAATTCACAAATCGCCACTGATTCATGGTCTTTCCCCTCACTCGGCGCCAATTCGCATGAAAATTAGGAATAGGAATCTATAAACACCAAATCGGTGGGCGTGTATAGTGAGCAATAAAAAGAGTGATTCAACAACAACAAACAACAAGGTCGGAATCTCGCTTTTAAGCCATAGTATTATTGCTCGTTTATACATTCTCTCAGAGTGCACCAATCCTTGTAAAGGGCTCTATAAATGTTATTTATTTTACCTCAGACATCGATGTTTCATGCTTACGCAATATATATATATATATATATATATATATATATATATTCATAAATATATATATATATGAATATATATATATATATGAATATATATATACATATATATGCATATATATATATATATATTTATACATATACATATATATTTATGAATATATATATCCATATATATATGCATATATATATATCTATATATATACATATATATATATATATATATATGAATATATATACATATATATTCATCTATATCTATATATATATATATGTATATATATATATATAGAGTGAGAGAGAGAGATAGATAGATAGATAGATAGATAGATAGATAGATATATCACTCCTGCACTGATCTATGAATAAAACCCGAACCAACGTCGTCTGTGAGTATACAAATATTTTAATATTTAATATTTTAAAAAATATTTATAGTTAATAATCCTTTAAGATTTAATAGTCTTAAAAGTGAAGCCCCGTTGTACATTGCACGATTGCTGTCATTCCACAATTAAGCCAGTTCCGCTGGAGCGTCGAACACTATTGAGAACTTTAACATTCGCCTCCGCTTCCCGGGTACTATGTACGTTAATTAAAATTACTGCCTGTGGATATTTCTCGCGTTTATGTGGTCGTAAGAGTTAGGCTCGTTATTCTAGGCTGAATCTACGAACTGCTTTGGAGCCCATAGGACCGATTGTAACCTTTACTCCTGCACTGATGAGCTAAGACCACCTGAAACGACGTCGCTGTAGGTATAAAAACATGTAATATTTTTAAAATATTTATAATATACATGTATATATATATATATATATATATATATATATATATATATATATATATATATATTGTATTATATAACTTAGAAAAAAACAGAGACCATTGTTATTTAATATATTTATTATATTCAAATCTGTGTAAACCGCGTTATTTGTGCACATCTAATTTCACTTTCTAAGAGTTCGGAAACAGGATCTGACGTTGAATATTGTTTCGGAGCTACGACGATATTTTCATGTGATTTTTTAGCATCAGCAAGATAAAGAGAAACAAAAAGAAAGAACGGAAATCACTTTTTGATGAGGCTGCTTATCCGCGAAAGTTTCAGCCGTATATTTATTAGGAAAATTATTGTATTCACTTCATAAATATATATATAAAAATAACTTTTATTGGTTTTTCTAAATTTTATAATACACTTCAAAAACTGTTTTATTAAACATTTAGAAAATGTTGATTAATTCGTGTCTAATGACACTAGATCAAATGTAATGTAAATTGCAAATATCAGAAAGTTGATTAGAAAAACGTTTTTCAATTTTAACGAAAGGCTTCAACATTCTTGCAAACACCCAATCAAACTAAATATAGTACACATTACGAAACATTACGCCTATTAGTGTCATGCAAAAATTCATACTGAGTGTAGATGTGACTGATTAGCATACACATATTTATACATGTAAACATTCCTAACATTATAAAAATAATAGAAGAATATATCTCCCAGGTCGAATTAAATAAATTTCCCGAACAGAGCAATTGGAAACCACTATTATGTACCCCTACTATGATTAAAATCATAATATGATGAAAGTAAATATTTTGTCTAAGATTTTATTCGAATTTTCATTCAAGAATAAGTTTCATGAAGAGATTGAAATGTAGGGAATTACTATCGATTAAAGTCAATAAAAGTTTGATGTGGTAGAATTTTTAAATGGGAGTTTCCGCGAATAATGTGTACCATACATCCTTTTAAAATACTCAACAAGAGTAAAATTAGGATAATTATTATTAATTGATGTCTATTTTTAAATTTACACACAAGACTTCCGCCCCCTTTTACTCACATTGCAGGAAATAAAATTGAACGAAGCATAGCTCAAATTACGTCAAAAAGATGTGTTCCAAAATTCATAGTAATCGCCTTACTAGTTTAGGAGTGAATATTATATATATATATATATATATATATATATATATATATATATATATATATATATATATAGAGAGAGAGAGAGAGAGAGAGAGAGAGAGAGAGAGAGAGAGCGAGAGAGAGAGAGAGAGAAAGAGTAAGATAAATGAAGGAAGAGATATAAAGAAGTGCGGATGACAAACCTATTTCATCTTCGATTGTAAAATACAAGGTGTACTCGATAAAAACACATGTTTATTTTTCTTTACGTAAGCCAGGCTTTTCAAGATTAAAGTCTTATTATTAAAGGAATTACATAGATGGATATTTTGTATTGAACAATCAAACATGAAATAGATGTGTCATCCGCACATCTTTAAGCTCAATATACGAGATAGAGCAATTATAAAGATAAGGAAGATCCTTATCTTTATAATTGCTCTAGCTCGTATATTGAGCTTAAACCAATTCACTATAGGTTCAATTCTCTAAAGGTATACTTTTAGTCTCATAGTTTATATATATATATATATATATATATATACATGGATTTAAGAATCGTTCAGTGACGCATTCTAGGTGAGTCGTTACTGAATACCTCCCCATGCCATAAAGATCGCATGCGTTCCAATAGCTGCACCATTAACACGTTCTACCTGGATTTTGTGTTGAGGAATTGTGGAACTTTGAGCTTTCTGCAGCTATGCACAAACTGATTTGTAAGGATTTCGCATTCGTAATTCATCATTAATGTTTTACTATGACATTTTTAGTATTGACTCCGCGAACAAGGGAGCATTTAATTATACAGTTAAAAAATGAAATAACTGAAAAATATTGCGCAATAATTTTACTTGTCTTTCTGTATTCATATGTTAAGCTTATTCGTTACATCTTTACGTGTATCAGTCAATCAGAGAAGAGTGTCATCGCTTGGTACGTTGTGCAGAAGTTAATTGGAATTATTACACAAAAAGAATGGAAGAATAGAAATGAACCAAAGAAGAAAAGAAAGAAGAATTCAACCTCATGGTGAGAGAAAGAAGAATCTAACTACACTGACTCAAGCATGGAGCCTTGCCTTCAATCTTCGACTGACAGCTGTAAGCTCATATATATTTACCTCAAAACCTGCCGTTCATTTTCACCTGAAATTTCAGAACAAATCGTCCATCGCTTCAATCCGGAAAAGAGGAAAGGCAATGCGGTTCCCTTGCAATGCATATTTGTGTAACATGTAGCCTCTTTATTAATATAAGTCTAGTAGTGCCAAAGGATACGTAAAATAATGGCCCGCTTTTCGGTTGTTAAACACACACACACACACACATTTAATCTCAATTCCTCATACCTAGTCATTCTATATAATCATGTTAACCCGTTTTGTTTTCATCGCACTTCGATCCCTCCACTCACTATCTCAAGTCTTTCCTATATTATTTCCCAGTTTATCTAAGTCTTTTCTCTCTCTCTTTCTCTCTCCCCTCTCTCCTTCTCTCTCTTTCTCTCTCTCTCTCTCTCTCTCTCTCTCTCTTACGAACTGTCTCTCGATGCGCTTCTCTATCCATCCACCTTTTCCCATCGCTACTTTCCCTAGTATATTCTACTCTATGTAACTGTCTATTTAAGGATTTCATTTTTCCTCTTCAATTCTCTATTATCCCAATCTCCTTTTCACCCACTCCATTTATTTCAGTCTCCTTTTTTCACTCCCCATTATTCCAACGCTCATATCCGTCAATTATTCTCCTTACTATCTCTTCCGTCATTCTCTACTATCTCTTTATCCCTTTTTTTCGTTTTCATCAACTCCTTTCTTCCAACATTTTCTACCTCTCTTTTACAATAAGTTTCCATTATCTTTAATCATTTCAACTAGTCACTGTCTTTCTTCATTTTCTCACTTTCTCTATCTCTCTGATTGTTACCTCCTCCAAAAATGTATATCAATAGTAATCTTTGCTGTAACTTTTTCTCAATAACTTCATTGATTTATACAAAATTTCACCGACTTTTTTTATGAAACAAACGAAAATGCCGTTTCTGCGCATGACATAACTGTTGCATTTGTTGTTTTTTTTTTTTCATGTTTACTTTATTTCGATTTTTTACTTAGATAAACATAAAAATTACACACGGTATTACACACAACAAGGGATAGAAATGTAATGATCAGACTAGCGAAAATGATATGATAATATATGTATATTTAAATACATACACATACACCTCTCTCTATCTCTCTCTCTCCCTCTCTCCCTCTCTCTCTCTCTATATATATATATATACATATATATATACATATATATATATATATATATATATATATATATATATATATATATATATATATATATATATATATATATATATATATATATATATATATGAAAATAAGCTTTTTAATATGTTTGTGAGTAAGGTTCAGAATAAAATAAATAATAAGGATATTGTTAGGTCTGGCCCGGATAGTAAACTTCTATTTATTCGTTTACTTGTATTTACATTCTACGTAGGGGTATATATTTATACTTATATGGACTGGGCGCTTATAAATATATGTGCAGTGAGCTATACAACCAGTGTAGCAATTCGTTTAGTTTAACATATTTTAACCACTATAGTAATATTTCGATCTTGCAAAATAGGAAATATATCTATGTATGTATATGGATGTAAATATATATGATAATAATATAGCGTAATGAAAAATCAAAATGTAAAAGCAAAATTATTTATATGTTCAGCGAAGCTTCGTCTTTATTAAAAATAAATCTTAAATATGATTAATGACATGGTAGAAGCGTGCTCATCGCGGCCCTTTTTAAAATAATTCTACAATCATGATATACGCAAATGATCTATCTCAGCGTAAATCGTCAGACAAAGTGATGAACATCATGCCCGGATACCGAAGCAGATATCAGTGGCAAACACCTAAGCTTTCTTTAAGACCGGCACTCACTTATCTGTCTTCAAATATCGAAAGATTATCAACAGCAAAACAAGACTTACTCGCTGTGATTTGCAATGGAAATGCAATGTCGTGTCCAATGCTTACCAGAGATACATCGTGGCAGTGAAAACAATTGCTCTGCGATACCCGGAATGACTATTGCAATTGAAATACCACATCGCCAATATGGAAGTGTTATCTTCCTCAAAACGGACTTAGTCATAAAAGCTTAAGCTAAAATGGAGGTAAACAGCATCAACATTCTAACGGTAAAGTTTAGCAGAGTCATTATTACCTCTGTGTATGAACCATTAAATGTAGAATTCGCATTCACAAATCACCTACACATTCGCATAATAAGGCTCAGATTATATCGGAGACTTCAACAGCCACAACACCCAATGGGGCTACACTGAAACACATTCCGATGGAGGGAGAAGCAGTGGTGGAATGGATGAAGGCCAACGAAATTAACCTCATCCATGGTCTCAAATAGATAAGTTTTTTCAACAGTGCTAGATGGAAGCAGGTATTCAACCCAGACCCCGTATTCACAAGCAATAGCAATGCTGATTCGAGTAAGAAACGTGTTTTAGATGTAATACCAAGAACGCAACCCCAGGTGGCCAGATACAAGCTGCAGCGGTACAAACCACTTCCCAATTCAGAAGAGACTATGAAGAAAGCCCACGAACTGGATTACAAGCTTAGCTACATGGCCACCCTCTCAGAGAATTACTGCCTGTTCATCAAAGCAGTTAAAACACCGCTAGAAGGAATATCCCTAGAGGATGCAGGATGAACTATATTTCTCCCTGCTGAGAATGCTGAACTTTATAATGACTACATCACCATGTACGAATCTTATCTCTTCTCTGCAGAAACCATAATAAAAGGTGAAAAGCTAATGATCAGTATCTCCGTGAGCGCTAAACACCTGGAATGCCTTGAAAGAGACAACGGACATGTTTAAGAACAGCTAGAAGGCATTGGCCACCATTCACAAATTCGGTAGAGATCCAAAGAGAACCAAAGAACACTGCACATCCACTGCTGAATAGGTCGCCCACAATTTGGTGCTGAATGGAAAAGGCCCTAAGAAACGACGACAACAAAAAGCCAAACTAGGCCGAAAAACGTGTCATGCAAACGCAGACTTCACAAGACTGTTCACTATGACTGAACAGGAAACATAAATGAAAAACAAGGGAAAGTAGTAGGTCTGGATTACATCGCAACAGAGAAGATCAATTATTTTGGAGAACAAATAAAAGAATGGCTGGCTAATCTATTCAATAACTGTATGGATACACATAAGCTTCCAAACATCTGGCTCAAAGCACATGTACTAGCACTCCTTATTTTCTCATTATTTTAATCGAAATAAAAAAATAAATTAAAATTAAAAATATGTACTGCATCTATGAAGTGGAATGACCGTTTTTTCTGTTGCTATGAATTGAAAGTTGCGATCATGTTCTTACATCCTATGAAATTAAAATGGAATAAGCGGAATACCTAAAACGCTGAACGTTTCGCCCAAATTTTATATGGGCTTTGTCAAGAGCGAACGAAAAAAATGTAAAAAAATTTTTTCGTTCGCTCTTGACAAAGCCCATATAACATTTGCGCGAAATGTTGAGCTCTTTAGGTCTTCCACTGATTCCATTTTAATTTCATACCGTCGGATTATTTTATCATTTCATCTATATATATATATATATATATATATATATATATATATATATATATATATACACTTCTTTTTAATATAGGTGTATGTATGTATATTAATATTCAATATAAGGACATATGCATATATATTATATATATATATATATATATATATATATATATATATATACATATATATTATATATAAAACGAAGTTTTTGCTACTCATTTTCTTAGAATTTTTAGAGCACCGTCATTTCGAACACATCTTTCAGTAAACTTCCATTACTTTAGATATATTGATGATACCCTCCGTACAAAACCACACAACGATAGTCAATAAACTCAAAAAAATTCGACACACCATTTTCGTCATTTGCGAATTAGAAAATAATAACATCCTAAACTCCATTGATATTGCTTGACTACATCACAAACGGCCTGTTCTTCTCAGTCTATAGAAATAAAGCACATAAAATGATTTCATGCATTACTACCATCAACCACAATAATAAAATAACATCCGGAATAATTCCTCAGAGCTCTTGGTATTTGTAGCTCCGCTTACCTCAACAATAGAACAGTTACAAAACTTACAATATCCTCTATTTTTCGTCCAGAACGATACACGGAAAGCTTGTAATATCCCCAATAAATAAACAGACTAACACCAGAAAAAATCCCCTCATAACAACGCAACCAGCACAAATAATAGCGACATGATTGATACAAATAAACCGTATATCATTCTCCCCAATAATCCCATATCTATTGACTTACAAAAACAATTAAAATCTGACATATAACTAGTAACTTCAACTTCTAAAATAATTTAGGATGTACTACACACCAAACCCCATCCCCACCTAAGGGAACTTCTTCCCTAACCGGCATTTACAGTATATATATATATATATATATATATATATATATATATATATATATATATATATATATATTTATATATATATATATATATGTATATATATATATATATATATGCATATATATATATAAATATGTATATATAAATATATATATATATATTTAAATATATATATAATATATATATATATTTAAATATATATATATATATATATATATATATCGCTTGTTTTTATCTTTGTTGTTGAATTTATCGCAGAAATTCTTTATATTTCTCATTAATATATATGCAGTGACCTAGTCACCTTCCGCTCACTCTCTTGATTTACCTCTGAAATTACGAACTACATTACTATTAAGTATTACCGCTTGTGGTTACAGCAACCTTTTTTATGAAAGACTAACAAGCGTATTCGAAGTTTTGCCTTTTTACATTTCGGTATTATCGTTGACGTTTAATACAGAGAGGCGCGGGAGAGAATGAGAAAGAGAAATACGTCAAAGTTAGTAGACAAACAACATAGTGTGAGAGAGGGAGAGAATAATAGACTGAAACCTATAAAAAAACATGTGACCTGGTTGTAAATTCCAGATAATAGGAAGAGTAAAACCAGATGTAATGCATCAACTCGTATTCAAACATAGAAATAATATATCAAGTATTGTGTGCGATTACAATACGTCGGAAATATGTCTCAAGGAAACAAACGTTATGAACACAGCATTAGTAAAATAATGTGCATATATATATATATATATATATATATATATATATATATATATATATATGTGTGTGAGTGTGTGTGTGTGTGATAGTAAAATGCACTATACATATCATAAAAATGTAATGCCGTGAAAGACAAGATTTGTGCAAAAAGAGACAAAGGGAACACACAAATTTTACATACACGTAAAAATGATCGAGGAAATGAGAGATTTTACCGGTTTTGTCCAGACCAACGAACGTCTTCAGAAAATGTAAGCATTTTTAATTTATTCGGTAACGCTAAACATAGAGGAAAAAAGAACGCACATAGAGACGTCATTGGTGAGCGTTTGTCTATTTGAAAAAAGAAAAAATGGATAAATAAATAGATAAATAAATTAATAAAGGGTGGGAGAGAAAATATGGATGAACTGTAGTAAAAAAAAAAGAAAAAGTTCATTAAAGCAGGGCTGCAATGACGCCATACGTTGCAGTGTTCCAGTGCGGTGTTTGCAAGATGTTGGCTTAAGGAATAAGATCCGAGTCTGAGGTGTATCTTAGATGGTGATGAGAGAAGTATTATAGCGCGTTCCATGCATTTGCGACGTGGGAGGGAGTATTCGGTGTTGATGGGGGTGCATTATTTTAAATCAAAATTGTGGGTAAAAGTGTATCTCTGTATGACTAGTGCGTTTGTGAAATCGTTGTGTTTTATATTGGTGAAACGACCAGAAATATAAAATCCCGTATTTATGAACACAATTAGGACCTCAAGCACAACCAAAATAATAAGAGATCATTAGAAAAAAGTTAAACTCTTAATATGAAAACCTCAAATTCTCATCTTTGTAATTAACAGTTTAGATTAAATTGAAATGAAACAAATATAGATTTAAAAAGCTCGACTTAAATTAAACATGACTTTAAATTAAAATTCTGTCAACTTAAAACAAAAATGTTGAATTTGAAATTTAAAAAATTAACTGAAACTTACAAAAGCATTAGTAAAATAAAAAAAATCAAATAAATGGAATCTCTGAGGCGTAAATTAAAATTAAAAACCGCAGCTTCAAATGAGCAAAGTTTACTTTAAATGGAAAACATTCAACTTCAAATGAAAATGGTTATTTTAAATCAACCAATTATATTTATATTCAAAATATCACTTTAAATGAAAAAGCCAATGTAAATAAAGACGTCAACATTAAATTAAATCAGAAATTGACAAAAGCTCATTTAAATTAAGGTTAAACCCAAATATACGCAAAGAAATACTTATAAAATTAAACAAACTGTCACACATTCTCCGTTAAAACTCAACTAATAATAGTGAATCCAAAAAGTAAAATAAGCTATATCAAATTAAAATTCCTTTGGAAACTTAAATTGAAATGACAACAAAATAGAAAGACAACTAAAAGTTACAGGAAGCTACACTTTGAAAAATTCAAATTACAAAAGATCGACGTAAAACTAAAATCTCTACCATAAAAGATGCAAACTCAAATTTATTTGATAACATCCTATTTTAATAAGATATGCTTCAAATTAAAAAAATAGTTTACTTAAAATAACACAGATAAAATTCAACTTCAAATCACCTCGCTTCAAATTTAAAAGTGAGGTACTTCAAATTAAAAATAGTTTACTTCAAATAACACAGATAAAATTCAACTTCAAATCACCTCGCTTCAAATTTAAAAGTGAGGTACTTCAAATTAAAAATAGTTTACTTCAAATAATACAAATCAAATTCAACTTGGAATCACCTCGCTTCAAATTTAAAAGTGAGGTACTTTAAATTAAAAAAATAGTTTACTTCAAATAATACAGATACAATCTAACTTCAAATCACATAGCTTCAAAGTTAAACGTCGTGTACTTAAAATTAAGAAATATCAATTTTTAAAAAATGAAACTGAAATTAAAGTGACAACCGAAATTTATATACAAAGTTTAACTAAAGCAACCAATTTCAAATTACAAAAGATTAACTTCAACTTATAGAATATCTGTGTAAGTAACAACAAATATAAATAAAAAAATAGATTAAAATCTACAAAGATTTACTTTTATTTGAAAATTTCAAGTTCAAATTTAAACAAACAATTATGAGTTGACGTGGTGTTTACGATATCTTAAAATATAAATATTTAAGCGTAACATTATACCGCGAGCAAACAAGATATACTTTTATTGATTACAATGAAACATAAAATCAAAGAACCTTAAATTATAAAGTATTAAATATGCTTCACTTCAAAGTAAAATGAATGCACTTTGAATTAAACAACGATCAACTACACATAACAAATGATCAACTGAACGTACAAAAAATAAATGAGAAGGATCAACTTCAAATAAAAGTATTAGCTCCCAGTTCAAAAGAGATCAACTTAAAAAAATGAAATATATTTATTCAAATAAAAATTTCCAAGCACAAATAAAAAATAAATACAAAATTCAAATTAATAAATATATATAATTTTACTAATAAAATCTCAACTTCAAATACAAAGGTTAAATTCAAAATAAAATATTTTATTACAAACGCTAAACTATAAAATCTAAATTATTCAACTCTTAATTACAAATAGAAAACAATTACTAGAAACTGAAAAGGATAACTTTAATTTAAGAAACTAAACTTCAAAGTAAAAAAATATTTTCTTAAAGACCAACTTATTATTATAAAATGTACACGTCCAATTAAAAGACATTAAACTCAAATTATTACTGCTAAAAATCAAACGACGCTGATAAAAATGAAAAGTTATATTTTAAATAAAAAACACCCTGTTATTGTTTAACTTTTACGTATTTAAATTTCGGCATTCTATTAAAGAATGCCGGAATTTAATTCTAAAAAGATCATGTAAAAGAGTATATCTTATTTGAAAAACGTTAACTTAACATTTAAATACCTCAAATTAAAACAATAAAAGCTTGACTCCAAATAAGAATATGACCTTACGTTTAAAATTATCAAATTCATATTACAAATTGAATACATTCAAAAGCAGTTTCAACATAAAATTTCAAAATTCTTCAAACGAGATATCTTCGAGGTACTAGGACAACAATAGTAATTGACAAAGCATAATTTCTAATTAAAATTAAATTGCATTACAATATCTAGCATTCAGTTACATATTGTTTCCATGAAATGCATACTTTTTGGATGGTTCTAAACATGATTGTATTTTGCATTATTAACGGATGTAATAACACTTCTAGTACTTATCAATGCTCACTTATGATGTCAAACTAATTTTTCACAATGCCAAGTAGATAGCTACTTCCTTTTCCAAACCCAATGCCTATACT
Source organism: Sepiola atlantica (assembly GCA_963556195.1). Classification (NCBI taxonomy): domain Eukaryota; kingdom Metazoa; phylum Mollusca; class Cephalopoda; order Sepiida; family Sepiolidae; genus Sepiola; species Sepiola atlantica. The sequence goes on along the minus strand of OY744546.1, from coordinate 25,014,692 downwards.
TGTACATGCTAATATGTAGAGGCAATATATATATATAACCCCGCTTTAAAATTGCTAATTCGTTTTGGGACTACAAGAATGACTCGACATAGCATCTGAGGACAGCTTAGTAAAGTTGCTGATCTACTTGCGGCGATTATGTTCCTTAGGAAACTCGTCAAAATATTTAAAGGTTTGAATGTAAACGGATTACAATTTCAGAATTTCAAACTGTTATTTAAATAGAAGTTTTGAATGATACATTTCTGTCTTTTAAGAACTCTATGGTCAAGAGAAGCAAATGCTCAAATTTAATAATGAAATCAGTGATGCAAAGACCTAAACCATCCAAAATAGTGTGCTCCAATTGACTTAATTTTGGTCACCACTTTAAGACATGCGAGTATAGAAGCTTAGTGAAATGTATAGTACTAGAATCTTACTTATCTACATCAGCCGAGAACAAGTACTAGTAAACGTTACACCTATTTGAAATCCAGAAAAAACTATTAAAATGCAATAACAATAGAAAATATAAACTATCCTATTTATTACTTAATACATAGTGATACTCAATGGATTTTCCACAAAAACGATATTTCGATCTGATTTTCATCCACAACTTGTCATAAACTAAACATACTTGCATCTTAATTGTTGTATTTAAAATCAACTTTATATATGTCTTAATTTAAGTAACATTGACGTCGTTATCCAGGACGTTTCGTGGTCTTTGGAAGCTTTCCCATGCGAACTGCGTCACGTTGGTTTCCAAGTGTAAACCTGATGGCAACGGCAAGTATTAAACTGCAACGACCGGTTTACACTGTTCGGCCTATGACTGAACAGGAAATAAAATGAATACATTGACACAGATAAATGACCAGGACGGGTGCTCTCAAATATCTTTGTGCGACTATCGCATGCAAATCCAATAGGATGCCCAAAATCACCGGTCAAAACCATAATCTATGTCTGAAATGGCGTAGTGTAATTGATGTCGTCTGTGATCCAGGAATCACTGCTAGACTCAATTCCAAAATATAACGGAATATAGAATGTCATATTCCATTCCTAAGCACTCGGGAAGACGACTATCGGTAATGAAGTTGCACTTTAGGTCTGAGAATACTCCAGCATGTCCGAAATGTTTATATTATACAGCGTTACGTCGTTAGCCTCTCCAATAAAAAATGAAAGCAAATAGTATGCGCTGTTACGGAGATGTATTGCGTTAAAACGTGAATACTGCGAACGGTATTCAAAATGGTGACTTTTGAAAAGGCCTATAGGATGAACGAAATAAAAGTGTTTTGACTTTGTAGTAGTTACATAATTACGATCTATTTTCTTTTGCGCTATCCTGTTTTCAGTCGCAGATTGATTCATAGATTGTTCAGTACTGACCCGTATTGCGTGGGGAGGGGAACTTCTGCCCAATCTGTTTCCCGCATTTGTAGAACAGTATGAATTTAAACGTATTCTTGTCAAGACGTCTTATCTCTTAATCGTCTCTCCCCAATACTTGGTGAGATTAAAAAAAAACTTGACCCAAACTTTACTTGTATACTAAATGCATGTCAATTGACTCAACATATGTTTGTATTACTGTTTTCATAACTCCTCCGGGCTATGTTGATTATGCCGATGAAACTGTATTAATAAAACTGATTTAAATTGTTCTGAATAAGTTTGTTCTTTTAACCAAGCGATAGTAAAATCTCGTATCTTCATATTCAACAAACCCATTTCATCCTAATACAAAATGGCGATCGCAACAAGCTCCTCTCACTATACAACGTCATCCTGCCGAAGCTTTTATTTGTGTACCGTTTTAAATATGACTCCAATATAAACCCTTCCGTGCGAAATAAACGCTAAAGAATATGCTGAATGGTGATCAAGTTGCATAATCCTGTAAAGAAAACCTTTGAATTGAAAGATATAGATAGCTACATACAATAGGAGCGAGTGATCTAAAATTAACAGACGTACAAGTTAGAGGCTTTTAAATTAGAAAGCATATTCTCTCATCGATAGTGTCCATGAGAAAATGTTCTCCAACAAATCGAACTCATGTGCAAACAAACTTAAGCTGAAAAGGTTTAGTCAAATATGCAGAATTTCAAAAATGAAATATAGACTTGGTAGGACTGAGTACACTTATTACTATGCCAGTCTTTCACGGAACTTTCCAGAGCGAGACAGAAAATTTCTCATTTAGTTGGAATGCAGTCTGTTCTTTTAGCTCTCATGGGTTCAAAATTATTTTATTTTTTTGTTACATTAAAGAATAAATAGTATAAAAACAACTGCGCTGTAAAGTTTGTGTGATGTTTTATAACTACAGTAAATATACGTGAAAGCGAGATAGGAAGAGAGAGTGAGAGAGCGTTGCATATGGAAAATTAGACATGAACACCGAACAGATGTAAGTTCTGATATGTGTACATAGAGGCAACCAGAACATGTCACCTACATTTTAGATTTATACATAAGCCATTTTGGAGACAGTCTGTAATAGGTTCTTTTCAAAGGCCTCAAGAATTTAGTAGACATCATGTAAACCAATTTTCGTAAAGATTTTAACTGTTTCGTTATTATGACACTTATTGTATCGTTGAATAATTAAATACACCACATATTTATTTTGGATTTGATTTACTACTTTTTTACACAGTTTTGCCACTGTTATTATTACGGTTATTATTATGATTATTATGATTATGATTATTATTATTATTATTATTATTATTATTATTATTAGTAGTAGTAGTAGTAGTAGTAGTAGTAATAGAGTTTAAGAGTCTTTTAACGCAATACATCTCCGTAACAGCGCATACTATTTGCTTTCATTTTTTATTGGAGAGGCTAACGACGTAACGCTGTAGAATATAAACATGGCGGATATGCTGGAGTATTCTCAGACCTAAAGTGCAACTTCATTACCGATAGTCGTCTTCCCGAGTGCTTAGGAATGGAATATGACATTCTATATTCCGTTATATTTTGGAATTGAGTCTAGCAGTGATTCCTGGATCACATACGACATCAATTACACTACGCCATTCCAGACATAGATTATGGTTTTGACCGGTGATTTTGAGCATCCTATTGGAAATATGTTTGCTTTTCTTAATATCTATCGTGCCAATCATTTAACTTTTTAGTACATTGAAGATAAATATTTAACATTAATTTATTAACAGAATATATTGATATACACATTTGATTTAAAAAGTAATTGCATTTTACGCGACTTCCATGGACAAAATTTCTCAAATAGGCAACGTTCCAAATATCATAAAAATTGAAAACAGGCCTTCAAATATTACAAGCGTATATCTAAAAACACACCAAAAAAGAACATTTTCAAATCTCAACATATTAGTAATATTTTTTCAAATATTATTCTTAGGTCATACACTTAACGTAAACTCCGCACCCATATTTACGACATTCTTCGACATCCACACCTATACGTTGACAACTCATTCACAAATGATTTAATTGCATCGGAAGATAGTTTAAAGCGGATAATTTGGCGTATTTGTCAAGCTTAAACATAAAATATACAAGTCGTACGAAAGCGAAAGTACATCTTTATATATGATAAAGGTGCTGACTTCAAATTCACAGAAGGGGCTGAATGAAATGAATATGTGTCTCAGGAAGATATTAAGTTCCTATCTTAGAAAAAATTAACACCAGTAATCAGGAAAACATTTTCTTAGGTTTAAAATTCACATGAGATTCTCTTTCCTCTTAGTAACACGTACGCTATTTATTTATCGTTTTATGAATTGCAGTATTTCTTTTAACAATATTAGTCTATATCTTAGCATAAACGTTGCGACATAACGTCATAATAGATATGTAGTTACATCGGGCGATAGCTAGGTAAAAAGCCCTAGACCATCACAACTGTCTTTCGGGACTCGTTTCTGCAATTCGCTACCATTAGTCCCTTGTAGGAATTAACCTCAAGTTACTGTTTTGAGGTTTCTACCGCATATTCCAAGCTATGATCCGAGTCAACGCTATGTCTATTATAACATAATCTTTCACCATCTATGTCAAAGGCTTTTTTACGATGTAACGATCGAAATGGGAAAGATACACATTACAGAATAAGAACATATCCGCAATAAGTGGATTAACTGATCGCTTTGTATATTATTGATAATTGACGTTACCGTAATTTGAAATATGCTAATGTAAAATTGATTTGTCGTGAGTTCTTCGTCTTCTTCGGACATTACAAAATTATGAAATGTAGCAGATGTTATATTGACACATAGCAACAGACGTAGTTTTCAGAAAAGTAAATCTGCTCATTAAATATTTGACTGTTGAATGTGAAACCGCAATAAGTAAACAAGTGACTTGACTGGTATTCTTCGTCGCTTTTGACATCAGTATATTGCAGTTATTTCTGACTTCGAGAGTCGAATTAAATAAGCAGTAATACCACGCTGGTGGTATTCGCTCAGTACTGTGCATTCCGCCTTCCACTGATGATTGTCACTTTATCCCTATAAAAAGTTATGTTTTATAGTAGCCGTATTTAAAACAAATATTTCTGCGGATATGATATACGAGACGACGGGTATTTTGCAATTCTCACATCCAATTGCTGATAATTACTCCCGATAAATTGATATACATGCTGACTGGTGGCCACATGGTAATTTGTATTCCCATAAACTCTTTATGTATATATACGCACATATTTATATTTAAAATTACTTAATAGAAATACAATAAAAGTATCCTTTTAAACAATGATGGATATTAAAAATACCATACTTTGATCAAATGATATTACAGATGACTTACAAAAAACTCAGAATAGCAAGAAAATGCAACTGTAGGCTAAATGATGAATGCCCAATAAATGTTGAATGTTTTCCCGAAAGTATACTGTATAAGTTTTACGTCGTCGAACAAAAATGTAATTTTGGGCTAAGGGATTCCGTAGAAATACTGACATGCAAAGGAATCATTATAAATAAAACAAATTAAATCATAGGCTTACACAAAGGTAAATATAAACGTAATTAATATGATAGTGGGAGAATGTACACATTTAAAAAATACATATATACTTACTGGAGTATTATAACCGCCGATCGAAATGCATACATATTAGCGCAATATACGTAGATTTAATATCTATAAATAAATGATTGTTTGCATTAACAGAATACTAGAAGAAAGTAAGTCCGTCGTAAAATATTGTATGATACATATTAGAGAAAATAAATGAATAATTATTGAAAGTATCTATAACATTGAAAGCAAAAATAACAGCAATAATTAATAACGATAGAACTGATGAAAAGAAAAAATACCTAAATGGATAATTGTAATAGATCAGTATGAGAAATGTTTGCACTAAATACAATAGTGACCTATTGATATATAAATAGGGAATCACAATTGCAAAGAATTGTATAGATAGCACTAAATTGATATAGTAAGCATGTTTACATGCTAAACTATCACTTTAGTGCTATATTTTTGTTATCTATACAATTAAATAAAGGGTAAGAGAATGCAATACATGAACACATTTTGAACCATATAATTCATCAGATATGTACAAATATAGAGCGACATGGTATAATTTGAATAACAATTAATAACAGTTAAGTTGGAAGTCAGAAGTTTTACCAATATATATATATATATATATATATATATATATATATATATATATATATATATATATATATACATGTACATTTTGTTTGCATGTTTAACCGTACATAAGCATACAATGATACAATGAGAGTAAATATTGATTCTAAACATTTGTACTTTGTGGTTCTCCCCACGAGACTGTTTGAGCCTTTCGCTAAATTAAACTGTTAAAACGTTTCGCCGTTGGTGAAGCTAAATTTAATCGACAGATCCGCGCCAAGTAACCATATTAGCCGCCTTTTTGTTCCTTTCACCTTCAAACACACACGATTTATTAGTGTTCGTTCCATCAAAAGGAAATGTAGCAACATCACAGGCGATATTAAGACTCAGTTAACAAGTGAAATATTTAAACTTGTCTATTAACAACATTGAAACATATCATCAATGTTTCACAAACACATACTAACATACACACTTGCACACCCACACACACACATATGTATTCATATATATATATATATATATATATATATATATATATATATTATATATATTATATATATACATATATATATATATGTATATACATAAGTATATATATATATATGTATATATATAAATAAGTATATACATATATATATATATATATGTATATATATATATAAAAGTATATACATATATATGTATCTGTATATATATAAATAAGTATATACATACATATATATATATGTATATATATATAAATAAATATATACATATATATATGTATATATATAAATAAGTATATATATATAGATATAGATATATGTATATATATATACATATATAAATGAGTATATATATATATATATATATATATATATATATATATATATATATATATATATATATAATTAACTTGTTACAAATATCCAGGGGGTATGAATCCGAAGGAAGTTGAAACCGGGTTTATAAGAGTGCTCAATGAAAATTCAGAGCAAAATATATATTTTTTTTGATTTTATTCCATTAGTTGCGACAAAATAGGTTTTGTTTCATTGGTACGGGTTAGCTACCAATTCATCAGGCCGGTGGAAGGAATTCAAATGGCCATTTGAATTCCTTCCACCGGCCTGATGAATTGGTAGCTAACCCGTACCAATGAAACAAAACCTATTTTGTCGCAACTAATGGAATAAAATCAAAAAAAAAAAATATATATATATATATAGTTTATGTAAGTACTCGATGGTAAAACAAAGAATAACCAATATTTATTATTTTATTAAAACATTACGCATACCTGCACCAGTTGGAGATACTGAGGATTCGTCCCTCTACTCATCCGAGAATTATGAAAAAATGCGTGTCATATATATATATATATATATATATATATATTTATGTAAATTTAGGTATGCTTATATGTGTATATATGTGTACGTACAGAAATCATTTCTAAAATAGTTAACCGATCAATATTAATTTGGGAAAACTGTTGCTAGCGTAGTAAGTGGCATGACGTGTCTAATTTAGTTTCATGCAAAAAGATGTAAAACGAGGGTGGAAGTCTTTCGTGATAATTAAAATAGCTTTAGCTTTTATAAAACTTTAACAATAGATATCGTACACCAATATCTTGATCATAATATTTGTAGGCAATGTATGGGAGTAGTGTGAAATATTTCTGTTCCGTGAATATATTTTACCCGTACTGGAACGGGTAGTCTTCTAGCCAATATCTCTATATATAGTTATGTTTATATGTGTATATTTTTCTATCGCGATGTCAAATCCTTGATTAATTAACCGATTATTATGAATTTAAAAACTTAGCTGCTAGGCGTAGGGTGTGCAAAGTCAATGCTTAGTTTAATTAGGTGTCATGTAATGCGGGTAAAAAGTGATGGAAGCCTTTCGTTTAATTTTACATAAATCATATTTTTGTGAATTTTAACAATATCTATTAGACACCAGTTAATACATATTTCCCAAATGTAGCGTTGTATAGAATATTTACATGGCGTTTAAAGGGCATAATATAGGCAGTACCTACCATTCAATAATTAAAATATGTAAGATTATTGTTGAAATTTATCCGTTACAATTAAACACAAAATAATGACGATCATCTGATTTTCAATGGATTCTGAAGACTCTTTCAGCTGAAACTATTTTACACATTTTCTAGAAGTAAAAGCGTTACATGAACTTTGATACAACTTGGAATAATGGTGAAATATATAATGGTTAAGGATCATTGTTCCTTGATTTTTATCTTCGGAATAAAAAATTAAAACTGTTTTGCTCGGCGAGTTTGGGTGGGTACCCCTAAAATATATAAATATTTCGATAAATATTATTTATAAACAATTATACATACATATACATACATACATATATATACATACATACACACCCCCCCACACACACACACACACACATATATATATATATATATATATATATATATATATATATATATATATATCAGGTTAGTGAGGGAAAACCTCCTTTCAGCCTCTGTTTATGTCTGTATTCTCCGATTGGGACAGACATTTACAGAGGCTGAAGAGTGTCCGGCATAAGAGAAACTATAGTTCTGCTTTCTGTAATACGTATACAAATATATATATATATATATATATATATATATATATATATATATATATATCAACAGAAAGGGAGAAAAATGGTTGAGACAAATTAATATGCAACCTTATTTATATAACTGCTAACAATTCAAAGTATGTGTACGATCGTTTCTAAGACGATTTAAAATTGTTTTTATGTAAATTCAATATGTGTTTTCAGTGCATACTCTCAATATCACGAATAAACGTGAACACAAATAGACGTGATTATATAATGCAGAACATTTGATTTAACCTCTAGTATATTTAAACGAGGCGTATTATATAATCCATTTATAATCTATACAATTAAATAATTTTGACTTTAATTATATATATATATATATATATATATATATATATATATATCTATATATAGTATTTATAGAAGGTGTTTGGCGGGAATTATGTACTAAGTACGAAACTATATTAGAGCTATAAACATTCTAGAATATTATTACATATATTATAGTTAATTCTATTAATTAGTTTTTTTTGTTTTTTATATATAGGGCTTCTAATATATGAAGGTTTTGTTTGTTAGTACTTATTTCTAAGATTTTTGTATGTTCTACTAAGAGTTTTCTGAATTCCGATCGGAAACAGGAGTAGTTGCTAGTTAATAGAATTTACTATAATATATGTAATAATAATTAAAATGTGTATAGCTCCAATATAGTTTCGTACTTAGCACATACTTCCCGCCAAACACCTTCTATAAATACTACACATGGTCTAGACTGATTAGCCTCATTCCCCCTGAAGATGGACTCAGATGGGTCCGAAAGTACAGGGTGGGCCAAAATTAGGGTCCTATCTTTAAATTTGAATTACTTGAATTTGAATAACTTCTACAAAATAAAAGTTAAACTCACCAAACTTTATGTGTGTGTAGACTGACCCTTCCGAGATTTTTTGAAATAAACAAAACAAATTTTAGCCGAAAAACACTTCTTAAAACTTACAAAAACTAAAGTATTGTTTTTTACACTGTTTTGAGTTTTTTAAGCAAAAATAATGTTTTCTAAATGAGGGTACGTTCCTTAGGGCTAATACGGCTCATGCTTGCTTCGGAAGGGGTCCTTTACTTATTCTAAAAAAAAAAAAAAAATCAATAAATAAAAAAGTTATGAATTTTTAAAAATAGGACCCTTATTTTTGCCTACCCTATACTTGGAAGACAGATGCAAATTATGCAAATTCTTCAGTCAATTCCAATCCGAAATTAAAATCTTAATTCGGACTATTGAAAGGATCTAGCAAAGGATATCTAGACATGAGTTGTCTATTATATTCAACAATAATATACATATATATATATATATATTTATTTTTTCATGATGATATTGTAATACATTATTTACTATTAATAGGTTTGATTTTGTTTTAAATGTTATAAGTTCCTTAGTAATTTCCGGGTTTTACAAGAATAATTTCAAATATAGTGAAACCATTCCTAAATGCATATACTATTAATAATAATACCTTTTTAATAACACAACCATGAAACGCTACCCGCTAAAACTGTCAATAAATATCAAAACAAATATACACACGTTATTTACTTTATAACGATGCCTGAAGATTAGTCTAGAAATATTCTGAAAGCACGAGGGTCCGAAGCTTGTACGGAAAATACATCGACCAGTCCCGAATTGAAACCCGAGAACTAATAAGGAACAGAGAACGGATCAAAAGAAAAATATGTAGACACGCGTTGTTCGTAATATATGAGGAAATGTTTTTAAAAGAAAAAAAGGCTATATATATATATATATATATATATATATATATGTGTGTATATACAGGGTGGGCAAAAATAAGGGTCCTATTTTTCAAAATTCATAACTTTTTTATTTATTGATTTTTTATTATTTTTATTTTTAGAATAAGTAAAGGACCCCTTCCGAAGCAAGCATGAGCCGTATTAGCCCTAAGGAACGTACCCTCATTTAAAAAACATTATTTTTGCTTAAAAAACTCAAAACAGTGTAAAAAACAATACTTTAGTTTTTGTAAGTTTTAAGAAGTGTTTTTCGGCTAAAATTTGTTTTGTTTATTTCAAAAAATCTCGGAAGGGTCAGTCTACACACACATAAAGTTTGGTGAGTTTAACTTTTATTTTGTGGAAGTTATTCAAATTCAAGTTATTCAAATTTAAAGATAAGACCCTTATTTTGGCCCACCCTGTATATATATATATCTGTATATATATATATATATATATATATATATATATATATATATATATATATATATATATATGCTGATGATCCCCGTGTTAATATTAGATGCTTACGTTAAGGTCTTCTGTTTTTGTTTCACTGTTAGATACTTAATCCCCCTTTTTATTTTATTTACTTACTATTATATATTTTATTTTTTTATGAATTTTCCAACGAATGTTAAGTCTGCACTATTTTGGATTTAGTTAGTCTCTGTGGGAATTTAAACTGCATTTTCCTTCTTTTTTTTGTCTTTTTGTGTAAAATAACTCAAAGCTTCTCTAGACTATATATATATATATATATATATATATATATATATATACTAGAGCAAATTTAACCCGGTGGGCCATTTATTGAGTTCGGTTTATATTGTTTGAATCAGGGAAACGTAGGTTTGCAAACATAGTTTAATATAAAAAAAAAATTAAAAACAGAATTTTTATGTAGTCTTTTTTTTCTCTATTTATGTCTTTCCCTTTATCTCTCTATTTTCTCTTCATATTCACCTATTAGACTATGGATAATTAGTATGACTGCATCTGGTGATATTCCCTTTAAAAAAAATATATATATATATATATATATATATATATATATAGAGAGAGAGAGAGAGAGAGAGAGAGAGAGGGGGGTGCTACGACGACGAAAGCGAGAGGAATGAAGATGTAAATGATAAGAGCGAGTGATGAAACAACATACAGATTGAGAGGTTGAAAGTGGTTGATAAAATGTTAGTAATGGAAGTAAGAAACTTGTCACGGGAGTTATTAACAACTTATGACTAATTAAGAAAATGTAACTCAATTCCCAAACTAATGAGTACTTTAGTGCGCATTTTTTTGTGATTGAATATGTAAGAAAAACCATTAGAGAAAAATAAGATATACTTCTGGCAAGTAAGCCACTCACAAACCTGTGTGTATATTTTCAGGAATAATCAGGTTAAAAGTAGTGATTTACACTTTATGAAAAACTTTTTTAGTTAAACACTGTAAACTGCAAATACCATAAACTAAGTTATTGCTTTTATTCTGTTCTTTTAACATTTTATTTGTTTAAAAATTGTTTTATTTATCAGTTTTTCAACAAAACAAAGGACGGGCACGCCAGAATAGACCCAGTTGTACCGTGTTATTACTGCAGTCACGTGATTGTCAGTTCATAGTAGACGACATTCGACCATTCAGATCACCGGTTGCCTAGATAAAAGATCATAACATATATCTTCCTATTCTTTCTATTGATTAATGAATGACGTCATGATTTTGTGACCTTATCTACTGTGCAAGGTTATCCCCACATTTCTTTTAATAGATAACGCAACAAATGTATACCACTATCTACTGTTCACGAAGACAGACACCCAATCGAGATCCGCAACGCTTTCAGAGTATACACGTATAAAGACCAGCATTTGCTTTTGATTGAATGAAGAACCATATATAATTTCGAACCCAACTCATGAGGCTACATTACAGGTTTTACATGAATTTTACAATTTTTACATAGATTTAACATTTTATAATGTTTATTTTTTAGGTGAGCCTCACGGATGCACTTTGCATTGATTACGTGAACTGCGATGTAATTAATGTCATATTCGCTGTGATAATTCTCGATACATTGTATATTTTATAAAGGTTACTAAGACTTAAACACTCTCGATTAAGTATTGAGTGTGCTGTACACATTTTCTCCAATACCCGAACCCCAAATAAACATTTCTATTTGTATTTTTCAAGTTGTGAATAAAAACAAATAAATAAAAGTTTTAATTCCGTTTTATCGATGTCGAAGTCACACTTAACAATATTATTGCACCTTATTTGATAAACATTAAATATTATCATTAAATAATATTTTAAGTAACGTAGTTTCGGAATATATCTGGGGATGCTGCTCTCTCTCACAGATGTTAGAAGTATTTCTGTGACAAAATAAACAGTGAGCAATTTGTATCATTTGAATTATTCGTACTAATTTTCTCATCTTCGATGTTATTCTGAAAACATTTGGCCGATGTATCTTCCGGGCTTCGTAATATGCATGTTCAGGGACTCGAGCATCTGTGTATAGCACTTAGGAACCAGATCCCTCAAGTAGACCTAGTAAAGAAGTTAATACAATATCAACACCATTAATAATAAATAATTGATTAAAATACAATTATTGAAAATAAATAAATGAATATATATACAAATTTATACATATATATATATATATATATATATATATATATATATATACATATATGAGTAATATGTTGCCATATATAAACATTAGTAGTAATTAGTAATGAAGTTATAAGTAGTAAGACTAAACATTTAAACAAGAATACGATTAATGCTCCTTGAATTCATACTAAAATTGTTCGCAAAGACCTGTGGCGTAAAAATATAAGTGTCGTAAAGGATATAAGTGACAATCTTCTTGAGGTTTAAGCTTCACCCCTCATGGCGGACGACACTAAAATACAATTTAAAATTACTTAATACTTCTACCCGGTCATGGCTGACGAAAAGAAAGCAAGTTGCCCTGATATATTAAATAAATAGTTCCGTTCAAAATAGATTCCCGGGTTCAACATAAACATTCCGGTGTTCGACTTGATGAACCCGAAGTAATTCGGAGGTTACATCGACCAAAACGTTGTGAGAATATCATCCACGACATAAAGGCAGTGCAAATAATACAAATAATACCAATTATCAATCCTCACCTAAAATATTCTAAAACATTAAACCAGACAGAGACAAAAACATTTTGTGTAAAGATATATTTCCCCTTTAACTAAAACTTGTTATATAGCTAATTCACACTTGAAGAGAGATGGATTATTATTTTTAACCTGATTGTTTTTGTAATCCAACTCAAATGTGGTTGATTATTGTTTACATTTTACGAATAGTAGTAATCAGTGGATGGACCGCACATGATTTACTTATCATAATCGCGTAATTGACGTAGGTGTTTCTATTTCCGAGCAGATAAAGTACCTTGTATTGATGGTTTTTGATTTTTCGCCGAACGTTCTAGACCGCTGCAGAAACATTTGCGGTCAGGAGACCGGAAATGCCGAAGGTGACCGCCTTAACTATGTTAGCTTTTATGAGGTCTTCTCTGAAATTAAAATGGTTGATTTTGCTCAAATAATGGCCCTTATCACTGATAATAGCGCTTGATCTGGGTTTGGGCAGGGTTTGGCGTTGAGCAGGGGTGTTCAGATGTTGGCACTCTTGCTCTCGCTAAATCTGTAATAGTTTCCGAAGTCTATGGTGATTGAGGCAAGTAAATGCATCATCTACTGGTAATAATAATGGCGCTAGAACAATCGGAATTAATTTTGTCTACTTTTAAAGCTCACATCTCTTTATGGTTTCTTGTTAGTCCTAATTGATAGCTACCGTGGTCATTCGTGCATGTGCACTTTTCGGAAAAATATGAACTGCAATTTTCCTACATATTTGGAAAAATATACAATAAATCGTTGAAAATAGTTATTTTGTATCGCAATTAAATAATTGGAAAATAGTTTATATTACCTTACTCAAGCATAGTCCACGAATCGATGTAACGTAAACAATAGGTGTTGCGTCCCATAATTATATCACTTAAAAAGGTAGCTATGCCATGAATCTGGCATACTTTACTAGTAAACGAATCTTAGAAATTGAGTATTGTATTCAAACATTCACTCACCCAAAACGGATCAATATACTACCAAACGTGCGAACCAAAGTTAGATTCCCAAGACGTCAAAATGCGCCTACTAAAACACTCCAAACTTCACTGTGAAACGCGCACAACGTAGGGGTTTTCCGGTCAGGAGCTGTGCTCATAAGTTTTGTCTAGTACGGGAGGTGACGGGGGTTAAGTGGATAACGACACGGACTGAAGACCTGGGTGTTCAAAGTTCGAATCCAGTCGAGTCCACAGCACCACCTTCACTTAGGGATGTTGGCAACCTTTTCGTGGTCCTTCCCGTAAGCACACGATGTCTTTCCAGAAAGATTTCTAACTAGAAAACAATCGGGGAAACTAATGTTGACACTAAAATCATCTGCTTCACACGAAAGAAGAAGAAGGTCTCCTACAACCATGATGTTGTACGTAGTGGAACACTCCCACGGCATCGTTTTCTACAGGTGGGCTCTCTTTTAAAATAAACTACGTTCATAGAAGTTTCGTTTAATTTTAGATACACATAGGAAGAAAGTGAGTTTTATGTAGTGTAGTAAGCTAAGCCAATTCTTGCTGAGAAGGTATATATATATGTAAATGAAACACGTATGTATATGGGTTAATTTAAAAATATTATTAACAAATTATTATATATATATATCTATATATAGAACTTTAAAAGTAAAATAATATATTCATAGTTAAAAGCCTCTTTAAAGATGTAATAGTCTTAAAAATAAAGCACTGTTTGAAATATACAAGTGTGTTGTCATTTCTGCGATAAGCTTGTTCCGCTCGAGCGTTGAAGACTGTAGACAGCAATGCCACATCTCAAGCCTCCCTTCTAAGTGCATCTGCATTTCAATTACTGTTTGTGTCGATTTCTCGCGGTTGCGTGGCCCTGAGCGTTTGTCTCGTGATTGTGGCCTGAATCTATGAACTGCGTTCCGATCTATACGACCGCCTGAACCCGCCAATCCAACACTGATGAGAGTAAGAGAGCCCAAATCGACGGTTTCTGTAGGTGAAAAACATTTTAATATTTAAAGAAAAATATTCATATATATATATATATATACATATATATATATATACATATATATATATATATATATATATATATATATATATATATATATATATATATATATATATATATATATATATATATATATAGGAGATAGAGAGAGCAAAGAAGTAGATCTAAAAAGTTCCGGATGTTAGTTATCGAACGAACCAGCGACTCGGCCAATGAAACTGGCCGAAGCCAAGGCAATACATGAATTGGCAAATAAACGCTGCTAAGGAATCAATGTATTGATTGATGCCCGTCCGTTCGGGTCCCAAACTTCATGCCAGCCGGTCAGTTTAAGTATCGTACAATGACGTGATGTTTGTGGCCAGAACGGTACAATGTACCCCTTGTATTCTTAACTAACCATCGACACACGCTTTAGTGTCTCGTCGCGCGACCCCAGACACATGCCCCCCTCTTTTTTTCTCGCACAAATATATTCTTCTGGGAGTGTACTACTCTTTGGCAGGACACACAAAATGGGTGGAGATAATTTTAGATAGAAAAGAGAAGAAAAGAAGAAACCGGGAGAAAGATGGTCCTGCTCAAACTTGATATGAAGACATTTTTTAGCTTGAAGGTAAACTTTCGAATACAACGTCGATGACTTCAACGGCAATAACATCATCATCATCATCGTCGTCATCATCGTCGTCATCATCATCATCTAAAGAAGAAAATGAAAAAGGAGAAGAAGAAGAAGAAGAAGAAGAAGAAGAAGAAATATTAGTAGGAAGACGCAAACCATAAGAATTTCACAATAAAAAAGATCATTATCTTAGTATTAAACCGTCAAGCTCATTAGGACACATACATGCTTGAACTTGTGGCTATCATAAAAGTGCAGCATCTCTTCGTAAAACACACGCTGTTGTTTCCCTTCGTTCAATGAACAAGACATTTTTCTTGAATGAAGATATTGTTTTTATTATCTAGAGTTTCTCTGTGTGGGTAGCTGTATGGTCCTCTTAATAAAAACCGACCTTATGTATAACTTTGCTATCCTGGAGAGGCAAGTAAATAGAGACACACACACATATATATTACTGCCTTATATTAAAGACTCAAATATATATATATATATATATATATATATATATATATGTATATATATGTATATATATAAACACATCTATGCGTGTGTGTGTGTGTTTGTGTTAGTATTTATTTCATAGTTGCTAATACGTGAGCAGAGCTAAGTACAAAAGGTTGTCATAATAAGTGACACATACATGTTATTGAGCATACAAAGCTCATTAGTCTAGTCTGAAGTATTTATATATACAGGGTAATTAATAAGTCACTTAGCTATTTATTTTTGAAATTCTAAAGTTAAAAAATACGGTAATACAAAACAGAAAGTTTATTCAACAAATTCATTTATGGGAGTTTAAAATTACAGCAAATTTCCGAAATCCCCACCTTCATTCTGCATGCATAGCTCCATTCTTTTTTGCAAAGTAATTTACGACTCTTTGTAGCATATTTGATTGATTATGAAATAAATATATATAGAAACAAATAGGTAAACGAACAAATTTAAAATAACAAATAGCAGTAAGTTGAGGGTAAGATAACAATTATCAAAAGTTCATAGTATGTTTGTGCTTCATATGGTAATCATTTTAAATAGCTAAGTGAAGTGACTTATGAATCACCCTGTATATATATATATATATATATATATATATATATATATATATATATAAATATATATATATATACATATATATATATATATATATATATATATATATATATATATATATATTTTTTTATATATATTCATTGCGTGATTTTTTTTCAGACAGATTTTTTACCTACATATATGTTGCAGCTACAACCAGGTGTTCCTCTGAGCATTGTCAGAAGTACAGCGGTCGACTAATTATTAAGCCATATCATATTAACACTATGATATTTAAAAGATTCTTCATCGAATTTCATCAAGAAAATTTTATCTAGAGTATATATATATATATATATATATATATATATATATATATATATATATATATATATATATATATATATATATATACATAAATACATTGACAGTTCGGACTCATTTAATACTGTGATGTGTTGCTTGTGTCAAAGCACGTGGACGCTAACATGTGTTTCTTGTATGCCCTATAACATTCTTGAAAGAAATGTAGTCAATAAACTCTCACCGTTGACAGATGACAACCTTACAGTATCAAAGTGAAATTTCATGTACAACATCTTCTAATGTCCGTAAAAACAATAACAATAACAGAAAATAGATTCTGTACGTATAAACGATTTTTTCTGAACATTCTATTCTTAATAATTAAATTATCTATTTTTAAGAAAAGCAATTCCCAGGCCATATTTGGAAGATTATGTCGAAGATTATTTACATGTATGTATAAATAAAAATAACATATATATATATATATATATATATATATATATATATATATATATATATATATATATATATATATATATATATATATATATATATATATATATATATATATATATATATACAGGGTGCATCAGGTATATGAGAACATCGCGTAATGTCGTTATTGTTACGTTATATAAATTATTTTTATTCTTTTTTTGCAGATAATGAAAAATGGCAGATAATAATGTAACGGAACAAATGAAAAGACAGGCTGTAATTGTCGCAATAAAGGCAGATCATAGCGATTTACAAATCGCACAATTTCTTAAAGTCGCCCGTTCTTTTGTTTATAAAGTTCGTAGGGAGTTAGAAGAAAATGATGGTGATTGTAAGCAGGTTGCTAACCGTAAAAAGCACGACCAACGGTCAGACACGATTAGAACACCTGAATTTATTCATCAAGTTCAGAATATTATTGATGAGAGCCCCCAAAAGTCAATGAGGTCCATCGCAAAAGACCTGAATGTTTCAGAAGCCACAATTCGAAGGACTGTTCATGAAAATCTTCGTTACAAGTCTTATGTGATGAGGAGAGGCCAGTTTATGTCCGAGACCACCAAAGAGAATCGTTTGATAAGATCCAAGAGGCTGTTAAACAAACTGAAACATCCTGTTGAGCAAGGCATGCTTTGGTTTTTCTCAGATGAGAAAAACTTTGATCAAGATCAAAAGGTAAACAGAAGGAATGACAGATGGCTGTGTAATGACCCTTCCGAAGTTCCAACAGTCATGCATACAACATTTCCTGCAACTGTTATGGTTTTGGGGGTTGTTAGCAACGAAGGACATGTGATGCCACCACACTTCTTTCGGCAAGGACTAAGAGTCACTTCTGCTGCTTACATTGAAGTCTTGGATACTGTTGTTAAGCCCTGGATCGATAGAGTAACAAATGGAAGGCCCTACATCTTTCAACAAGACTCTGCACCAGCACATAAGGCTCAAAACACTCAGGAATGGTTGGCGGATCATTTTTATGATCACATCACTCCAAACTTGTGGCCTCCAAACTCTCCAGATCTGAATCCATTGGATTATTATGTGTGGGGCGTCGTGGAGAGAGATGTTAATAAACACCCCCACAACACTAAAGATTCTCTAAAAGCATCCATTGTCAGAGTGATGGACAACATAGATGAGGACCATCTCAAGCGCGCTTGCAGTCGGTTTAGGTCTCGAATCGAAGCTGTCATTGAAGTAGAGAAGAATTTCATTGAATGAAATTATTAAACTATACCTTAGCTTACATGTTTATATAATTGTTTTTGATTAAGAATATTTTTGTTTGATTTTTTTTATCATTTAATAAAATGGAAAATATGTTCTCATATACCTGACGCACCCTGTATATATATATATATATATATATATATATATATATATATATATATATATATATATATATATATGGCGGTTGTCTATAAAATGTCGAGTATGACGACTTTCTGCGTATCGATGTGATATAAGTATAAATCATTTTAGTAAGAGGCGGTTACACGGCTATTCATTCCCGTTAGACGTATATATATATACATATATATATATATATATATATATATATATATATATATATATATATATATATATATATATAGTTGGTATATGGGTATTCTATATTTGTATTTCCAGCATTTTATCCTAAACTAATTAAGTGACGATGATTAATTTTATAACACATATGCTAGCCGTAATGAGTCAACATCTTGGTGAGATGTAATTTAATTTAGTTTTATGCAAAGAGGTAAAAACAGGGGTGAACAGTTTTGTGAAAATTCAGATACCTCCTAGTTTTGTTACTATTTTACAAAATATATTAGACATCAATTCATAAACAATCCTTAAGGCATAATATAGGCAGAAGATTCAATTTGAAAATTATTTTTTTTTAGATTTGCATTAAAATTTATACATAGTCATTGAACATTAATTAAACAAAATTCCCTTAATTTCATTTTCTTATAAATATTCTTTTAGCGTAATTTTGGACGTTTTCCTTGAATTAAAATAATGTAATGGATGTTGATTAAAATAAGAATTCTGGGCATTAGGTTTACTATTATTATATCGTGATGTTAATGTTCTTAAAGAGAAATAAAACTTGTGCAATAATACAAAACTCAGGGATTTAATTTTTCCAGATCTGAGACGGGTATTCTTCTAGTATTTATCTAAAGTTAGCTATATGTGTATGTACAGTATTCACACTATAACTTATCACCCGATTGCTAACGGTGGGTATTGTAGTTTTATTTAATGGCATTTACTTCCGTACATATGGCGAAAAGAGAAAGTTGAAAACATTCGTGAAAATTAAAATATCTCTATTTTTTGTGAAATATTATAGTTTTCCATCATGTTATATTTTAAGTAAATGATAAATTCCACTCAAGCTATGATAATAAAACGCATCCATGATACAACAAGCTTTCCGCCATTACATTACAATGTAGACACCATCAAAAATGAATTCGTGTGAACAAAATCGCTGTCATTTTATCAGAAATATACTTTTAGTAAGAAAGATACATTTAGTGATAGGTTTAAAAAACTATACTTACACATACTTTTTTTTATATAAAAGTGTCTTTCGATTACTGCGTAGTTTAAACTTCTTTTCACTCCTTTTCTTAATAGTTGTGATATACTAATTTATGTATACGGAAATAGTATATACGCTAGACACTAATGCTATTGTTTTTTCATTTTCCGAACGTATAAATAATAACAATTTATATATTAACTGAAACCAGTCTGCAGCCTCTTCCTACTTTTCCCCCGCCAAATTGCTGACATGTGTCAGATATGCAATAGCGTGATATTATTTATAGTTTCTCTGTCTCTTTCCCTTCCTTTTTTTACGATTTCCTTATACCATGCAACCATGTAAAATTTAAAATAACTTGAACTCCCCATGTGCATTATTCTGTATCCGTCCTTTATCATGTATATGTCATGTTTGTTATCAAATTTAAAATATCTTTCTCACTCATTTCTGAGGAGGTTTTTCCATACTGAAAGTAAAATATTACAGTGATTTTATTTCGAGTCATCTCTACAAATTATCCGACTTCATCAAAATTGTATCATAAGCTTTCTCATAATAATAATTATGGTAATACAAAACAGAAAGTTTATTCAACAAATTCATTGATGGGAGTTTAAAATTACAGCAAATTTCCGAAATTTCCACCTTCATTCTGCATGCATAGCTCCATTCTATTTTGCAAAAAAACAAAAAAAACATATATATATATGTGTGTTTTTGTGTGTCGCGACTTGTTATAAATACCTACACTGATGAGTCATCACTAAACTGAAATATAAATTCATGTATGTGGGTGCATATTAACACATATTTATCATACGCATAATAAGTGTAAGCTACATTCAAAGGTAGAGAAGAGTGTAGGGGAATTTAAAAAGCTTCTAAGTAAGAAAACATCGAGAAGTCAACTCTTATTAAAGGAAGACACACTATCATTAAAGTATTTACTTTTGACGCCACGTGTTATACACGAAGTCGGTTGTTACTCTGATAAAAAAGCTAGCGCCCAGAATGTAAACAACCTAGATGGGGACAAAAATATCAATTGTCCCAATCTAAAAGCATTTAACCTTTACTGAACAAGGACATACACGAGAAAGTGTAATATCAGAACAGATACTACACTTGGCTCTTGTCGATCAACCCTATTTCTATGTGTTTCCCTGTATTAACTTTTGGTATCTTTAGTCAGCACATAGAATTTTCATGTGGTTGAATAAATGAAAAAGCTTTCATACATTTAAGATTTAATCGGGATTTTCGCGCGTATTGTTTTCGTGTTCGAGAACCATGTATAAAGACTAAAGCGCCACCTGTGTCCCGCATTTAAAAAACTTTATAGTAAGTAAATATTCCATAAAAATTGTCTGCACATAGTTTAGAAATTTTTTATTTGTTTTGTTTCTGTAGTCTTGTGGATATTTTGGTAGCTATTTTGAAGGAGTATCTTTAAATCTAAAAGAAACCTTCAGATATTCTTGTCTTTATCCTTTTCTGAGTCGAAAATCGTCCGGCTATCAGGGAACCCTGGAATACCGACGAGCTTTCTAATTTTTTTTTTTTAAATAAGGCATTAATATTTATGAGGAATACGAACGTTTAACCGATGCCAATATCATTCAGACACTGGAATTTCCTAAGACAGTTTACCATCCAATTGTTCCGGTGTCATTCTCATATCCTGCAATACTTTGGGGAATAATTGAAACATCTGACTCGAGGTGAAATATACACGAGTGTTTTATGAGTCGCTTACATTAGGCATTGTGCCTTTGTATTAAATAATCCACAAAAGGTGTTATATGTCAATAGAAAGACATGGATGGTTTAGTTTTTCATTAGGAGATGTGGGTTAACTGGCAAGCATCGTCGATTATGGTGTTACAATTTGTTTTTGCAAAATTATCACAGTCGATTGCAGTTGTCTACTGCGAGAATATTTAACCAATATTAACAAAAAGTTGCGTGCCTTCCAATATTTATTTGAATTAGATTGATGTTGTGTTTACTGATGTATATCAAAACCCGAGGCCAACTCGAGGATAAGGCTAAAAGAGATCGTCAGTTTGTCGATGATCGACACTACGCGAGGATTCGAAACCTTGAGTAGAATAGGCAGAACGTTATTTAAGAAAAATGGGTTATCACATGACCGTAAATGTGTAGAGGTAAGAGGCGATATCAGAAAGAATATCTAAGTAAATTCATGCAAAAATACATAACATTTTATTGACAACACACAACCAATGTGTCGAATATACAGTCATTGTATAGACATATTCATGTGCTTACCATGTAAAATAAAAAGTATGTTTTTTTACGAGCAGCTCTTCCAGCATGGGGAGAGATTATCAGCTTCTAAACAGCCGGTATTTGTTGCCGACAGTGAGGCGAAGTGATTTGCGCTGTGCGGGATCTCGACTAGATTGTGTTAAATCTTTCTTAGACTTGGTTAAGTATCAATTAAAGTGCCTCCTAGATTATGGCTCTAATATTCTAAAGGTTTTTTAAGGTTTTAAAGTGTATATTTTCTAAGACTTTAATTGGCTGAAACAAAAACAGTGTGTTAAAACTTCTATCTAACGAGGATGTTTCTGAATAGCTAAATTGCCATAAATGTATTTCATTATAAATATATATATATATATATATATATATATATATATATATATATATATATATATATATATATACAATTATTATAAATGAGCAGTTTACTTGTTCATGCAATTCTCGCAATTATTTTGTAAAATTCCTAAATATAGATTAGTACAAATTCAAACTGAACATGAAGAGCAATTTGAATGTGTATTCAAATGTACAAAAGCTTTAAGCATGCCATTAAAACACTTACACGAATTAGCTTAAACCATGACTTTTCGGTAAGTGTTAATACTATAATAGTCCTAATATCTGTTAATAATGAAGATTATGTACTTATCTGTTAATATGTGTGGATGTCTGTCTTAAGCTAAAACTATACTATTTAAGACTATTGTACTTATTATGAAATAGTATAGTATATACTATTTCAGACTATTGTTCTATCTTTAAATGCTCAATTCAGGGGAATAGTGTAGTGTAGTATCTCCTATGTCGTCATAATACCATTCTTTCTTTTATTGAGCGGTGTGTAGGTAGTGTAGTATATGTCCTGCTTCTATGATACCGTCTTCCCAGACATTACATCCTCAATTTTTGAGAGGTGTGGAGGTAGTGTAGTATATGTTCTGTTGTCATCATACCATCCTTTCAGGCATTACCTCCTTTATTTTGAGAGGTGTGGAGGTAGTGTACTATATGTGTTGTCATGATACCATCTTCCCAAGCATTACCCGTTCTTATTTTTTGGAAGGAGATGTAGTATTTGGTATGTGGTCATGATACTACACTCATAGGCATTACCTTCTCCTTTTTTGCAGACGGGAGGTAGTATAGTATCCTGTCAGTTTTCATTATACTATCCTCCCAGGCAATACCTTCTTTTTTAGGGGGGTTATGTAGTAAATGTCTGATCCGCGCTCTAATTATTATATATGATGTTCTGTTTCGAACGCACATACACTTCTATTTCAAGAGATAGAGAGATAGAGAGAGAGAAAGGGGGTGGCGCCACAAGACGTTATTTCATTAATAACTTGTAAACAACAGATTCTTTGAAATTTATCGTACGAGTACCTCAAAAATGCTGTATTTACTTTGATTATTTTTATTACAAGGTTTTGTGGTTTGTTTGTTTTTTCAATATTATTAGAAATTATGTTTAAAAGCACAAATTTATTGAATCAAATTATTGAATTAAAAAGATAATTAATTAAAAAAATTACTATTTTTGTAATAAGAAACAAACCCATTTAACTGAGCAATTGAATAAATGTATTTTATTTGGTTAATTGTTCATTTTATTTTAGGTACACCTTTTTTTCGATTTGAAAAACTGCAAATGGTATTATCTTTTTACAACCTTAAATTAGTTTACGAATTTTGTTTTACATGTTACGCCGTAAAGGAAAAATGTTGTTTCAAAACTGTTTTTATTATTCCGTGTTTTATTTATTAAAGTAAAGGATGGGCTGAATTTATTTCCTTTTCTTTGTGAAAAACAAACAAACACATTTTACTGAGCAATGAAATAAAACAATTAGCAAAATATTGGACGGGAAGGAGCATATATTTTCTAATACGTTTAACGACCATAGTAAGCCTTCAATGAGTGTTCCTCGTACCTAAAGGGAAGAGACATTTCAACATTATTTCAGTCGACGCTTTATAAATGTTTATACAGTCATTTATACTAAATATTTTTATACGAACATACGTATATGTTTAATTTTCACAAATACTCGTCAGTGTAGCTACATATAATTGTACGGCTGGTCGCAGGATTTGAACCTCAGACTGAAGACGCAGTTTACTTTTATCTAACGCCTTTACCACACATCCGCTGGGATAGCTAATCGACGAAAAATGGAAATACTCATTTAATCAATACAGTAAACAGAGTAAGACTCCAGAAAATATTGATCTTACTTAAAGGGAGATAAATTTTACAATATTTTTTCAGTTAGAAATATTTACGTATTTCTATAAAGGATGACACTTCTGTGAATGTAAGTTTAAATAATTATTAAAAATAAATATTATTTATATCGACATACATATGAGTTTCATTGTAACCAAGTATATGTAGTTCCCTCTCTCTCTCTCTCTCTCTCTCTCTATATATATATATATATATATATATATATATATATATATAAATATATAATAGGGTAAATATGAAATAAAAGTTCAGACAAAATAAAAAAGTTGATCATGGAAATATAGATAATCAAGAGTATATGCTAGTGGAAATATAGACACAACACCATCATTAAATCTGCAGCAAGCTATTTCGGTCGATTTGTTCAAGCATAATTATTTACTAAACGTTTTTAAAGACTCATCAGTGTGTTCTACCATATTCGTTGGGTGAACGATTGGAAAACGAATATCATCGAACCTATCGACCGTAATATATTGATTCAGCTTTAATGATATGTTGGGCCTTTATTTCTACTATGACGTTGTCTTGCTTATTATCATTTCCATGAACTTATGTTCCATATATATATATATATATATATATATATATATATATATATATATATATATATATATATATATATATATGTGTGTTTGAAGAAAGGTGGGGATAAAATGATCCGACGTAAAGTAAAATTAAAAAAAGAAAGCCATCAACTATGTCATTCATGTATTTATCAACGTTTCGTCTTTATTGAAAGACTTTTCGGGATGAAGAAAGCAATGTCGAAAAATCATACGGAATATTAATTTAGAAAGTGTCCAGACTTCGACATGGCGGTTGGCGTGAACAAACCGAGAATTAAAAACATTATGTTGGTAGCCGTGGTCAGTCTGCTTCAAAGGACGCGAGATGAATGCGATTGATGGCTTGGATTTGTCAGTTTATGACTATTTTAGCTAGGACGGTTACTGGGGTTAACATATATTATAGTCAAGCATGGAAGAAGTAAGTGAGGGATGGGGTGTACATAACTATCAGTATGCTGTTTATTTTAAACTTGGAGTGGACAAAGTGGAAAAAAGAAAAAAGAAAATGGGGAAAGCAGGGGAAAGAAAAAATAAGAAGACATAGAGATGTGGAGAATGCTGGCAGATTTTGAAACAGAATATAATTGAAAATAAAAGTGTTGACATAGAGTGATGGGGTATGTTATTTATTAGTTTTAATATTCGAAATAGGTGGACTAATTTGATATTATTTATTTGATTATTATATTTGTGTCTCATTAATTAATAGTAAGTTTTCTGTAGTATGCAGGAATATGTATAATAGCGTTAGGGATAAAGGGAGAGGGGGTATACTACCTATTAGTTTAAATAATCTAAAACAGGGTGTGTTAATTTATTTCTATTTATAGTATTACTTTATTTGCGTTTCATTGAATAATAAATAATTTTCTTGTAATAAGTAAATGCAGAAACTTACTACAGATGCACTTCGAATTTTTTAAATTACTCAATGAAACACAAATAGAGTCATCAAATAAATAGAAATAGATAGATCTTAGTTTGTTTTTAATTTTATACACACACACACGCACACACACATATATATATATATATATATATATATATATATATATATATTTCAGAGGAAATGAATCAATGAAACGCGCGTGTAGAAAATTGCTAAAATTCTTATTAGGGATGTATGGTCTGGCCCACTAAGAAGAAACGTAAGATGATAAATTCAAAACTAAAAAAAACAAATGAGATATGAAGGGAAAATGATTTTTTGTTGGAGCAAACGATTAAGAGTAAACAACCAAAATAATAACGGTACATCTCTCAACGTGATGGTTTATTTGAATTATTAAATATCTCCAACTGATGCTGATGTTTCAAAATTATTCGTCTATACAGGCTAGGTCGAAAATTGTTGATAATTAACCCCTCAATTTTATTGAGATTGTTGACCGATCTAGCATTGTCTAAAACAGAAACATCGTAATACTGGTCTGAACAACGATATGTACCAACCAGATGATTATCGATGGCGGATTCATGTGCTTGAAAGTTCCCTGATGATATCGAAACAAGATGATATTGAATATTACGTTGTATGGAGTGGAATATTGTTATTTATAATCTTTGGGATGCCTTGCCAACTTAGTTACACTGACACAGGACTTTATAAACACCAGCATTTTTTTAATAGCTGGCAAAACATCCTTTCGAAAAGAATAGAAAAGAGTTTGAGTTGTTTAAACTACTCTCAGCATGGTTGCTGGAAAACAACGTTGAGTAGAAAGAAGAAATCTGTTTGACAATTTCAAGGCCGTCAGAACCTAACCATGGAAGTTACAAATAAATAGGACATTGTGACGGACCAATAAATGTACCACCATTAAATATAGCAACGTTGCGTGTAATGGTGCTTGTAATGATATTGATGTCGATTGGCAATAAAAAGTATTGGCAATTTAACGAAGTTTCGCATCAGGTCGATTGGTTAACAACTTATAAGTGCTGGATGAGTAAGAGTAAAAATAAGATTTATTTTTCTTGATTAAGGAGCGAAGGAAAACCAATTTAGATAAATACCTATAAATGTTACTTTTCTATACACATAGGTAGCAAACATTAAACCCGCTTTAAACGCTAAAACATCAAGGAATGAGGGGGGAACCACAATCCTCGACCTTCATAGTAAATTGCAACGATTGATGCAAATCACAAAGAATACTAAAAATACTGTTCAGCATCACTCCGTGAGGAAAAGAAAGCACAAGTGTCATCAACGTAATGTGTGTAAAAGCCAGCCTGTTCTATTTTAGGAAAATAATTATTTTTCCAATAATCTAACGAAAATGTTGGCTAACGATCGACTAAGATATGGATATACCATCAGTCAGACAAAAAATTTGTTCAGGAGATTGTAGAGAGTTTTATTGGTCAGGGCGAAGATTATTTGCACATATACTAATGGTTTAATCCAGTGGTGCATTGGTAAACAGACTATCAATGTCAAAGGAAGCCAAGAACTCGGTATCCTTTTAGAGAGATAATTTGTTTATATCAGACACACATTGAAAGGAATCAGAGATACAATAGGCCGAATAAAAAGTAAGCACGGGCTTAAGAATATCAACTAACCATTTACCAAGTGCATGCTGTACGGAACCCAACATTGATAGAATAGGTCGTACAGGAATGTTGGGTTGATGAACCTTGGGTAATCCGTACATTCTCGGCCTTTGAGAGCTGATAGGTTGTATTCTATCGTAAATCTCTTCAGAAATAAACTTGCTTTTATAAAGTTTAAGAAGTATTTTCTGGAGTGTTATTTCCATACGAAAAGTGTCATCATGGTTTAAGCCACCCATCTTGAAAAAATGTATTTTATCAGACAAAATGTTACACATTTTGGAGATATAATACACTTGGTTCAAGATGACAACGCCTCATCTTTTGTCTAGACGAGTGATATAAATATCAGAGTTCGACTTAAGTAATTTCGCAGTTTGAAATGGATTTTTCTGCCAAATACCATCGCTTGATTTAGTACGTACGGTAGAATACCTCTGGCCTAATTCACCCAACCTAATTTAAACGCTAATGGAAATAGGCGAATGTCTTTTTAGTTTAGAATAGACAGTTCAATCTCAATAAAAGTGTTGATTTTATCGGCGTGGAGTGGAGGAATGCAACATTCGAAGCTGACATACAACACACATTAGTCAGTAATGGATAGAGAATAAGGCGAATAATTAAAGATATGTTTATCTGAATATGCTCTAGTGCCAAAGCTTTTGCTAATCAAATTCTGCAAATATTTAGCATACGAAGAAGTGGTTTTGTTGAGGGTGAAAATATCGCCATTAGGCAAACACTTTGAAAAACGAAGTTTGTCAAAGAATTAGAATTCCTTCAAACCATAGTCTAAAGTAAAAGATATTTATCTTGAAAAAAATTATAGGAATCGGAACTAAATAGTATTTCGTCTTGTAAAATAACACGTTGAACTGCCAACAAATTTCTACATTTTATTTAAGAAATTCGGTTACAGATATAACTGGAAGCGACAAGATTTAAGAAATGTCATCCTACACTTTAAAACGATTAATATATTTGTAATGCTTATAACGTTATCTACCGTTTTTTTATAAATTGAAGGTTATACCGACCTCAACAAAATGTAAGTAGATTTCGCGTACAAAAAAATGGAAGGATACATTTCAAAAGAAAACATTGTTTAATCAATGAAACGGGTGGGTGGAAAAAATGAAAATTGCTAAAATTTTCTTTGAGGCCATATCGTCTGACCCTTTAAAAGGAAACATCATTATGATAAATTAAAAACTAAGAAAATCAAACGAGATATGATGGGAGAATTATTCTTGTTGGAGCAAACGATTATACAAACAAAATAACGGTAAATCATTCAACATGGTGGATATGAATCATTAAAGATCTCCAACTGATGTTTAAAACTCTTTTTTCTACACACTCGACTCAAACCCTTTTCTCGTCTTTTCTCTTATTTTCGTAAGTATGTTTTGCCAATCATTCAAAAAAACTGCTGCTGTTTATGAATTATTTTTTCAGTATAGAGCTAACTACGTTGGCAAGATAAGACATGTGAACATTCCAACTCATACAACGTGAAATTCGTTTACAGAATGGTTTCGATATCATCCGGGAACTTTCAAGCTCATGAATCTGCTATCGGTAATCACCTGGTTGGTTCAAATAGGTGTTCTGACCAGTATTCCGATGGGTGTATTTCTGTGTTGCACAGTGCTAGGTATAACTATCATCTCAATGTTATTGAGGCGTGTGTATTTAATAATTCTCGACTTAGCCTGTGTAAACAAACGATTTTGAAAGATACAAATAGAGATATTTAATGATTAAAACCCACCATAACGTTGAGAGATTTACCGTGTTTTTTCTCTATCTTTTCCTCCAACTGAAACAATTTTCCCCTTTATTATAATAGTTTTGTTTTATTTATGATTCGTACGTTTCCTTTTAGATGATCAGACGATATGGCCTCAAAGGTAATTTAGGCAATGTTGTATTTCCTTCCAGTCGCCCGCGTCATTGATTTAAATAATGTTTCCTCTGAAATGTATCATACCATTTTTTCGTACGCGAAATCTACTTCATATATATATATATATATATATATATATATATATATATATATATATATATATATATGTATATATATGTATATATATGTATATATATATACATATATATATGTACATATATATATGTATATATATATACATATATATACATATATATATATATATATATATATATATATATATATATATATATATATATATATAGAGAGAGAGAGAGAGAGCAATACTGAAGAGCTGTGATACCGCGTAACGGTCTCCATGTGGATGACTATATAAAGCTCCTTTCTTTGGTACAGCTTATTTGTAAGGATATCGCCAACTGCAATTAGCTTTAACGCATAGCTCATTGGGTAAAACTAATTCGATCTCCCGACACTTTACAATGTTTACATTGAGATATCACTTACATTCATTCAGTGCCATATGATAACTCAGGGGTAGAAGCGCTGACTGTCAGCTCGACGGTTAAGTTTGAATCTCGGCTTGAGGCATTAACTGGTCTAGCCGCACTGAAGACATGTGATACAGCGAAACAGTATGATATGATGTGGATGACTATCTCTCTCTCTCTATATATATATATATATATATATATATATATAATATAATGCATATATATATGTGTGTGTGTGTGTGTATACATTTATATATATATATATATATGTATAAAGAGAGACTGTGTGTAGATGTGTGTACGTTGAACGATATATATTTATCTAAAGACACAATGAAATTTGTGAATGAAGATTTTGTTTCATACTTATCTTTCAAATCCAGACAGACAAACTGTCACCATCAAAATTCAAAATACAGAGACAAAAAATAAAACCCCGACATGAATAAAATCAAATTCCATTATTCTAGTATGAAGAAGATAATCATAAAAATATAATAGTGCAAAGAAGAAAGGGGTTTGTTATGATACGTTCAAATAATCTGAGAATTTCGCGATGAAAATCTTATCTAAAACCTCAAAATTACTGATAAATAAAACTGCTAAAAATTAATAAATGTTCTGCAAATGGCAGTAATTTTGGAGTATTTAAAAGGTGTTCAGAGTGCATTATTGGCACAGCGTCTCATTTAAAAATTCATATATTTTAGATTTGCATTATATTTATCTATAGTGATTAGCTACCAATTAATCAGGATTCCTTGAATTTCCATTTATTCTCAAATCCCTTAAGCTTAAGCCTAATATTTTAGAAAATTTCCAGAAACAAGCTCATGTAATCAATTTTGATAAATATTTAAAAAAATGTAAAGTATCATTATATCTTCATTTTAATCTTCTTAAGAAGACATAAATGTGAGGCAAAATGCTCTCTTCAGAGAATTACTTTTACCTGTGCTGATACGTGTCTTATTTTACTTAAAAAACTAAACGTGATAGATCGCTAAACTGAGAGAGCATCTTATATAAATTCTTAAACGCATCGAAATGATCTATTAGTTTTATCTGCGCGTTTAGTGATGAAAATGATATGCAAAACTTAACAGTGGCAGACAAATTGACGAAGCCGCGGATGGGCAGACGGCCCGATGGAGGACAAAGCTTCCCACCGAGATGCGAGCGAACCAATCAACACATTTTTATTTTCCTCTTTGTCTCATCTTTCCCGTATTTTCTTTAAATTTAATATACGATGCGAAACTGTCAAGAAACACTCGCGATTGAATACGTCACGCTGATTGGTCAAATGAGGTAATTACATTAATCTATGAACGCACCAGTATCTGTGGCTCCCAATATCTTCATATTTCATTCAGTGATGTTTGCCGGCCAAGTGGACTTGAATTTTAAATAGAGCAACGAGTTGAATTTTTACAGTAGAATCATCACCGCCACTTCTCAATATGGTGTTCACTTGCTCATCTTGATGCAACGTGCGTACTCATGTTCACTTTGATTTCAATATTAATAGTTGCAAATCGCCTTGCGATGAATGGACGGACACTGATACACGCACGCTGAATGTATACACTATTTGTTTGTTTCGCTAGACAATAATTTTCGGTCGGCAGCTAGCCTCTTTCGATACGCGTTTCGTTTTTGTTCACGAGAACAGAACCCTGTGTATCGCTATGTAAGCAAATTGCGTAAATGGATGTGTGCTACCTGCTGACTATTGAGAGTATTAATCTCATTATAACCATGTTATTTTAATCAACAAATCCAATCTCTTAGTCTATATACCGTTTTTAGATTGCCAGTGGACTTTGATTTTCTGCATCTATGTCATTTAGAATTATATTACCACTACTGAGGTAACGGGAAACCATCCTTTTATACATTAACATTTATTTTCGGTGACAAATAGTTTTATAGCTCGACGCCCGATTCGCGTTCCCCCGAGGTGGAGTGTCGGCGGAACTCACCCATATAATTTTAGTTGAAATTGACTTTCCAACAGTCTTCGAGGCTCGGACTTTATTTGCATGTTGCTACCTTTTCAAGTAACTATCTTTTTTTTACAATGCAAACCCATAAATATACGCATAATATTGCTTGCATAAGTAGCAATATCAATGAGTTCTCCGGTAGTAAATGTATTACATTTATGTTGATTGGTTTTGTATATTTTGTTTTCTTACAGTTGTTCTGAAGGCAGAATTTGAATTCCTGAAGAGCCCAACGTCAAAAGTTCCGAAATTGACAGACTAATTTCGGTTAGTCGAAACGGTCTGTGGAAATGAACCGAAGTTTTGCTTGTAAAATAATGTACGGTAAAATTGATACAATTAGGTCAATGGAATATAGCGTAATAGTGTTAATTCATGTAGCTTGTTTGTTATATGTTAGCAATAATCAAGCTTTTACATTGAAAAGGCTGCTCTATAAAAAATAGAAAGTATATGCTCAAACATATATTTTTCCTCTACCTATCTCTCTACCATCTCTCTCTTATATATATATATATATATGTATATATATATATATATATATATATATATATATAATCTCTCTCTGTCATATATACGACTACAATGCGTCACTTCTGAAATGAATATTGAAAACATCCATGTAATGGAGGTTGCTAGTTGTCTACTCTTTCCCTGTCCGTTGTTATGAAATTTTGTTAAAAATAAAACATCTGTTTTTATTGAGACTGGTTTTGATTTTGATACGTGGATTTTAATACTATATATATACATATATATATGAAATTGCAATCACATTTTCCGATCATTGTAATTAATTATCATAATTATCGATAACATCACTATCCGAAAACAACGTGCACTCTTTTTTCTCCAAGATTTGTAAGTCGGTTTTGTTTCGATTTTGAGAGGTTATTTTGTTCTCTTCATTTAACAACAGGCGGCGGAACACACTTATAATCCGCTCGTTTCGTGAAGCGAACGAGTTCTGCCATTACTTTCTTAGCATATCATGTTGTATATATATATATATATATATATATATATATATATATATATATATATATATATATATATATATATATATAATAATATAGATATATATATACTAATATTAATATATATATATAAAAATATATACTAATATTAATATATATATATATATATATATATATTTAACAATAACAAATATTTATATTTGTTGCTCCTCGAAAAAGTAGAGCACTGTAATGGTAGTACTAACACAACATGACGTCACTTGCTTTATAATGCACTGTTCCTTCCCTTGAAAAGAAGTAGAATGTCTTGATGTTAAGCCGCCGAAAAAAGGGGTAAAAATTATCATTGTTTATCAGCTATCAAAACTTGGCCGAGCGGTTAGAGACGTTGGATTTGAGTTGAAAAATTCTTGTAGTCCGGGGTTTCGAATCGCATATCTCTATGCTGAAGAGTCCAGATTAAGAAAAGGACGAAACGTATAGATAATAAACAATAATATATATATATATATATATATATATATATATATATATATATATATATATATATATATATATATATAAATATTTGTCTAAATATACATATTTGTTAACCTACAGACGACGTCGTTTCGGGCTCTCTTAACCTCATCAGTGTAGAAGTGGCGGTTGTGTGTTTGTAATACTAATGCTTAGTCAATCAATGTTTGCTTTCTCCTATGTATTTAATCACACTTAATAGATATTAAAAGATTTTCCATTTTAATTGTTTTAATTTGCCGTAATTGTTAATTTACTCGGTAGTTCAGCCATCTCTTAGGATGTTGGTATCAGTTACTCTCACCTTCTAAAAATCTACATATTTTATTCATCGCTCTTATTTAATACAGTAGTTTTTCACTCCTACTTCCGTAACACATACACTGTCTATTTATGTTTTTTCTCTATTTGTCAACATTTACATTTAATAAAACAAACTACATAGCAGAATATTAGAATAACCCATTATAAATAATAGAAAACATCACCATAAATATATTAGAAACAAACAAAACTGACATGTTGTTATGGTGATCTACCCAATTTTGGTATAATATGGGGGTCTATCTATTAAAGAAAGTGCGACGTAGTCTCGGTGTAGTCCTGTAGTAGTATTTCTGTAACGTACTCTTCTATACTTTCGTAAATAAACACTTTTGTAAACATACCACCGTAATCGTATTTATTATTGGTCCTTCAAGGTGACAATATTGGCGACGAAGGACTCGGACTTATTCGGACAAACATAACCCAGACGTAATTCGCATACACCATAGGCGACGACAACTAGGACTCTCGCATACAACATAACTATTATTACTACTAGAATGTTAAACTTTCAAAAAAGACTTACTTGATATGCTCTAAAAATTGTTAATTACAACACACAGTGAGGTGTAAAAGTCGTACTGGCTTTGAACATACAAAATGTTCCAACTCTGCGCAAGGAAAACAATACTCCAACGGCAGAAAATAGGATTGAAAGAAAAAAAAA
Source organism: Sepiola atlantica (assembly GCA_963556195.1). Taxonomy (NCBI): domain Eukaryota; kingdom Metazoa; phylum Mollusca; class Cephalopoda; order Sepiida; family Sepiolidae; genus Sepiola; species Sepiola atlantica. The sequence goes on along the minus strand of OY744546.1, from coordinate 24,979,907 downwards.
ATTTGAGTCGTACAAAAGAATGTAATATTTATATCGTTCGACTACGGAAAAAATGTTTTCAGTTTGTTATTGTTTAATCAGGAAAAAGAAAATAAGTTTGAACGGAGTCATTATTTTTCTTGCTAAGAGGGTAAGAATGTATTTTCCAATTAGAAAACTATGAACAATACAAATATTATACACGAACAAATCGGTTAAATATTTTAAATTACTAAAAAGCGGTCAAGGGAAGATGGAAGTGCATTTTCACAAAACGCAATTTGGAGCGCTAGCGATAATTTTTATTCCAATTGTAAAATAAATTACCTTTGATTCGTATTACAGACGACACAAGAACCTTTATAATACACACTGTGTGAATTGAACCGATTTTTAAATAAGTTCGTGTCTGTTAAGAAAATTGGGTACGCTTAAACATACAACATTTGTAAATGTTATATTGTCACAAAATACAGCGAGCTCACATGTGTTTAAACGTTACAATTGTTAACTAAATTTGTTAGCCCTAAAACGTTTATTTGTCACAAAAGGTGGAAATGTATGAATCTCACACAATACAAGACGAAGACTGCACTACTTTAGCTAGCGTAGTTAACACAGTGCAATAATTTTATGTTGTCGGTTTTGAGCGCTGCCAATTTTATATGACTTACTATTGCACAAGGGTTAGTATCGAATATTTTTGCAGAAATCAGAAGAACGGTGTTTAATACACAAGAGAATAAATCTGGTTTAATACTTCAACATATCGCAGAGACCTGACAACGTCTGATTACCGTAGGCCAAGATTCAAGAGACATTTAACAAAGCAGAGTCACATTTAGAAAAATCCGTAACAAAAGAAAAAAATAATTCACTAACAATAATAGATACACAAATCAAAATAATTTGTCCCTTAAACCATGTTTAAAAAATCAAAAAGTGGTTTAATCGGAATTATATGGGACACAAAAGTTAACACAGCAGAGTTAAAAATAACATTTTGAAAAACTTTATTTAAATTGCTCAAAGTGACGAAATGTTATATATAAGAAAAGTAAGACTATTAAATTGCAACTTGACTACAGCACCGATTTGTCTATCTTCAAATGTGGAAAAAATTGAAAGACCAATTTTGATCAAAGCCAAATATATAACCATAATCGTCACTGGAGAACCAATTAAATTTGAGAGAGAGCCAATAGATGAAATAACATTAAAAAGAAAAAAAAAGTTTGAAATCGAAGATGTTTGTGATGAACTGATAAAAAAATCGTTAAGCACAAACTATATAGAGGAGTTTAAATGATTGGATATGCTTATAATTCATTCTGTAAAAATATGGAAAATTACAATGACGAAGTAACGAGACTACTGAAAAAATTTAAAAACATATTTTCTTTAGTGTTACTCGTGGAAGATAAAGATATGAAAATTACATTCAAATTAAAATTATAACACAATATTCACCCAGTGCTTTTTTTTAAGAAGAAACTGTACTGATCGCTTATTAAATTAGATTTACGAGGAATTGAATAAACCCGAAAAAGTAGATGCATTATCGAAAGTAGAATACAATGAGTGGGCTTCGGTTACACTGTACGTAAAACAATTAAAGGATCTATGTTTGTGCAGATTTCTCCACACGATTGAACCAGCTACTTTAGGATAACCACTATCCTCTGCCTAGTACAGAAGATATATTTTCTAAACTCAACGAGGGCAATTTTCTTTGATTTTAGTGATGTATATCTACAAATACCATGTACGAGAAGGGATCAAATCTTATTTGTATAAATACCGATACGGGTTTGTACAAATTCGAACGATTACCATTTGGTTATAAGGTTACGCCAGCTATTTTAAACAAGTAATAGACATATTGCTGGCGAACTAACATTTGCGACAGCCTTAATTAATAGCATTTTAATGATCAGAAAAAAAAACACAGATCAACACAAATAGCATGTATACGAAGTATTTAAAAGAATAAAAGACAATGAATTTAAATCGAAACAGGGAAAAGCGATTTTTCAAGGAGACAATACCTTGGTCAAATTATAGACAAAGATTATAGAAGGCCAGACACAGAGTGAGCGAGTTCGAAGAAAAATATGCCCGCTCCCGGAAACGTATTGTATCTACAAAGTTCTTGGGTTAGTAACGTATTAAAATGTGTTTATTTAAAACATACACAATTCACAGGCGCCTCTTGATAACTTATTTAAAAAGATTGGGTCCGGATGACGGAATGCCAGAGGCATGTTAAAAAACAATATATATTCCCACATTAAAATTATGTTTGACGCACTACTATTCAGATCTCGAAATTATCGTAGCAACTGATACTAGTTGGTACAGCATTAGGGATTGTGTATTACATAAAATGGAATACGGATCGCGAAACCTATTGCTCATGCGTCTCCTACATTAAAACTTGTAGTAAATAGTTACTCAACAATTGTGAGAAAAACATATTATTTTTACAGCCACCAAATGTCATCTTTTCGTTCACGGACGACATTTACTGTGGTAAACAGATTATGAACAACTGTTAACGATTCATGGACCAAAAGAAGATTTACCGACGCACACGGAGATGTTGGACCACTCTTATCATTTACAAGAAAATGTGGGTATATTCCATCGTCAAAAATCTGTCCTGCTTACGAATTATTTACACTTATCACAAAATATCTTCAACCCTTGAAGACACAGTGATTGCCTCCGTACAAACTTAGGTAGAAGTACAAACTAAATTGTGTACCAACACGAGGGAGCGTCTAGTAAAACTCAGAAGAAACAAAGCAAAAGGCTCTGGACGACAATACTTATATATATATATATATATATATATATATATATATATATATATATATTTGTTTTTGATGCCATTTGTCTGTCTCAAGAGACAATGAAGTTCTGCACCTCAGATTTGTCCTGCGCCGAATTGCAGCGTCTGCTGTGACTATGAAATCCTATCCGTAATCGATAGGCTATGTGTCAGTTACCACCGATGTAGGTGTCTGTCTGGTTGCGAGAGCTCTGTTGCAGCACTCTGCCGTCTGTGCTCTCTCCTCTCCCTCCACTGCTCGTCTCTCCTCTTTTCACTCCCTTTGCAGCAATATATATGTGTATATATATTTGGAGCACCCATAACTCGAAGAGCATTTAAACTATCATTATTTAGTCTTATCAAATGTAGAAATAGGGATTGTACACTCAGTGAGTGATGTATTTGCAAACACTATAAACATATACGTAGGTAGTAAACGAATATTGAACTGATCTACAGTGAATGTTTTTTTTGCAAACAGAGAACGCCTAATATACGTATGTTTGTCATTAGAATATATTGTATGAACATCGTAGTTCACCTATTTATTATATTTTTCTTTGGAGGGGAGTGTTGGAAGTTTGCAGTTTTCCTCTCCTAAATGTTAAAGTTTTTTTTAAAATGCGTCAAAGTTGTTTACCTCATTGATCAGAATAGTGTCCCATCATTCATAATAATTAGTTTCTTAGTTTAGGGGTTATCTCTGTAAATAATACATAGTATTGGCACTTCAGCACGCGCACTGGTTCGGTTAAACATTGCTGTAGTTTATTGGGTAAGAATTAAATCTTATCCGTAGAATATTATATTAATTAAAGCGTAATATACGGGAAAAAGCAATTATGAAGATAAATGAAGAGAGATATAGATGTGCGAATAACAAATATAGTTCATCTTCGGATGTTACATGCATGGTGTACTCGATAAAAACATGTGTGTTTCTCTTTTCTTCAAGACAGGCTTTTCAAAGATTATCATCTTATCAGAGGAATTAGATAGATAAGTTGGCAGAGGAATAGCCAAACAATCAAGATTTGAAAAGCTAAAGAAACAATGCAAGGAAATGGAAAGTCAATGTGCGTGCGTAAAAATCGTTATCAAAATATAGAGTCTGTCCAGTTATGAAAAAGCCCGTTGTCAAATGTCCGGTGATGATAGATTTAAAGATCGAAATTGTTCATCGTAGATATTATGGAGACTGCGTCAGAAATAGTCAAAACGTTGTAAATCTAACAGAATGATGTTTAGTTCAACCGTAGATAAAAAGAGCTTATTAGGATGTAAGTTTGGCCCGTGGACCGCGAATGATTATAGTTTTTTAAGGAATAGAGTTTAAAATATTGTATATATTTTAAAGTAATTTCTCGGATGATAAGATTTTAATCTTTGAAAAGTCCGGCTTATGGAAAGAATAATAAACATCTTTTTATCGAGTGCACTTTGCATTGCACCACCAAAGATTAAATAGACTTGTCATTAGCACATCTTTATCTCTCTTCCTTCATCTCTCTCTCTCTCTCTCTCTATATATATATATATATATATATATACATATATATATATATATATATATATATATATATAGAGAGAGAGAGAGAGAGAGAGAGAGAGAGAGAGAGATATAGAGAGAGAGAGATAGAGAGAGAGAGAGACATGGATATAGATAGAAGTCAGAAAGATGTGCTACACATAGTTATAAGTATATTGATACATAATATTACGTTGACCATAGATTTTGTTCGATTTGAGACATGTTATAAATACAAAGCGAGCTATTCAATCAATGATATAATTATCGCTTTCGTTCCAGTATATGCTGCCATATTGTGTGCAGATCAATACTGGCAAAATCTCTTCCAGATGAATGTTCACATTCTCACTGATGTTTAATACTTGTCTATTCAGTGAATATTGAAGAGACCGGAACATCTGGAAATCTGAGGGTGCTAGACAATAGCCAGTCTATAGTCAATTCGCATTAACTCTGTCGCGTCTTCGAAGAAGTATGCAGTTTGTTACTGTCGACAGGAACGGTTACGAAAACGCGATTTCGCGATAAACGATGGTTGTCTTTTTTGACGATGGGTAAAGTGTAGCATATAATCTGATATTTTACTTCAGTTTTTCTCCTCGGAAAGTGGAAAAACCTCATTCGAAACTGAGGCGATTTTGAGTTTTATCCTGATACAGAGTGCCCCTTTTTTAAGAGTGTGATTTTCTCAATGTAAAACACGACTTGATTTTAAACTCTAACTTCATGGAGAGGCAAGTAACTAGAGACAGCATGGTCTCACTGTAGTCTCGTGGAGAGGCACGTTACTAGAGACATCATAGGTTCACTGTACTCTCGTGGAGAGGCAAGTAACTTAAGACAGTACAGTTTCACTCTAGTCCCGTGGAGAAGCAAGTAACTAGAGACATCATAGTTTCACTGTACTCTCGTGGGAAGGCAAGTAACTAGAGACATCATAGTTTTACTGTACTCTCGTAGGAATGCAAGTAATTAGAGACATCATAGTTTCACTGTACTCTCGTGGGAAGGCAAGTAACTAGAGACATCATAGTTTCACTGTACTCTCGTGGGAAGGCAAGTAACTAGAGACATCATAGTTTCACTGTACTCTCGTGGGAAGGCAAGTAACTAGAGACATCATAGTTTCACTGTACTCTCGTGGGAAGGCAAGTAACTAGAGACATCATAGTTTCACTGTACTCTCGTGGGAAGGAAAGTAACTAGAGACATCATAGTTTCACTGTACTCTCGTGGGAAGGCAAGTAACTAGAGACATCATAGTTTCACTCTACTCTCGTTGAGAGGCACGTAACTAGAGACAGCACAGTTTAAAACTACTTTCGTGTAAAGGCACGTAACTAGAGACAGCATAGTGTCACTGTACTCTCGTGGAGAGGCACGTAACACGAGACAGCATAGTTTAACCGTACTCGCGTGGAAAGGCAAGTAACTAGAGACAGCAGTTTCACTCCACTCTCGTAGAGAGGCACGTAACTAGAGACAGCATAGTTTCACTGTACTCTCGTGGAGAGGCGCATAACTAGAGACAGCATAGTTTCACTGTACTCTAGTGGAGAGGCAAGTAACTAGAGACAGTATAGTTTTACTGTACTCTCGTGGAGAGGCAAGTAACTTAGGACAGCACAGTTTACCTCTACTCTCGTAGAGAGGCACGTCACTAGAGACAGCGCAGTTTCACTCTACTCTCGTGGAAAGGCACGTAACTAGAGACAGTACAGTTTCACTCTAGTCTCGTTAGGAGGCAAGTAACTAGAGACAGCATAGTTTCACTGTACTCTCGTGGAGAGGCAAGTAACTTAAGACAGCATAGTTTCACTCTACTCTCGTTGAGAGGCACGAAACTTGAGACAGCACAGTTTCACTCTACTCTCGTGGGAAAGCAAGTAACTAGAGACATCATAGTTTCACTGTACTCTCGTGGGAAGGCAAGTAACTAGAGACATCATAGTTTCACTGTACTCTCGTGTGAAGGCAAGTAATTAGAGACATCATAGTTTCACTGTACTTTCGTGGGAAGGCAAGTTACTAGAGACATCATAGTTTCACTGTACTCTCGTGGGAAGGCAAGTAACTAGAGACAGCATAGTTTTAATCCGCAAAATTAAAGCAAACGTCTATACTTAAGTTCGGCTTTAAAGGTGATTTCTGGCGATTCGCTGCTCTTTAAAAGTTGTCGTGTACAGTTCTGATTGTTATGAATAGGAGTTTTTGTTTCACCTCACCATTCATTTAAAACAAGAATCGCTTACTTAACATGCTTGCTAAGAAATTGCATATAGAAATTCATTGAGACAAGTTAGCCTCATTTAATTGCGGTAACTAAGTGTATTTCCAAACTCGACCGGTATGTATGGAAATACCGATCGCCCTACTTGTATAACGAACGTTAGTGTTATTTCCGGCCTATTGATTTCAGTTAGATGACCAAATCCTAGTGTAGCTTGATTGGAAATGTTTAAATATTGAAAATACTTTCCGTAACGGCAGTGTTTCAGTATTCTGCCGTCAGACAGAAATTCCACAATCAGAGCTTATTTGTAAAGACTTCACGTCTGTGGACCGCGTTACCACGGCGCCTTGCAGACTACATATCTGTATTCAATGTCGACAGACTTCTGTTATCAAATGTTCCGATTGGTAATTCAAGCTTGGTTAAACTGACTACCTTTTCCCAGTCTTCTCATGAGTTTCTTCACCTCTAAATCGACACTCATATTATCTCATTAACCCTTATCATCGTGTTCCCTTTAAATTTGGTGATCCTTTCGTAAGAAAAAACACCGCACATTTAAAAACAAGAAAAGTAAAAGGTGTCAATAATGTTCGTGTTTGCTACGTATGTGAAAGGTAATGCGAAACACGCAAAATAAAACCTGTATCTGTACGAGTTCGTGGTGAACAAGGTTGGAATCTTTACTCTCTAACGAGTATGCATAAGTGATGAGTGGGCAAACATTAACTGCTGATTAGTGTTCTAAAGCAGTTACTCAATGTCAATGGCGAAATCAGGACAAAATAAAAATAAATACCGGAAAAATGTGAATTAATATCGCTAGTCAAAATTAAACACTAAAGAATATTTCTTACCGCTAGAAATTAAAATATGCACGTATTGTGCAAACAACAAACAATGAGCAGGTATTAACTACTTTTAGAAATCCATTTAATGTGTGTAATTTAACAACAGATTTTTTTAATTAAACACAAACTTAAACCAATTTAAATGTGAAGTTTACTCCTTCAGCTGGATACCTCTAGACAGGTATCGGATAAATATAAAACCGACAAATTAGCATAGATAATATATCTAATTTATAACATATATATATATATATATATATATATATATATATATATATATATATATGCAATGACATAACAGGTGTTATCGAAAAGGTATACAGAGTAAGGCAGCAAAAGTCATTACTTTAAGGTTAATAATTTTACAAAACTTTGTGCATTTTACTATCATAGTCTAACACAATAATTAACCACACTTTTTCAGATAATTTTGTAACATATCAGTGTCAATGGTTGTATAATATAAAATTAACTCACATGCTCACCCACACATGACTTCTAGCTCATTTTCAATGTACATCTGGACACGTTCTAATGTGAAAATAATTTATAAGAAAACTATTTAAAGAAAATTTGGAAAGGGTGAATCAAGTAAAGGCGCAGTAATGATTTCCTCAACATCTTCGCATTACAATGCTAGTAAAGTGCTGGTATATGATCTTAAAACTACCATTAACTCAACATCCACTAACGAGATGGAAACTATGTATGGATTCAGGTTAATGTTCCTGGCAATACATTTAATTACATAATATTTGGAAATTAAAGTTTGACAATTTTATTTATTACATGTATGTTACTCTTTCAATCCATATCTAAACCATATGAATTATGCTGTGTGGGGCATTTCAGAACAGACTACTAAATAAATCTTCTAATCGGAACTTCAACCCTTATTTAAGGGTTGTAAAAAATGTCGTCTGCGATTTTTTAAGAACATTCGGAGAAAATTAACAGGGTTGGATGGAGACTAGCATCGTGATTCAAGGCGGACATAGCTAATCATATTTTATATTGATTTGTATTAATATGTTAGAAAAATGTGCATTTTTAGAACATGTGTGTGGATCTCGAACGAGGTTATTCCTCTGATTTCGTTGCAGTTAAATCTGTTTTGTGGATGTTTTTTTTTGTGAATGGCGTATACACATTGTTTTTGTTAGGATTGTATAGTTTTATTAATGTTAAATACATATGCATATATATATATATATATATATATATATATATATATATATATATATAAGATAAGCAATGTCAAATACTAAGTCTTAGATAGTATACCAACTAGACAAAGAAACAACCACTTTAAATATATATAGATGGAGGGTGAAGTCAATCACATCCATCATATACTAATACATACTGCAAGTATTAACATTGTTAGGAGTTTTGGTCAACCGGAGCAAATGTATGACAACTTAGAAATATACACAATCATGACGTATTTATCAGTAACTAAAGTTTTCCAAATCAATATCAACAAAGTTTTAGTGTACAATCGTATCTGATACAAAGATGTTTTGATTATAATGTCTTCATCAGCACAAATTAGAAGAAAAGTCATCTAACATTGTATACAAAACTTGTATACATAAGAATGAATATGCCATCATTTGGTATATTTTAAAGTTATATATATATATATATATATATATATATATATATATATATATATATATATATATATAATGGACAACTTTCATGTAGTTACGCAATTAATAAAAATACATATATTGACGGAAAATACGTTCTATAAAGTTAAGGGGGCATAATAATGCAATATTCTGCATCTTAATCAATTAGGAAGTGTAACAATCGAAATTGTAGTCAGCAAAAAACAACGAACGCTGTAATCACTAATAAAAATAATTACATAAAAATACATCAAATACTTAGGTGATCAAAATCGTACATATTTCTAGATATGGTGTATTGGTGCAATTAGTAGGACTCTTGACTATATACATCAATATCGAAGGTTCGATCCTTGTTTAAGTTAGCCATGCAGAAAACACGTATCAATGGGTTACTTTTATGTATGTATAACACAAATAAAGCTACATATATTAACGGAACATAACGTTAAGGGCGACTTATTATGCGATCTTCTGCAGATATTACTTAGGAAGTGAAGCAATCAAATTGTAGTAAGTGTAAAAAGAGCAAATGCTACAATAACTTATACATACGATTATATAAAAATACATTTTATATATATATATATATATATATATATATATATATATATATATATATATATATATGTGTGTGTGTGTGTGTGTGTGTGTAAGTACATTTCGCGTACATCAAAAGCGTAGGCTAAATTTAAGAGAAAAACTTGTTTAATTAATTAAACGGGCTGTTGGAAAATAAGAAAATTGCTAGAATGTTCCTTAAGGCCTCATCGTCTGACCCTCTAAGAGGAAACGTCAGGATGATAGATTAAAAACTACGAAAATCGAATGAGATATGATGAAAAAAAGAAAAAAAAGTAAATCTCTGAAAATCATGGTGGATTTGAATCATTAAAGATCTCCAACTAATGCTTGAAAATATTTTGATTACACAGACTAGGTCGTGAATTGTTAATAACTAACGCCTCAATAATATATAAATGGAAGTTGTAACTGGCACTGTGTAAAACAGAAAACCACCCATTGGAATATTCTCAGAACAACTATTTGTACTAACCAGGGGATTTCCGATGGCTAATTCCGGTGCCTGAAATTTCCCAGATGATCTCGAAACCTTGTGTTAACGAATATCACGTGGTATGTCTTGGGATGTCTTTCCAACCTAGTCAGCTCCACACTGACACAGAAATTTATAAACAACATAATTCTTTTGAATGGCTGGCAAAAAATCCTTACGAAAAGAAGAGAAAAAAATTCGAGTCGTGTAAACTACTCTCAGCATGGTTGCTGGAAAACAACGTTAGGTAGAAGAAGAAATCCTTTTGACAATGTCAAAGCTGTCAGAACCTAACCATGGAAGTTTCAAATGAATGGGGAAACGTGACGGGCCAATAAATTGACCACCATTAAATATAGCAACTTTGCGCGTAATAGTGTTTTTATGATATTGATGGGATATCCATTAGCAAGAAAAATACTAGTAATTTCACTAAGTTCCGCATCGATTCGTATTGGTGAACAAATCATAAGGGCTTGATGAGTGAGAGTACCAATAAGATTTATTTTTCTTGATCTTGGGATGAATGAAACCCAATGTAGATAAAGGCCTGTAAACGTTGGTTTTCTATACACAGAGGGGTCAAACGATGAACCAGCTTTAGACACTAAAACATCGATAAATGGCAGGGAACCACTCTCCTCGACCTTCATGGTGAATTGCAACGATGGATGCAAGTCACAAAGAAAACGAAGAAACTGTTCAGCATCACTCCGTGGGGGAAAACAAGCAAAAGTGTCATCAACGTAACGTGTGTAAAAAGCCGGTTTGGTCACTTTGGAAAATAATTGGTTTTCCAAAAATTTAACGAAAATGTTGACTACCGATGGACCAATGGATATACCATCAATTTGTCGATACATTATAATATAGAAAGTGAAGGAAACTGATTTAGCAGCAAGTTCTATCAGTTCAACAAAAATTCCTTCAGGAAAGTGTGGAGATTCTAAGGGGCCACGGTAAAGATAATCTGCACATATACCAATGATTTCATCCAATGGTTCATTGGTAAACAGAGTACTAATGTCAAAGGAAGCCAAGAACTCGGTGTCCTTTGAGAGAGATAACGTGTGTATATAAGACACAAATTGAAAGGAATCAGAGATACTATAGACCGAATAAAGAGTAAGTGCGGGCTTAAGAATATCAACTAACAATTTACCAAGTGCTTGGTGTGCAGAACCCAACATTGATAGAATAGGCCGTAAAGGAATGTTGAGTGTATGAACCTTGGTAAGCCGTACATTCTAGGTCTTTGACAGTCGTATTCTCTCATGAATCTCTTTAGAAAGAAACATGCTTTTATAAAGTAAAAGAAGCCTTTTCTGGATGTTTATTTCCATATGAAAAGTGTCATCATGGCTTAAACCACCCATCTTGAAAAAATGTATTTATCATCCAAAATGTTACACATTTCGGAGATATAATCAACTTGGTTCAGGATAACAACGCATGATCCTTTGTCTGGACGAATGATATAAATATCAGAGTTCGACTTAAGTAATTTCGTAGTTTGAAAATGATTTTTCAGCCAAATACAATCGCTTGATTTAGTACGTATGGCAGAAAACCTTCGGCCTAATTAACCAAATGCATTTTAACGCTAGTTAATAATTAGTGGAAATAGGCGAATGTCTTTTTAGTTTAGAATATAACAGTTCAATCTCACTAAGTATGTTGATTTTATCAACGCGAAGGGGAGGAATGCAAAGTTCTAAGTCGGCAGACAAGACAATTTTTTCAGTATTGGATAGAGCCTAAGACGAATAATTAAATATATGTTTATATTAATATGCTCTAGTGCACAACTTCTTGGTAATCAAATTCTGCAAATGTGTATTATACGAAGAAGTGGTTTTGTTGAAGGTGAAAATATCGCCATTAGACAAACACTTTGAAAAGCGAAGTTTACAAAAAAATTCCTTCCAAACAATAGCCCAAAGTAAAAGATATTTACTTCGCAACGAATTATACAAATCGGAGTTCAATAGGATTCCGTCTTGTAAAAATACACGTTGAACTGCCAACGAATTTCTACATTAAATTTTAGAAATTCGGTGACAAATTTAACCGGGAGCTACATGATTTAAGCGGCAAGATTTGAGAAACTTTATTCTACACCCCAAAACGATGAATTTATTTTTAATGCGTATGACGTTTTGATAAATTAAGGGTTGTACCGACCTCGAAAATATGTAAGTAAATTATGCGTACAACAAAATTGTAGGATACATTTAAGAGGAAACATTTTTTAATCACTGAAACGGGCGGGTGGAAAAATAAAATAAAATCGCAATTTTGTTTACTTAAGGCCTTATCGTCTAACCCTTAAAGAGGAAACGTCAGAATGATGAATTAAAAACTAAAAAAATCGAATGAGGTATGAGGGGAATGTTTCCTATTAAATATATATATATATATATATATATATATATATATATATATTTTATATATATATTTTATATATATATATATATATATATATATATATATATATATATATATATATATATATATATATATATATATATATATATATATATATACATTGTGTATTCACCAACTACACTTTATATACTTCAGAGACATGTCGTCATTGAAAAAGATTGACTTTTTAGCATTGTTAACTAGGTCATTAGAGCCTATTCAAATAATTAGCTTCCTGCACTGAAGAGGACGTTAGCATGAAACATCGATGTCTGTAGGTATTAAACTAATTAATATTTATTTATAAATATTATGTATATATACATATATATATATATATATTTATATATATATATATATATATATATATATATATATATATAACTGAATGTCTATGGGTATGTCTATATGTTATGTTTTTGTGTTCTATATGTCAAAAAAGTTAGAGAATCTACATAAACACTTAAGGTTTATTCTTATGTAAAATTTACTGGGTAAGACAATAAAGTGTTCCCGAATGTCTAAGTTAGCCCTAAATGGTTGTAAAGACATCACTTTAAATATATCTAATTTTTATGAAAATGTGTATAAGATTTTCTGGGAAAGACATTGTAAGTGCTGTGAAATCTCCAAGTGTCCTCCTAACCTAAGAGACGTATGGGGCCGAACCTCCTTTAAAACTTCCAATATATCTCATTTTGATGAAATTTACATTATCTGTAAAACATATTTCAGGGAAGACGATGGAATCTCTACGTTACACTCGATGTGCCGACTTAAAACCATATATATAAGGCACAAATTGAGACAATTTTCCAACATTTCCGCCCTTTTCAAACTACATTAAGGAGCGAAACGGGAGGAGGGGCAGTAAAACTAAGAAAGTAATATAAAATTATGAGCATAGTGAAGAGGTACATTACTGTGATTTTCAGTCAATCCCAAGCAACATCGGATCTTCCTGTTAGTATAGATATTTATGTGTGTGTATGTGTGTGTTTGTGTGTGTGCGCGCGCGTGTGTGTTGTATGAAGGTTTCTTTTGATTCTTCAAATACGCGTATGCGCAAAAAGCGATTTAAATTCAAACAATGCCGAGCTGGAAACAGTCGATTTTCCCAGTCAAAGAGGAGCCGGCAGAAAGTTTTTAATGGACGCCCCCTTGAAAATCACTAAACGAGAAACTACAAAGCGTTCTTCTCAACCCAATCTGCCCCCTCCCCGCCTTCTAACTGGCTTTACCACTTGCCAAACACTAATCCCGACCCCCTACCCCGAAATACAACAGACCCCCCATACTCATCGGTATGATGGAGACCATTTCTTATTATATTCTCCTTTACGCCGAAAAATGATGTTCTCTTTTGTTTATTTGTGCTTTAATGCTTTGTATCTTTTTTGTTTTACTTTTTTCTTTCACTGTTCTTTATCATTTGCATTCGCTCGTTCCGTTCGTTTTTAATTTTCTTTCTCTATAGTCTCTCTTAATTTCTAACTTTCTTTATCCCTTTCATAATACATCATTCGTTTATTCCTCTTTCTTTTCTTTCGCTCATTCACTCTTAAATTTCTTTGTTTCTTTCTTTGGTATATATTCTTCCTTTATTTTTTCATTCTCACGTTCACTTTTTATTTTCTTATTTTCCTTCTCTTTCATTCTTAATTTCGACCAGTTTGTAGTTCTTCATTCTTGTCATAATGCTTAGTTTGTTCCTTCCATTATATCTATTTGATCGTCCTTCTTTGTCTTTCTTTTTCTTTCTTACTTTATTGCGCCCTTCTCTCATTTACTCCATTCATCATCCCTGTATATTTTTCATCGAACCTTCTCTAACTCGCATTCTTTAATTCAAGCTTTTATTCGTCTATCTTCCTTTATTTCTTCCTTCCATCTTTTTTTCATCTTTATTTCGTTTATTTAATCGTAAGCCAGTTTGTATTTTTCGGTTTGCTTTTCTTTCCTTGTGTATTTTCGTACGTTATTCCATTATTATCTTGCTAAATATATTCCACCTTTCTTACATGCTGCCCTTTCGTCTTATTATCCTCACAATTTTTGTTATTTTTTCTATTTTTTCTATTTCTGTTTGATTTTCTTATGTCATTGTTTCTTCTGTCTTATGTTCCATTCTCTTAATTTCCTCTATTATCCATTTGTTTTCTATGTTTTCTTTGATCATTTCGTTTTTCTAATCCTTCATTTATTTATTCCTATCATTACGTTAGTGTTCCCATTCCATCATTCTTCCATTAGCCATTCCTTACAGCTGTATTTCATCATTTATTCTTCTGCCTTTTCGAACGTATGGACGTTTTTTCTGTGTTCAAGTCTTCTTTTATCATTTTAGTTGTCCATTTATTTCATTTTTTCTTTCTCTTTTAATCTTCTTCTGGTCATTCTACCTGCTCATCTTTCATCTAGTCATACTCTACTTCATTTCCACGTTTAATTCATTTAACTTTAATTTTTTTCTTCCTTTCTTCCTTACTTTCGTTTTATGTTATATTTATTAATCTTCATTCTTTCTCTGAATACTTTTCTTTATTTCTCTCATTTTTTCTTCATTTCCTCTTTCCGTGAAATAATCCTCCCTTCCTGTAGTCACTACCTTATTCATTTGCTCAAAATTACTCGTGTTTAACCTTTTCACTTACTCTTTCTATCCGTTTCTATTCTTTCTTTCCATGCTGCTTTTTTCATATCTCTTAGTTCATCCTTAATTCATTAATTATTTCTTTCGTTCAACCTTTCCTTATTTATTCGCTTACTCCGTCGTTTCTTCAACCCTCTCACTCTTCCCTTACCGTCTTCTCTTTTCTTATGAAATCCTTACACAATTGACACCCCTCTTTTTCCTTTCTGCTTATTTCATTACCAGTTCTTTTCTCTGTCTTGTTCGTTTTTCCCTCGGTCATTCCTAATAACTCTCTATGATCATTTATGAGAGGAGTTGGGAAGTTACGTTCCGTTGGCTTTTAAACTACAAATTGGGATATTGCCAACTTGAAAGTCTGCTCAAACTTTATCACTCACACCAAATTATTCAAAAACAGAAATACACACGTATACATACATACGAATGTAATATCTATTCAGATACTAAAACATAAACTTATTAACTATATCTCATTATTCCTCTCTGTTATATATATATATATATATATATATATATTTATATATATATATATATATATATATATATATATATATATATATATATACATATATATCCATATTAAAAACATACGTATTGATTTATTGTATGAGCTGATACTAAAAGATAAAATAAATACATTGAGTGTACATTCATGATTTGTATTCACATATATTCATGTATTATACATGTATACAATCATGAATGCAGTATGCGGACATATAATATGTGAAGTGCATAGATAAATATTAATTTCCATCACGTTTATGTGGGTATCCATATATCTATATCTATGCATCCATCTATATATATATATATATATATATATATATATATATATATATATATATATATATATATATAACAATATGTTTCTATTTAAGGTGAATATTTTTATATATTAATACATATATGCGTGTGCATAAAATTTATGTTGTATATATATACATATATATAAATATATATATATATATATATATATATATATACATTGATATATATATATACCTATATACATATACGTATATGTATATATATATATATATATATATATATATATATATATATATATCAATTAGTTGGCGCATCTAATAGCATACACAGTAATAGTGGGTATATTTGTTTGTATGAAGGCATTTAACTATATGAATTTATTTATATATATATACATATATTTATATTTATATTTATACATATAACAATATATAAACATAAATGAAAGAAGAGGGATAAATATGTACGAAAGACAAATCTATTTGAACTTCGATTGATCAATGCAAGGTGTACTCGGTAAAAACATGCTTATTTTCTTTCCTTAAGCCAAGGCTGTTTAATAATAAAAATCTCATCATCAGAGGAATTATATAGATGGATAAGTTGGCTGTGGAAAAGCCAAAATTCAAAATTTGTTAAAATATAAAGTAATTAAGAGTAAGAGTGCACGTGTAAAAAAAAATGTAGTCTTTCCAGTTGGGTATTTTCCGTTGATAAAGTGTCCGGTGAAAGGAGATTTAAATATCGAAAAAATAGGTTTAGTGAAAGGGGGAGTTGAAGATAGAAAAATGTTTAGTTCAATTGTAGATGGAACGCACTTATTCGGATGTAATTCTGAAGAATTAGGGCCATTTTAAAATACTTCCGTGGACCGGGAATGAAAGTAGTTTTTCAGAAGTTGAGATTGAAGTGTGTATATGGAACGCAGGCAGTCGGGAATTTAAGTAGTGATTTCGATCGAGTCTAAGAAAAGCGGCAGCTCTGGTTGAAGATAAGGCTAAGTACAGAAGTTGGGGGGAGGGGTAAAGATAAAAGATAAAAAGGTGGGTGATATTGTAAGTTAAATGAACTATGGCTGATGCTGGAAAAAAAGGGGAATGGTGTGTTTGATTACTGCGCATTGCTAGTAAGCAATAAACCAGTGCGAGTTGGAGTGGGGTTATCATAAGCTAAACACAGAAGTGAATCAAGTAGTAAGTAAATAGTTGTGAAAGGAAGGGTCACGTAATAAAAACGGATGTTTATAAAAACTTATATATAATTCAGAAAGTTTAAACGGGGTCCAATTTGGAAATAAGGGTTCAAATGATTGGAAATCTGGAATTTACTTGTTTAATATATATAATAATTCAGACAAAAACGAATATTTCAGAGTTTGATGTATACAGACATTAAATAATTCCCAGTTAGTAAAATATTAAATGCATGACTAAATACGAAACGTTAATGTATAACTGAAGTTAGGATTGGGAACAGCGTTAGTTTGCTTGACACAGTTCAGTTCTAGTATAAGGATTATAGAGTAGGATTTTGTTGAATTTTGTAACCTAAATGATGCAATGGTGGGTTGAAATTATAAGTAGATTTTAATGGGGTGGGGGCAAATGGACTATTGTAGGAGTCACGAACTTTAAAGGTGAGAGTAATGGAAACTATGAAAAAAATATTGTCGGTAGAGCGAAGCGTATACAGAGTCGATGGATCGAATACAAGGAAAATGAAAAAGCAATTGATGGGTGTGTACGGGGTTTGGCCAATAATTGAAAAAAAGGGGAATATGAATTAGAATGTTGAAGTAGAAGCGGTTAAGGATTAGTGGAGTGGGGGAGAATAATATTAGTTCTCAATTTACCGGGTGATTCATAAGTCACTTCACTTAGCTATTTAAAATGATTACCATATGAAGCACAAACACACTATAAACTTTTGATTATTGTTATCTTACTCTCTAATTACTGCTATTTGTTAGGCAATGGAAACGTGGTGTGAACAGAAAGCCTCCTTCGCACAACACCATAATCAATCAAATATGCTACAAAGAGTCGTGAATTCCTTGCAAAAAGTAATGGAGCTATGCATGCAGAACGAAGGTGGACATTTTGAAAATCTGCTGTAATTTTAAACTCCCATAAATGAATTTTTTAGATAAACTTTCTGTTTTGTATTACCGTATTTTGTAACTTTAGAATTTCAAAAAGAAATAGCTAAGTGACTTATGAATCACCCTGTACATCACGTGTTTTGGGGTAATAGAGTTATTAGGTGTACAGGGGATTATACGCTATGTTATTGGGATGGTTATTTGTAAGGTTGGAAAAGTTAAAAAATACAAAATTAACAAATTATAGAATTTATCTTCATTTATCTTTACAACTACTCTATCTCGTATATTGAACTTAAACCATTTCACTATAGGTTTCTATCCTCTAAAAGTATACTTTTAGATCATATTGTAAATATATATATACATATATATATACATATACACACACATATATATATATATATATATATATATATATATATATATATATATATATATATTACTTCTTTTGTGAAATGGCAGGACAAATCGAAGCAGAGTGTTGGATAAATTTGGAAAATCAAAATATAGAGCGTAATACTTTTTTATGATTTGGTACAGGAAATCAGTACAACATCAGTACCATTGATTTCAAGCTCAGAAGGTGTTTACCTCCCGGTTATCTTCAGAACTGTTGTAACCTCGCAAAGGAAATAGAGTGTCTCGTATCACTCTCGTTTTCATACGTTATTTGCTTTCAAGTGTTACATAAGAATGGTCTTAATTTTGTGTTAGGAAAAGCCATGTGAGATATAAATTATTAATAAACTCCAAATAGGGGATAAAATATGAAAGTTAAGATTTAATTTTGTTTTTACACATCCGGTTAGTCAGTATTTGTTAACAGCGTTTTTATCTGGGCCAATGTGTAGCCAATGTGTAGCCAATGTGCAGCCAATGTGTTTTTTATCTGGGCCAATGTGTAGCCAATGTGTAGCTGTTTTGAAGAGATTAATTAGTTTCCTCTTAATTATGTGTTAAGGGGAGAATATGAGGTAACAAATTAAATTTACAAAAATAAAAAAATCCAGAATTAAAATTTATAATGAAAGCTTTTAAAAGATGTTATCACTTTAAAATAATATTGAAAAAATAATTTAGAATCTTGTAAGCAAATTATAGAACTTCACATAAACTGGACTGGCTGGTACACATAAAAGACTACCCCAACAAACCTGTACTAAATAATATATATATATATATATATATATATATATATATATATATATATATATATATATATATATATATATATATTTATTTATATATGCACTATTCTGTTCCAATTTTTTTTCTTCTGTTTTCAAACAATCTGCCCAAAGGTAATATATATTTTTTTGATCATTTTACTTCAGTCGAAGTTCTCAAAAGTGAAGGAGCACTCTCCTTGGGCTAACACTAGCTCTCTATAAACATAGATAGTCGAATGTTCAATTGATGTTTTCGTTTACATGTAAAACAAAAAGTTATTAATACTATTAAGGACATTAGTTTTCCATTTTCCAAATTACCTATTAACTCTATTATAGTATATATTTCTTGTGGTCACTAGGTCTTCCTGGATTCCAGGCCAAGTATTAATCTAGTCTGGTGAAGTATCCATCTAAGTGCTGTTACACTACGCAAGGGAGATGCACCACTACTTGTATGAGCAAATGTGTAGCTGTGTTGAGAGGATCTTATTTGGATTTCGAATACTATGTAATTTTGAATATTTGGTCAGGGGTTACTTGTAGAGAAAATTATCCTCACGTCAGGTTGTGCTGAAAAACCCTTGGCACGCCAGTAGGTAATTCATACTTCCCTTTGGTAAATTAAAACTTTCCTATAGTCCCCTCGTAGGTAAATCAAACATTGTCTGTAATATATGTGTCTTGATCCCTTAGACGTGTGCCTTGAAGTTGAGATGTTTTCTAGAAAATCAATTATGCAAGTGATCTTCATCAAAATGTGTATAAGGTTGTAATAGTGGATTATATCTAAATGTAAGTATTAGTAAGGAAATATAAAAATTACATATGTAATTTATATATATATATATATATATATATATATATATATATATATATATATATATATACATAGAGTAATAATTATTACTTTATGTTTATATATATATACATATATATATATATATATTTATATACATAGATATTCTTATATATATACATATATTATTTCAATAAATGATTGATAAATATTTACATATATTCCTCTCTTTATATATATATATATATATATATATATATATATACGGTGTATGCAGACATTATCAAGCAGTAAAAAATGTGTAAAAGAAAGTACAAAAGCCTCTAGACAACGCCGAGTAAGTGTGGGACTCACATTCTTCAACCTCAGTTATTTTTGACTCCACCTGTATACGTTTATAAATCAGTTTATTTAAAGTTAGGTATGCCTATCTGTTTATATAATTCTATCAAAATGAGTAAATCTTAAATTGATTAACCGATTATAATGAATTTGGGAACACAGATCAAAATGAGGGTGGGTAATGTGGGCTATATTTATTTTTAATATTGTGTGCTAAAGGTCGAGTATATGGGTGGAAGTGCTTCGTTAAAATTCAGATACCTCCGATTTAGTGAAGTTTTTTGTAATTAGGTATCTATTAATCAATATTCTCGAAATTTCAAATTATTTTTGTATTTTAAAAGAGTGTTGATAGGGTATGACATGGGTAAAACATCCCATTGAAAATTAAAATATTTCAGATTTGAATTAATTTGGATGCACAGTCAATGGGCCACTAAGATTCACTGAATTTGTATTTCTTCTTAAAACTCTTAAATTTAAGCTTTATTTTCTATATATATATACTTTGGTATAAAAATCAAGTAATGTAGTTTGATCAAACAAGTTTTATTAGAAGTATATATAGATTTTTAATTACTAAAGTGGACATTATTTAGTGCAACCACTTCTCTTTGGCTACTTATATGTTTCATATATGTATATATATACATATATATATATATATATATATATATATATATGAATTTAATCTAGTGATTTTTTTATATATATCAATATTTAAAAGGCAAATATCCTCCACCGTGCACATAAACAATCATGAAACTGTTAAAAACAACAGAGAGAGAGAGAGAGAGAGAAAGAGGGAGAAAGAGAGGGAGAGAGAGGAGGGTGAGAATAAACATTAACTGACTAAAGTTGCTTAATCAATAGAAAAAGGGCTGCAATTCTAACGGATGAATTACGCAATACGCTTTCGAGGATAATTGGCTGCCAGTAAAGTCATTCGATTTTTCTTGCCGCATATTCGTTCATAAAATAAAGGAATTTAATGCCGCTGACCATCCACTGTAAGCCAACTGGGATCTGTTCATAGAAGTGGGATCCTTTCTGTTCTAGTGCTATTTTGATCAATATTAATGCTGCAAACCCTGTGTGTTTCAGAGTTTATTTATCCATTTGAAAGATTTTTCCCCCAGAAAAGTCTTTTTTTATGGTTGAGATTATTAGATAATATTTCAATTGAAGTTGGATAATATAAACATACGCAAACGCCCGCCCAATAATAACTTTCAAAATCATTACTACACATTTGTAATCTTCTGTTGGCACAAACTGTAAAATTAAGGTCTTTCTCTCTTTCTCTCTCACCCTCTCTTTCTCTTTCTTTCTTTCTCTCTCTCTCTCTCTTACTCTCTCTCTCTCTCTCTCTATATATATATATATATGTGTGTGTATATGTATATATATATATACACACACATATATATATATATATATATATAACTCTTTTTGTAAGATGGTAAGAAAAGATTCGAGATGAGTGCTCAATTAATTGAGAAAATCAAAATACAAAGCGTAATATTAATTTATTATTAGGTACAGAAAATCAGTAAAACATAAGTACTATTTTTTTTTAACCTCCCAGCTATCTTCAGCTTTGTTGTCCTTTAGTAGAGAAAATGGAGGGACTCGTATAAACCACGATCAGAAACGTAATTTGTTTTGAATGGTTACATAAGAATCGTCCAAATTGTGCCTTAGAGATAGATATGTGAGATTAAAAAGTTTAATCAAGTCAAAAGAAGAGGAATAAAAAGTCTCTGAATTCGTTTTAATTAGGTCATGATATTTATATAAAGAATAGAAAAAATGCCGATGCCCAAAACCTAATCTTAAATGAGATGTAATTGTTTTAGTATGCACCCTTTGCTGCTCCCCTCCTTTCTTGTCTTCCCCCATTGTCATGCCCGTTTGAATACTCTATCTAATTACCACCATTAAATTCGCCTAATAGAATTGCATTTAATCAGATCAGAATGCCATTCTACAACATCACCAGTTAATAGTAGGCTTAAAATATGTGTAATTCTTAAACATACTTAATTTTACTTTTGACAGCTTATTCTTAACTCTAAAACAGACTTAATCCCCCACTTTTGTTCCTAATTTTCGACCTCTACAAAAATAAAATCGTATCAAAAGTGTGTGTTCCAATATTAAAAACTTATATTTTTGTCTCTGTTACCGGATAATACAATAGAAAGCGTTGTCACAGATCTAATTTAAAGGCAGGCTTTTCGAGCGAAAAATATCAATTCATTTTGAATTCAAATTTAATAATCAAAAGATAACTTTGGATTATACTCCATGAGACTTATTTGTTATAAAATAATATTTATAAACAACAATAAACTTAACCTAAATAATTTTTACAGAATAGCTTCAAGTCAGACTGATATTATACCTAGTAAACGTTAGGTATGTTCACCAACTCCCCAATATACAGACAAGTGACAAGAAAATACAAAACAAACTTATTTAAATCCATTTTCAACATTAGACACACCATTAATGTAATTTCATAACAAATTAATCCTTCATTATTGATGTATATTTTAAATGTTCATATTATACCTTCAAAATAAAACATTAATCACGAACTGTTGGAAAAAAATTAATAGGCGTTAGCAATAACTGTGACTCAATGTTTTTTAAATAATATATTTTCTAAATTTTAATTTGTAATGTTTTAATTTGTTGTTATCCCATTTGTGTTAATTATACTTGTTAACCTCACATATCTTCCTTTAACACATATTCAGACAAAACTAATTGAACCCTTTCAAAACAAATAATGCCTGAGATAAAATAGCCGTTAGCAAAAACTATGACTGGAGATTTTAAATAAGATATATATTTAAATGTAAAATCTTAATTGTTTGCTTTAACCTCGCATATCTTTTCTTAACAGAAGTTAATCATTTCAAAGCAAATAACGTAGTGGTGTACTGATTTTCTGTACCGAATAATAAATAGGTATATTAATTCATTTATATATATATCTTCTATATAAAATTGAATGTGTGTATGTTTGTGTGTGTGTGTGTGTGCCCTGTAGAAAACATGTTAGAGAATATAGATACAATATAAAAGTGTATTATTATGTAAAATCCACAGAGTAAGTTGATGGGCGTATTCCCAAATCAATAAACCCACGCCTTAAGGGTCCATGAGGCAGATTTAATCGGGGGGGGGGGTCCTTTTCAGTTATTTTTCAATGTTAATTAGTACTAATTTGGAAATGATCTAATGTATTTATGTAATAACATTATAAAAGTGCTGACTCACTCAACATGTCACATAATCTCTTGCCGAATGTACCCGGTCTTGCCCTGAATTCTGTCCGGTTGTATGAGGTCATCCCATAACTTCTGTCCGGGTGCATCAATAACATCATAGGAAGGCTACGTTAAGAGTGTGTAGTGAAATAATGGTTGCTCAATCATGTCCGCACCTGACAACTGGTAAGAGTGGTTTCAGTAGTGCTCAGGAGGCCTTTTTGATTTTGTAAATAATCAGCCTTGTCCGAGAGAACAGTGCTCATTGTCCTTCATAGAACTACTGCAGTGATAGGTTTGGATAATATTTCAACAGCAGTTTTTTTTTAACTTAAAATATTTGGGGGATAGTAAAAAAAAAATTCAGTGGGGTTGGAGAGATGGGGGACGGGATCGGGGAAAATGTTAGGGGTCGGGCCAAACTTTTTAGGGGTCGGGCTAAATTTTTTCTTTTTTTTTATTGAACTTACAAAATTTCTCAGGGTTGGAGGAGAGTGAAAAACGAGTTCGGGCGGGGGTGCTGAAGAGATTGAGTGGTTGAGGCTTCTGCGGTATAGCAACCGGTGGGGGAGGGCTTCTGCAGTATAAGGCCACAAGGCTTCTGCAGTATAGCAACCGGGAGTGCTAATGCGTTATAGGACCACGAGGCTTCTGCGGTATAGCAACCGGGGGGGGGGGGTGCTTCTGCAGTATTGGACCGGGGGTGCTTCTGCGGTATAGGGTCACGAGACTTCTGCGGTATAGGACCACAAGGCACCTGCGGTATAGCCACCGGGGGGGGTGCTTCTTCAGTATTGTACCGGGGGTGCTTCTGCGGTATAGGGTCACAGGGTTCTGCGGTATAGGGCCACGAGGCTTCTGCGGTATAGCAACTGGGAGTGCTAATGTGGTATAGGACAACAAGGCTTGAGCGGTATAGTAACCGGGGTGCCTCTGCTGTATAAGACAACGAGGCTTCTGCGGTATATAAACCATGGGGTGTTTCTGTGGTATAGGACCATGACGCTTCTGCGGTATAGAAACCAGGGGGTGCTTCTGCGGTGTAGCAACTGGGGGGTGCTTCTGCGGTATAGAACCGGCAGTGCTTCTGCTGTATAGGACCACAAGGCTTCTGCGGTATAGCAACCAGGAGGGGCTTCTGCGGTATAGCAACCGGGGGGTGCTTCTGCTGTATAGGATCACAAAGCTTCTGCGGCATAGCAACTGGGAGGGGCTTCTGCGGTATAGCAATCGGGGGGTGCTTCCGCGGTATAGCAACTGGAGGGTGATTCTGCAATTTAAGACCATGAGGCGTCTGCACTATAGCAACCGGGGAGTATTTCTGCATTGTAGGAACCTGAGGCTTCTGCGGTATGGTACCCGGGAGGTGCTACTGCTAAAGAAAGAAGAGAGATTGAAGTTTTTATATAAAGATGTAACACACACTCTTTAATTTCTACTACTTTGTTTTTTTATCGCCCCGGGCAACGCCGGGTAGCACTGTAGTATATATATATATATATATATATATATATATATATATATATATATATATATATATATATATATATATATATATATATATATAGGTATTAATTTAATATTTATTTATGAATATTATACTAAGCCCCTTTAAGAAATTAAAGTTAAGCACTCTCGGTGATGTTTAAAATATACTGTCAAAAAGCTCTAATGCAAAGTTCCGAATACATTCGTTGAACACTCTCGACTAGTCTTCTGTTTGTGCTCGCTTCTAGGTATATATATAGATCTTAATTCCCCTTAATTACGTGACAGTTTTCGTTGGCCATGTGGATAAAGCGACTGCTTACAGATTCTAGGCTAATTCTCTGTATCGGGTTCGCGCCGCCCGACCGTCTGAAATTGATATATATATATATATATATATAAATATATATATATTGATTTCTAGCTTGCCGTGATCATTGGTTTCGTTAGTATCTTGGTGGCGATAAGCCTCCCTGTGGTCCCTCATATTCTCCGCATTCTACCAGTAGACGTCTGTTTTGTATCTGCCTTCTCAGTTTTTCCATCTCTCTTAGCCATTAACAACTATTTTGGGGGCTTTTACTTTTTCTGTTTTTAATTATAATTATTGTTATTATTATTATTATTATTATTATTATTATTATTATTATTATCATGAGTAGTAGTAGTATATTATTAACGATATAATCTCACATGTGTTCTTGGGAATGTGGTGTAAAATTACAAACCTGGATCGATATTGAAATTCTGTTCGGTAAGTAAAAGTGTGCTGATTAAAATTTACATTTTTTTAATTTTCAGTCACGTTTCATATTGTTTCTCATAATTGTCATTATATATATATATATATATATATATATATATATATATATATATATATATATATATATATATATATATTGGCAATATTAAATGGTTTATTTTCATGTAATGATGGAAAGTTTTTTGACATTCAAATAGAACGCTCTTTCAAAAGTACAATTATTTTCAACGATGAACAGGATTTATTTATTTTCCTTTAACATGAAAGTATATGTAGGCACCTCAATATACGTGTTATGAGCTTGACAGAAAATGGAGACTTGGTTCCCGGGCTCTAATTATGCTCCCTACGAATGTTTACACATATTAGAACATGGATTATGGGCATCAGGTTAAGTATACGTGTATCCTTATTTTAATCTCTATAAAGGGGCAACACTTTACTGTTCGGTGAATTAATTTTAGCCATCTTATAAGAGGTATACTGTAGTATATGTATATATATATATATATATATATATATACATATATATATATATAAATATATACATAATATATATAATATATATCATATATATATATATTACATATATAAATATATATATACATATATATATACATAATATATACTATATATATATTATATATATCATATATAAATATGAATAGACATATATATAATATACATATATATATACATTTATTATATATATACTATATATAAATTTAAATATACATACATATATATTATATATATAAAATATATAAATATAAATATAAATATATATATACATATGTATATATAAATATAAATATACATATATATATACACACATATATATATATATATATGTATACAGATACATATATATATATATATATATATATATATATATATATATTCCATTAATAATCAATAAGCAAGAACATGTTTGTACAAACAAAGACACAAACACATTATACAAGTGTAAGCAAGACATTTCGGTCGATTCGATCGACCATATCTATCTATTATGAACTAAAGATGGTCGAATGAATTAACAGAAATATGTTGTGCTAGCTTTAATGTTTTGTTTGTGTCTTTCGTACAACTATCATGTGGTCTTGCTTATTATCTACTCAATGCCTATTCTTTCATGTTGTTTTAATTTTATTATATATATACAGGGTGGGCCAAAATAAGGGTCCTATCTTTAAATTTGAATAACTTGAATTTGAATAACTTCCACAAAATAAAAGTAAAACTCACCAAACTTTATGTGTGTGTAGACTGACCCTTCCGAGATTTTTTGAAATAAACCAAACAAATTTTAGCCGAAAAACACTTCTTAAAACTTACAAAAACTAAAGTATTGTTTTTTTACACTGTTTTGAGTTTTTTAAGCAAAAATAATGTTTTCTAAATGAGGGTACGTTCCTTAGGGCCAATACGGCTCATGCTTGCTTCGGAAGGGGTCCTTTACTTATTCTAAAAAAAAATTTAAAAAATCAATAAATAAAAAAGTTATGAATTTTTAAAAATAGGACCCTTATTTTTGCCCACCCTGTATATATATATATATATATATATATATATATATATATATATATATATATATATATATATATATATTAAACGAGAGCATGCTACCTCCGTGAATTAATTACAGAGTTCCGTTAGAAATTCCGTCCAGATCCCAAGTTCGACAGAATGATTACCGAGTGCGATAAAGTACACCTGAATAATGTCGGAGGTTATATCGGCTGAAACGTTATGATAAAAACAGCCAAGATTAGAATAGTAGTCGGATATACAAAATTCTACCAATTATCAACCCTTATCTAAAAAATTCCTAGCACATATATATATATATATATATATATATATATATATACACATATATATACATATATATATATTTATATATATATATATATGTATACACATATACATATATATATACATATATATATATATATATATATATATATAGAGAGAGAGAGAGAGAGAGAGAGAGAGAAGGAGAAAGAGAGAGAGAGATATTTACGCACGGATACGTGTTTGGCTGTTTCTTCAACTCATCAGCCTGACTATGCTCACAGGCACACACAACACAGATTCACACACACACACATATGTATATGTATATATATATATATATATATATATATATATATATATATATATATATATATATATATATATATATATATATATATATATACAGTTCTACGTACATATCTGGATATAAAATAATTTAATATGTATATATATATATAAAATAAAAGAATAATTGCACGCCATAGTTAAATAGGTCGAATTAATACAACGTCCTTTACAGCTTAAGATGTGGAAAAATACGAAAAAAGCTATACTTCTATCGCTAGTAAAAAATATAACAACATTATATATATATATATATATATATATATATATATATATATATATATATATATATATATATATATATAAGTAGAGTAAGATATACGAAAGTTTTGTAATTAAAACAAAAACAAACATTAAAATTGTGAAATTGTCTTTAGTGGTTCATTTAATAATTTTCATGAGTAATCCTCCCCAGTGTAAATATATGTTAATCTGATGGGTCTATTACGTTGTAAATTATTCATAGATCAACTCACCTGATTCAATCATGCGTTCGGAAGGCCTCATTGAACCAAACATCTCTATCACAATGTAAAACACACTGTCATTTATTAATGTTTGCATAAATCAGCCAGAAATAAGCGAACTCTAGATTAGAACAAAATAAAAATTGCCTCTACTGAGGCGTGCTCCTACGTTAAGGCTGAGTGGAAAACAGCTACTACACTGTTAAATATTTATTTGCACGGAATATAAAAGATTGTATTTGGAACCAATTAGCCACAAAATTATCAACAGTGTTGGGAAAATAAAGGATGGGCTGTCATCATTGGTCAAAAACGATAAACACAATGTGTTCTTCTCTTATTTAGAATCATGTCAGTCACTACATTACCGCATTTTCTTAGAGGTCATCCTCCTAAAGATATCCCACAATTCGTTTGAATTTTTTATTTTTGATAAATATCGAAAAATATTGAATATACGAAAATTAATTCGAGCTCGGAGTTCAGTCTGTTTATTTACTTTTTTTTAATTAAAACAGAAACCACCACTTGTTCAAGGCCGAGGCCACCCGTGGACAAGTGTTAATGTGATTTACTTCTTTCTCACCGCAAGAAGATGTGACACAAGGTCAGTAAAACTTGAGGAGGGACCCAGCAATTCCCATGCGCAATAATGTGCTACAAAAATAGCTACGCACCAACCCGTCGGCTCTCTTAAGTAGTTGTGCGTCAGGTGATCACAAATAAACACACTACTACTCAGAGACAGTGTTGTCATCCTTGAGAAAATGCACATTCTATGATTGAGCAAAACAATACTTCACCCTGACTGGAGAAAGTCTGGAACCGGCACGGCAAGCCCTAGTAAGTTAAATTGAATACCGAGATTTGCGAAGGATTACAGCCGGACAGTTTGATTCATTTTTAATATTTGTTTTTGATTACATATTTGTTGTGCATCAATCAATAAATACCTGCACACCATGGCTATTCCACGATTGCTTAATTCATTTAAACTATTTCTAAACGATCCAAGTATATTAATATATTATAAGTACTCAATTTTATATTAAGAGTACAAGAAACATTTACATTTTAGCGCAATCTTATATTCAGAAAGGTTCAACGTTCCCTCCAATACACTATAAACACGATCTAAGAACATATACACAATAAATATTTTATATGCATGATACACACAAATATGTATCACGTTATATCCGATTCGTCCATAATTAGATAACGAGTAACTTGCTCGTGTATTCTGAATTTTATCTCTGTATCATGTTTAACAAACCATTGCATATCGATTTCTTTTGATGTTTGAACATGATGCCCTAACAAAATTTTTATGGTGTTGTACCTATGACGAACATTTGGACTCTCCCATTCTCAATAAATACTGGACGCATCAATTATAACGGAAATTATAAACTTTGAATATATTTTTGGACAGATTATTTTGGACGACGAAGGCCCCCCCCCCCGTCTCCGTATTTCTCGTCCCTTTTTACGTAGATGGTGAACATCTAGAAGCATACCTTATGAAAAATAGCATCAATAACCTGCAACGAGCATCTCTCTGTATGGACGTTTGAAATAATACTGGACAAGAAGGCGTTTGACGAGATCCTCTATTATTTGGAAATATGTGTTAATAGAATCCTTGTTATAGTTGCAGGTAGGAGGCCTTCGTGTTGGACCTATGGTGAAAGGGGCCACCGCACATTTGAATGCTCTAAACGGGAAAAAAGAAATACAGGTCCAACAGTGAATCCCGAAAACAAAGTAGGGCTTCCCTGATCCAAAGGTTCGGGAAACCTTAAACATCAAAACTAGGGGCACCTATAAAAATCCATAGCAATCCAGAAAACGAGTTCCCCGCTCTCACCGACCCACGTGGGAACGACGAGAGGAAACAGAATGAGTGGGTCCTGGTACAGAGGCACAAAAGACCCATTAAACTTACACTGGGCCATATACGTCAGAAAGAGGAGCAAATTAAAATATCTAAGGACCCAGGAAAAGACAAGTTTTTTGAAATTGTACATCTCGAGAAAAACTTACGAGCTGAAAGAGCCTCCAGTCCCACTCTCTTAGCCTAAGAACACTCCACTGACCTAATCTCGCCTTGTCTCGAAACCAATTCTATCACCTATTACTGATTCTATGAAGAAAAGGGAGTACAAAAATGATCCTGTTGAGTATTTAACAAAAGAAAAATATCTACTCCCCAGGATCTTCCCCTTCAGCCTCACAACAGAAAAGTCCCAATGCACACCTTTTGTCTTCCCCTAAAAAATTCAAATTCTCCCTCCCTCCTTTTCTTTTTTTCTGAAAAAGAAATACAGCCAAAAACCACCCTACCCTTCTCCCAGATGAATACAGACATATTTCCGATTTGACTTTTGCAGAAGCCGTCAAACTTTAAATTACGCTATTTTGCTGAAAGCCTTCTTTATTTCACCAACGTAGGACGTGTTTACATCTGGTAAGAAAGACGACGAATAGTATTTAGCGTTCGCATCAGTAGTAAATAAGAACTGCGACGAGGATACATTATCATAACTTGGTGTTGATAATTTTATATCCGTTTTTCTTTGTCAAGTATTGGTATCAGGAAAATTCGCTGAAATGAAGTGTAGAGTTCTAAATAAATTAGAAAATGACCCGAACTTAACATGCAGAAATTAGCGGAGGACTACCAACGATTTATTAGTGTTAAGCAGGATTCAAGAGATATTGAACAGTCGGGTATTGCACACATACAAAAAGTGCGTAAAAAATCGAAAGTCAACTCTCATCCAAAAATTATTCAAAGCAAAAACACAGATTTTTACGCATCAAAAACAAACAATTACCGCCGAGTTCTTGTTATCGATGCGGAACCCTGCATTGCGTAACATAATGCCCATTTCGTTTGAAAACTTGGCTGATTTTTAACAGAATCGGACACGAAAGATCTCATTGTAGAACAATGAATGGAAATTAGACGCGGGTAAAGACTTTTAAACATGGCAATAATATTATAAGGAGATATGTTCAAGTCAAAATCTTCAATACAAAAGTAACCCTAAAATTAGGTTTGGGTTAGTCGTGTCAATTATTAACATGCAAACATGGATACGGTTGTGAAACCCGACCATATTAAGAACCAATCAAATTGCCAGAACAGTGACTGGCGAAAAAATAAGTTTAAAGGGTTAACAGACATGACTTTTAACAGAACGACGAAGGAAGTGAAAGTATACCTATTAAAAGACACAGGAAATATGTTGGTGTTGCCCTTATGTAACTACTTAAACAATGGGGATTATTAAACAAAGAATTATTGCCAGAAGAAAATCAATCTGACGCCTGGTTCATTGAAAAATTGAAACAAAAGTTTAGTAGAACTGATCTGTCCAGATTACGGAAGAAAATTTCATCCGCATAATCACACCACCTTCCACTTACCAACTATTAGATTCTATCATTTTAGGCGATTACATGTTAACACCCTGACACACTTGAGAGAAAAAAAAGAAAAAACAAATTATTTTAGAATTTACAGTAGGAGAAATTTTCGTACATACATTTGATGTAAAATGAATTCACATTTTCGGGCTAGTTTTAGGGCAGTTTAGTAATTTCTTTTTTGCGATGGGAGCTAAATCCACTGCGTATTTTTAGGCGTGAGGAAAGGGTTTACTTTCTTAGGTGATTACGTGTGTTTTTCTGACCTTACAACTCTAGGTTAGTGGTAATACTTTTGGTAAACTTCCATAAAAAGATTAAATCGCTCAGAGATTGGAAAACATTTCATGTTTATTACATATTAAACTGGTCCCCCACTATAAAATCTAAACTATTTGAATTTTTCTTTTTTTCTACGATGTTCACAAGTAACTATTCCAAAAAGAAGAATCTCATTTTTTTGTAAGCTGAGTGATCAACAATGGGTCTAATTTGAAAAGTTTCTTATATTTTATTTGATTAAACCTCATACGTTTTATGTATATAAAAAAAAATTTAACCAATTAATTTTAGTTGTATAACCATTCCCGTGAAAACAAAATAATCACTTCACAATTATCTAACCAATAAAATTGCTTATATTTAAGGTGTAATAAAAATGAGCAACACTTGTATTATTCTTGGTTAACATCACGTATATATACCCTCACAGACCTGGTTGTAAGAGAAATCAGCGACAGAATTATTTTAGAATTGTAAGTAGGAGGTCAGTTTCGCATATAAATTTAACGTAAAATGATCTAACATTTCCTTGTCATTCTAAGATTTTATGTCAGTAAACCATTTTTTTAGCTATGAGAGATGTATTCTGTGCGTTATTTAAGGGACACTTTTATAGCCGATTACGTGTGGTTTTGCGACCTTGTCAGTCGAACTTAGAGTTAGTGCAAAAATGTAATACTTTACTGGCCTGAAAATTCAGAATGACTCTAAAGAATAGAATATCATTTTTAAAAATGTTCTTGCTAAAAGTGTAAATCAACAAATTTTGTAAAGTTTGTTGTTAAAATTCTTTTTTTTTAACTTATACAACTTTCTCCCAATTAATTGCTGCCCGCAGGGCGGGTAGGTTTTGCAAGTTATATATATATATATATATATATATATATATATATATATATATATATATATTTGTATAATTTGGCAGCATTCTTTCTTTTATGCATGTTTGATTAAACAGGAGTGCCATCGGTCGTCGTCAGGCGGTTGCAAAATGAAATAAATTGGTGAATCTATCAAGAGGACGCTCTTTTAAATTATTTTAACAGCACTTTAATACACCTTCACCCCCCCCCTTTATAACGGGAATGGTTGATGTTTGGTTTATTAACGCGTATAAACAATGCTTCCATTATAAGGAGGCGTTCGCACATGCGGAGATTTTTTACACTCCTTGGATTATAACACCAAATCTGTCGCACGAAGACTAAAAAAAAACGGATCAAAAGCTGAATAGGTACTCCTGTTAAATCAAACATGCATATATATATATATATATATATATATATATATATATATATATATATATACATACACTAGTGTATAACCGCCGGTGGGGAAAGTATAAGAATAGTATACTTTAAAAAGTTTACAGAAACAAATGTGTGATACTATTTGAATCGGCATTCAAATGCATAGAATTTGGACATAGATAAAATATATATTGTTTGTTGCTTATATTTTTCGAGTACTTATATGATAGATTGAATATATACAGATGTACGCATAGTATATATAATATTCAATATAAACATGGCCTGTCCCTTCTTGATATTTGTGTGAGTAGGTGTGGCTAATCTTATTACGGCCTGCACATAATTAACTTCGTCTTGTTGAATTTGAAAAAAACATCTTTATACTTCGAGATTGTTTGGCTTCCCTTAGAAATTACTTTCACGTCGGACATTTTTCTGAATTTGAGAATGGAGTTAGGTAGTGTAACCATTTAGAAAACATTCAGCTGAAAAAAATGAATATATCGGGCTTCTTCATTTCAAAAGAAAAATGGCTAAATAAGGCTTACCAGTTTTATCTATTTCATTTGAGTACTATTTTATTTATATAAATAGCACTTATACGATGGTATTTGAACGCATCTATTCTAGTATGTGTGATAGGTGTTTGTCTGTGTGTCTATATTTTTATATCGACAATAATCTAGAACATAATGTTTTATGTGATTTTTAGGTGGTGAATAAAATCTACCAAAATTGTTTTCCATATTACAGCTGTTGAATTCCGATATTCTCGGATCTGAAACCTTGGTCCGGATGGTGTTGTAACACTTTATTTAATATATATATATATATATATATATATATATATATAAAATGAAAAGTCCACACTTGAGGGTGTTGATGTAATGGCGATAATAAGGACAATTTATTGAAAAGATATTTAGAAAAACCTCGACAACGCATTTCTTTATGTGTTTTTAAAATAAATTAGTTATTTATCTTAAAAACTTTCAGTGGTATACACCTTTGAAAGAAGTATAAGCATATTTTTTTCTCCTCTCTTTTCGTTTTATTGTTCTTGATTGAGACATATTTCTCGCAGTCAAGTTGAAATTCGTCTTGATGTTATCGACGATTGATGTTGATATGCCAGTGTGTTTTACACGCGGTTAGGTGAATAGGGTAGAATGAAAAGTCCACACTTGGAGCGTTGATGAAATGGCAATAATAAGGATAATATTTTTGAAAAACCTTGACAACGCATTTCTGTATGTTTTTTGAAATAAATTATTTATTTATCTTAAAAACTTGAGCACTTTCGGTGAATTACACCCTTGTTAGAAGTATACGCTTATGTTTTCTTCTTCTTTATTCGTGTAATCCTTCTTGATTTAATCCTTATTGATTATATATATATATATATATATATATATATATATATATATTCAAAATATTTTTATATAATATTTGTTATTTTTACTTACATAAATCTCTTTCTATCATTCACGCACGGCAGTGTGTGAATGATGTACTTAAGGTCAACATTAAATAATTACTGGGTTTGTCATTAATTCAGTTTTCATCCAAACTTGCTGCGGTGTTTTGCATTAGAATTCACTAGTCGCAAATTAAAATTTATCCAGTAGAAAAAAAGTTTTTCAAAATAAGGGTGGTCATCAGCATGTATAATAACGCCCTCCATTGACTTCGAATAACCATAGCTTTTTTTATTTAACGCAATTTTTTATTTTTGTGTACCCAAAATGTAGCACAATGAATCTAAATATATATATATATATATATATAACGCGGAAAGGAGTTGAAGATATAGAAGGGTTGAGCAGCTAAAATTGACAAAAGTGCCAATTGAGTAACGCTCCTTGTGCTCGTTAACTCGACATAACGTTTTAAGTTATTAATATAATTTAAGGATCGAAAACTTGAAAGATAGAACGCTATAGGCTGGTTCTAAATATGTTAGTTTAAAGCTGCGTGACTTTAAGTAGAAAAATAAAGTGATAATTGACTTTTGAAGCATCATTTTTAAGGAAAAAACCCAAAAAGGCCAAACTTAAAACTGAAGAAACACTTAGAAAAAAATGTCTGATAAAAATTCTCTTTATTAATGAAGAAAATGAAGAAAAATTGGCTAAATTAAATATATAAACTCTTAGGTATCTTAAACATGTTTACCCCCAAATATGTTTATCTGTGTTCATATTAGTTTTGTATTCTTTTCTTAGCGATAGAAGCAAAAATATTCCCTATGAAATTGAAACTGTGGGCTTTTTGTATATGCTTCTTTCAGAAAATTTTAAAATATATATTTCTATAATTATGGCGCTAAATAAATACTACTTTCTTCAGTATACATATTACCTTTTATATTGTAAAGAATATTTGAACATGTTATATTTAAATAAGTGTTGATACATTTGTTGATAGATATCGTCAGCTTTCTTCCTTCCGTAAACAAAAATGAGATTATCGGACTAGCGTTTTAAGAGCATATAACCAATTTTTTGGAAAAAGGGATATTAATCGTGGGGTTATATTTTTTTGTTGGGGGGGGGATAAAAAATCTATCAGTCTTACAACTTACCCCAAGTCCATGTGGAAACAGTCCCCCCCCCAAATAAAACCACTTTATTCTATCAATAACCTTAAGTCAAGGTGGCAACCCGAAAATTGAACTGGAACGTTTACATACATTCATCGCCTTTTGTTTAGGAGCAAAATGTAGTATCAATTTTTTAATAATTGTGTATATTATGTGAAAATTAATATTGCAAAGTGTAGTATCTGTTCTGATACCACACTTCATCATTTCCGTCGTCAGTCAGTAAAAGAGAACCCCTTCTAGACTAAACAATTTTCATTTTTGTTACAATCCAGAGTTCCCCATTTTAGAGACCAAGATGTTCCACACATAAAAACCGACCTGGTGTTTACCTCGGTGCAACGGCAAATTCGGCAATGGAAAATCATGCAAAGAAAACTTCGTCAATTTTGTCAAAGTAAGAAAGATTATGGAATAAATATCGATTGAAAATAGATTTTATAACCGTTCTTGCGGGGATATAGTTGTAAATACTGGGCTCCCCATTCAACCAATAATGAAAACTTATTGTATTATATGTTTAGTACTTGTGCAGTTTACGAACCGGGTTATTACAAAGAAAAGTTTATCAAGTTAAATCATTTTTTACGATATATGTTTATTTATTACAGTGTAAGGTGAAAGTACAAAATCGTAAGCAAAGGCCCCACCATACGTAAGAGACGGCTTTCTAAATACTGCAATTATTTCAACCAGGTCCGTGAACTACAAATTTACTAGTTTTCCTAATTATAACATTGATAAAAAAGTAGTACAGAAAAATACTATTACGCGAATAAATCCATCATAATGCATTTCGGTTTCTTCGTAAACAAGTAAGCTACTTTAATATTTAGTTAATAGTTAAAATAATTAATGCATTACTTCGTGTTCAACATTAGAATGGTATTTGGAAGTGTTTAAACTGTTTAATAGAAAGGCATTTCAACTTGTATTAACATCCTTAGCAAACCTCCATGTATTAATCCCCCCTCAAAATAATATTTACAAATAAATGTTTTAGGGGAAAATAGTTGTATAAACGGGATACTCCCACTAAAAAAATTAAACAATAAATATTTTAGAATATTTATGATTCTTTAATATTAGAGCAGAACGTGCGAAATTTATTAATTGATTGTATGACACCACTTGCTGCCCAATGTCGAGAAATATTTAAGTTACATCGAAGTTTAACTTACAGAAAATCCACCAGTTTTCATTTTCATTTTGGAAAAATCAAATGTAATTTTCACAATTAAATTTTATATTTTTTTAATTAAAACAAAATATAAAGCTTAAAACTAAAACATATTCGTCGATATTTAAAGATTCTTAGTATCAATTTAAAATCAGATATTTAAAACTTAAAAACTGATTTTTGAAGTAAATAGCGAAGTTTTGTTTTTTAATAACAAATAAGTTGTAAAAAGATTTTAAATAAAATTATGTATTTGTTAAATCTTATTTCATTTGTTGCTTACAGAAAAAAAAGGACAAAAACTTCATAAACTTTAAATTGCTTCCGTTTAGAAACTGATTTTTGAAGTCTAACTCCGCCCTCTGAGGAAACAAAACGAAAGATTACAAGTCAGCCGAATTTTTAAAAAGCGTATATATTTCGTTTATTTATTAAAATAACTTGCGTAATCTTCGTTTTGCCTCCTCGGCTAGGAGCAAAGTGTAGTATGGAAAAATCCTTCTAAACTGAGGTAAGATCCAGAGTGCCCCTTTTTGGGAAGCTTGATTTTTCCCTACAAAACGAAAGATTACTTAAGTACGGTGATAAATATTTCATACCCCCCCCCCCATTTCGGCCCTCGTGGGGAGGCAAGTAAATAGTGACACAAAAACATGTTTTAAAAGAAAACATGTTAATATTTTATTTATTTTATTTATGGACTCTCTGCCTTAAAATAAATATTAACATGTTAAAAGAAAAAAAATTCCGAAATATACTGCATTTAGTAAAATAAATAAAAGATTTATTTACAAGTGTTTTGTAAATAGAGACCACGTGTATTGCGAGGTCAACTGGTGACTTCCAAAATATGTCCCGCGTCTTGTGTTAATGATCTGGGGCCCCTATTGTTGTCTTGGTCCAATCGATCTAGCGATAGTGTCTCGCCTTGTTAATTCTACACTTTTTTCTGACCATCAGTATGGAGTAAGGCATACGCGGTTTACTGCAGATATCCCAACAGTCATCTCTGAATACAATACACAGGACAATACAGGCGAATCAAGGGTGGTAGCGCTTCATATATCCAAACGTTTGAAAAGGTCTGACATAAAGGTCTTCTAAAAAAATTAATTCATATAGTATTACTGGACGAATGTTTACTATAATTAGATCCTTTTTTATTTCAAAGAAAGGTCTAGGTTGTCCTAAGTAGCCGTTCATCCAAACAACATGACATAAATTCAGGTGTACTTCAGGGATCGATCCTTGGACCATTATTGTTCCTGAGTTTCATAAACGACCTCCCTGATCACATTGTGGCTGAGATGGGTATATTTGCTTACGACACAATGCTCTACTCTCCTAATGTGGGTAAAACGGTAATGGCTAAATCTTCAGAAAGTGGTTTACAGTCTGTAGGGAAATTAGGTCATAAATGTATATTAACATTTAATGCTAGTAAGACAAAGCTCGTTTCCTTTAGCAACTACAATGAACATATTCAACCATCGATTGTCATAGAAAATAAAACTCTACCTGAGAGTCCTACGTTCAAACTCCTCGGCCTAACATCCACATGTAACATTAATTAAAGCAAATACATTAAAGACATTGCCAAGGCGGCAGCAATAAAAATGAAGTCCCTCTACCCTGCTAGAGAACTTCCTACACCTGCCAATACGCTATATCTCTACAAATCCACACAGCGACTATGTATGGAGTATTATTTTCCACATCTGGGCTAGTGCACCACCAACTAGTCTATCCCACTTAGACAAAGTCAAAAAAGAGTATATAATCTAATAGGGCACTCACTATCATCCAAGCACAAGTCCCTGTCCTACCGCCGCAATTTTGAATCTCTGTGCTTGTTTACGACTTTACAGACATGCAGAAATTTAAGACTAATGGTACTAGCATCTTGCTGCACAGCTCCTAATTTAGGATGACCCCTAAAACTTTCACCCTAATTCTCAGTAGCCCCTTACGTTTACAGTGGAAAATTGCTTTTTTTTGGGGGGGGCGAATTAAGTTTAAAATAGGACTTTCAAAATATGCCCGATTTGAAAAAAAAGACACAAGTGTAAAAATTAAGAATACCTGATGGGTGTATTATGTGTGAGTTAAGATTTGAAATATGTGGTATGTCTATGCAGTGGTAATAATTTATTTTTTAGTGTTAGTGTTAGTGTTATATTTCGGAATTTTTCAGATGAGGGTTGATAATACTTAAGAAGGTCGGAGGATACATCGGCCTAAACGTTGTAAAAAAAACACCGAAGATAGAATAGTAGTCCGAATATACCAAATACTACGAATGTATGCGTTATGTTTAAATGTTTGTCTTGTATGCAGTCTTAAAATAGTTGATCTGGATCTTAATTTTAGTTGTCTTACTTTAGTATTATGTTACTGATATGAATGACATATTTTACGAGCGATTATATTGTTTAATTTTGCAAAGGTTTATAGTGACGGCTGATTCAAAATGGGGTTTACTAGACTGACTAGTTTATAGTTAAACAGATTATCATTTTTATATATATTTGAGAGTATTGGATTTAGGATATCGTTATTTTTTATGTTCATCAAGCTTTTTCTCAAAATGTGTGCATGGAACAGCATATATCCATGCTTTAGACGTAAGTTTTTAGGTAAAAGTTGTTTATGTTTGTTGTATGGTTTGTGATGTAGTTTGTATTGTTGGAATGCATAACGTATTTAGAATGTTGTAAATGAGAGCATTATTAATGTGAGTCGGTAAAATATCTTTATAAGTGATGTTTTCGGTGTGTATGATTTTTCGCTACTGATATCGAATATGAATCAGTTTCCGGGAACTTCGCGTCAGCAGCGTTCAGGCATGTTACGTAAACACCCGAAACATGCTGAGGCGATTAGCCAATCAGCTGTCAGCAGGCAGATCACACATTTTGTAACCAATATTGAAATTGTGTAAAGCCAGTGTATTTGTATTTCTTGTTCAATAAGGAAAAAAATAATTACGAAGTGTTGTGTACTAGTGTCGAATCTCCCGAAGGAGTCATTTCTTTCTGTCAGGAAATAAATTTGTTAGCAAAAGAAAAATCAGAAATATTATTACATGTGCTGGTTGGGAAAAAGAAAAGGAATAACGGGCAAGTATTCATTGAAGTGCACGTACCATAAATGTAGAGCTTGGATTTCTCTACATTCGTTTTGCCTGACTACGGTTATATCAGACTGGCTGAAGGCGTACAGCAAATTAATACATTTTGTGGACCCGTTTACGAGGGCGACCATTAACTACGTCGAAAAAATGTGGAAGGAAGCAAAGCAAAGGAACGAAACCAGGCACTAACAGGAAACTCGTAGACAGCTATCTGCGTGAATTCATGTGTAGACAAGAGTTTCGAGGAAACTTTATAAGCACAGGTAACCAAATTCTACGCGGTGAACCAGCTGACTTCCACATCCTCAATGAACCTATCCTCTTCCGCCTGTTTGTCGTCGGCTACTCTCAGCGCAAGAGAAAACTTTAAAAAGTAAAAAAATATTTTTTAAAAGACCCTAACAAACAAAAATCAAAAAATTTTTTTTAAATATTACTGAAAATAAAAATACTATATTGAAAGTTAAAAAAAAAACAAAAACAATCTAGACTACTCCCTCGGCATCTCTCGAGTGTTAACGTTCCTTGACCGAACGCTGTCGGTGGGAAGTCTCAGAAACTGGTTCATATTACATATCAGGGCCGACTTTTCTTTATTTTTCATAGAAAAAGTTAAAAGTATTTTTTCTTTGCATTTACTTTAAAATTATATAAGCGGGATTGTAATGTTTTCAGAGAATTTGTTTTGTATTTTAATTTTTCGTTAACATATTGTGCGGTAGGGAGAAAAATGTATATATATATATATATATATATATATATATATATATATATATATATATATATATATGTATACATATATATATATATATATATATATATATATATATATATATATATATATATATGTAGACGCACGCATATATATATATATATATATATATATATATATGTGTGGGTGGGTATAAATATATATATATATATATATATATATACATATATATATATATATTATATGTACGTGCGTATATATATATATATATATAAAAGTAGTCACGCACGTGCCTAAAATATCCTGTTGAGATTATTTCTTCTTTTTTCTTATATTTACCGTATTTTTTTCAATAAATTTAAATCTTACCTTATTGTAAAGACGTACGTTGATCCGAACGAAACTTGTAAATCTCTCGTTTTTTTATTTATTTTCCTTTATATGATTTGCTTTCTTTTTGTTTTTCACAGATCATGTCTTTACCGCATTACATTTAATGATATATCGTGTATATATATATATATATATATATATATATATATATATATATATATATATATATACATAATTGTTGCATGTATGCTTATTTTTTATGTTCTAGTTTCGGAATATTAGCAGAATATCCATACAAACATACGAGTGGCCTTTATTAATATATGAATAACTCCAGTCTAAATGATCAAAGGGATGATTTTCCGACAACAAAAAAGCAATTAATTAGACAAATAGATAATTCTGCGCGTGTTTAACGTCTCCTCATTAAATATGTGTATAATTGCACATCAAATATTGGTAAGCAGTTATTAGTCTAATGTGTCTAGTTTAGTGCATTAAAAATGAAACGAACTGGAATAGTTGCTACGTTTTTTACGGCATATCACCCATTTTTGCTCACTTAATAGCGAACCACATTTCTAATTATC
This sequence comes from Sepiola atlantica, assembly GCA_963556195.1. Classification (NCBI taxonomy): domain Eukaryota; kingdom Metazoa; phylum Mollusca; class Cephalopoda; order Sepiida; family Sepiolidae; genus Sepiola; species Sepiola atlantica. Next base: position 24,937,851 of record OY744546.1, on the reverse strand, counting down.
GAACGGTAATTTATTGTTTTGTTTTCTTTATCTTTCTGATAATTACTTCATTGAATAAGTGATCAGACAATATCTGAAGTCAGTATAGCAGATTAAATAGTGTCCTATCTTATCTATTGTCAAAAAATCACAAGTAAAATAAAGTTTCAATTTCTTATTTTAATATAAAAAAATAATAATATTTTGATAATGTATTAGTTTTATCTAATAAGTATCATTTTTTGTATGTATACTTAAATTGCAAAGTATTTAATTTTTTTATTAAAAATATATGTGTGGACATCATATCTCCATACTTGGATTGTCAGTTTTCTTTTAACGTTTACTCTCATCGCTTATGTGGATGCTGTTTCGTTTTGTTTCCTCACACCTTTGTTAAGATGATTTCATTTTAATCAACCTTATATATGTATACGCTTGTATCTTAGTTGTGTTATATACGTCATAAAATTCACTAATTTAAAAAAAAATGAGATGTTTTACTTGTTTCGTCCTGAACCTTTAAGGTGAAGCCGGTCCTTTAATTTCCACTGTCACGGATGGATCCTGCCCATTGCGTCCGGTTCACCGTCAGGACCACATATAAGTTGAGCTTCTACTTCTTTAATCGACGCACACCGTAAGCTTGAGAATCAATGAGGGAAGTGAGATCGGCTTAAACTTAAACCACAACGGTAGCAGCGCTAATGTTGAAGCGGTTGGAGATTGAGAATATTCCTGAGTATAGTTGTGTCCGGACGTCTGCAAATGTGCACGAACCATCGCAGTCGGTTTTGTTTCAATAGATTGAATGCTGCATCGCGAATAGATGGCAGCTATGGAAATTAGGTCCAGCAGGGTTAGTTGCCAAATTCCCCGAAAAAACACCTATTCGACGAATATCCACGACTCGGAGGGACCAGGTTTCGCACCCGTATAATAGAATTCTCCGAATAAGTGCCGGATGGATACGCATCTTTGTAATAATACGGATATCACGCCACCTCCATAAGCGACTGTTGAGACGCACGAAGGCCAAGCGCGCGAGGTTGATACGTCTATCTATTTCGGTGTATTTTGGCTATTCGTGTTATGTACTTATTTGGTGCTATGTACTCGTGTAATAGTCGAGTGGCATATGTACCCGTGTAGTAGTCGATTTATTGTATGAACTCATGTGAGAGTCGATTGATGTTATGTACTCCTGTATAAGTGTAGTACTCTTATGCACTTATGTTAAAACCGATTGATAAGATGTGCTTATGTAAGAGTCAATTCATGTTACGTACTTATGTAAGAGTTGATTGGTGGTGTGTATTCGGGTGAAAGTCGATCAATGCTATATACTAATGTAATAGTCGAATGGTACTATGTACTCGTGTAATCGTCGATTGGTGATATGCACGTATATAAGAGTCGATTTGTTATATGTACGTGTTTACTAGTCGATTGGTGCTATGTATTCCTGTAATAGTCGATTGGTACTATGTAATTGTGTAATAGTCGATTAGTGCTATGTACTCATGTAATATTCGATAAGTATTATCTACACATCTAAACTTTGATTAGTGCTATGTACTCATGTAATATTCGATTAGTATTATTTACACATCTAAACTTTGATTAGTGCTATGTACTCATGTAATATTCGATTAGTATTATCTACACATCTAAAATTTGATTAGTGCTATGTACTCATGTAATATTCGATTAGTATTATTTACACATCTAAAATTTGATTAGTGCTATGTACTCATGTAATATTCGATTAGTATTATTTACACATCTAAACTTTGATTAGTGCTATGTACTCATGTAATATTCGATTAGTATTATCTACACATCTAAAATTTGATTAGTGCTATGTACTCATGTAATATTCGATTAGTATTATTTACACATCTAAAATTTGATTAGTGCTATGTACTCATGTAATATTCGATTAGTATTATTTACACATCTAAACTTTGATTAGTGCTATGTACTCATGTAATATTCGATTAGTATTATCTACACATCTAAAATTTGATTAGTGCTATGTACTCATGTAATATTCGATTAGTATTATCTACACATCTAAAATTTGATTAGTGCTATGTACTCATGTAATATTCGATTAGTATTATTTACACATCTAAAATTTGATTAGTGCTATGTACTCATATAATATTCGATGAGTATTATTTACACATCTAAAATTTGATTAGTGCTATGTACTCATGTAATATTCGATTAGTATTATCTACACATCTAAAATTTGATTAGTGCTATGTACTCAATGTAATATTCGATAAGTATTATCTACACATCTAAAATTTGATTGGTGCTATGCACTCATGTAAGAGTCCCATATTTAATTACCTCTCTACAAGTACACACTTAGACATATCATATGTTTATAATGTTGGAAAATGCAGCTCCCAAAATAGGAGCACTCATAAATGGAATAAAAATAAAAATGTTCTCGGTAAAAAGAATTTCTCCTTCACAGACCCAGGACAGATTTTAACAAACGTGTAATGTTCGATTTCTATTTACAAGAGATAACACAGTATATTATGTGACATTGAACAAATCGTAATACAGATCAATGAAACCTGATTGCCAATAGATTTTAATGTCCGAAATCTTTGTATCTCGGTGACGACGAGTTCATTGGCCTCGTTTAAATTAAATTTTAATTACTGTGCTAATAACGTCTTCTGAGCGAATGCCCTTCGTTGACCTAAAGTCAGTTCCAGCTTGCAACCTCATTCTACGCATGCTCCCCACTGACGGTTCGCCTCTTTTTAAGCAATTTCAATTCTCCGATTTCTAAGACGATTCGGCTAAACAAAAGGACAACGGCTACTGACCCCGGTCACCTCTAGGCGAGGTGTTGGCTAGCCTACCCTCGTGGGAGGCAAGAAGTTAAACGCGAGTCACGACCCTAAAGAATTTTTACTGACTCAGGTAAATGGCTGCCAATATCAGTATCAGGACATACAGTTCTACCGGTTACTCGAAGGCAATCGATCATTCTATCAATAGCATTTTCTTAGATGTTTATACCCCCCTGTACATATATATATATATATATATATATATATATATATACATATATGTATATATATATATGTGTATATATATATATATACATATATATATATATATATATATATATATATATATATATATATATATATATATATGTGTGTGTGTGTGTGTGTGTATATATATATACTAGAAGACGTCCTAGGACAGGTAAAATAAATTCATGGAACAGAACAGTTAATATTATATTAATATTAGAATCAATATATAATGTTATTAAACTTCATATGCAGAATCATCATTCCAACTTTAATTAAACCTCATTAAATGATTATTTTATTCTTAATAAATGGACCTTAAAACGAAATTGAAAGTAAAGGAGATCTTGCTTTATATGTGGCTAATGACTATTGATTCAATTACATTCAAATCTGAAAGGTACAGTCCGTATTATGCCGCTTAGAAATCTTTTACAATACTCCCAAAAATTGAAACTTGTAGAATATTGACCAATGTATGTCTAATGTCTATTGTAATAATTCACATGAATCGGAGGTATCTGCATTTTTATGTAGAGCATCAACGTCATGTACACCCCCGTTACAAAAAACTAAATTGAAATAAATATATCCCACATTACAACACCTTACCCTTATTTGCTGTATCCAGATATTCATGATGGTCGTTGTGCGATTTCGGAGTAAATTTTGGACATACAAATATTCACATACTTAATCATCTACATACACATATATATATATATATATATATATATATATATTTCGCTCCCAAATGTAGGATGCGCTATGTAAAGAATACTATTAAGATAGCTGTAATCGTGGCTTCAATGCAATGTTCCTGTCAATAGTAGAATATTTGACGACAGCTGCCTATAAATAGAATTAATCTGTCGCTGATTTACCGAGTTGTTAACAACGGCTGTGTGGGCTAAAATGTTTGCATTTGAGATAGAAATATACCTCATGTTCCGCGGTTCGACTCTGGCAACCGGTGTGAATAATTCCTCTCTTAACTGACGATCCCCGTAAGGATGAATGTAAACGTATGTAGATATAAACAAATATTTATATATATATATATATATATATATATATATATATATATATATATATATATATATATATATATAAATACATGCAAAATGACTATATCGTGTATTGACTGTTATCATTATGCAAACATGTTTTTCTTAACACACTAACTTTAATCATTCAATTAAAAAAAATAATAATTAAATTCCTATTATTTCACAGCATTTGTGTTGGTATTTCTTTACGGTGGTTTAATGTACATTTGTGGACTTTGTGCAGGAAATTTCCTTTTTTTTCTAGTGTACTGTTTTAATGTTCTTATTTTGGCAAGAGTGTTTCTGATGATTAAAGTATTCTGTTTAGAACACGTGTTAGATTTCCTCTGTGGTTTTAAAATAAACCACAGCATGTCCTTACTTTTCTCTTTCATTGTACAGTCTTTTTAAATCTTCTATTTACACTGTCATAATTATCTATCTACTGTAGTTAACTACGGTTTAATAAATTAGTTCATGTTCTAAACAAACCAATTCAAAGTTTAGCAAGTAATTACTAAATATATGTATTATATACTTATTAATAAGCCAAACTTATAAACACAAATACATAGTTGTCAATAATTCGAGATCCACAAAATAATCTCTGTAAAAGAAGATTATGTAAGTTCATATTGCAAATACACAGAGAAATAGTTGTCAACAATCGTATTACAAACACTTACTAACAAGATATATCAATTACATGAATGAAAGAACGCATCAACACAAACCTAACAATGAATTTAAAAATAAAAATTCATCCCTATCAGTTTGAAAAATAGAGGAAGTGAAGTAGATATTATCAAATACATTATTCATTTATAGCAATTTACCAACATGTCTTATATGTTTCTGAATTTTTGAGATGAGGATTGATAATTTGCATAATTTTGGTTATTCAAACTACATTTCTCATCTTGAGTGTTATCATCAAAACGTTTATGTCGCTGGGACTTCTGACCTTCTTCAGGTGTATCTCTTTGAACTCGGGAATATTTCTGTCGAACATTGACATTTGAACGGAATTTCGAACGAAACACTTAATTTAATCCATGGGGCTAGCATGATCTTTATTCGTCAGTCATGACTGGGTAAAGTCTTTAGTAAATCGCAATTCCTCGTATCGCCCACACCGAAGATTGGACCTTCTACCTTCAGAGGACTATCACTTGGAACTGAAGTTAACTTAATAGTATATCCACTGCGCCAGAAATATTCGAAGAGATACATATGAAGAAGGCAGGAGGTTACAGCGGCCGAAATGTTGTGATGATAACACTCAATATAAAAAATGTAGTCCGAATAACTAAAATTATGCAAATGTCTCATATGTGTTCTATTTGTTTAACAATTAATTATAACCTAGAATAATTAACTCACTATATTTTACAATCACTCACTCATTTAGGGTATTTTTTTGTATTTAAAGTTATATATTAATTAGTTATCTACATACAAAAATTGATTACAATTAGTTAAACGTTAACTGTTAAATTAATTTTTACATTTAGCCGCGAAAATGTTTAACTATTGCATAGTAGGTGTATTAAGGTTTCTTTATATATTGTTATGATAAATTCATATGGTTGTTACAATATTTATGTAGCATGAATTGGTCGAAGTGTCTACATATAATACTTATTTCACCCATTTAGGTCAGTAGGTGATCTATATCAGATAACGTTGTAATAGCTAATTTCTCATTAAAACAAAAACAAAAACGTGGTGCTGTGTAGTGTATGAGTTTAAACTTCTATTTAAGACGTTCCATTTCAGTACAAGTACTTTATTGTTTTGCGTAAAAAATCAGATACATTTAGATAATTAACTTTCTACAAACCTTGTTTTAGTGTAAAATAATGTATTACACAGCACTCAATTACAATAGATTGATAATTTACATTGAGTAAATAGAAGCTTTAGAAAATTGTACTATTTTAAATAATAATCATACAATTCTTCTGAGTTTTTTTTGTAATTATATTATTGTTATGTCCTTGTAAAACAAATATATTAGAGAAAAGTGTATACAACAAAGGAATAAGAGAAGTAGTACGTCAGTACTAACTGCCAGTGTACACTGGGGTTTGCACAACAGTATTTAATGCCTTCCCACCGCAGGAATATCTGACCCAATGGCGGAAAGTTGGGGGCGGTCGAGTAATCCCCTCTAAAGGAAGAAAACTCTGGCCTATAAGAAATCGATCGAGCCGCCTCAGGCAGTAAGCAATAAGCTTACTCAATTCAAAAGAGGGGAGGCAAGGTCTGCCTGAGAAAGTGTACCTCCTATGACAACCCAGGACCGAATACCCCAGCGCGATAGATAAAAAGCCACCGAAATGGTCAGTTCCTGCCAGAATGATCGTCGAGAACGAATACTCGACTGGAATTAACTTACCCCATCTCGAAATCCTCAATCAACCGAAGTTAATGAAAGACTGAACCGTCTGGTGTTTGTACAACGATATCACATTTCTTCTCACAGCAGCAATATTTGACACAATGTCGGAAAGCCAGGGGGAGCAATCAGCGTTTTTATAGATGGCGTCCTCTACCATATCAAAAATAGCTTAGGCTATTCCCCGGTCAGGGTGCCTCAGGCAGCAAACATAAATCTCATTCCACCTTAAAGAGGGGATGAAAAATATGGGAGGGTGCACCTCATAGGACAACCAATGACCAACACCTCAGTCCGAGAGATAAAAAGCCACCGAAATGGTCCAGTTCCTTCCAGACTGATTGTCGACAACGAATGCTCGACTGGTATTACATTACCTTATCCTGAAGTCCGCAATCAACCGAAGTTAATGTGAGACTGAACGGGCTAGCGTAGTCGCAACGGTATTCAATTGTCTCCCATCGCAACAATATGTGACACATGTTCAGGAAAGTGGGGTGAATCAAGCCAGCGCCTCTAAAGAAGACAATATCAATAGCAAGGGTGGTGTTAAAGGCGGGCAGTGGCGGGCATGTAAAGTGCTGTCGATTAAAATCAATTCATTATTACGTATGGAATATGAAAAACATGGATTTAAATGAGTAAATATGCTAGTGTTATCTGCTCATTTTTTAGATGAGTACATGTTTTCTTGGATCAAGTTCGATGAAAATGAATAAAGTATGTAACTGATATATATATATATATATATATATATATATATATATATATATATATATATATATATATATATATACATAAATAATTTAAATAAAACCATGCATACATAAAGGAATTGATTAAAAACATAATTCTTGTGTTTTCGCAACACACGTTCATTTAAGAGAATACTGAAAATAGTTTAAAGTCTTTAATAAAGTTTCATATTTCTTTCACATTTCAATACCCAGAAATCTGAGTGCCACTTTTGTGAAACAAATAATTTCATAAATATCATAATCTTTTAAATAAAATATTTGTATAACTTAGTAAAATAGTTTTGAATCCAAATTTTATATATGACGACAGTGTTATTTCTGTGTTTATTCACGTAAAATTTATCGACGTAAGATAACAACTGTGACATATTTGCGTTAATCAAAAACATATGTAATATCTGTTCTCATATTATACGTCATCTGCTCAGTTCTCAGTCAAGTAAGTATAAATGTTTTTCGACTGAGGCAATTTGCAAAATAAATATTTGTAAGAAAAGTAATCAAACAATATTAGCAAACATTCTCAATGAATATGTGACTAGATCAAAAAGTTTCATGTCCACAACGACTAACGGTCCGTGTATATTACATCCAATCAGATATTCGTTTATTTCGCAGACATTTAGAAAGTATGTCCGCTTGCACGAGGTAAATATAAAATGTTGAAGAGTTCGTTAATTATTCTGGAATAAACAGTGTTCGTCTCATTCTTATACCATTAACATTTAGCACACGGTGAATCTGGTTGGGAGCAGATAATAAAATGTAAGTAAAAATGGCATCCACCTTATTTTGGAAAGTTTTTAGTGAGTGCCAGGTAACTCGGAGAAAATATAATAATTATTGTTAAAAAAAGGAATAAATGCATAATTTCTGGAAACACGCATCAGATTAGAATATAACAGTTTAGATTATTAACCTATTATTTTTTAATGCAGTAGGGATCGACTAAATTTTATTATTGAGATATGTAGGCGATATAAGAAGCAATGAAAAGTATATGACAACGTGGACACAGTAGTGGAGCAGCATAGCTAACAGTGATCAAGAGAGAGATAACTCAATGTATATGTGTACGTGTGTACGTGCGTGCGTGTGTGCGTGTGTGTGTGCGCGCCCTCTAGACAAATAAGTTAAGGAAGTATTCCTGAATCTCTAAATGCACAACAAAGAGTGGGATGGAGAAGGTTTCATCATAGGGAACTTAAATGTAAGTATGTTATAATTTGAAAATGCTGTGGCATTAGTTCTTAAAATAACTTGTTATTTTATTTAACGTTTCTTAACGCACTTTCTCTTAAAATAGAAGGAAGCTAGACACCCGCCACTTCCCGTCACTACCCGAAGGTCCGCCACTACACGCCACTACCCGCCAACATGTACATATAGGTTCAATTTTATCTAAAAAAATATACTTATGTACAATTAACCGAAGAATATAATGAAAGTGTTTGCGAATCTCTAAATGCAAACCGTAGTAGAGTCTATGTGGTAGATTATATGTGGGGGGGTCGAACGTCAATATAATTATGTAATAATTTTGAAATGCTGCGTCATTGATTCCGGAATAAAACCTGTTTTATTTAATTTAACGTTTCTTAACTTGACTTCTATTCAAATTGAGGGGGTTAGAAACTAGACACTGCCAATCCCTACGCCTAAATCGCTACCACCTGCCACTTTCCGCCACTTCCCGCTACCGTCCGTCACTACGCCCAGCATCGCCGCTGATCGTCACTACCCGTCACTGTTCGTTTTATCTGTCACTGCCGGTCACTTTGCCCAGGTAACCCACTGCCCACGACTGTTTGCCACAACTTTTCATTTTACGCCACTACCTGCCACTACCCGTCACTGTACGTCACTACGCTCAGGTACGCCACTGTCAACCACTGCCAGCCACTGCCAGCCAGTGGACGACATTATGTTTAGAAGTGTGCTCTGAGTGCATCCTTATGTTATTTAACTGGTTAAATTAGCGATTTGGAGACATCCTAAAACCGGGAGCAATATATGTAAATGTCATATTGTTAGAAAAAAATGCTCAACATCCTAGATAGAGCAGATGGGTTTAAACGCAGAGTTACCCCGGAGTAAACTTATCTGTCTTTTCCTAACTCGGGGTTGCCCGGAAGCCATCATAGTCGTAAGTATGTTTTCTATGTTATAAGTGATATAAGTACACAGTATCATTTATTTAGTCGGCGGTGCCCGGCAGTCATCAATATCTGAAGTAGAGAAATCCTACATAGAGCAGGTGTTTTTAAACGACGCGTTGACCAAGAGTTTCACTGGCCTTGATTCCGCCGGTCTGTGGCGTTGTCTTGTGCTGTTCTAGGAGGTTCATCCTCCCGGTCTTTGCTTCCCCTCTTTTGGGAGGAGTAAGTTTATTGCTTACTGCCTGAGGCGCCCCTACCGGGGTATGCCGACGGTGCTGCACAGGCATTTTTTACTTATTTAAATTAGGCCAATAGTTTGTCTAAGGTATTGATTCATCGCCCTACTCATTGGCGTGGGAGAATGCCGTAACAACCCTCTTGAGTTGCATTGTCAGCGGCAACCTCGATTCCTGACCTACTTTTTCTATCATTTCCTTCTTCAACTCAACTTTTACTATCTTGGAATCTTTTCTCTCTTCTTGTCTTATGTTTGTTTGGTATTCTTTGACATCCAGTCAAGTAATGAATGCTTTCCTGCAGGAAAAAAAAACTTCAGTTACAGAATCTTTGATGCTTTCGCTGGCACTTTCAAAGAGGTAATCTGGATTTGAGATTTCAGAACGAAGGGAACATGGTTTTAAAGCTTTGGTTTAAAGAAATCATTGACATGTTGTTCTTTTAAGGTACTAAGGTTGCATCTTTGGGTCCTAGATTTTTTATGCGACACAGAAAAAAGATAACCTTACTCTTGTTCGAACACGTTCATAGTCAGATATCCGACTATATTGAGTTAAACTTAAATAAATCTGAGTTTTCGTTCTTCAACTAAGGAATGCCCAAGTGAGAAGAGTATGTTATTTGAGAACAAGTATTGGTTACTATGAGATCATTTTTAATGCAGCATTTTATAATTATTTCGCCACGAGGGTTTATATTTACAATGTCGTGCATACCAATAACATCCATATAGTTTTCATGGAAATTTTCGACTTTACAATTGAAGAGTCTCATGACAAAACTGTTTTGATATTTCATCTAGGATTTCTTGGATTTGGTTATATATGTTGTCAATTTCTACTCTAGGTTATAAAGAAGTACGGAAGTTGCATTCTATGAAAATAAAGTTGACAAAGTTCTCTATCAGGATTCAAAGAGCCGGTCGACCTGAGATAGGTTCATGATACTATATCGCATACTCTATAGATTTATTGACTCCATTGTATTTAGATTGTTCATTGAATGACATAAAGAGTTTGTGTCAAGAAGCAAGTGATTCTATACTGACCTCTTAAATTGTGGTTTCTAACAGACCAGTGATATTCCATTAAACATCACATATCTAATGCAATAGTATCTCCAGGGAACCAGCAACACAGTATGTTATAGTTCTTGGGTTAAAGGTGCAAATATGAAGGCATTGTGAGTTGTATTTTCTTCTGGTCGTATTTTTCATGCCAGTCTAAGGCTGCTAACACGAACCCCTTCTCATTGCTGTTACAACAGTCCAGGACTGATGATATGCACTCCTTGACACATGGTAAGTGTCCAGCAGTGACACCATCTAGTCGGTAAAACTTTTAATGCGTATCCTTTTATGTTAATTTTTACAGCCTACTTGTATCTGCTGGCTTAGAACGAAGTGGAAGAGAATGTTTTTGTCTATACATCATATATAAGAAAGTTGCTAAACAGCTATAAAGCCGTGGCTGTCCTTTAATTTCTTTTGCCGCTAAGTGTAGAGAATGGAAAAAGTACTCTTGAGAGGCCATAAATGCTACTGGTCGCGACTCCTACCAGCAAGACAGCTGTTAAATGAACCGTTATATCCTGCCCGCAAACCGTAGGTCTTTGATGACAAATCCACTTTGTTGCAGCATCTATCACGCTGCAATAGCATGGATTTGGTATTTGAGAATCAGAATTGGCATGCTCCTAAGCAGACTACGAATAAAGGTTACAGAGCTCTGCCTACCCCAAAGAAACTGGTTTCGCGGTGCTAGGAGCTCGTCCTATACACCGTCTATTTGTTCGAAACATCTCCGCCACGGAAGGTAAGCATTTCTTTAGTATTTGGCGTTTTTGTTTAAACCCATTTAATCACGATGTCGTTTAAAATAATACAAAGAATACGAAAAACAAATACGAAAACAGTCGACGCTTGTTGTCGTGATGCAAAAAAAAACAACGTCTTCCGATGTCGTTAATAATTTTTAAACTGCCGAAAATATACAACGGTATTTTTTGTTGTTGTTCTATAAAAAACAATACAAGACTACCTCTTCAGTTATTAATATTTATTAACTGATGTATAATAGTAATTTTCAGAATTTCACAAAATTGATAAGTATCTTAATTTTTACGAAGGGCTTCCATTCCCGTTTTTAAACGCTTTGTATGAAACTAAGTTCAAATATGTGTTCCAAAACTCTTAACTATCGGTCAATTAGTTTAAGAGTGAATCCTGTACCAAAATATCCACATCCTTCTCTCACTTCATGTATATATATATATATATATATATATATATATATATATATATATATATATATATATATATAATTGAAAACTTTATTAGGCATCAAGGAAAACTTTTCCTTAATTATGTTTTTTTGATTTTTTAATGAATTTTCGTATAGTACATCGAGTAGTTTTGTCAAATTGGTGTATGTAAGATCCGTAGGTTTTATGTTCCATTATAAGCGAGTACTTTTGATTGATTCATTCAATCTTCTTGAGTCAGGTTTTAGTTTGGTTTGTTCATATCAGCTGAGTTCGTCGAACGGTTCATCAATGTATAGCGTTTTAAATGTACACATGGGTCATGAGACGTCGTATACGAGACGTACTCACGTGCGAATTAAACAAATACAAAATTAAACAGTTCAAGAATTGAAAAACTTAAAATATTTTTGTCAGCTAAAAATTGTTGGAATTGATTACTAAGCTAGACACTTTAGACTCTTGATCGATATTATTGAGTGTAACGGGTCTTGTTGTTATACACAGTGCTATGAGAATTCTTAACCTTTTAAAATGGGGGTCGTTATGTATAAATATGCTGTTGTTGACTAAGAGATGTTCAAAACTTGAATGGGAATAGTGATGTTCTTTAAAGTGCTGGCAGATTTAACTTGAGTCAGAGATATGTTATGTGAGGCTTCGGTAAAATTTAGTAGTTGTGTAGCCAATGTAGCAACTAGTTTTAGTATTGTTGGATATATATATATATATATATATATATATATATATATATATATATGTGTGTGTGTGTGTGTGTGTGTGTGTGTGTATCCTCTTGCAGGATGCATTAGAACTGATATATTAAGTTGTTGGTCTTGGAACCGTTACTGATAATTAGGTGGTAAGACGTTTTAAATCTGTTATAATAGATGATAAATCAGATTTAATTATTACGATTAAAGGTATATATATATATATATATATATATATATATATATATATATATATATATATATATACATATATATATATATATATATATATTAACCTGAACATTCCTTACGGGGATTACACACGGATGCATCTGGGTTGCTTAATTGCCATACATATATTTTCATAACTTACTATCCAGCTCTACTCTCGTATTGAGCACTGTGGAACTAAATACTGAGAATTTAAACATAAACGAGTATATATAATTATAACATTATATGTGGATACATGAAATTATATACACATATATATATATATATATATATATATATATATATATATATATATATGTGTGTGTGTGTGTGTGTTATGTTTTAAGAATGTTATCTACATTTCAAATTGTTAATTTGATATGTTCATCTACAAGGTATCTGAGGAATTGGTAGTTTCTAATTACCTGTTTGATGTTTGTTAATTCATTAAGAAATATTTTCCTGGTTTACGAGATTAAATTAGCGCGATTTACTTGAATTTTTATAATTGCAATGTTGTAACTGTGTAGGTATTCACCTCTTTAATGTAACAAGCGGACATAAATGAAGGTTGTTTTAAATGTAGAGAGATACTGAATTAGTCATTGTAGGAGTTAATAAGAATGTTTGGAAACGGAATTTTCTTCTGGACATTTAGTTCAGAAATGAATGTGAGTATAGAGTAAGTGTGTAAAAGGTTTTGTAACTTCTTCACTTCAGCAATACTGCCTGCTAGTAAAAGGATATCGTCGAAGTACTTGGCATTTATGGTAGGTTTAGTGATTGTATTAAATATTTTGTTTTCAATGTTAGACATGTAAGAATTGTTGAAGGGTAGTTCGACTTCAAATAACCCTAAGCTGACAAAATATGTCTAATCTTTTTAATTTTTGTAATTATTAATTTTGTAAATTTTCATTCGTCACGCGGTTTACACGTGATTAGGTCACGTGTACGGCGTCTCCTCCCCCATGCGTACATTAAAAAAACATACATTGCCGCACTGCTCATCAAACTCAGCAGATATAAGCAAACCAGACTAATACCTAGTCTGAAGACAGTTTAATGCATAAATCAAAAGTATTCGCGAATAATCGGACATAAAACCTACGCATATTGCATACGACACTTTAAACAATATACTCAATGGACCATTCGAAAATCGTGAAAAATCAGAAGAAAACTTATTAAGAAAACTATTTAACGTTTGACTTAAAAAATTATATTTAAATGCATGCAATATATATATATATATATATATATATATATATATATATATATATATAAGGTGAGTCAATGAAAAATAGTTAGACCTGTAAATGGAAACAGATCGATATCTTCAGTTGTTCAGAACAAGGAGCATTTAGTAGATACAAATATTTATTCTTCTTCTCTTTCAATTGTATTCCTTAGGCACGGCTTTTCAAAGATCAAAATCTTATCATCAGAGGAAGTAGTGATTGATAAGTTGACAGATAAGAACAGTCAAAATTCAAAATTTGGAAAAAGTTTTTTAAAAAAAGTTCTTTTTAAAAAAAGTTCTTTTAAAAAAGTTTTTAAAACTTCAAACGGGTGTGTAAATGAAATTCACCAAACACGGAGATCCAAGTTGTAAAGGGTTCAAATGTAATTGGTAAATCCAGAAGAATCTGCAAGAAAATCCAACGGCGAAGATTCCACCCAAGTCCTTAGTCCTTAGAGGGGAGATCAGACAAAATTAGCCATATTAAGAAAAGGCATTTCTTCCTGTTTTCAAGTAAACAGATCCATGCTCTATCCAGTATATTGAGCTTTCCTCATCTAACAATAGGTATATTTCTCTAAAAGTTATCTTTTAGTTATAAACCTGAATATATATATATATATATATATATATATATATATATATATATATATATATATATATATATATATATATATAATAGATTATGACGATAATCTTTCTTATAAATCATGATAATTTAGAAATGGATCTTAATCCATTTACAAAAGACAAGCTCAAACGCCTTATATATATATATATATATATATATATATATATATATATATATATATATGATGAGATTAGTATGATATCATTCTAAATTAAGTAATACCCAGAGCCAGCCATCAGGTTTGGAATTCTTTTTAAAAAGTCTATATCGTTTACAAACACCTTCAGAATCCCGGAATAAAATGTAAACAGAAATAATTGAGGTTCGTCAAACGTAAACATTTTTAAAAACTGTTGTAAACTTGACGACTTACTTTGTGTATTCATTATTATAAACTCATAATTATGTTATTATTAATCTCTCTCTCTGTCTCTCCATATATATATATATATATATATATATATATATATATATATATATATGCATGTATATATATATATATCGTGTATGCACTAACTGAACATAATAAACGTATCAAATAGCAAAAACATAAAATGCAAATCGATACATTAATAGGCATATTATAACGACATTTAATGTCTTTTCTTACGAATTTTTTTCTATGCAAATGCAACGTGTGCTTTTATACAAAGTGAATAGCAAATCTCGTTGCAGTCGCTTGTCTGCCATTTCTGATATATTTTACATAGACAGACAAGATTTGTAAGTGACGAAAGGATATTCCTTTGTCACAAGATATTGACTTAACCATGCTATTTGAGAGTTAATACCCGTATTTGCTTGTCTTAACAAGGTAATGAAATTAAAGTATGATAATGTGAAAAAAATCCTCTCACAATGACGTTATTTCCGGAAGAACCGGAAAGATAAGTCAGCAATTTATTTTTCCAAAATGGTCACGCATTTACTAATGGCGTGGATATTCCTTGTTTAATATTAATTTACAGCAAACCACCTTGTCTTAACAATGTAATGAAAATAAAGATGTATACTCTGAAAAAATCCTCTCACAATGACGTCAATCCGGAAGGATGAGTCAGCAATTTATTTTTCCAAAATGGTCACCCATTTACTAATGGTGTAATTGTTTTACTTTAACTTACAGCAAAACACCTTGTCTTAACAATGTAATGAAAATAAAGATTTATAATGTGAAAAAAATCCTCTCAAAATGACGTTACATTAGATAGGATGACGTTGCAACTTTAACAGTAGTTGTCATTCAAATTATGGTTTAAAACACGCTGGTTCATGAAGGAAATGTATTTAATTAATTGTTTGAATAATTTTTATTAATATCACCTTATCGGAAAATATTGTAAATACATATGTAAATTTGATAATAGCAGTTATAAGTGTATATTTGTAAATATGAATTTAATTGAAGTTTATAAAGAAATATATCATGTAAATGACAAAACCCGTCTGGTGTTTGAGCGTGTTTTTGTAACAGTATATAAGTTTAAAAAAAATATTAGTGTCAGATTCTTGATACGATTTCCGTTCTAATCGCTGTCTCGTCTTGAAATTTCGTTCTAATTTGTTTATATGTTATGTAATGTTATTTAATGTTATCTAATCTAAATTAATTGAGTAATAGTTTCCTAATTCTAAAGGTATACAAATATTATGAACGCTGACTTGAACAAATTATTAATTAAATAGTAATTACTTGATCCCCCCTCTCTCTCTTACGTTTACAAAAATTCTTCAGGGCGGACAGACAGACAGACTGACATATAGAGAAAGTGCTCGTTATATTATAAGTAAACTAGCGAAAATAGACTCCCGAACGGTCGTCTATTTTTGCTAGGCTTCCGTGTTCTTGGGTAGTTAGACAAAAGAAAAGAAAAAAATTTGTCTCCGAATATCATTTTGTTTAAAAAGGGAAACAAATTGGGGGGGGGGGGTTATTGAAATAATCGAGAGTGAACGCAGACCCAATTGTATTTTCGAAGAACAGATCGAGCGCGGACGCAGACCCCAAGTATAAAGAAGAACCAATTATTATACGATCATCTATTGCCAAATGAGAGATCTGAAAAAAAGCGATTTGTTCTTGGGTTGTTAGACAAAAAAAAATTGTCTCCGAATACAGTTTTATTTAAAAAGGGAACCAAATTTATTTTTTTTCCTGCCAAAATTGTTTTTCCCCGCAAATAAAAAGTGGGAGGAGGGGTACAATTACCCTTGCCCACACTTTAAAAAATCGAGAGCGAACGCAACCGGAAAATATTATTGAGAACCAATTATAATACTATCATTCATTGCTAACTTAGAGATGTGAAAAAAAACTATTTCCTCAACTATCAAAATTAAGATGATATTTTCAACATTGTCTTAACAATGTATTTAAAATAAAGATTTATAATGTGAAAAAACATCTTCTCAAAATGACGTCACTTTCGAGAGGATGACGTTGCAACTTCAACAGTACTCGCCATTGAAAGTATGGTTAAAACACGCTGATTTCTGAAGGAAATGTATTTAATTAATTGTATGAATAATGTTTATTTTTGTAAAACTGGTTCTTTGATATGACGTAGGCGCCTTCAATAGCATATTTAAACATGAGTTCGTTGATATGAGCGGGGCACCTCCTGATTTTTTTGTAAATTTGATAATAGCAGTTATAAGTGTGAATTTCTAAATATGAAATTAATTGAAGCTTAAAAAGAATTAATTATGTAAATAGCAAAACCCGTCTAGCGTCTGAGCGACTTTTTGTAACAGTATATAAGGAAGTTGAAAAAACTATTAGTTTAAGTCAGATTTTTTACGCGTTTTCCGTTCTAATCGCAGTTTCGTCTTGAAATGTCGTTTTTCTTTGTGTACATGTTATATACGATGTTATTTAATGTTATCTAATGTAAATTAATTAATTAAATGTATATAAATATTATGAACGCTGACTTGAAAAAAATTATTAATTAAATAGCAATTACTCGAGCCCCCTCACTCTCTTACGTTTACAAAAATTCTACAGGATGGACAGACAGACAGACCGACAGAGAAAGTGCTCGTTATATTATAAGTGGACTAGCGAAAATAGACTCCCTAACGGTCGTTTATTTTTGCTAGGCTGCCGCCTTCTTGGGTGGTGAGACATTTTTAGTTAAAAAAAAAAGTGTATCCGAATATTTTTTGTTTAAAAAAGAAAAAAAAATGTTTTTTTTCCTCGCCAAAATCCTTTTTTTCCCGCCCCCCCCCAAAAAAAAGTAGGGGGGATGCAAGTCCCCCCTCCCTTAAAAAATCGAGCGCGAACGAAGTTATTATACGATCATTCATTGCTAACTGAAATAAATAAATAAAAAACATTTCTTGAAGTAGTTAAATGAAGATATTATTTTTAACTTTGTCGATTGGCGCATTCGGTAGCGTATCGGACAGGAAAAAAAACTTGTTTTCCCGCCAAAAAAATGCGGGGGTTGGGGTAAATTAAGAACGCAAATCCCAAACTATATAGAAGCACCAGTTATAGACCATTCATTGTAAACTGAAAGAAATGAAGAAAAACATTTTCTTTAAGTTAAATCGAAATTATGTTTATCACTTGGCCAATTTGCTCATATCGTAGAGTATCGGACAGTTGACGTTAAGGTTGCGAGTTCGAATCACGCCGAAATTATGTATTGGTTATTTATTCGTTAATATATGCCCTAATGTATTTGTTATGTTTCTGACTTTGAAATTAATTAAATAGTAATTACACCCCCCCCCCCCAAAAAAAAAAAAAAAATTCTCCAGGGCTGACAGAGAGAGAAGGTGCTCGTTACATTATAAGTGGGCTTGCTAGGCTGCCGCGTTCTTGGATGGTGAGACATTTTTAGTAAAAAAAAAAATTTTCTCCGAATATTTATTGTTTAAAAAAAAAAAAATTCCGGGGGAGGCTGATGAAATCGAGCGCGAACGCACTTCACAAACTATATAGAAAAATCAGTTATACGATCATTCATTGCTAACTGAAAGAAATGAAAGAAAACATTTTCTTTAAGTAGTTAAATCGAAATAGTTTTTATCACTTGGCCAATAGTTAAAAAAAAATGTCTCCGAATATTTTTTGTTTTTAAAGGAAACAAAAATTAGCGACACCTCACCAGATCAATACTCAAACTAAGAATGTATTTGCCTCTTATACAGTAGCGGATTGCGTCAGAAATGGAGATTTGGTAAACAATACTAATACTAACTTTTACTAATCGGTATTTATACCTGTCTCTGTTAAGCCGAAATTATAATAGGACTTCTAATAACAATTGGGGAGTTGGAAAGTTACACGATAATATGGATTACTAACATACTTCTATGGATTGTATTATGGAACAATTGCCGACTTTCACCTTTTAAATATAGAACAAATACTATTCAGACATCGTGGCTTAGTGAGATTCGATCTTACGATCCCTGGTCCTTAACATATAGAGGAAGTCACCACTTTTACACGCTCGTTTACATCGATGATGTTTGTAAGATGGTATACCCATCGCCATTGTTACCTATCTATACCTAATGGAGAGTTTGTGTCTGTCTGAAGCTAAAAAATAATAGTACTGCTATTACTGTACTATTGTAATTTCATTACTAATTGAGAGTCGAGATTATTGTATTAATTGTATTTATATACTATTAAACTATCTTTCAATACTCAATGCTCAATGTTCAAGTAGTGTTGTATGTATTCTGTTGTCATGAGATGTTTTCCTCAAGCATTACTTCCTCCATTCAGGGCGTTGTGTAGTATATGTTCTTTCGTCATGAGCCCATTAATTCCGGATTATCTTCGTGTTTGAAAATGGGATTAGTATAGTATATTTTATGCTGTTATGGTAACATTCTCCCAGGCGTTACTTCCTCATGTGTGGGTGGGAGAATATTATAGTATTTGTTATGTTGTCACGAGATAATCCTTCACGGCATTACTTACGCTTGTGGTTAATAGGCTACGTAAACAACATTTTCTCTACAATCGGTTTGTCAGAAAAAAACACATTATTTACATTATAAATTCATGCATGTATGCTAGATTTGAAATATAGATTGT
The DNA here is from genome assembly GCA_963556195.1 of Sepiola atlantica. NCBI lineage: Eukaryota > Metazoa > Mollusca > Cephalopoda > Sepiida > Sepiolidae > Sepiola > Sepiola atlantica. The sequence continues at coordinate 24,918,073 of OY744546.1, read as the reverse complement.
ATAACTGCATTTTCTTACTATGTTATAGTTTTGTTCGCGGTTTTTGCTTAAGTGTTATGCTCAGATATAGAATATTTATGGTCAATATATTGTGACCTGTGTACCTAAATCTCCAGACGTGCTGTGGAAAAAATATTTTAAATCAGCCACTCGACTCTTTTTTTAAAAAAAGTTAAAATATTGTCTGGATATATACTTTCATTCTTTTATGTAGATCAATGTAATACGAGTTTCTACAGAAAGAATGGTCTCTGTGACTGCTGCCAATAACTTATCTCAAGTAACAGAAATTTATATAAGTTGTATATTTAAGCGGTTTCATATTTCTAGATGATACTTTTACGCCATAGTTCTATTCAATTCTGAAGCAGATACATTCGCCAATAAAATAAATGTCGCACCTGAGTTATGTGAAAATAGTGTAATAACACCGATCGCTGCCTTTATTAAGTCTTCACGGAAAGGTACAAGTAATATCCAATGTTTTCCTTCCATATTTTCTCGCTTTGTTTTCTGTATTTTTGTATTCCTATAGAGATCTGAAGACGATGCGCAAGAAATAACTTTTCAACACTTATATATATCTAGATTCAAAAACATATTCCAGTGTGTTTACAATGGTCTTATCTCAGAGAGAGTTAGGGTGTTTACTGGGGAGAAGGTTTGAATGCTTACAAAACACCGTCGTCACGCATCTTTAGTATCTTTGTAATGGGTGTTTTCAGAACAAGCAAGAAGGAGAATATTTAACCTTACAAATAAATACTGACCAAATATAATATAATAACATAGTATTCGAAGCCCAAATAAGAGCCACTTAAGAATGGATGAACACTACCCCATACGTAGAAAGGTGCACCTTCTACTTGTCATCTTACAACTAGTAAAAACAATAAGCTTGATATCTCAACACACCAGATGCAGTATTGTCCTTGATTCCGGCAAGAGAAAACAAAGACTACAAGAAAAATAAACTATAACTGCGTTAACTTGTCAATTGAGGAAATAAAAATGAATGATTTCACTGCTTTACAATCTCAACGTTTAAGGTGTAAATGAGGACTTGGATATCAAGGTATATCATATATAAATAAAGTGTTAGCCAAAAAGGGGGCCTCTTGATTCCTGAGAACCTCCTGAAGTAAGATGATTTTAAGAGACGATTCCAGGTAACAAATGTTCAATTACATATTGAGTTTGAGATATAAAAAAGGATGAATTATTTAATAATTTCTATTAGATGTTTTATTATCAGAAAATAAATAAGGAATGACGTCATATACGCTTTGTAAATTTTCCTAAATGTCTGTAGATTCATCCATATATTATTTCAATTTGCAATAATTTAATACTCTACTACATGGTTATTGCGTAGGGCATGCTTCTTTTTACTTACATTAATAACTTACGTGACTGAAACTGAATTATATCGCCTGAGAACAATCTTTATTTCAGGAATCGAGTATGCCTTTTCATTTAACGCGTAAAAAACAACCATATTTGTTTACTGCAATTCAAAAATAAGAATAAAAGAAAAAGATACATTGTGTATTCATAAAATAATCGAACTGGGAACAGTCATCCAACCAATACGGTCATCCTACTAGTACTTCATATAATAATCGTTAATAAACGTTAGCTGTTCAATAGGTCAAAACACCAAAAACAAAAATAAGAAGGATGTATTATTTATTAAGGCCGTCAACTAATATATACGTTTAACACTAACTCTTAGTTCGACTAGCAAGATCATACAACATCACGTAATTGCTTAAAAAGTTGGTGCTTCCCTAAAATATAACGCACAGAATTTATCTCAAATAGCCAAAAAAATGGTTTCATCTCGCTAAGTAAGGATTAACTCATAGAGGGAATGAGGTATTTTGTTGAGAGTGTATAGCATAGAGTCACTCCAGGTTGGTTGGACGAAAAATCTGACTATCGACACCACAAAAATATGTTGTCAAAATTGTATGAGGATCGCCCCCGTTTTTCCCCCCACTACGATTAAAGGGTTCATGCCTTAGTTAAAACAATTTCATGCATGAATGAATTTCGATACAAATCTATTTATCTTTAAAAAAAATAAATGGATAAAATGATGCGAAGCTGTTAAAAAACACCAAGTTAAGATTTAGCTTTGGCGTACCGAGCGAGAGGGAGATAGAGCGGGGAAGAACAAGGAATAGGGGTACGACAGCACTCATCTCAATACGTCGATATATATTTTTCTATGAAGTAAAAAAGTGTAATTTAAATGACCTTGACCTTCTTTGAACACGAATCAATTAATATTTTCTTAATTAAATTACTGTCATAAATTAATTTTAAAAAGGACGAAACTATTGCATATATATGAGAGACCACAGTGAATATAATCTGAAATCAATAACACCAAGCATAAGTTACAAAATAGATATGCAGATTAGGATTCCTAATTGTTGTGTAAGGGGTTGTCATCAGTACGAGATATATCGTATTTAATAATATTGTTTTGTATCATTGATTTAAATAACAGTAAACTTAGGAAGTGAGACAATCGAAATAATAGTAAGCGAAAAACAACAAACGTTGCAGTCACCAATAAGAATAATTCCATAAAAATACATTAACTATTTAGGTGATAAAAATCGTACATATTTCTAGCCAAGCGTCTTGGTCAGGCGGTGAAGACGCTGGACACAGTCATAAATATTGATGGTTCGATCTTTGTCTAAGTTAGCCATGCTGATGACTGCTGTGAGCAAGAAAGACGTGTTCATGGATTACTTTTATGTACGTATAAAATTAATAAAACATATATATTAACGACAAATGCGTCCTATAAAGTTAAGGGCGACTAATAATGCAATTGTCTCCATCTTGATCACTTAGGAAGTGAGACAATCGAAATAATAGTAAGCCCAAAAACAACGAACGCTGCCATCACCAATAAAAATAATAACATAAAAATACATTAAATATATATATATATATATATATATATAACTTCTTTATAATATAGTAGGAAAAATCCCAGCAGAGTGCTCGATTAATTACGAATTAAAGTTAAAAATTAAAAGCATAATATTTATTTATTTTTGTACAGAACAATTAGTACAACATTTGTACCGTCGGTTTCAAGCACGGAAAATCTTAGCCATCCGGCTCTCTTCAGCATCTGTTGTCATCTCGCTGAAGAGAGCCGGATGGCTAAGACTTTCCGTGCTTTATACCGACGGTACAAATGTTGTACTAATTGATCTGTACCAAATATATATATATATATATATATATATATATATATATTTTGATTTTATTCCATTAATTGCGACAAAACAGGTTTTGTTTCATTGGTGCGAGCAGCTACCAACTCATCGGGCGAAAGGAATTCAAATGGCATAAAATTTTAAAGCTCACTCTAACGGGAGATTGAAAATTGAAAATACATTGGAGAGGGAGGGGGATAGAGTTGGGGCTTTGTCTATAACGGCGACATGGGACATGAGAGGGGAGGGGGGGACTCCAACAAGTCGTGTTTCAAATTATTACGTGGGAGGTTTTGCACGTGTCAGTGTTGTGTCAATCTCAATCTCGGCCGGGGTGGGAGGAGGGGGATGGGGCGACGGCCGGAGTGAGTTAAATTTAAAATGAGAATTATGGTTACAACCGTCATTCTCATTTTATTTTAATTCTAATAAGTAATTATCATGTGGATAAAAATGTTTGATAATTTTAATTTAGGGTATTAATTGCTACTTTTGCATTTTATTTATTTTAATGTTTTGTTTACTATTTGTAGTGAATTTTGTTGTGATTATATTTTTTTATTTATTCCCTCTATTTTTTTTATATTTTTATTTTTTTTTTATTTTTTATTTTTTTAAATTGTGATTATATTATACCGAGATCAATACTAGTGGAATCATTTTATAAGAGAGGTTTTCTGGTGTTACCAGTCTTATCAATAACAAAACCGATTATGCCAATGGTAACGCCTGCCAATCATGCCTACGGTAGTCGCAGTGATAACCGCCTTATGTAAAAGCCTTAATAAAAATGAAATAAAAAATAAATAAAGATAAATATAAATAAAATTAGAATAAAAATAGAAATAGAAATAACAAGTTTGTAAGAATATTAATGATAATGACAATAATAATAATAATAATAATAATAATAATAGTAATAATAATAATAATAATAATAATAATAATAATAATAGTAATACTGATAAATACCGCCATCAATTACCATCTTGCTACTTGTGAAGTCATTGGGCGAAATAAGTCGACAAGTGATGGTAGGCTTTTTTAATTCCACTACCAATGACAAGGACTAAGTACCAGTTAATAATTAAGTGTTCAAGGTAGTGATCGAGGGGTTAAGTAATTGAGATTAGTCTAAGTGATATCAGTGTTGATAGCTGTCCTAGTTATGGGTTTATGTTAGAATTGGTAGTATGGCTGAGAGGTTATTGAGGCTGTGCATTATAGGTAGAGATTTGATATTATTGGTAGTTCGGAGGGGTGGTTATATATTTATAGATTCATCATGACTTGTTGGGGTTGGATTGGGTCGTAAATTTGGGTGGGTGAGTAGGGGGTTATAGTGTGTTTTGGGGTAGTGTATAGTGGGGGTTTAATGTTATCATTCATTTTTGTAAAAAACAAAAACAAAAAACTGTTAATTTTATGTTGAAGTTAAGTAGGGTTGGTGTGGAGTTAAGGTGGGGTATGTGGGTTGCTAAGGAGGTAGAGTCTACTATGTTTACAGTTGATAGATGTCTCTTGTTTTCTATTTAAGAGTTTGTTTTTGTCCTTAAAGCGGATAATTTCCAGTTTTTCATTTAAGCATAATCTACATGGAGAGTTTATTGATTTGCAGGTGCTGGATTTTTTCAATATTTTCCACTTTATTATGGGAGTTTCTTTTTTGGTTTTTATTTTGTGGTAGTGTAGTGAAAGTCCGGTTTGGCCAGGATGGTCTGGGTTGTTGAAGGAGAGTTTATGGTTGTAGAATCTTTCCTTGAAGTTGTTGCCTGCCAGACCAATATAATAGTTAGTCTGGGATGGGTTTTCAGTTGAGGAGATAGATGCCTCATAGACCACTTGGGTTGATAGGCACATTTGATTTAGGGGGCAGTTTGATTTGTTATTACAGTTGCATGTTCTTTTAGAATTTGAGGTTACTGGGGTGTTTAGTATTTTCATGTTGTGCTTTTTTATGATTTTTTCTAAGTTGTCACCACAACAATAGCTGAGTTTTAGTGTATTCTTATTGAAAATTTTATGGAGTATGCTGTTATTGGGGAAATGAGTGTTTATTAAGTTCAGGAATTTATTCCCTATTTTAGTTTTAGTTGAGTTGTTAAATGGAGGTGTATACCAGATAATTTTCCTATTTCTATTTTTGTTCCTATTAGGGTTATTTTGTGTAGTTGGAATATACTCTATTTTGGTATTTTTGTATCCACTCTCCTTTAGTGCTTTATTATAAAAGTTCTTATGTTTATTGAAGATATCTATATGGGAGGAGTTGTTGCTAATCCTTCTACTAATTGATTCTGGGATGTGTTTACTTACAGATCTAGGGTGGTTAGATAGTGGGTTGACATAAAGGGGGTAGGAATTATCCTTAGCATAGGGCTCATAAGTATCTCTATTGAGGTTGAAGGTAATATCGAGGAAATTGACCTGTTTAACATTTGATGTTATTTCAGCCTTTAGGCCTATTCGTTTCATTTCTTTGGATATTATTTTTTTGGTTTGTTCACATTTTTGTCCGTTTGTGTTTTTCACGTACATTAGGCCATCATCTCTGTAGAGGCCGATTGAATCGACTTCAAGATCTTTTGTTAGGTTGTATAGTAAGTACAGGCCAACCAAGTCTGTTACCTCGGCAGAGTCAAGAGAGCCCATAGATACATCGAATGAAGAGAAATGGTCTTTCTTTGTCCATTGTTCTTTGTTATTTATTAGTACTGTGGTTCGACATTTTTTGATTATGTTTATTTCGTCTTCCGAGATATTAGAGAGGAGAGTGGCGAATTCTATGACATTTTCGAAGAGTGCTTTGGTTATTGAGGGGTAGTAATTAACTATATCGAATATTTCGAATTTTCGATATAGTTAATTACTACCCCTCAATAACCAAAGCACTCTTCGAAAATGTCATAGAATTCGCCACTCTCCTCTCTAATATCTCGGAAGACGAAATAAACATAATCAAAAAATGTCGAACCACAGTACTAATAAATAACAAAGAACAATGGACAAAGAAAGACCATTTCTCTTCATTCGATGTATCTATGGGCTCTCTTGACTCTGCCGAGGTAACAGACTTGGTTGGCCTGTACTTACTATACAACCTAACAAAAGATCTTGAAGTCGATTCAATCGGCCTCTACAGAGATGATGGCCTAATGTACGTGAAAAACACAAACGGACAAAAATGTGAACAAACCAAAAAAATAATATCCAAAGAAATGAAACGAATAGGCCTAAAGGCTGAAATAACATCAAATGTTAAACAGGTCAATTTCCTCGATATTACCTTCAACCTCAATAGAGATACTTATGAGCCCTATGCTAAGGATAATTCCTACCCCCTTTATGTCAACCCACTATCTAACCACCCTAGATCTGTAAGTAAACACATCCCAGAATCAATTAGTAGAAGGATTCGCAACAACTCCTCCAATATAGATATCTTCAATAAACATAAGAACTTTTATAATAAAGCACTAAAGGAGAGTGGATACAAAAATACCAAAATAGAGTATATTCCAACTACACAAAATAATCCTAATAGGAACAAAAATAGAAATAGGAAAATTATCTGGTATACACCTCCATTTAACAACTCAACTAAAACTAAAATAGGGAATAAATTCCTGAACTTAATAAACACTCATTTCCCCAATAACAGCATACTCCATAAAATTTTCAATAAGAATACACTAAAACTCAGCTATTGTTGTGGTGACAACTTAGAAAAAATCATAAAAAAGCACAACATGAAAATACTAAACACCCCAGTAACCTCAAATTCTAAAAGAACATGCAACTGTAATAACAAATCAAACTGCCCCCTAAATCAAATGTGCCTATCAACCCAAGTGGTCTATGAGGCATCTATCTCCTCAACTGAAAACCCATCCCAGACTAACTATTATATTGGTCTGGCAGGCAACAACTTCAAGGAAAGATTCTACAACCATAAACTCTCCTTCAACAACCCAGACCATCCTGGCCAAACCGGACTTTCACTACACTACCACAAAATAAAAACCAAAAAAGAAACTCCCATAATAAAGTGGAAAATATTGAAAAAATCCAGCACCTGCAAATCAATAAACTCTCCATGTAGATTATGCTTAAATGAAAAACTGGAAATTATCCGCTTTAAGGACAAAAACAAACTCTTAAATAGAAAACAAGAGACATCTATCAACTGTAAACATAGTAGACTCTACCTCCTTAGCAACCCACATACCCCACCTTAACTCCACACCAACCCTACTTAACTTCAACATAAAATTAACAGTTTTTTGTTTTTGTTTTTTACAAAAATGAATGATAACATTAAACCCCCACTATACACTACCCCAAAACACACTATAACCCCCTACTCACCCACCCAAATTTACAACCCAATCCCACCCCAACAAGTCATGATGAATCTATAAATATATAACCACCCCTCCGAACTACCAATAATATCAAATCTCTACCTATAATGCACAGCCTCAATAACCTCTCAGCCATACTACCAATTCTAACATAAACCCATAACTAGGACAGCTATCAACACTGATATCACTTAGACTAATCTCAATTACTTAACCCCTCGATCACTACCTTGAACACTTAATTATTAACTGGTACTTAGTCCTTGTCATTGGTAGTGGAATTAAAAAAGCCTACCATCACTTGTCGACTTATTTCGCCCAATGACTTCACAAGTAGCAAGATGGTAATTGATGGTGGTATTTATCAGTATTACTATTATTATTATTATTATTATTATTACTATTATTATTATTATTATTATTATTATTATTATTATTATTGTCATTATCATTAATATTCTTACAAACTTGTTATTTCTTTTTCTATTTTTATTCTAATTTTATTTATATTTATCTTTATTTATTTTTTTATTTCATTTTTATTAAGGCTTTTACATAAGGCGGTTATAACTGCGACTACCGTAGGCATGATTGGCAGGCGTTACCATTGGCATAATCGGTTTTGTTATTGATAAGACTGGTAACACCAGAAAACCTCTCTTATAAAATGATTCCACTAGTATTGATCTCGGTATAATATAATCACAATTTAAAAAAATAAAAAATAAAAAAAAATAAAAATATAAAAAAAGTAGAGGGAATAAATAAAAAAATATAATCACAACAAAATTCACTACAAATAGTAAACAAAACATTAAAATAAAATAAATAAAATGCAAAAGTAGCAATTAATACCCTAAATTAAAATTATCAAACATTTTTATCCACATGATAATTACTTATTAGAATTAAAATAAAATGAGAATGACGGTTGTAACCATAATTCTCATTTTAAATTTAACTCACTCCGGCCGTCGCCCCATCCCCCTCCTCCCACCCCGGCCGAGATTGAGATTGACACAACACTGACACGTGCAAAACCTCCCACGTAATAATTTGAAACACGACTTGTTGGAGTCCCGCCCCTCCCCTCTCATGTCCCATGTCGCCGTTATAGACAAAGCCCCAACTCTATCCCCCTCCCCCTCCAATGTATTTTCAATTTTCAATCTCCCGTTAGAGTGAGCTTTAAAATTTTATGCCATTTGAATTCCTTTCGCCCGATGAGTTGGTAGCTGCTCGCACCAATGAAACAAAACCTGTTTTGTCGCAATTAATGGAATAAAATCAAAAAATATATATTTTGCTCTGAATTTTCATTGAGCACCCTCATAAACTCGGTTTCAACTTCCTTCGGATTCATACCCCCTGGATATTTGTAACAAGTTAATTATATATATATATATATATATATATATATATATATATATATATATATATATATATATATATATATGTGTGTGTGTGTGTGTGTGTGTGTGTAAAACATAAAAGAAATAACAATTAAACAAATGAAGAAATTATCACACAATAAATGTCATCCAACGTTTGAATATTTTATTCCTGTGTTTAATTATTTTTTCTTTTTTATATTTTTCATACATTCTATCTCCGTGGTAATTCATTTCATGAAAGATCGTGTATTTTATCCTCATGTATATATATATATATATATATATATATATATATATATATATATATATATATATATATATATATATATATATATATCTGGTATAGTGAATTTTCATCAGTCTTTAATTGACATACAGTTTCTGGCTAGAAACCGTTTTATATTGTCTGATCGAATTCTCAGCATAGTTCCGTAGGCTTGTCATGTCCAGACTAATAAAACGCCAAACAAACGCACCGTAGTGTATAGTTTGTGTGTGTGTGTCTGTTTGTGCATGTGTCTATATGTAGGAAGAAAGGGTAGCACCCGAATTCTGCATAATCGAATTCAGTAAAACGTGAACAGACATCGCCTTAAATCTGCCACACATACCTTGTTTCTTATTTCAAAAGCCCCGCCACATTAGTTTGTCAGATGTTGTTTACCCAAGGCCGTTAACTTTACACGCAGTTTCTAATTCTTCGTAATCAGGTCGGTATTAATGACTAGTAGTCATCATTAGCCAATTTGGAAGAAACGTGCTTAGCCAGACAGAACCAATAGATCTGCCCATTATCGAGTTTTACTGAATGTGGACGTTTCATGGTTTAAGTCATTGCGTACAAAAATGTGTTTGCCGGTTCTATCGATGAATCGGTTCGCCGTCTGTCTTACACGCTCAATTTTGACGTAGTATTTTTTGATGCGATTCGACTTTATGTCTATAATAGTTATTCTAATTTTTGTAAAAATCCATTTAATGTTCTTTTATTTCTAAAAATCTCTAAAATTCGGAACAAAAAAATTAATTTTTTATTTAGATGATTGAAAATTAGTGAAACTTCTTTTATTGCTGTATAATAACTATGTATCAAATTCTATATAGAAAAGACACAATAGATTATTTTAGTAAAAAGCTTTTATATATATTGTGGCTTGCTAATAGATTTTTCTCATACTTGATGGTATCGAAATTTTCACAGCGCGTTACAAGTCCCTATTTTGGACACTTATATTTTAGGGTTAACATTTAAAAAAGTGTTCAATAAGAATGTAAATGTAAGTAAAATACTTTTACTACGAATAAGAATCTTATATATTTATTAAATAATTGGATTTTGTCATACAACGGTTCCATGTACATGAATTTCAATTGTTTAATGACGCATCACTTCACCTTAGAAATGTTTATTTCTGACTGTCGGTGTGTCAAAATGTTATAGCCTCATCCGTCCTTTGTTTGAAAAACAGGTTTGGGCTGCTCTTTCAAAGTCAGGTACTGTACAATTTATTTTTATCAGGAGGGCTTAAAGATAGTCTTGTAATGATCCGGTTTGAATCTGAGGGAAATTTATTTGGGATTTAAAGCAACGAAAAACCCAAAAGTGTACCTTTAATCGATTTAGTTAAATCCCTTACGTAATTTGCAGCTATATATCTGCCTTTCAAACAATAACGCCTAAACACCCTTTTCACTAGCTATTCCACAAGAACACAGTGCAAATAAGCTACTCATGTGCTCTTCACCATAGAAACAATGTTAACAATAAAGCCCCTCCAAACACCCTTTCCATCATGCTCCTCTAGACCAAACGTGACATACCATTTAGAAGGAAAATTTGTAATAGTGTCAGGTATAAATTAGGTAAAAATTGTCCAAGCAGGCATAACGAAATGAAAGGGCAGACAAATATATAGTAATAGTTTAGACAAATATTTTACACCCATCAGGCCTCCTTTAAAAAGACGGAAAAGAAGTCTGGCAGTAAAAGTGTGGAAACTGGAGATTAACAACATTCAAAATGACATTAAATGGATTATCCTGGATAACCAATAAGCGTATATAACCATACAAAAATGTCACCCCTGGACAAGAAAAAACAGTAAACAATATTTCAAAGGATAAGCATTACTTATAAATAAATATCTGAATGAGAAAAAACAAGTCTCCAGAGACTTTTCGTATAACATACATTATTTACTAGCTTACGCTTTAAACCAATAGCTATCATAGAACCCTTGCAAACTGACAACCGAGAGTACGTGGGCCATGTTATCTATAATAAAGAGACGACCGCTGTGTCGTCGACCAACCTCATGATTACAATAACCCTACAACTGTGGCCCAAACATTTATATTACACACAAATTAAGGTTAAGCTACTCCTATCATATAATATAACTTTACAACAGTAACGTGATTTGCATAAGTCATGTGCAAATGTGTATATGTCTGTAAGTAGATATGCACGCACATGTATTATCACTGATTTATCGTGATTGTGTGCATGTTTGGCAAGATATGTGCGTGTACTTTTTTAATAGAAATCGTTCCAGACAAGACATGCATCCACTTGATTTAAGGAGCTAACAAGAACGAAATATGATTATCGCAAAAACAGGAGATGCCTATTGGTCTTAGTCCTGAAAAGACCAAGCTATAGATAGGAAGACAACAGTTAATAGAAAGAGAGTTTTATAAGGCTGAAATTCCAGGAAAGAAGCTACTAGAATAGGAAGCTGTACTACAATGAGGTCTCAAAAAAGCGAATGTATAGAGATCACTAGACCAACGAGTCAAACGAGCTGGAATAAACGTAGCAGGGAATAACTCACCCAATTGTGAAGAACACATTCCATGTTAGTACTTAGAGAAAAGACTGGAATTAGCAACATCACGTCTGTGAAAGAGGGTATGAAGAGAAAAAGAAAGGGTGTGGTTAATTAAATTACAAAAACGTTTCTGCACTTCAGCAAAAACCCTCAAATATGACAAGAGTACTCCATACATTGTCAGATGGTTGATTTTTAAGGATAGCGAATGGCTTCAAGTGTGACAGAGTGTTTGGAGCGATCAAGGGAACTGACTTTACGCGAAGCAGAAAAGGCAACGAACTCCAATAAATATTTGATGAAGAAGAAGGACCAAGAAGTTTCAAAGTCGATTTCTCCTCAAGAGCAGACCCATCCATGAGAATCTCAGGAAGAAAAAGGGGCACACTTACGATTGAAAAACACGAGCTGAGTATTAACAGCATTAAACGAAACTAGCTATGTAATACCCCAATCCACAACTTAACCCAGTAAACATCTAGATCATCAACATATTTCAACTGATTCGAGGGTGATGGGCGAGAGGCAACATCAGAATAGAGAGTTGTATAACCAGCGTAGATGTTTATTGTCTGAATAATATTATCTGGAAGATAATTTATATAGAATAAGAACCAGTTTATATTTAATACGGATACACCCCTTTAAACTGTGCAACAACCCTCGACAAATTTCACTTCAACCACTCCGATTAACACTATGTATAAAAGTAGAAAAACACTAACACGCTTTCCAGGTCTCTCGGGTAAGTGCACATTAAGTTAAATTACTGTATGTGGCGATTTCTCTTGGTCACGTGGGCATAGTCGTTAGCCTCGAAACCCTTGTCTGAATCTACGAACTGCGTTCGGTCACAAGCGACCGCTTGCAACAGCCACTCTTGCACTAATGAAGGTAAAAAAAGACACGAGATTGTCTAGGTATAACAACACTTTACCGTAACAGATATTAACAGTATATATATATATATATATATATATATATATATATATATATATGTATGTATGTGTGTGTATATATATTTATATATATATTTTTATATATATATATATGTATATATGTATATATATGTGTGTGTATTTCTAAAGATATATATATATTTATGTTCGTATGTGAGCTTTATTATAGTATATAATTTCTATGTAACAAGGAGCTTACATGATACATACTATATAGATACACAGACAAACACACACACACCCTGTATGTATATATATATATATATATATATATATATATATATATATATATATATATATACATATATATATGTATATATATATATATATATGTGTGTATATATATATATATATATATATATATATAGTGTATAATATATATATATATATATATATATATATATATATATATATAGTGTATAATATAGCAACATCCCTTCTTTCATACACATCTGGTTGAACAGGAGTGCCAACTTCTGTTTATTCCTTTTGTGATCCAATCTTTCTATTCGTCGAACGATAGATATTGTACTATAAACCATGGAGTGTAGGAAATCTTCATATTTGACGCCAACGTTTTCGACCATCATTGGTCGTCTTCAAGCGGATGATTGATCAATGCGAAATAAAATTGGTGAATTTATGAAGAAGACGTTTCCATGGTATTAAAAACATTAAACACATTCAACAGCATTTCAACACGCCTTGCACCCCTCATAACGAGCATGGTTGATGTTGGGCTTTTTTAATTGAATGAATAATGCTTCCATTATGGGGAGGCGAATACCGCAAAATGACACAGCAAGGATGGATGTACTACCGGTTAAGATATTTCTAAAATTATCTTTGGAGATGTTATGTGCTGTAAAGTGTTTGTTGATGGATCTTAGAGGGGAGGTCAGGTGGCAAGTTAATCGACGTGAAATACTGGTTCTAGTCATTCTTATATACTTTTTGTTGGCAGAGATACATTCTCCGATAGGACATTTGAACACGTATATGGCATTACTAGTTTCAGTAAGCCATTGTCGGTGGGATTTTTTTTATCAGTAAATTGCTAGTTATAAACCTTTTGTAGTAAATAATAAATCTAATTTTAAAGTCGTTATCTACAGGGGATATATATTTATGTATACTATTTTTAATGATTTTTTTCATCTACTTTATAGTTTGAGTGCATCTGGTTGCAATAGAACATGTTTATATTATTAACAGTTATGTTGCTGTTAGTGTTTTTATTTATGGCGGTTAGTGAGTTTTTTATTTGTTGATCTACTATATAATTAGGGAAGTTATTGTTAATTAATGTCTGTTTAATATCGGCAAGCGCTTTAAAAATATTTCGTTATTGGAGGAGTTCCTTTTGGCACGATAGATAAGTTTTTTATGACAGCCATTTTATATTTATCAGGGCATTCACTCTTGACATTATTAAGTTGGAATCTTAACTAGTAGGTTTCTTATACGGATAGGTGATACCTTTATCTGAAGACATTTCTATTTCTATATCTAGGAAGGGACTTTTTTTTGTTGATATTAATTTCTTGTGTAAAGTTTAATGTTGAATTATTTTTAAAAGCATTTTTATTTGAGTTTTATTTAACTCATAAGTGTGTTGTCAGTAGGAGAATGTCATCGACGTAACGGACATATATGGAGGGTTTAGGGATAATATTTAAAGTTGTAATTTCTAGGTTAGACATATAATATACAGCGAACAATTGTCTCAGGGCTTATCCAATTGAAACGCCATCAACCTGTGTGTATAAGTTACCATTCGGACCATAGAACGGTACCTCAGTGGTGCAAGAAATTAGGAGTAAAAAGTACATGAAAAAATCATTAAAAATATTATACATAAATATATATCCCCTATAGGTAACGACTTTAAACTTAGATGTATTATTTACTAGAAAAGGTTCAAAACTAGCAATTTACTGATAAAAATAATCCTACCGACAATGGCTTACTAAAAACTAGTAATGCCATATACGTGTTCAAATGTCCTATCGGAGAATGTGTCTCTGCCAACAGCACATATATTGGCATGACTAGAACCAGTATTTCACGTCGATTAACTTGCCACCTGACCTCCCCTCAAAGATCAATTTACAAACACCTTACAGCACATAACATCTCCAAAGATAATTTTAGAAATATCTTAACCGGTAGTACATCCATCCTTGCTGTGTCATTTTGCGGTATTCGCCTCCCCATAATGGAAGTATTATTCATTCAATTAAAAATGCCCAACATCAACCAGTCTCGTTATAAGGGGTGCGAAGGCGTGGTGAAATGCTGTTGAATGTGTTTAATGTTTTTAATCACATGGAAACCTCATCTTCATAAATTCTCCAATTTAATTCGCATTGATCAATGATCCGCCTGAAGACGACCAATGATGGTCCAAAACGTTTGCGTCAAATATGGAGATTTCCTACACTCCATGGTTTATAGTACAAGATCTATCGTTCGACGAATAGAAAGATTGGATCACAAAAGGAATAAACAGAAGTTGGCACTCCTGTTCAACCAGATATGTATATATATATATATATATATATATATATATATATATATATGTGTGTGTGTGTGTGTGTGTGTGTGTGTGTGTGTGTGTGTAAAGCAGTAATAAAATGTTCTGACGTAATGGAAAATGAAAAAAGAAAACCAGAAGAATATTAATGTATTCATCAACGTTTCGTCTTTAATGTCAAACTTCTTCAGGAGTATTTGTTCGATGAAAAATCATATACGTACAAACATTTTTACCAGCATGGTCAGAGCTACGGCCGATATTTGCAAGAACATCTAAATATGATAAACGATGTGATGGTGGCAGTTGTAGCAATAAGGTTGTAGGAGTATTATTATTTGTGCATGTATGATTTTTTTCTCTAAACAAATAATCCTGAAGAAGTCTGACAATACAGACGAAACGTTGATCAATACATAAATATTCATTGGGTTTTCCTTTTCATTCTTCATGTAGATATATATATATATATATATATATTTATCTATCTATGTATCTATCTATCTATCTATCTATCTATCTATCTATCTATATATATATATATATATATATATATATATATATATATATATGCGAACATCGTTAAAAATAACATAATTCGACTGTTTAATTATATCTCATTGTTTTCTGATAGTCTTTTTGTATTAACATTTTTAAAACAATTAATATTCGATATTTTTCACGTCCGTTTTCCACTCTTCGTCAAATCATCCGCAGGTGTAAAAGCAAATGAACAAAAAATCTGGAGAAATATGAACATTTTAAAATGACGACGAAGACACGCGCAGAGAAGGATTTTTTCATTATTCCAGAACGTCGCTGACAATTTAAATTCAGCAACGCTTGATGACATCACAGAAAATAATCGCATTACGTTAAGCATTTTAAAATGTTACAGCTGGTTTCATACATGAAGTTGTTAATTTTACATTGTTTTGCTTTTATGTAGATAGCTTCGACTATTTTTTTTTCTTAATTAGTATCGTAACGTATACTTTTAGAATTTTTAACTAGAATGGATCTTAAATGTGAGGGAGGGCAGTTATGTTTTTGTAGATGCTGGCAAATTGAACTAGAATTAACAAGATGCATGGTGACGCGGCGAGTCAGGGAAGTGCTTGTGAAACTCATGTAGCTATAAGCTTTTTTTTATATCGTCGTCGTCGTCGTCGTCGTCGTCGTCGTCGTCGTCGTCGTCGTCGTCGTCGTCGTCGTCGTCGTCGTCGTCGTCGTCGTCGTCGTCGTCGTCGTCGTCGTCGTCGTCGTCGTCGTCGTCGTCGTCGTCGTCGTCGTCGTCGTCGTCGTCGTCGTCGTCGTCGTCGTCGTCGTCGTCGTCGTCGTCGTCGTCGTCGTCGTCGTCGTCGTCGTCGTCGTCGTCGTCGTCGTCGTCGTCGTCGTCGTCGTCGTCGTCGTCGTCGTCGTCGTCGTCGTCGTCGTCGTCGTCGTCGTCGTCGTCGTCGTCGTCGTCGTCGTCGTCGTCGTCGTCGTCGTCGTCGTCGTCGTCGTCGTCGTCGTCGTCGTCGTCGTCGTCGTCGTCGTCGTCGTCGTCGTCGTCGTCGTCGTCGTCGTCGTCGTCGTCGTCGTCGTCGTCGTCGTCGTCGTTGTCGTTGTTGTTGTTGTTGTTGTTGTTATTATTATTATTATTATTATTATTATTATTATTATTATTATTATTATTATTATTATTATTATTATTATTATTATTATTATTATTATTATTATTATTATTATTATTATTATTATTATTATTATTATTATTATTATTATTATTATTATTATTATTATTATTATTATTATTATTATTATTATTATTATTATTATTATTATTATTATTATTATTATTATTATTATTATTATTATTATTATTATTATTATTATTATTATTATTATTATTATTATTATTATTATTATTATTATTATTATTATTATTATTATTATTATTATTATTATTATTATTATTATTATTATTATTATTATTATTATTATTATTATTATTATTATTATTATTATTATTATTATTATTATTATTATTATTATTATTATTATTATTATTATTATTATTATTATTATTATTATTATTATTATTATTATTATTATTATTATTATTATTATTATTATTATTATTATTATTATTATTATTATTATTATTATTATTATTATTATTATTATTATTATTATTATTATTATTATTATTATTATTATTATTATTATTATTATTATTATTATTATTATTATTATTATTATTATTATTATTATTATTATTATTATTATTATTATTATTATTATTATTATTATTATTATTATTATTATTATTATTATTATTATTATTATTATTATTATTATTATTATTATTATTATTATTATTATTATTATTATTATTATTATTATTATTATTATTATTATTATTATTATTATTATTATTATTATTATTATTATTATTATTATTATTATTATTATTATTATTATTATTATTATTATTATTATTATTATTATTATTATTATTATTATTATTATTATTATTATTATTATTATTATTATTATTATTATTATTATTATTATTATTATTATTATTATTATTATTATTATTATTATTATTATTATTATTATTATTATTATTATTATTATTATTATTATTATTATTATTATTATTATTATTATTATTATTATTATTATTATTATTATTATTATTATTATTATTATTATTATTATTATTATTATTATTATTATTATTATTATTATTATTATTATTATTATTATTATTATTATTATTATTATTATTATTATTATTATTATTATTATTATTATTATTATTATTATTATTATTATTATTATTATTATTATTATTATTATTATTATTATTATTATTATTATTATTATTATTATTATTATTATTATTATTATTATTATTATTATTATTATTATTATTATTATTATTATTATTATTATTATTATTATTATTATTATTATTATTATTATTATTATTATTATTATTATTATTATTATTATTATTAATTATTATTATTATTATTATTATTATTATTATTATTATTATTATTATTATTATTATTATTATTATTATTATTATTATTATTATTATTATTATTATTATTATTATTATTATTATTATTATTATTATTATTATTATTATTATTATTATTATTATTATTATTATTATTATTATTATTATTATTATTATTATTATTATATTATTATTATTATTATTATTATTATTATTATTATTATTATTATTATTATTATTATTATTATTATTATTATTATTATTATTATTATTATTATTATTATTATTATTATTATTATTATTATTATTATTATTATTATTATTATTATTATTATTATTATTATTATTATTATTATTATTATTATTATTATTATTATTATTATTATTATTATTATTATTATTATTATTATTATTATTATTATTATTATTATTATTATTATTATTATTATTATTATTATTATTATTATTATTATTATTATTATTATTATTATTATTATTATTATTATTATTATTATTATTATTATTATTATTATTATTATTATTATTATTATTATTATTATTATTATTATTATTATTATTATTATTATTATTATTATTATTATTATTATTATTATTATTATTATTATTATTATTATTATTATTTTATTATTATTATTATTATTATTATTATTATTATTATTATTATTATTATTATTATTATTATTATTATTATTATTATTATTATTATTATTATTATTATTATTATTATTATTATTATTATTATTATTATTATTATTATTATTATTATTATTATTATTATTATATTATTATTATTATTATTATTATTATTATTATTATTATTATTATTATTATTATTATTATTATTATTATTATTATTATTATTATTATTATTATTATTATTATTATTATTATTATTATTATTATTATTATTATTATTATTATTATTATTATTATTATTATTATTATTATTATTATTATTATTATTATTATTATTATTATTATTATTATTATTATTATTATTATTATTATTATTATTATTATTATTATTATTATTATTATTATTATTATTATTATTATTATTATTATTATTATTATTATTATTATTATTATTATTATTATTATTATTATTATTATTATTATTATTATTATTATTATATTATTATTATTATTATTATTATTATTATTATTATTATTATTATTATTATTATTATTATTATTATTATTATTATTATTATTATTATTATTATTATTATTATTATTATTATTATTATTATTATTATTATTATTATTATTATTATTATTATTATTATTATTATTATTATTATTATTATTATTATTATTATTATTATTATTATTATTATTATTATTATTATTATTATTATTATTATTATTATTATTATTATTATTATTATTATTATTATTATTATTATTATTATTATTATATTATTATTATTATTATTATTATTATTATTATTATTATTATTATTATTATTATTATTATTATTATTATTATTATTATTATTATTATTATTATTATTATTATTATTATTATTATTATTATTATTATTATTATTATTATTATTATTATTATTATTATTATTATTATTATTATTATTATTATTATTATTATTATTATTATTATTATTATTATTTTATTATTATTATTATTATTATTATTATTATTATTATTATTATTATTATTATTATTATTATTATTATTATTATTATTATTATTATTATTATTATTATTATTATTATTATTATTATTATTATTATTATTTATTATTATTATTATTATTATTATTATTATTATTATTATTATTATTATTATTATTATTATTATTATTATTATTATTATTATTATTATTATTATTATTATTATTATTATTATTATTATTATTATTATTATTATTATTATTATTATTATTATTATTATTATTATTATTATTATTATTATTATTATTATTATTATTATTATTATTATTATTATTATTATTATTATTATTATTATTATTATTATTATTATTATTATTATTATTATTATTATTATTATTATTATTATTATTATTATTATTATTATTATTATTATTATTATTATTATTATTATTATTATTATTATTATTATTATTATTATTATTATTATTATTATTATTATTATTATTATTATTATTATTATTATTATTATTATTATTATTATTATTATTATTATTATTATTATTATTATTATTATTATTATTATTATTATTATTATTATTATTATTATTATTATTATTTTATTATTATTATTATTATTATTATTATTATTATTATTATTATTATTATTATTATTATTATTATTATTATTATTATTATTATTATTATTATTATTATTATTATTATTATTATTATTATTATTATTATTATTATTATTATTATTATTATTATTATTATTATTATTATTATTATTATTTATTATTATATTATTATTATTATTTATTATTATTATTATTATTATTATTATTATTATTATTATTATTATTATTATTATTATTATTATTATTATTATTATTATTATTATTATTATTATTATTATTATTATTATTATTATTATTATTATTATTATTATTATTATTATTATTATTATTATTATTATTATTATTATTATTATTATTATTATTATTATTATTATTATTATTATTATTATTATTATTATTATTATTATTATTATTATTATTATTATTATTATTATTATTATTATTATTATTATTATTATTATTATTATTATTATTATTATTATTATTATTATTATTATTATTATTATTATTATTATTATTATTATTATTATTATTATTATTATTATTATTATTATTATTATTATTATTATTATTATTATTATTATTATTATTATTATTATTATTATTATTATTATTATTATTATTATTATTATTATTATTATTATTATTATTATTATTATTATTATTATTAGAGTTACATTCTCCAAAGGGCATTTAACTCATACATAACATTGATTCTTTCTAGTGTATTTTGAGTTGAGGAGAGTTTTTTTTTCACTACAAGATGTAGGGGTTTAATGAGTATAAGTTTGTTGTAATTGTTGGTGATATGTATTTATATATAATATTTTTTATGGATTTTGCTTCATATGAAACCAGTATAAACATTTCAAAATGCATAACGTAATGCGATTTTGTTCTGTGGTGCAATTCTACGTTGACTAATTTAAATCGTCAAAACAGTTTTTGCTTTTAATACAAAAAAGACAATAAGAAAGATTCAAAAATAAAAAACGTATAATTAACCAGATGAATTGTGTTATTTTTAACAATCTTTTCATAACTTAGAAAATCCTGCCTAACTACACACTGTATATATATATATATATATATATATATATATATATATATATATATATATATATATATATATATGGGAAATGAAAAAGGAAAAACCAAAAGATGTTTTTTTATGTATTCATCAATGGTTCGTCTTTATTTATAAGACTTCCTCACGATGCTAATTTGAAGAACAAGGTCATGCAAGTACATAGAAATATTGGGTTGACATGATGGGTTGATCAGAAGAAATAGAAGCCATTACTGGGAGTGCAGGACCAAGGTCCGGGCTGCGAGAAGTCGGTGGCAGAGAGTGAAATGAATGTGGAGTGAAAAAGGGGAGGAGTGAAAGTAGGTTTCCCTTTTCCTTTTTCATTTACCATTACGTCGGATTACTCTCATCCTTACTTTCTCATATATATATATATATATATATATATATATATATATATATATATATATATATATATATATACATGTTCACCATATTCCCTTACTATTATTACACCTGCTAATGATGACGGCTACACTGTGTTTAGATGTTGAACAATCTTACTTTTAAGTCATTGGTGACTACACGCTGTGTTGTTCTAGTTTTCTTTTGTTTCTGATTTCCAGTTCGTTTTTCTCATCTACTCATTTCCGAATTTATTTTTTCATAACTATTGTTGAACTTCGAGGAAGCGTTAATTCATAGAAACGTGACTGCAGTTGAGTAAGCCAAATTCATCAAATAAACATTTATGAAGCTCTACTTCCAATTGAACACTTTAAGAACTATACTGGTTCATTTAAAAATTGGTTTGAACTTGTTTAATTAATTACTTAATATTAACTTAGTTTCATAAAAAATGATATATATATATATATATATATATCGGTAATAATAAAGCTTACACCTCCATTACATAACCACGAACACAACCATATTATATATATATATATATATATATATATATATATATATATATATATATATATATATATATATATATGAGAAAGTAATGATGAGAGTAATCCGACGTAATGGGAAATGAAAAAAATGAATACATGTATATATACATACAACCACTGCCATCACTTGCAATCGATATCTCACCAAATAATCGTTACTATTTTGTATTCTGAAATCAATTAATATGTCATCTCACTACCACCAGAAACATTTGTTTATTACGTGTCACTAGCCGAGAGCTGTTACCTGTAAACGCAGTCTTAAAATCGACATAACCATTCGCCATTACGCTATAGGTGTCGATAATCATAATTAGGACCAGCCAATTTACAAGAACCTTCATTTGCAGACAGTAGCGCAACATACCTCACCTTAAACTATCGACTTTTCCTTTGTGTCCGTAAGTCACAGTGCACTTAAAAATGAGTCAGTTTCACTAAAAAGATGTGCATCCTTTGATTGGATGAATATATATTTGATAATTCTAAGTCCTCAATAAGTTTGTGTATCACATGCTAGTTTTGGATGTGTTCAAAACAAGCTCACTGAGTAACTGCTAAGAAACAACTAGCGAATCTAAAGCGACGAATCACTCAACTGAACGACCACAAAGAACAGCAGACTTATAACATTTATGTTAGTTTAAATTCCTTGAACCCCATTGGAATACTGAACAGATTGAACTGTCAAAATTCTGCTGTACGCCCCCTTGCTTTATGCGTTTTAGAACGTGTCTGTCTTGCTTTGTTTTGAAGAACTGATAAATGTGTAGTATTTTCTGTCCCTGATACATTTTAACTAGACACACCAAAATACTACCCGTTTTACTAAAATCTGTATAAACTACGATATAAAATGCTTGTGTGAAGCTGTCCCCCGCCGTAGTTGACGGGCGTTGCTCATTTCTCTCCAATCGTGTAGTTTTTTTGTTGTTTTTTTTAACATGGTTCATCCCAAAGAAGGCAGGCCGCCACTGTAGACGTAAGGGGCTACTGAGAAAAAAGAAAAGGGGAGAAGGTTGGGGGAGTCAGCCTAAATTGGGATCTGCGCAGCGTGATCTCTGTTCACATTAGTTTTAAATGTCTGCATGTCAGTACTGTCGGGGAAACAGGGGGCAGGGAGGGAGTGCCAGAGGCCAGCAGCACGAGGAAATAAGCTATTTGAGTAGAAGGTTCTCCGGCATCTAGGGACCTCCACAGTGAATGAATCAGATTTAGTTGATTGTCGAGTTAGTCTAGTGAATATACGTCGAGGTGGCACCAGAGTAGCCAATTCCTAGGAGCATAATCCATTGAAGTATTTGTAAAACAAACATAAGGATGCTACATTGCGGCGATGGGACAGGGACTGGAGCTTTCTTGACAGTGAGGGACCTATTAGGTTGGCGACTCTTTTTTGGACCTTGTCAAGGAGGGAGAGACTAGTAGATGATGCACCAGCCCAGATGTGGCAACAATACTCCATGCATGGGCGGATGGTGGCTTTGTACATATACAGGATGATGTCAGGTGTGAGGAGCTTACTAGCACGGATGAGGGAGTCAACCTTCTTTGAGGCAGCTTTGGCAATATCTTCAATGTATTTGTTTCAATTCATGTTACCTGTGAAGGTTAGGCCGAGGAGTTTGAATGATGAACTCTCAGTTAGAGTATTATTTGCCATGACAATCGGTGGTTGGAGAGGTTTCTTTTAGTTGTTGAAGGAAAGTAGCTTTGTCTTTGCGGCATTAAAAGTTACCAACCATTTATGACACCAATCCACTACAGCCTGGAGGTCATTTTCTAAAGATTCAGCCATTGCCCCGGATATGATCGCGTCAGTTTTACCAACATGAGTAAAGCGTGGTGTCGTCAGCAAATAAAGCAATCTCCGACTTTATGTCGTCAGGGAGATCGTTTATATAGATCAGGAACAACAACGGTCCAAGGAAAGATCCCTGGAGTACACCTGCATTGATGTCATGTTGCTTAGATGAACGGCCATCGAGGACAACCTGGATTTTACTTTTGTTTAGGAAGGATCTAATTATGTTAAGTAGTTGCCCAGTAATATTGTATGAGCGTATTTTCAGGAGAAGCCCTTCATGCCCAACCTTGTCAAAGGCCTTGGATATATCAAGCGCTTCTGCCCTAACTTCACCCGCCTTGTCGAGTGTATGATACATGCGTTCAGAGATGACCGTTAGGACGTCTGCAGTAGATCGTTCTTGTCTAAATCGATACTGGCGGTCAGGTAGAAGTTTAGCATTAACTATGTGCCGTACTATCGCTAGATTGATTAAGGATTCAAAGATTTTGGCAAAAATCGGCAGTAGACTGAGTGAGCTAGGGAGAAATGATACGTAGAGTTGCCGGCTGCGTCAGTAAGGCTAGATAATCCCAACCAGTCGGAGTGGTGGGCATTAAAATACCAAAATACATGTATCTGGGCATTCGAGTCAATTGAGAGTGCTCTATCTATGCTTTCAGAGACAGAGTTTAGCAGAGTACAGTCCTGGGTCGACGGGGAGCGGTATTAGAAATATAAGTAGCTGACGCTGTGATGTAAAGTCAATCTAAGTAATCTTTGTCATCTGATTCTAACCTATGTTCTCTAGTCAGGGGGAGGGTGTTCTAAACGTAAACTCCTAGCCCGTGCATATGTTTGTCAGAGTCTTTATGGTAGAGTGGGAGGTAGTAACTCATGTCAAAGTGGTAAATCATTTTTATGTCAGTTTCCAAATTGTCACTGTTAATCTCACCCGTGTTTTGTAATTGATGTAGCATCTGGTTAGGCGCTGAGTAATTATACTTATATTTTGGTAACTCTGCGTCACTGTCGATCATTGGTTGAAAGTATTTGTTGGGCATGACAATGATGCCTTCCAAGTTGCCGTAACCTATGTAGCTCCCTTTGTCTACGTATATGTCGAAGTACAGTTTTGGAATTGGTACGAATACTTCCTCGTTGTTTTAGTTAACCATTCGCCGCATATTATTTTATTTTTTGTTAATCCTTGACTTTTTACTCTGTATGATGTGGCTGTGTGTAAGGTTTGTTCCCATGTTGGTCTTGTTACCAAGGTAATTAGAAAATAAGGTACCAAGTAGTCCCCTAATTCCGGTTGGGCCCATGCGAAATGTCCTACGTTATGCATTCCCGTTGTTATGCTGCCGTGATATTTACTGAAGTACCCACTGACACTGTTCATGTCTGTTTTTGTCATAAGGTTTTTGAAGCGTCTTTTGATGCAGTAGCTTCTGATTTTGTTTCCGGATTCCAGCAGCAGTATGTGTTCGATGGTTGTAGCTGTCCAGCCGTTCTGCCTTGATTTACTGCTCTGTTCATTGTTATCCGTCTCCATATTTTCCGAATTATTAATACCAGTAGTAATATCAGGCTAACCTCCGGCATGATCGAAGTAGGAGTCGAGACCGAGGTAATGCTTTGTGCATAGTGCCCCTCTTGACAAAGTTCCAAGCAGTCCTGTATTCTCGGAATCTGTAGAATTGTTCATCAGCTTCCTGTGTTGTGTTCTTTCCGTAGTTGAAGTCGTGTCTTTTTGCTGGCCAGTCTAATTTAGTTTATTGAGGCAATAGTGTTTTTCTTTTTAAGTCTGTTCCCGGTCTTAAGAACCTATTATACGGTACTGTCCACGCGGTCGTTTTTTTACGAGGGTACCTTCTCTGTATATGTCACTAAATGAGTACTTTCTTCTTTCTGTCCTTGTTTTGTGTTGTTTTGGTATTGCATCATTTCTATTTTTAGATCTTACGTCATCACCAATGAAAATGTATGTTTATCACAAGTAAGGTGTATTACTTATAGTGGCACTACCTATTTTAGTGATGGGCACACAGCTCTGGTGTAGTATTATTACGTTACCATACCAGTCGTCTGTTGGGTACTATATTTTATTACATATGCATTCTTTTTTATGATAGTGACGTTACATGAATAAACTTGATGTTTGATTTTTGATACGACATGACAACATTAATATAAGTTATTTTGTTATGATAGTGACACAACATGAACGAACATAATTTATTTATTTTTCATACGATAGGGTCGTATTAATATATGTCCTGATGTATGCACACCGGGGTGGTGATAAGTACATATATAATATACGCACTAGGGCAGAGAAAGGTACATATATAGTATGCGCTTGGGGGCGAAGATAGGTATGCATATAGTATGCGCACAGGGGCGGAGATAGGTACGTATATAGTAGGCGGACCAGGGTAGAGATACGTACGTATATAGAAGGCGCAGAGAGAGGTGGTACTTTTCATAGAATTATGTCATACTTTAACCCTGGGCAACGGAAGAGTAAGGGTGGGGAAGAGACAGCTTTCGCCGACGGCAAAAGGGAAAAGGTGGAAACGGGGAGAGGGCGTGGTGAAATAGGGGTCACCAGGGAAGAGAAATCCCCGAGCAACGCCGGGTAGCGCTGCTAGTTTTATATGAATATGAATATTCGTGAAAACAAAAATGACGCATAATTATTCATTGCTGTAACTTCAATCATTGAGATAGATGGCTGTAGGTGGACAGATGAACGGATGGATTGACGGACGAACGTAGCTTGACGGACAGACATACGTAGCTGGATTGACGGACAGATGGACGTAGCTAAACAGACAGACATACATAGCTTGATTGACAGACGGACGCACGGATGGACGGACAGACAGACGTAGGTAGACAGATGGACGGACGGACGTACCTGGATGGACATAAGGCCCGAGCTGGAAAGACGGACGTAGCTGGAAAGACGGACGTAGCTGGACGGACGGACGGTCGGATGGACGAACGTAGGTGGACAGATGGACAGACGGACGTAGATTGACAGATTGACGGACAGACATAGCTCCACGGACGGACGTAGCTAGACGGATTGACAGACGGACGTAGCTTGACAGACGGACATACGTAGCTGGACGAACAGACGGACATAGTTGGACGGACGGACTGACGGGTGGACGGACGGACGGACGTAGCTGGATGGATGGACAGATGGACAGACGAAGCTGAACAGACAGACGGATGTAGCTGGAAGGGTATACGTAGCTGGACGGACAGACGTAGGTGGACAGATTGACGGACGTACGTAGCTGGACGTAGTGGAGGAAAGAAATAAAGAAAGAAGGAAAATGTAGGAGTTGAAGGATGAACAAAGAAGGGTGGTGGAGGGAGGGAACGATGAAAGGAATGTAGAAAGGTAGTAGAAAAGGGGAAGGAAGAAAGGAAGGAAAACAGGGTGTAGTGGAAATTAATTTATTCTTGCCACTCTTTTCTTCTGATGTCATTTCCGGTTCAAGAAGTGATTGCATCTTTTCTAAAATTATATATAATATCATTGTTTTTTTTCACAAATTAGTAAATTAAAACGTTTGAAAATGGAGGTAAAAGCTTACTCCATTGGAGAAAATGGCTCCGTCGACCCCCAAACGGTAATTTTTTTCTAATTCTGAGATATACATCCGACGGCTGGCCGGTTCGATGATATCAACTTTGTAACTGTTTGTTCAGTACTTTCGGAGGATATATGTTACATACATACATACATACATACATACATACATACAAACGTTTCCCTTTCATATATTAGATAGATTGATTTGTTTATTAATCTTAAATAAACGTGTTATAGCTCCTGGTCTTCTAAAACAGGAACCAATTTAAAAGTCAACACCACTTAACTCCGAACATTTTACATTATTCTAGCTGTATTATTTATTAAGAGAAGTATTTTCTTTGTGCACACAGAAAATTTAAGTAGTGACTTAATATATAACTCGTTCATTTATGAAATGGAAAACGCGAATATGTACGGTTTTTAAATCAACACATTTCACAAACATATCTTGATTCGATAATATTGCTGGTCTAATAAAATGTTTGATGGTCTCACCAAATATCGCCCACGCGCCATAACGGTCTATTGCGTTCGCCATAGAAAACAACAACCACAAAATCGATATGGCGGCTGAATTGAATTCGAAATAAAACATTCGAATAAAAGTGTAAAATATAAGATGATATCCATATTTCTGAGATGATTTTTTTTCGATCGATGTGTACAATGAATGATGTTTGTGTTTGGATTTCGGAAAAAAAAGTATTTTCGTATTCCGTTTGCACGATCTTATTTGCGTGTCTCTGAAGCATGTGTTCACACAGAGCTTCACACTTATTTTACTCCGAAAGATGTTTCCAGATGCACTGATTCGGTAGTAAAGGGCAGACAAGGCAATACTGTATTACATGGTACTACTCTCCACATTCTCAGATGGTACGGTCGTTTTATTAAGCCCCATCTTATCATATCAACTTTTGATCGCCCCATTGTTGCTCTCGAAGAAGTGAGGCTTTAGAAAGGGGATTCCTATGTCAGTAAGTAAGGGCTACTCTCTAGCACTCTAGTCAACAGCTGTAATTTGGTATATTCCTGAGATGTGTTTAGGGGTCTGATATGGCTGACAAAGCTTCTCCTTTTTTAGTCGTTGACATTGGTTTACGTCTATGAATGGGAGATGGTGTTCATCCAGGGTAGCCGTTGCAATCTCTGCTCGACTGGTAACTTCATGTCTCACCTAACATTAGAAATGGCAAGGAAGACATCTATTTACAGCAATTGAATATTCATTCTTAGCGCTGAAAATGTTATTTTATTCATTCTTTATACTAATTAGTCACTATTTACCAAAGTCCAAAAACCACTAGAGGAAAATTGTTAATGATATTGTTGATTGAGTGATGAGCAAATCTATGAGATGATCAGAAAGACGGGTGGAAAAAGGCTTGATTGGATTAGCTATAAGGACAACTCGACTGTTAACATTAAATCAAAGAAGAACTATGTTTTCGTTAGCAAAGAAGCTGTGTAGTATCATATTTCACATCAGTTCGTAGAAAGAAATTATTTTCATTGAAGTTCCGTGTGGTTTTACGTACAGAGAGGAACCAAAAAAAGATATTTGCAGTGGTAGTAGCGAGACAAGTACTTGCTGTGAAGTCTTTTCAGTGGGGAGCACTAATTAGATCCAATTCAATCATCTACCGTGAATATAACGATAGAGTAGAGCAAGACTGGCAACGTATCTTATGTTTGAAAGGAATTCTAAGTAGAAAGGATATCATCCCGTAACAGATTGCGAAGTGTGTTTTGTCAAAAAGAGAAAGAGTGTTCTTAGTATAAGCATGCCAGATGTGACAGCAGTAACAGTTTTTAAGAAGGATATGATTCTTATAGAGGTAGATAAAAACGTAAGGGTTAAGTATTTTTAGCGACCTTAACAATATGTCAGAATTAAGTCTTCTAGTTCAAGTCCAAAGTGAAACTATTTTTGTAGGCAAGCTAAGGGGCTTCTTCAAGAAGATAATCATTTATTTCACTTGAAGAAAGACGAGGATTTGAGCGTCGATCGTGAAACAACACAATTGTTTTTCGAGATGTTAAATGTAATACACATCGTACTACATGGCAACAAAGTGAGAATCAACTTTATCATCAATGCTCGTCGAGGTGATGCCATAGATGTGTGTGACCTAAGCATATATGCCAACTAATAATTTAGAATATGATTTGGAAGATCATTTATGAAGATCAGGAGTAGTGTTCGAAACAGAGTGGATTCATTCAAGATCTCCGCTGTTGATTGTATGTGTCTTTTATTTATCAACACTTACTTTATTGACCTATCAAAGAGAAAGATTTGATAGTGTCGAAATCATTGCTACAAATTCCACAGCTAGGAAACTTGTGTAGAAAACATTCGTGCTAAAGCCTATCGAATGCTGTTTCTAAGCCAAGTTATATCGCAATAGAAACGAAGCCACTTCAAAATTACACGTGACAGACAGACTAAGATACATAGTATTATATATAATTCTATGTCTTTTAATCTGTCTGTTCAGATGAGTAGATGCATACAGGAAAAGCGAATTATCTATGTAAGTTTCATGTTCAATAACAATAATTTTTTTCATTAAAAATCATGACAGACCAATGAAAATAGTAATTAAACCGTAATAGTTGCAGACCGACACAAACGCTTCATGAGATGAAGTATTATTTCGAACTAGAACCCGATCGATCAAAACACCCCCTAGAGAAATGTGTGGACGCGCAAAATGTTATTTTGTGTGACAAGTTAATTAATCTGTTGGCGAAGAAGAATTTTAATTAACAATATCTTTATGAAGAAAATAAAATTAAGCCTTAATGATACTTCGGCTAGTCTCATAAATTTCTTATTGTATTTATTTGAAAGTGAAACTTCGTTAGAAATATATGCATATGCTTCCTTCCGTGACCGCGTAGTGGAATTGCTGTTTGACCGTTAGGAAGACAGCATTGTTTCCCGGGTTCGATTTCTGTAAGTTGCTCTGTATATTCCCGGTTTTTTTTTGACTGGTAATGTTCTGGAATGTCCGTACTTTACGCACATTCACATTGAGTATTTCTTTTCAACTTTGTGTCAGTCGCCCCTCTTGTACACGATGCTAGGTGATCCTCCGAGGGCTTGTCGCGCATGACTCAACGCGCCTTATTTAAACTTCAGAAATTAATAAATTTAGACAAAATATTGAAAACAAGGGAGATTTATTAAACTTGATATTCGTTACAAATCATGGACTAGCAGGGAGTGAGAGATCAATAATCATAGTGTTATCATATTTTGTCAGGCATTCTTATAGTTCACGTCCACGCGCTTCGCCTGTTCTGTGACGGTATATCCTTCCTATTAATGCTGACAGTCTAGTGAGTCACTCGTCCCATATCTAACAGGACGCCCTTCTTCTCTACATCATATCAGACACTTCACAGCCACATTTTAGTATAAACAGGTTCTGATGTTAACTGTCATATAATAGTATATTTACCAAACAAGTCACAGCTTCTTTGGGCTCGTCTTAATATTCAACAGCCATACATCTTGCCGAGTACATACATACTTGCCGAGTAAAAGATGATTTAAAATTACCTATGGTTTCCTAGTGTACCTGTTTACTTGCCTCCGTACTAAGGCAACAGCTCAGATTTTTATGTGAATAAAATGCAGCTCCCTCCAAAGAGACAATCTGGATTAGTACAAAAATAAATACTACCTGAATCAAGCAGGATTTCGCTTCAACTGTCCGAGGACAGAAAAGATATGTCGTATGAAAATTGATGCTAAACTTTCCTCTTCGCGCAATGTAACGTGGTTATGAGTTGTTATAGAACACAGTTTTTTGGTGTTATCTGCTGATTTTAATCTCCTAAAAATAGAATGTCTATGTTGTATATGAATTCAACACCTCCCTAGTAGTTTTATGCGTGAACATTTAGGGAAAGAGTAGTTCTAAATTACCAACATATTAAAATAAGTGTCAATAAGTATGTAACCGATATAGCAATATAATAGAATTCTGTATATATATATATATTTATATATATATATATATATATGTATATATATGTATATATATATATATACACACATATATAGACATATATATATATATGTATATATATGTATATATATGTATGCATATATATATATTTATGATATAGATAGTATCAAAAATAATAATGACAGGCATAGAATAATTCTAAAATAAGAACTACTATTTAATAAATCTCGAATGTGATCAAAGTTAAGAAGTAATGGTTGTGGTTCTGACACAAAAGGCTAAAGACAGTCTAGAATATATATATATATATATATATATATATATATATATATATGTGTGTGTGTGTGTGTGTATGTGTGTATATATATATATGTATATATATATATATATGTATATATCATAGGTAGTCTACTTCAGAAGGTATGTCTATATAGTCTATTATATTTATATATCTGAGTAACTGTAGATATCATACTAATATATAGTATCAATTGAATTTTTTTAAAAGTATAAATCCTTTTCTACAAGTTATTTAGTACTCTGATTAGTTCTTTTAAAGCATCACATTGCAATATATATATACATATATATATATATATATATATGTATATATGTAAGAAATTGTATGTTGACACTTTCTTTTGATATAGTTTTCTATCTGAATTTTTATTTCTTTCTTAAAAAACAAAAAACGATATTTGTTTCTTTAAAATAATTGTTTTATTTACCTAAAGATATGAGCTAACAAGCTTTCGATCTCAATAGATTTTTTCAAGCGATTTTTCTTTTTATAAATTATTTTTTTTGTCTTTCGGAGATGAAATCTTTCTTGGTTATAATAATAATTTTAGATGTTAATTAAAAGAGCTGAAAATAGATAAATGTAATCGCCGAAAGACCAAAAAAAAGATTTATACAAAGAAAAACTGCTTGAAAAAGATATATTGAGATCGAAAGCATGCTTGTTCACGTATTTAATGTAAATAAAAAACATATTTTAAAGAAAATAAATTATAGTTTTTGTCGTTTGAAAATACAATTAAATATTCAGATACGAAACAATATTCAAAAAAGATTCAACGTATTATTTTTGAACCCATCACGCAGCCACGTGCGACACTAATAAAGATTTTCAGATCAACGCTTGATACCGCAATCACTGAGAACAGAAATCATCATCGACAGTGCTGTAAACCTGGGCAATCTTATTGTCGCTAACATCCCAGAGAAAGCCAATGGAAAACCAATGGTGAACGGCTGTTGTGAGAAATAAAGTTATTTGCAACGATAATAGTATTGCATACGTTGCTATTTGACATATCGAGTGAAAGAGATATTCATAAATTTTCTTTTTTTATGACATTGTATTGTACTCGGCTTAGTAATCCTCTAGTCTGCATCGCTATAGATTTAACCATTCGCTTGACTTTAATAAATGGTTTTCTTGTTTTTACTATCATATTCTAGTGAGATCGATAAGTTGAGAGTCTTGCCTAATATTAACTAGTGATATGGATCGATATAAATCTTGATCAGTCAACTTCGCTATCGATTTCGATATTCGTCTTTAAACGAGGTAGAATGTTCAAACGATCCAAATCGATCTGCATTTGTAGTCAAAACGCCATTGAACGCCATTGAAAAAAAAAACAGAATGTGTTTTCTCCTGAATTCAAAATAGAAAAATAGTCTAAAGACGAAATTTAACAGAAGAAAAAGCTGGAGAAATCAAAGCTTCAATCAATGTTTGCAACAATAGCCAAACAAAGATGGGAACAGGGAAAGTCAGAAAATAAGTACGGAACACAAAATGGAGTAGAAATAGAGAATAGAATTGTAAGCGCATTTACTCTGCAGTGCACACAACCTATAACACAGAGAGAGAGATAGATAGCTAGAGAGAGAGAGAGAGAGAGAGAGAGAGAATAGGAGAGAGAGAGAGAGAGAAAAGGAGAAAGAGAAAGAAACGTCAAAATTATAAGGGAAAGTGAGAGAAACAGATATAATGTGATGGTTTCTTGCTTGTTTGGGTTTACGGTATGTTAACCATTGTTGGATCATTTGATGGTGAAACCATACACATATTTTACATACGAGTAAGTTGAATATTAATTGGTCCCCCGATTTATAAAATCAGAAGACCTCTGTTTTGAGGCATTTCCGTCGGTCCGTCCGTCCGTCCGTCCGTCCGTCCGTCTGTCCATCCGTCCGTCCGTCCGTCCGTCCGTCCGGATTTTTCTCCGCAACCGTCCATTGAATTTCTCTGAAATTTTTCATGAAGTTGAAACTTTTGTCAGGTTAGAAAGTGACATTCTCCGATTTTTGAAAAAAAATCTGGTTAGCTCCCCATGGCAATGACATTTTTTGCTCCATAACTTTACATCCATCCATTCAATTTCTCTGAAACTTGGCCAAAATATGGAGGCAATTGTTCCTAATAGAAAATAAGTATCGCTGATCTTGGAAAAAATCTGGTTCGCGCCCCGAAGGGTTAAAAAAACCCAAAATGGCAAAAAATGACCCTTTTCTCCCATAACGTTTGATCCATCCATTCAATTTTTCTGAAACTTGGCCAAAATGTAGAGGCGATTGTTCTGGATATTAAATGAGCCTTGACCTCAGAAAAATTCTGGTTTGCACCCCCAGGGGGCAAAAAGGGGGTCAAAAATGTCCCAAATTGCCCAAATTTATTGCATTTTACACTCGCCATATCGAGTCACATACCGAGGGGAACCACGCATGCGCGGCTTGTTTAGTTTAGTTCAATTAGTTTGAAGAGATCAAGAGACCCCCTCTTGGAGCTAATACTATGAGGTAGATTTATATCCGAGACTGTTTTAAATATAGATGTTGTTCTTTTTAGGGCTTTTACAGTTTTGTCTTCTAGGAAGAGTATCTAAGTATCCTGTTATTTCTTTTCATTAGACCAGTTGTCCTTAACACAAGCGGTACGATGTTTATTTCTTTCGGAAGCCATGTTGTTTTTAAGTCATTTTCGAGGTCCTGATATCTGGTATTTTTTCGTCTTTGGCTCTATTGAAGTCATATTTATTCGGGGCGGTTACACATATGATGAGAGCAATCCTTTCAGATATGTTCCACATGACAACGTCTGGTTTGATGGCGTTGTCTTTAATGTATGTTCCCGTCAGTATGTCTTTGTGAGAGAACATTGTAACCTTTCCGTTCGATGTTTTGGAGAAAAGATTATGCTCCCAGATGCTCTGTTATCTGTCAATCTGCATCTTTCCACATATATCCCAGTGCACATACATGGACGGCGGCACTGGGGGGAAGACGGGTGCTCAAGCCCCCCCCCCCACCTTTTGACGTGCCCCCCCCACTTTACGGTCATCAATAATGAAGTTATATATGCATGTGTTTAACCGCACCCCCCACTTTTTAGGAGAGCCCCCCACACTTTTATAACTGTCCCGCCGGTCCTGACATATCTGCATAATTTGTTTTTATGGGCAGTGTAATGACCATCTTCCAAAAGGATCTTGTATCCAGACATTAAGTGGCGTGTACTTTTTACGGTTAAATGACAAATCCTGCATTAATACGTTTCGGAAGACAAGACATGTTTTTATCCATTTCACAGTTTGTAAACAATAGTTACCATTAAACGCATATATGGGGCACTTACGGATACTACCTCTCCGAGTCTGAGATTATATGTAAGCTGTCGTGACAAAAGACTGACTCCACCCTCTCTGAAATACTCAGTTCAAACTTTACAATATAGTTATAAAGCATAAACAGAAGCTAAAGTAGTATGAAGGTTTCAATAATTGTGTAGGCATGAAAAAATAGATTTCAGGGGTTTCTGTAACACTTTGTTGAAAAGTGAACGAGGCGGTTTAATATTATGCCACAAGCAAATTCTATTCAACCCATGTGTTGTGAGCTGACAGGTACTGTCACTCCAAGTCAATGGACGTGGGAGTTATAGTACGGAAGATATGACTCTACAAATCATTTAAAAATTGAGACCTCACTACAGGATCCAATTTAAGGGCATCGACAGGACTAGATAATTGGAAGATATCATAAGCATTTCATTCATTCTCATAATGTTTCGCTATTCACCGCCTTCAGATATTCAATAATTAAGAGAAAAAATGATGTTTTCAAATCAGAGAAAACATTACACATGCTGAGGAAAAATATACATAGTTTGTTGAATAACATGTTTATCATTACTTGTAGCATGCTAACGAAATTATGTAAGTCACTCTGTAAAATAAATAAAAATCAACGTATCAAATATACACAAAATGGTCGGAAATTTTAGATGAGGATTGTTCATTTAAATTATTTGGATTATTTTGGACTACTGTTCTCATCTTAAGTGTTATTCTCACAACGTTTAACTATCGACCGTCTTCAGGTTTATTTTATCGTTCTATGGAATAGTTATGTCGATTCTGGGAGTCTACCTGGTTATAGCTGACGGAACGAGAACAAGCTACCCTGTGGATTAAATAAGGCTCTGTTTGAAAGTCAAGCAGATTCCCGAGTTCAACATAAAGATTCCCCACCTTGATAACACGCTCCTGTAGAAGATCGGAAGAGACATCACCCAAAACGCTATGAGAACTGCATTCAAGATAGCAACAATAGTTAAAATAATTGAAATGATACAAATACACACACACTGTTTGATTATCAATGGGTTGTGTGGTTGATCCGTGTAAAAGATCCCAAAGTATGATAGGTTTTCCCATGTGGAGCCGTTTTTAATTTAAAGACAACCACCTTCTGGTCCTTAAATAAAGAAGGCGCACTTGAAAACATACTTGGCTACAACCAATTATAGAGATCTACTTGCTTTTAGAGAACATTGTCTCTTCTTCGATGCTTACTGAAGGTACCATCTTATGTATATGCTTATATGGAAGAATTTAATTGCCAACTGTATCGTTCGAAAGAAACCAAACATATAAGTGAACTGATATACATTATTTGTGCAAAATGAACAAGAACAGACTCGTAGTAATAGCTACCGTGTCATGGCACATGTGAAAAACTATTGAACAAGATAACTATCATATGCTCATTTTCTTAAACGGATGGGAGAGTGATCCTAATGTACCACAACACGACAAACATGATAGTACACACTGAAGCTACTGGAGAAATGCGAATATAAGATGTTCTCTCTTCGTCAAAACACCTAGACGGATTTTCAACTTGGCCACGAGAATGTCTCAACAAAGAGCAAAAAAGAAAAAAAAGAAAAAGAAGAAATATACTTCTGAAGATGGTATATTTACCGAAAGTACTCAAGTTTATAAAAAAATATGTTTTTAAGATGAATAAATAATTTATTTTTAAAAACAAATAATCTGCGTTGTGCAGAGTTTTCTAAATATTTTATAAAAAAATATCTTTGTTATTATTGCCACCCACCCAGCGCTTCAAATTGTGTGACTTTTCAAAGTAACCTTCCACGCCGACCACGTGACCCACAGCCATATCAACACTTTACTCTCTTCGTCAAAACACCTAGCCGCCTTTTCTACTTGGCCACGAGAATGTCTCCACCAAGAGGAAAAAATAAAAAAAAGAAAAAGAAGAAATATTCTTCTGAAGATGGTATATTTACCGAAAGTACTCAAGTTTATAAAGAAAATAATGTTTTTAAGATTAATAAATAATTTATTTTAAAAAAACAAATAATCTGCGTTGTGCAAGGTTTTCTAAATATTTTATAAAAAATATCTTCGCTATTATTGCCACCCACCCAGCGCTTCAAATTGTGTGACTTTTCAAAGTATATATATATATATATATATATATATATATATATATATATATATATATATATGTCTTATAGAAATTGATTAGTAATAGATACAATATTCAAATAAATTTCAATAAAATCTTTCATTTTTCACATAATCTAAAGTCACTATTGACTATTTCCTACAAGTTTATCGTTGGTAACTGGTGGCAATTATCAGTTAAATCTATAGAAAAATTGAAATATATTGAAACGTATAAACACGACATCTATTTTTAATAGATTTTCTTTATTTAATGAAAACAAAATCAGCAAAGAATATATCAGTAAATATTGTATGTAAAAAGAGGTGTAAACATTTAAATAATTATTTTACTCGTAATTTTAAAGATGTTTAATAATTAAATCAAAAGCAATTCACATCGAGTCGTTAAAGCCATTTGGCGTTTTACAGCTGCAAGACACGCAGCGTCAACAAGTACGTTTTTTTAATAGTTTTCACTTTTTTACGAAATGTCGATTCGGAATTAAACGTAAACAATTTGACAAAATAGTAAAATAAAATATTGAACATATTGAATCAAACAACTAATTTTTATTAATAAAAATATGTATCTTAAAACCCCAACATCGCTGACAACTTTTTGTTACTCGAGCTCATATTGCAAGTGTACTTTTAAACTTTTATTTCAAGGAAAACTGTTAAACATAGCAATATCTAAAACATGTTTTACTAAGCAACCATACGATTATCAGCAATATCTGACGACGGGCAACGCCAGGTCAGACTGTCCGTCATATATAAAGTTATGAATATAAATCTTCCAACATAATAACATTTTTCAAATTACAAATGTTATTTTTATATATTAGCGCGATTATCGATGATATCGTAATAATAACATTGGATTTTTGAATTATGGCTATAGTAATTAGCTAATTTTTTATTAAAGTAAATAGTGAAATATAAGTGTTCAATATGAAACATTAAAACACATTGGTAATGTTTATATCTACTACTCGGACTTCGTGGAAATTGCACGATGCTTTCTGCATCATTATATATAATTTACTGCTAATAATAAAATTATTTTTGAAGTAATAAAATGTTTGGGATGACACTAGTTTTACACGATAATGTTTCTTGTATTCGGCAAATAATTGCTAGCTAAATATTCTTTATGTATTCGTTTGTTTAAAATCGTAGCAATTTAGTACTTTTTACAGCAAAACAATTATGTGTTCTTACCGTAAACATAATTGTCAGCTAAATATTCGTTACATCAATAGAATGAATATCATTGTTATTAAATGGATTTATTTTAAATTGTACTATTATAGTACATTGGACAATATCATTTGATTTTCGAAGAATTCATTTTAAAGTCTGATTTTTTTACGTTAGCGATATCAGATTAATAGGCAATCGCTATCGAGCGATCTAATGTTTAATGTGTGTGAATGGTAACAACGTTTGTACAAGGTATGTATCTGCCTCCCACAGAGTAAAATGTGACACAAGCTCGGAAAATGGGATTAGATAAGTCAGCACCTGAAAGGAAGAGCACTTATGACTTTTAAAATTGCCTGGGCAGCCCTATCGGCATTCCCCGGTAGGGGCGCCTCAGGCAGTTAGCAATTAAGTAGCCCCTTCCCAAAGGGTGAGAAGGCAAAGTCTGGGAGGGTTGACCTCTTAGAACTGCACAGGACAAACCCACAGACCGGCGTCATCAAGCCCCGAAGGCCAAGACGATACCGGTCTGTAGGGTGTAGTATCCATCGGAACATATACTACACTTTGAAAGAAAGTTTGTACAAACAACGATTGCACAAACATAAACAGTCTTAGCTTATGAATATTTAGATAAATGCGAGTTTTTTTTCATTTATGACGTGATCATTAAATGATGACGTAATCACTATAAGATACATCTTTTATTTCGCTACAAAGAGTGAAATAATAAGCAATGTCATGCAATACTTCAACGAAATCGCATATGCTCGTTAGAATATAATTCCATTTGTGTACTTGAATGTCATTATGAAATATAAATGTTAATGTCAGCAGGAATTATCGATACCATCATTTTTTACATGAATGGATAGCTCAAACCGTTTTAACATTAAAACGTTTTAAATACCATTACTCTAACGCACGTCTTCATGAATAAATACGAAATCATTATTGTACACCGAAAATGTCCTGCGGGTGTGTTATGAGCATCATTTACGATATGAATTTAAGTTATCAGATCTTAAAATAATGTTGCAAGTTTCTTCTCGAAGAGAAAATAGGTAGCATATATCTGAAAGTGTATTTCGTAACGCCCCCTTGAAAAATCGGCAGATTACGTATTATTTCTACAGCTCTGGTTATTTTGTAAGTTACTTGTTTTTCCCCCCGAATATATCTTGGGGTACTATGTGTTAGTTTAATATCGCATGTATGACACTGAGAATCTCCCGTCACAATACCTGCTTATATGTGGAAGGTTGGCGGAACGATAGAAACTATATATATATATATATATATATATATATATATATATATATATATATATATATATATATATATATATATATATATATATCCATTATCCTTCTCCATTAAATAATCATTTACAATACAAATACTTTATGGAATATAAGATAATATTGATAAAGTATAGATGGAACGATATAGATAAGAATTTATATAATACCTCATGAAACTGGATATTTGTTGTAGAATTCTATATTCAAATCCTTTCATAGGATTCCTACAAGAGAAATTGTTCGGTAATCACTCATGAGTGCTTTTTATTTATGTACTGGTATTAGTATGGATCTTTCCAAATACATAGAAGTTTATTATATATATATATATATATATATATATATATATAGTCTCGGAAGTGTCCTAATCATTAAAACTATATAAGGAAAAAAACAAACGACAAAAAAAACATTTTAGTCCTAAGTCATTCGGTGGAAAATCACTTTTATAAGTCTATTTACTTTAAGCAGTTACTATATCAGTTTGTTTCCAAAAATTTACGCTAGTCTTAACATTATTTAAGAGATCATCAGTTGTTTACCATGAAAAACTATTTCGGGGATTTAAAAACGAAACCGTATGTTATTTCATGGCTTCCCAGCAGAGTTGATCAGACCCCACTTCCTTTAAAAGGCAAGAACATAAACGTTCGGTATATTAGATCTAAGTTGTGTTCCACATAGACGTTTTGCTTACTTCTATTAGTTATTAAAAAAATGTCCTCCTCATCTGCGCTGCTCTTCTGTGTCAATAAATTACACAAAAAAAATGTGTTTTAAAGTGTTCGGACGAATCCATTACACTACCTTTTAGGTGATTTATAGTTTTATGTTAAAAATATTTAAAAATGTAAATATATATATATATATGTGTATTTAACAAAAAATGTTTCATCAATATAATTAGTATATGTGTTATATATATATACGTTTATACATATGCTACATTATTTTTATTTAGATAGTTATGGATTTGCTCTATCAATTTATTTTGATTAATTTGATATGACTTAAAAGCATCAAGATGGCGAGTAATTTCCTTATTTAATTGTCTAAATATTTAATTATGATCTCCACCTTGTTTAATCATTCTTATTATTAGGTCAGACATTGGGGGTATAAAATCTACTAATTTCAAGGTAACACGAGCAATCCTCAGAAATTCTGGCATAATGCTCCCGTAAAAAACATACACATGACAGGTACTATTTTTTATGTGGCATCCGCACGATACGAAAAGGGAATGAATTTTTTTCATCAAACAATGTATAGATAAATATTTTATCTTCAATGTTTATATCAAAATTTAGAAATGTAGCTTGTGTTCCCGTATGTTTACAGTTTAATTTTAACTCTTTAGGATATATTAAATCTTTAATATTCGCAAACTCTTCGTTATCATTAATGCATACAAGATCGTCAATATATCGCCTACATCCATGATAACTATACGCTTTAGATATATCATTTTTAATTAATGATATATATATATATATATATATATATATATATATATATATATATATATATATATTCAAGTCTATGTAAATATAGATTTGCCCAAAATAGTGAAGGATCCACACCCATTGGAATACCTATTGTTTTGAGTAGTACTTTATTTCCTATTTCAAAGTAACTCTCTTTTATAAGGTGACTTATAAGCGTTTTCAGACCAGTTTTGGAAACACTCGTCTTAGCATTTTTAGTTTTACGCCGAAAGGCTTCAGATTTTGCAAAGTCAATGTATTTACCTTTCCCTATATATATATATATATATATATATATATATATATATATATATATATATATATATATATATATATACGGATTAATGACGTTGACACACCTGTTCCCGTTAGATTACCGTTGTTAAGCAACGTTTAACCTGGCCAGTACTAAATGAATAACCATTTGGGTACATCATATGCTCTGCAGAGTATATGGGCACTAGCAGTTTCTATCATTCCTACAGAAAAAGTAGAGTATCTGCCTGAAACCCTCAGCACTTCCCGCGACGTTATTGAATACAACAATAAGAATCACACACACACACACATACATATATATATATATATATATATATATATAATTATATATATATATATATATATATACATTGACATTTTCCGTAAACTTGAAAAGCCACAATGTATCTAAATCTAACATAATCAAATAGACGAACAACGGTAATGCATAGTATTTAAAGAAAATGATTAATATTTGCCATGAAACACCTAACATAAATCATATATATATATATATATATATATATATATATATATATATATATATATATATATATATGTGTGTGTGTGTGTGTGTGTGTGTGTGTGTGTGTGTGTGTGTGTGTAAAAAATTGAAATACAAAGATCCGACGTAATGAAAAATTAAAAAGGAAAGCAAAAAACTGTATCATTTCGATGACGGAAATGCAGAAAAATCATATTATGATTGATTTTGTATTTGCCTTAAATTGTCCAATTTTCGACATGGTTTATATACTCTATCCCATGTAATAATTGCCACTAAATATACATAGAGGAAACGTAACATGTACTGAAAATAAGGTTAAGTGAAAAAAAAGAAAGACATTAAAAATAGGAACTCCCTTAATGCGATTTTCTCCCACATTGCACAACACGACCACTAATTCAATGTTGAACCGGCAAATAAGTCTCTACGCAGACTCCTTGAAACTGCAGTCATCACAAACTCCAACACAATCAAACAACAAAATAGTTTCTATAATGTGTCTCTGCGAATTTGTAAACGTATGATGGTGGAAAAAATAACATCAGAACACGGATAACGATCGCATACCATATCTTCTGTTAATAAATATACAAAAATTACTAAAAAATTTGAATAAATAAAGACACTCACACATAAATGAATACACTAGTTAGATCTTATTTCCATCTCTTTCCACACTTATATATAAATATTGCACAGGCATACACTTTTCATGCGCATAATTATGTTAATAATATTTAGTTAATGAATAATACCCTAATAATTAAATAAATGGGAAAAATAAATACATTCACACATCAATTAAAAAACTAATGAATATTATTGTCTATGCTTTGTTACTTATATTCACATATTACATGTACATAGATGTATTTAATGTCGACCAATAAAAATAATTACCAAAAAATACATTAAATATTTAGGTGATACAAATCGTACATAATTCTAGACAGAGCGTCTTGGTCCGATCGTAAAAGGCTAGACTATAGACATCGATATTGATGGTTCGACCTTGTCTAAGATAGCCATGCTGATTACGGCTGTATTCCGGAAACATCAAAAATGTATGTCACTGGGTATAAGTGTCTTGCAAAGGAATTACAATTATAAAATCTGTTTTCATTTGGTAACTAATTACTATGGATAGAAATTAATGTGCATCTGAAGCATTTGTATTTTCAAATAAAAGGTTGCGCCTATGGTCTGCCCCCTAAAAAGTATTCTAAAACTCCAAAACAACTGAATTTTTGTGAATATTAATAAATCGATTTCTAATAACTATTGTTACAATTTCACAAAATCTGATGTATATCAATTTTTACGAAGGGTGTTCACTTTCTTTTTACTCATTTTGCATAAAACTTAATTAAATTGCATATAGTACTCATTGCCATCCCATACGCTTAACGTCTGTGTTCTTAAATTTATAATTATTCG
The DNA here is from genome assembly GCA_963556195.1 of Sepiola atlantica. Classification (NCBI taxonomy): domain Eukaryota; kingdom Metazoa; phylum Mollusca; class Cephalopoda; order Sepiida; family Sepiolidae; genus Sepiola; species Sepiola atlantica. The sequence goes on along the minus strand of OY744546.1, from coordinate 24,874,074 downwards.
GTTATTATTTTAGGTGTTAATATTTTACATACATAAATATACGCATATACACATACTTATCTTCAATTCAACTACATATAGTACAAATAAACTATTCATGACTTTTCTGGCACGTTTCAATCATGGATTAGCAACAGTCTTTTTTCGCCGTCGAAAATGAATGAATGGTAAATTTTTTGGGTAGTTCAATGATGAAATGTTTAGAATAATTTAATATGCATATTAGATTATATATTATGTGAAAATTATATTTACTGGACAGTTGCGAGACGCGTCCTTTATACAGCTCTGGGTGCTTATCGACACCGAGTAAAACGGAGCGGAACTTTACTATTTTGGAAGGCAAAATACTCCGCTCGATGTACGGAATTGCACTGCCCGACAATATCTACAACTTGGATATCCGGAAGCGCTACAGCCTTTCATCGATTGAGAGCAATATGAGTGAATCGTGGCTCAAATGGTTTGGACATATGCTTAGGATCAACAATGATACCATCACAAAACTCGCCTTTTCGCTGGAAGTCGCCTGAAACTGTCGAAGTGGGCAAACACTCTGCAGAAAGTATTCTATGGAACCGGGCTTCACCCTGACCAAATCTGTGAGTGTGTCAAGTGGAGACAAAAATCCATCATTGTAGAGCCGCTTGGGATTAACGATAAGAAAAAGAAAAAGATGCAAGAATTTGAAATGAGATAACTAATAATAAGATGCTTATGAAATGGATATAGAGTCAGGATGTGGTAGGTTTATTGTTTGCTCAACACTAGCTTTGATATAGACATTTTAACACATGCACTATTTACGAGAATACTAATTTGGCAATAGGCCAACTAGCAAGTCAGTTATGTGACACACAAACACTATGAAATATATTGGTTGAACCCTACTGTACCAGGATACGAATCCACGGCATATACAATAGATAAATCTTTACTTTGAGAAATTCAGAACAAGACATTCGTATTCAATTACAAAAATGAAATAAATGTGTACAATAAAATGTGCTGGTGTTATGAGAATGTTAATATGCAATAACTAGTGTACACCCTGCGTGAAAAAATGACGGAAATAAATTATCTTTCGGCAGTGTTCACTCTATGAACAACCGAACAAATCGGTGAAGGTAAAAAGTAAAAAACAAACAATAAAAATCGTGCTGAATTAAAAAAAGGAAAAAAAAGAAAACATTTGTTATATGAATATATGTGCGAACATTGAATGAACACTATATCGTCTGATATATTAGGCATATGGAAATTAGTATTAACTTCAACAGCAATGTATATATAAGTAGATCTTAGAGAAAAAAGTATTTTAATTTCATCGAGAAATGTAGCATAAACGTTTCTGGATAGCTTACTTGCCAGAAGTATATTTTCGTACTATGAACCAGTCTTTATGTGGATGACTATATATAGCTCTTTATGTGGATGACTATATATAGCTCCCTTTATGTGGATGACTATATATAGCTCCCTTTCTTGGGTAGAGCTTATTTGTAATTTGAACTGCAATTAGATTTAAGTCATAGATCATTGTGTAAAACCAATTCAAGCTCCCAGCACTTGACAATGTTTACATTGAGATATCTGTTAAATTCAGCCAGTGTCGTATGATAGGACAGGGATAGAGGCGCAAACTGCTCTAGCCGCGTGATACAGCGAGACAGTCTGTATGTGGATGATTATATGTGTGTGTGTGAGTGTGTGTAATTCCATTGTTTGAACACCCCCCCCACATATATATAGATGGTGAGTTTGAATTACGTACTACACATCTCTTCGAGTGTCTTCGGTCTCCATGTACAAGGAGTTATCAAGACATGACATAAGAATACTTAACACTCTAGAAAACCCTGACCAAATATTCAAAATAACATAGTATTCGACGCCCAAATTGACACGGTTATGAAGTGGTCCATACCACGAATAGTGCAGCAACTCAACCAGACTAGATATATACACTATAATATATAGAAAAAACATTAATGTAGTTAAATTCCTAACTTACTCGAGGTTTGAGATTTAAAGGATGACTTTAATATAATATTTAAATATCTATGCATATTATATAGGGATCAAGTGTTGGCCAACGTAAGGGTCCCTTGATTTTTGAGAAATGTAACTAAAGTCAAATGAAACAATATATATATATATATATATATATATATATATATATATATATATATATATATATGATAATATTGCATTTTGATTTACGGCTAGACATTAAAACAAATGACGTCTGATTAAAAGAAACATCAAAGCCGTTTGCCGAACATAATATAATTTTTAAGACGAAATAAAAAAGAAAAAGACATTGGGTCGGTATTGAAAGCAAACATGAAAAATGAGAAAAGGAAAACGTCTCATTGAAATTGAGTGAAGAGAGTGGGTGACTTCTCTTTCCTTATTTGTTGGTCAGTTTTGTATTCGTTAAATTTGTTTGACAAAATTGTTATATATATATATATATATATAAATATATATATATATATATGTATATATATATATATGTATATATATATATATATATATATATATATATATATATATATATATATATATATCCTGCTATTGAAGGGGTTACTGACGTTCTGTTACATGTTCCAGTGTTGTAAGTTTGAACCAGTTAGTGGGTAGGCCTGTTGTTTTAATCTATACTGATTAGTCGTCAAAAGCGGGTATATAGATAAATGAATAATATTTAATTATTTGATTATAATATATATATATATATATATATATATATATATATATATATATATATATATATATATATATACGTTAATGCACATTCTCTTTTTTATAAATTAGCGGATTGCACTGAGTTAGTCAATATAACAGAGTCTCCCCCCCCAAAAAACGTATTAATCAGACAACAACCTCACTTGAAATCTTAGGCTTTCGAACGTTACCTCTACCCTGATCAATTTAAAACAATTAGATATTCTCCTAGATCGTGTATTTCCATCGCCGTAGTCATTCAGGCGCAACACAATCTTCCCTTGTACCAGACTGAACACAGACGGAAGAGATGTTCATAACAGGATCAGTCAAACGCGTAAGATAAGAGCGTGGAGGTACATTATGTGAATGCATTTCAACATCAAATCGATCGAGTCTAATCGATATTATATAACGAGAGTGATCGATACGGCACGTCAAGCAACTTTATTTGCTCGTTTCTTTGATGTTGCATGAGAGGCGGCCACCTCGCTGCTATCCGTCGGGGGAATATCGATCTCTGGTTCGATCTTGCCCGAAAACAGTTCCTTCATAGCGTCATGTAGTCGGTTTACAAATCGAGTGTGCGCGTGCGTTACAAGCCAAACACTCCAGCAGCCATACGTACATATACATTGTATACATACAGAAACACATGTATTCGAAACATATACTTCTATCACACACACTCTACTTATCTATCTATCTATCTATCTATCTATCTATCTATCTCTCTATCTCTTATGATTATAGGTATAATAGCATATGTTTTGCAATTAAACACATATTTAGCTTATATTTTCTGTCTCTTTTCCTGTATGTCAGTCTGGCTGTCAGTATCTTTATGTCTCTCTCTTCTCTCTCTTTCTCTTTATATGTATACATATGTGCATATATATATATATATATATTTATATATACATATATATGTAGGTATATATATTTATATATATATATATATATATATATATATATATATATATATATATATATATATATATATATATATATGGTAAATTATGGTTAATTATAAGCACAAAATAATTCAATACTTATAGATTAAGACAAATAATTTCTGCAGTTATTCGACTTACCCGGGAAAATGAAACAAAGAAAACACAAAACTCTATTACTTATGTATTCATCAATATTTCATCTTTATTGTAAACTTCATCAGGGTAAAGACAAATGCAGAAAACACATACAATCATTAATTTTTATTTGCCTAAAAGTGTTCGAGTTTCGGCATGGTTGTTAATGAAAAAAGCAAAAATGAAGTACTAAATGCTAAAAAAAAGAAGCCCTACAGATATTCTCGAAAAACAATAAACAAGAATTTCAAACAACAAATACTAATCTCATGAATTGACATCTGTTTTACCCACTAATTCCAATAACACAATATTTTGCAACACTTTTAATAAACTAAGAATTCCCTCCATACAAACCACATCAGAAACCATAACACAAACAATAAACTCTGCAAAACACTTCTGTAAAAAATCCACATAAAACGCCGATATAAACACTATCCCATGTAATAATTGCCATCAAATATATATACGGGAAAATGCATCGAGAACTGAAAAGAAGGGCCGCTGAACACAAGAGATGCATTTAAAATAACTTTCTTAACGCGCTTTTCTTCCGCGCTGCACAACACGAAAACTCCTGATCTTGAATAGGCCAAAATAATTCTAATTAATATCAAATAAAACTCGACGCAGACTCCTTTAAGCAGCACTCATCCCAATTTCAAATACAATCAAACAAGGACATGGTGTCTATAATTTATTTCCACTAATAAAGAAACTCATTATAGTGGAACAAAAATTCACATCCGAACCTGAATAACCATCCTATACCACATTTTCTATTAATAAATATACACAAATAACTAAAAAAAAATCAGAATCAAGACACGAACACATAAACAAATAAATATAATGTCAATCTCTCTAACACACACACACACACACACACACACACATATATATATATATATATATATATATATATATATATATATATATATATATATATATATATATATGCTTTAACTTGTTATGCTCATAATTGTGTTAATGATAATTGGTTAATTAATAATAGACCAATAATTAAATAAATGGAATACATAAATACATTCACACATACACAGAGAAACTAATGAATATTATTTCCTTGCTCTTTTTTACATACATTCACATATTACATATGCATACACTTGTATAATCAAAAATATTTTAATAATTATTAATCAATTAATGATACAAAAATGATGAACCATTTTAATATAAATAAACACATCCACACATAAATAAATAAGTTATATGATTCCCAACTCTCTTTTACACATATTGCAAAAAATATTAGTTAATTATTGAGACTAATAAAGTAATTAAATATATTGGAAAAAATAATAAAATCACACTTAAATAAATAAACTAATAGCTATTATCTCCTCCTTCTCACTGTTTTTGTCACAATTTTAGTTTTTAATTAGATTTAACGTTTCAAAATAGTAAACACTCTCTAAGCGTGTACATTCTATAAAAAATATTATTATGTTTCTATCTTCTTTCTATTTTAATTCTAAACATGGCAATACGTTCAGACTTCCGCTCACCCTATCCACAATCAACCTCGCTTTGTTTTGACACAAATGACCAAGCTGCTATCCCTTTCCCTAAGCTTAAAATAGAAACAAAAATTTATAACTCTTAACTATCACTCATTTCCTCTTTTCTTGAAATGTGTCAACTGCTGCTGATAACGGGTCAACGAAAATCGGTTTTTTTTTCATTTTTTGCTTCTTTCATTAACAACCATGCCGAAACTCGAACTTTTTTTCGGCAAATAAAAATTAATGTCGATATGATTTTTTCTTCATTTTTCTTCATCCTAAAGAAGTCTCCAATAGAGACGAAACGTTGATAAATACATAATTAACATAGTTTTTGGCTTTCTTTTTTCATTTTTCATTACGTCGGATCATTGTATCCATATTTTTATTCATATATATATATATATATATATATATATATATATATATACATAAACATTTAATGTATTTTTATGTATTTATTTTCATTGTTGTTTGAAGCTTTCGTTGTTTTTCTGCTTACTAATATTTCGATTACCTCACTACCTAAGTGATTAAGAGGTAGAAAACACCATTATTAGTCGTCATTTTCTTTATTTTTTTTCTTTACGTATTTTTCGTTTATATATATTTTTATTAATTCTATATGTAAATGAAAGTAATCTATGGACAGATGTTTCTGGCTCGCAACCGTCACTAGCATGGCTAACTCAGACAAGATCGAACCTTCGATATTGATGTCTATATATATACATATATATATATATATATATATATATATATATGTGTGTGTGTGTGTGTGTGTGTGTGTGGGTGGCGTGTTTAAGGAGATGTTTTTCCCTAGTGAATTCGTGTGTTCACGTTGTTCTATCATATTTTGTACTGAGTTAGATATTTGATCTTGACTGAATTGAAATGTTAACATATGTGCAACAAAATATGATGATATTAATAAAAGTTATACTGAATGTATATATTACTAAACTTGTTATTGTATATCGATACTTAGTTTAAGTGATATTTTGTACAATGATCGAGGCTTCACCTTTATTTTCTTTGTTATAATTGCATTGGATGCTTAGCCCTACTTTGCAAACTTAAGAGTAGTGTTAGCAATACAATAACTCAATATTTTATGAAACACACCAATTTTAAGCCTCTAATATTTGGGTTTTCTCTGGTTTCATATTAAGACCAATTCTAAGCCAGGTCTGATGGCTGTCCATTGTTAGCCCCTGCCATGACTCGAGTGTCATTTCTAGAAACAAGAAAGTGTATGGCCTTGCTTACTTCTATGCGACTGGTGTCTAAACGGGTGGAGGCGCCTTTCTCATCCTGGCTGCTGTCTTGTCAGTACTGAGTCTTGTTTTTATTCATCTTTTTGATCAGTTTCTTATAATCAACGGCTTCTTAATGCTTATCATTAATAAGAAGGTTTTCGCGTTCCCAGCCGTAGGGGACGTGTAAGATGGTCTGAAATCATGTCGCACACATGGAAAGGATCTTCTTGTCAGGGTGGCCTGAAAACCGTTGGTGCAGAGAGACCGACGACACCCAATGATGGTAACTTGTAGGCATTACATTTCTCTATTCTAGTAGGCATTTTATATATGTGTATGTGTGTGTTTCGAGAGAATGTATGTGCTAGTTATATTTTATACATTTGACGTTTTCTGGACTGACCTGTTTACTCGTGATAATTATTTTTGAAATCTTTGTCACATGATTTAGAACATAATTACCGCCGAAAGAAATGTTGATAAATTGTAACAAAGAAGTATTTGCTAAATGCATCTACACAAGTATAGTTTGTGAAAGAGTGGTAGTCGTCCTCCCACATACAACGGCTGGTATTTCAAAATGGTCATCTAGTACTGGCAAGGCTGAACGTCGCTTAACTTCGGTGATCTAACGAGCACTATTGTGCTAACGTCATTGTGCCGTGTTATGAGCACTCAAACTATTTAATGTCTGAAACATTTTGAATTCTATAAACAATTAAAATATTTGAATCAATGAAGTGCCAGACAATTTGAACAACCACGCAGTAAATCAAATGGCTACAGTTCAACAGAATTTCAACAAGAATTCATTAAATATGCCCATTCAAGCGATACTCAATTATAACCCGCATGCATTAAATATTATAATTCAAGTGCTGCAGAATCAATACCACAATGTACATTTTGAGGGTTAGCATACAGACCATTTTTAATTTTATAACAATGACTGTTTAATAGATTGTTATATATTGCTTCTTTTATTGATGGTAATAAACTGTCAATATTTAAGCTTTTTATATGGTCTAGTCTGTATCAAAGTACAATAGCTTTTAGAATGATATATATGAAGTACTTATATACTATATACCTATTATTAAACGTTTCTCAGATATATGTTAATGACACATACTAAAATATACATCTGTTTTGGGATATAGTATAAGGAAACTGATGGTCAAATTTTACTAATTAACCGTTATAAATAATTGCCTGAACAAGTCACCAATTTCTCTCTCTCCCCTCTCTCTGTCTTTCTCTCTCTCTATCTCTCTCTCTCTTACCTAGACGTGTATTTCACTCAAGCATTCTAAATCAATGTTGATTCAACTTCTCTCTCTACTAGTTCATAATGTATATGTAAGCATTTAGATAAATAATAACTCTCTGTTTGCGTCGTAGTCTTATTTACATACGTGTATCTGTACTAAACACACACATGTATGTTCATTACATGACAACTTACTTTTATATAATAATAATGATAATAATAATGATGATAATAATAATATTTATAATAATAATAAATAATAAAAATAATAATAATAATAATAATAATAATAATAATAATAATAATAATAATAATAATAATAATAATAATGATGATGATGATGATGATCAGAAAAAGATAAAACCCTACAAAATATACCGAATGGTACTGAAACTGAAAGAAATTCCATAAAATGTCCTTCATAAATAAACACACCCAATGTGATAGAACCAGCATCGTCTGATACCACACAGAATAATTGCGAAGTATGAAGGCGGGTGGATAGAGAGCAATATACAGACCTCAACTGGAATAGTGCATAGACTACTGAAGTCTTAGGGAGTTTTTTTTTCCATTTAAATCCCAGACAAAATAAATGGTTGTTTCCAGCGAGAAATCAATGGTAACTGGATGTTGCGATAACGAAAAATAATTTCCAATGCTTATCGAAAGAGATGGAGATTACAAGAAATCTGAGGAAGACTTACTGCCACTCAAATTCTATTGAACACAACCGGTTGTTGATAGTGAGCAATCACTGATGCGGACCCGTGAAAAAACTCCAAGTAAGTAAAAAATAATATAAAAGTAAATAAAACTTATTATTTTTAGTCTTGGAAAAAGGATATTTTCAAAATATGTCAGTTTCGGTATTTTCGAATATAGCAATTCAGAAAAAGTAATGGTTGTGACCCAGCGGCTTACGGGTACGTCGAGTAGTAACTGAACTTATGTATATAATGTATACTTTTATTAGTCCTATGGTCATAAACTTTGATGCATTATTACGTATAGAGGATAGCCGTTATAAACTTTCATAAATTATACGTAGTAAAGCTCAATTTTGTCTTGAATGTGGATTATTAGTTATTTCTTAGAAGATGCAACTCTTTTTATTAATGAAATACTAAAATACAATATCTCAATATCTATTAAACAGGTCGATGTTTTATTGAGAATTTTGAAGGTATTACGAGTGCACAGCCTTTTCAGTTTTAATCAGTCGTAAAACACACGATATTCAAGACTTTCGTCACAGAGAAAGATAATATATATATATATACATATATATATATATATATATATATATATATACATATAATATGAAACTAAAAGTATACTTCTAGTAGATAGAACCTATAGTGAAATGGTTTAAGCTCAATATACGAGATAGAGCAATTATAAAGATAGATGAAAGAAATATTTACTCAAATCCCTTTCCCTCTCTCTTCCCAGCATCAGGCATAGTTCATTCAACTAACCCGTTCACCCATTTTTTAATGTTGACTCTTTATCCCTTCTTCCACTTCCTCATTTGGCCTCGTTTTCAACATAAAGCTGCTCCTCTTTCTTAGACTTGATCGAAGTCACTACTTAAATTCCAGACTGCCTGTGTTTAATATACACAGTTAAACTTCAACTTCAGAAGAAAAAAAAAACTACTCCCATTCTCGGTTCACGGAAGTATTTTTTAAATGGCCGGAATTCTCTTTATTACTGCCGAATATGCGCGTTCCACCTACGATTGAACTAAATATCTTTCTATTCGATTTACTTAATCCTTGAACTTTTTCGATGCTGTCTTCACGGTACCCTTCTTTTCCATCTTTAAATCTCCTTTCACTGGACATATTATCAACAGACATTTACTAACTGGACTGACCCCATATCTTTTTACACCCATATTCTCACTATCCGTTATTTAGTATTTTTTCAAATTTTGAATTTTGGCTCTTCAACTGCTAACTTATTTATCTATGTAATCCCTCTGATGATAAGATTTTAATCTTTGAAAACCCTTGGCTTAAGGAAAGAATAATAAACATGTTTCTACCGAGTACACCTTGCATTTAACAATCGGTGGAAATAGATTTGTCATTCGTACATGTTCATCCCTCTTCTTTCATCTATCTTTATATATATATATATATATATATATACATATATATACACATATATATGGGTGTGTGTGTGGGTGTGTGTGTGGGCGTGTGTGTCTGTGTGCATGTGTGTGCATTTCCGTCTTGCAAGGAAAAGGTGAGCAACTAAAATAACTTGAAAAACAAAACTGTTTTAGTGTGATGGAAAAGTGGGTAAGCAAATTGCAAGTAAGACAAACCTCACTGTATGAATACATTCGGAAATGTACTCCAAATGAAATATTAATTGCTGGTGTTTTATTTTTCAGTAATCAGAAAGGATAATAGTAATAATTATACATGGAACATTTAAATACTAACGTAATTCTATGATTTTACATGCCTATTAGTACGAAGACTGATAAAGCATAAGTTATACCATCATGTTTGCTGGAGGATGTACATTAGTATATATATATATATATATATATATATATATATATATATATATATATATATATATATATATATATATATATATACACATATATATATATATAAGAGGTTGATGTAGTTTGCTTGAAGCATTGTTTACTTGTATATAGAAATGTGATACTTAGAAGGCAATACCATGTTTGTAGGTGTTCTTCGATACTAATATGTAGGAGCCTCACCGTAATATTAGGTATATTTTGTAGTACGATGAGGCCCCTACATATTAGAGTCAAAGAACACCGACAAACACGCACTTCTTCATTCCACAAACACATCCACGCATGTGACCAAACCAGCTAATCATTCAAGATTGATATCCTAGCCACGGAGATCAACGTTGGCAACCTTCGAATAAAAGAATAGATACTCATAGCTAAATTAGTTCCCCAGATAAACCACCGACTCGAATTAGGATCATCATTTTTAGTCTGATACAGTATCATATCTCACTCTTGTTGTATTGATTTTATCTTAATTTCACTCGTAAATGAATACTAAAGCCTAACATTCTAACAAAAACATCACTTCATAATAATAACACATAATATGGGCAAATACTCACTCGATACAAAATATCAGAGGAAAACGAAAATAATAGATGAATGGATAACTACAAAATACATTAAAATAAATATATAAATAATGATATAAAAATAAGGAATAGCTGAATAAATAAATAATTAAATGAATTCGTTTAAATTTAGAATTCAAATTTTTAATAAGAAAAAATTCTAAAAACAAACACAAATATATTTATAAAAATAATAAAAATAAATAAATAAATAAAGTAAATGTAAATAAATAAAAGTTTAAAAATTAAACTTTATTTATTTGTTTGTATATGTATTTATTTTTTACTTTTTTAAATTTGGTTATAATTCTAATATAATTAGTATTATCTGCGAAGCTGCATCCTCTCTGCACTTGCTTTAACTTGAGTTAATAGTTCCCGAAATATTATATCATACGGAGTTTCCACTAGACTATCTTGATACAGGTATTGCATACCATTGTAACATTGTGTAGATAGGCAGATATATGTGTGTTTCTTAAAAACCAATATGTATATATATATATATATATATATATATATGTGTGTGTGTGTGTGTATGTATGTACACATTGCATTGAGAGTGAAACTATTTAATTTCTTCCACCATTATATGTCTCATTTGGTCCAACTTGTGTCTATCCGTCACACCTGTGCATTGTATTGCCTTCTAAGTATCAAAGTTATATATATATATATATATATATATATATATATATATATATATATATATATATATATATATATATATATATCGTGATTTTGGGGGGAGTACAACATATTATCACGCAATCATGAAGGGAAGACAGGTTTTATCGTTCATGATTGAAATGAATTTTTTAAAAAGCCAGCCGACCGGTGTGTCTTCTCTTAACAAGGCTGTATCGAGGGATTTTAAAAAACACACAAAAAAACGAGGGATTATACAAAGAGGGTGAAAATAGAGGGCACGTAAGATGAAATAGTTTTATGGTATATGTAGAATGGACGATGTATTTAGAGACTGATCACATCTAGTCCTTATAGACACTTCCTTTGTTTAAAAAAGGAGGGGCGTTTAAGGCGAACGTGGATCGTCTCCAAGATTTTTAGATGGTATAATGAGTGAGCATGACTGACAATGGTGAAGGAGTCCATGCTAAAATTCCTAGCGAACGGTGGATTTTTAAGTAAATAGTCTGCAATGGAAGACCCGTATGTGTTATTTTGAACGTCCGTTGACCGGAAGATTCCATTCCTGATCTTACTCGGAATGTGTTGTTGGACTCTACTATCCAATCTAAACGTCATCCTACTCACGTAGTCAGCACTGCAACTACATTTAAAATGATTAATTACATTATTGTTATGGTAGGGGGTAAAACGTCTTTAAGAGAGGACGCCAATATAGATTGCGTAGAAAACACAACACGCGCATTCGAAAAAAAATAGCAATTTTCAACTGCTGGGCTGATTTGCTTGACGACTTTCTGACTTACTGTGCCTAACCAAGGTAAACGAATGTAAATCCGACAGTCGCTGTATTTAGTTTTATTTCAGAAAAAGTATTTATTTTCCTTTGGATAACTGCCCTAATCACATCAAGAGGATAGCCGTTATTGGACCACGTATTAGTAATAGTTTCAATTTCTATCGTCCAATTTTGATGTTGAACAAATGATAAGGGCTCTGTATGTTAATGTCCAAATCAAGTTTACCTTTCGTTTGTTAGGACAAAATGAATCCCAGCGAGTATATAATCCTGTAAACGTAGGTGTACGCTAGATTTATGTGAGGTAAATCGATGGGGTTTTTGTTATCAATACATCGAGGAAAGCTAAAGTGGAATTACACTCTCCTTCATAGGTATCATTTTATGCGGGATGCATTTTATTGAGTAAGGAGAAGAATGTATTTTCCTCCGTTTTATTATTAAAAAGGCAAAATGTGTAGTCTACATATCGAAAGAAGACTTAAGGTTTAGTGGGTCCAGATAATAAAGCCTTCTCAAAAACACCCACACATATATTCGCCATAGTCGGTCATAGGACTGATCCCATAGATACACCTATTTGCGTATACATTACATCGTTAACACTGAATTCAAAGGATGTAGTGGTAAATTTCATCAACTGCACGAATATGCTTTCAGGAATGGAAGGATACGATAAATGGCTACGATATAATACATCGCCAAATATATATATATATATATATATATATATATATATATATATATATATATATAAAGTTCGATTACACGTCTTTATTCATGTTTAATAAAAGCCATATCTTGCGTGATAAACTTAGACAACGAAAATAAAGAGTTATATATCTAAAATATTTTAGAAGTGTAACTTGTTAGAAATAAAAACCCGAGGAAAAACCGTGTCGAAAACCATCACAAAATAAAACATGAAAAAGCAAAAACAGTTAAAGTAACGTTATTAGAACAGTTATATATGTAGTTTAGCGATAAGATTCTGTTTATTCTATGAACGTCAGATTTCATAGTTACTGAACTAGCAAAAATACGTATATGTATTTTTACATTAAACGCAGTGATAATTTATTGTAACGAATATAGAAGATGGATTACGGCGACGATTGATGAATTGACGTCCCCAATTAAATTTCTTGCAGTTTATTAACACTACATTTATTTGTGATGTAGGCTACATTCACGTGGTCCCTACTAGAATAACTCAATTGACAAAACAAACGTTAACAAAATAGAACCAGGTTAATCGCTATATCGTAATTGTTTGATTCATATGGTTCGCTTTTTGCGAATAATTGATATAAATGAATGACTTATCAGTGTGCGCATTGTGTATGTATATTGAAGTGTAAGTGAAGTCATTAAAATATTGTACAATTACTTTTCTTTTTTTTAATTGTTTTATTATAAAAGTGTAAATTATTTGACACGTGATTGTAAAGAATAGAAAACCTAACATGACGAATGTTAGAACAGAAGAAAAGCAGAAATGATACATAAAATGTGTTATGTGCTTTTCGTAAGCACCAGCATAAAGACATCGACTAGCCAACTTTCAATCGCCGCATACAGTGACTCTCCGCGCAATATATGTCTAAGCTCTGATCAACAGATTTTAACGAGTGTTTTAGCTGTTGGTGTAAAAGTAAGATCCAAACTGTAATGCTTAAAATTCATTAAATTAATATCTCGATTTTTTGAGGGGCATTTCTTTGGTCACAGGAAGTCATGAGAATTGGCTTTGTGCGAATATATAGTGTTCTTTTATGCACGGGTCTTTGCTACGGCTTGTTGCTATACCTAGTCGTCTATTCTGTTTACTTGATTTAAGCCGAGAAACATATGAATTACAAACCCATCTCTATCGCATGAACGGATTCATTTTTTTCTTTCTAAATGATGTGTAAAATTTTATAATTTTACACTGGGAAATCATATAATTTAATCTCAAAAAAAATTTACAATGACTGACACGATTCTATGAATCGTTGCCACTTGTCCCGGTGATCACAGAGAAGTGTAAACACGCGAAACATTAAGAGAACAAACTCATTAGATTTTGGGGTAAACAATACCGGTACGAAATTATCCCAAAAAGGATAGCTACTACATGGTTAACACTGCCACATGAAACAATCATAATGGCTGTATCCAAAGTCTCAGACCCTTTTTGACTGAGTTGGCTGAGTTATCATATATATATATATGTATATATATATATATATAAATATATATATATATATATATATATATATATATATCCGAACGAATTTTCTCTCATGTGCATCTCAGCTTTTATACTAAGAACTTTGTCTGATGATACTCCGCTTATCCCTAACTTTACTGAAACATGTCTGGCATATGTGCAGACAAACAGGTTTCTATAAATAAAACAAATATACAAAATATATATATATAGAGAGATGGTATCTCTAATATATATATATATATATATATATATATATATATATATATATATATATATAGTGTGTGTTTGTATCTGCGTGTTTGTGCGTACGTGTATGTTGAATTTAAAGGTGTGATACATGAAGATGATGGAACTGATTTATTCTGAAATATATATGATATTATGAAGCGAAATTGGCAGAAAAAACTAGTGAATCGTAAAAAAAAAGAAATGGACGAAATATGAAGCAAACATTACCGAAAGCTGAAATGCTTATGGCATTTTCGACTTCTGTTCAAAGGAAGCACCTTTGCTGCAGAAGTGAAACAAAAAAGAAAATCGATTTACCCGGCCTATCAAAAAGCTGGTGGCTTTTCTTGGCAAAATGTCGGTAGCCATCTCATAAATCTTTCTGGTTGAACAGTTTCCGGTCATCGATATCTTTTGACCTGACTCTTCGTTTTTGGCAAAACGGCACAACGGTTTCACTCACCAGCTGACGCCGTCCGCACTTCGTTGCGCCATGTTGGTTATGATGGGCGTTTTTCGTAATGATTGAGATTGGACTACCAGTGGTCAAATAAGTGATAGTCATGATTAAAAGAGAGGGCAACACGAAGAGGTTGTCAAGGTGTATGCGAAGGAAGGAAAGAAAGACTAACAGGGAAATAAATGGGGTACAGAAAAATAATACTTGGGGTACGAAACAAAAGAGAGATATTGAGAAGAAAATGAAATAAGAGATAGAAGAGTATAGTAAAGATATATATATATATATATATATATATATATATAGAGAGAGAGAGAGAGAGAGAGACAGAGACAGAGACAGAGACAGAGACAGAGAGAAACAGAGAGATGAAGAATGTAAGGAAACAGTGTGAGATCAAATGAACTATGAGTATGAATTTAGAGGATCGGGAAGTTGCGGATAAATAAAGCAATAATGGAATTAGAAAATAAAATACAGACTATGAAGGAACAGTAAACATCGGAAAGAACGATGCACATAAAGGGAGAAATTAATAAAGAACGACAAGACGAAAGGAGGAAATAATGCAAGGGAAATATGTATAGGAGGGAGGGCGAGGATAAGCTGTACTCCCAGGAATAAAAAAGTAGAGGGCGATGATAGAAAGGAGGAAAAAGAGGAAGCAAGGAGACAATCAGAGTCAGAAAAAAAGAAAGAGGCAAGAGATAGTTGAATATGAAACGAAAGAAAAAAGAAAAGAACGAAAGAAAAAAATGAAAAGAACGAAAGAAAAAAGAAAAGAACAAAATAATGCTAGGAAGAAATAAGTTGTTTGCAGAGGAAAAGAAAACGCAATAATGAAAATAGAAATATATTGAATGCATGCAAAAAATAAATAACATCTATTTTTATCCTGCTCCTTGGCTTAGATCACTGTTTATTTTCTGTTTTGATCAATTATCATGAGGCAATCATCCCAGGCATACCCTCATATGTAAAACCGTGTGTGGCATTCTTGGTTGGGGCATTATCACAGGTGAATGACGACCAGTCTGATAAGGCAAGGTTTATAAGTAATAGACCACCCGTCATATTGTGGGTTAGTATCTTATATGTATAGATCTATAAAGTTTCCAAAGGTCATTGCTCATTTTTATTTCAACATCTTTTTTCAAGTAAATTTATATATTTATTTATTCATCATAATCATTTTCGTTTCAGTTCTTTGTTCTCCTATGACTCTCTCTTTTCCATCCCTCCGTATCTCTCCACTGTATCTCGCTCTCTCACTCCTACGTGTCTCTTTTTCCTCTTTCTGTTGTAATTATTTACATCATCGGCTACCTCCCACTACTCTTCACTCGCATTATATTTCGTCATTCATTATTTGTTACGTCATACAGTGTTCACGGTGACAATATAAGAACCACGCAGATAAAAATCAAGATGACAAGATCTGCAGACTGTCGATATTATACTGACAATACATGGTCTAAGGAGAATTACCATAAAGAGGAATACCGAATGGTAGAAAAACATTAAAGATTATTTAGCAAATTGAGAAAACAAAGAAACTGAAACTAACGAATAACTACTAAAAAACATATGAAGAGAAGTGCAAAATCTAAAAACACTAGGCCATAACGAAATGGATGTATATAGTTGTAAAACGTTAACAACATTTTATGAAGGTTTAATGCTAACTTTGGGAAGATGTATATACAAAACCGACATACCGGAGTTCATTACTAAATAAAGAACATCATTAATACGAAAAAGACAGTAAGTGGGAAAGTGCCCCAAGTAAATGCAGGCCGATAACCTGTCTCTCAAGCATGTGGAAAATGTTCATGGTAGAACTGACCGAACAGATATATCACTTCTTTTAATAAGCGTGACTGATTCCAAGGGAGAAGATAGGACGCCGGAAAGAAACACGAACGACATATGTCCTACCACTCATCTACTCAAATTTACTGCAGTACTAAAAACGCAGATAACAAAGTTGATATAGATGAATTACTATAAGTCCTACAGCACAACTTTCCGTCTATCTATAATTTCATGCTAATGTATATACAAGATTATCAACTTTATTGAGTAAACAATGGAAGCATCGCGACTAGAACTAACAGCTTGAATTGAACCATCGGCAGAGAAAAGAATACAGAAAGCCATTTTCCAGGGGGATTTTCTTTCATGACTATATTATATTGATGCCATTATGCCGCTTAACGACCTACTATAGATGTGCAATGTCGTATACAAATTCACAGACACAAACAAAACAATAAACAACCTCACGTATACAGACAACTGTTAATTATGTGTAACACATTATTTACCATATGGCAGTGCACAATGCACTGACCCCTAAAAAACGCGATCAAAACAAACTATATAAAAGGCAATATAGACAATGGCGAGAAAAACAGCAACTCTTGACTCCATTTGTAAAAATATGAAACGGTAAACCCCATACTATATGAATGCAGCAAATTAGCTTTTAAAGAAATAAAGAAAAACAGTTATAATTGGGTAGGGAAAGTGATCCAATGAGAACTATTTAAATACATTCATTTGAGCTGGCAGGCAAAAGAGTCAGCATAAACCAGAACCAGTGTCGTTAAAATAAAATAAAAACATTACATCGTATGGAACATAAAAAGAAAATCAGAAACACCGTAAAATAAGTAAGGTTTGGTTTGGTTTGGTAGTTTTGTTTTACGGCATATCAACCCTTTTTGGGTTATTTAATGCCGAATCTGGTCATTATAGTGAAAGTTTTATGCTTCAAGTTCTTTATATCTTCAAATGTTTAATCATCGTTTTTGGTTTGGTAGTTTTGTTTTACGGCATATCAACCCTTTTTGGGTTATTTAATGCCGAATCTGGTCATTATAGTAAAAGTTTTTATGCTTCAAGTTCTTTATATCTTCAAATGTTTAATCATCGTTTTTGGTTTGGTAGTTTTGTTTTACGGCATATCAACCCTTTTTGGGTTATTTAATGCCGAATCTGGTCATTATAGTAAAAGTTTTTATGCTTCAGGTTCTTTATATCTTCAAATGTTTAATCAGCGTATTTGGTTTGGTAGTTTTGTTTTACGGCATATCAACCCTTTTGGGGTTATTTAATGCCGAATCTGGTCATTATAGTAAAAGATTTATGCCTCAAGTTGTAAAAATAAAATAAAAAAGGGGAGGGAGAAAGGGAGCGGGGCTGTTGTTTTTGTTTTTGGTTTTGTAGAACAATTAAGTTTTACAAAAAAAAAACAAAAAAAAAACGTCAATGTAGGTGAATTTCGTCTCAGGGAGCCACAAGGCAGCCTGATCTGGTATCACCAGGTAAAATAAGTAAGAAGACCGGGGGTGATGTTAGTCAACAAGAAGAAAACAAACATGCAATATAGGAGATGTTTCCGTTCCGGCAGAGAACAAAATGAAACCAAGGTAGCGGGCTAACGAGATAACATTTGAAACATAAAAATACAGTTTTACTACCAATAATAGTCTGAGCCAAAGAACGGGTAAAAGAAACTTGAAAAGAGAGTATGAAAAATTTGATTGAAAGAGATGATAAGCACCATATAAAGTGAAGACACTGAAACCGCCAAAAAAGACAACTGATATGCCCTCTCTTCAAAAACATCTGGTATCTATTACTGTTACAAAAATGAGCGTGATGTGTCAAGGAAGATAGAAGAACTGAGGGAATAGAGCAATTTCAAGACCACCATAGGAAGGGTGCAGGGGTTACTAGAATTCTTGTTAGGATTATAGCAACTCAATTTCTAACATCCTTTATCAGCGGAAAATCAGTAATGAACGGCTATTGCAAGAAAAGAATGTGATTTGCAACTTTTATCGAGAAAAGCGGACTTGCTGTCACTCGGACTAATGGATACACCATATGTTTCTACCAGTGAGAGATCACAACACATCAGTCGTGTGAGAACTTGATCAGCTTAGTTTTAAACTCCAGGTTTACAGATTACACCATATGAAGGCCAGAGAGTGTATTGGCTGATAGTCTTGTGTATCACAAAGAAAGAGATAACACTCGTCTAAACTTACCTTATCGAAATAATTTCGTCTTATTCAACGTGTGAAAAAAAAATGAACCGTTTTCTGACGAATCATTGAAGTGTCTGCATTATTATTGACCCGGAATTGATCTGTGACTAAAACGCGTGCTTAAATATTAATGAGAAATAAAAGTAAATAAACATCAGAAAACTTTCGAAACAGAAGGAATAAGATGTTGGCCGGAAGCCATTTGGCTGTCGTAGATGGGGAAGGAAACCGTTGAAATTTACAGGAAATAAATTCGATTCTTTTCTACGATACGAGGACTAATGCGGCTTACGAGGCACATTTCGACCGCTCTAAAAACCAACGATCAGCAAAAATCCAAAACTGTAAAATTAACAGTAGAATGCGTTATTATTTACAACTAGTGTACACCGTATGAAAAAATATGGGGAAATTAATGCTTCGCCAGTGTTCGCTCTAGCTATTTATCTAGACATAGTTTTTAAAGATTACGAATAGAATTACATCACTCATTTTATATTTCACATATAAAGTATTGTATCATTACTTATGCCCGAAGGTAAAAAAGAAACATCCGTTGACCATTTATTTATAGTTGATGATTTCTTTCCGAATTTATTTCAGACAAAGGAGTTGTAATCAACTTGAACTATCGCGAGTTGAAAAACAAAATCGTCAATCATGTCTGATTATCTACAGAAAGAAAATCACGAATGATGTCTTGCTATTTTTTCTTCGCTTAATTTCATTCATTTCATTATCGAGATACTAGGCGTTAAGCAATAGACATTAGAAATGACGTCGGATGATAAAAACGTGTTAAAAACATCGAATACATACATTAGAGTAAAAATAAAATTGAAAGAGAGCAGTCGATTCTTCTTCGCCCTTTGTCGAGCAAAATATTTTTTGACAGGATTGATATATATATATATATATATATATATATATATATATATATATATATATATATATATATATATATATATATTACCATATTACTCCCAAATAAACACGGATCCGTACTTATTTCTCATATTCCTCCCTAAACGAAATAACCCTAGGGGAAATGTGGTGGAATAAGTGTGTTTGGAAAGGAACACGGTAAATGTAGGGAATAATTATATAAATACTACCGCCTGAAACATTGCAACTAGCATAAATTGAACTCATGGATAGAATAAAAAGGAATAAATAAGTATAAAATATAAAAACATCATGGGAAGATTAGTTTTTGTTATAAAAGAAGATTAGTTTTTTGTTATAAAAGATAGATGATACTTGGCTATGTAGGAGGGAGGTCGTACATCGTGATTCCACATTCTAATTTAATCCAATTTTCTTTCTCATATAAATTAATATCCTGGCCCATCTCTACGAAGAAATAGTTACCTGTCATTAATTTTTTCCTTGGATTAGTATAAATAAACTAGAGAGAAGTGATTCGGTTCTGAAGGCAGATCGATCCGTGTCTATCCATGGGAGATAACCAACCCGGGTGTAATGCTGAAGTACTTACCCCTTTTTCTACGAAAAATGTCAACGGTAAATGTTGTTATTGGAGCTGAATTTGATTTATCTATGTTCATCTTCAATTTTATATGAATGTATCTTTCCCAGCCTGTTTAAAATATTTTCAGCCTTTAAGATTTTTTTAAAAAAGGATACTAGATTTTGAAAAATATTACTTTCTTTTAGTTTTAGATATTTTTATTTTGTATCATAACTTTCAAACTGTTTTCTTTGGAACTGTTGTTAGTATTTAGGCCGGCCTGTTTATTGCATCCGCAAGTGAAACGGCTTTCATTTTTTGTTTTGTTTTTATTGTAGGCTTATCTCTACTGTCTCATGTCTATCGACAGAAGTTGATGCTGCACTCCTTACCGGAATAATAGCAGGTTGCATGGGTCAATTCTTGGGCACTAGAGGCTATTCAAGTGTTGCGCTGTGGACGGTTTGCTAAGGTTTTATTTTTCTGGAAGAGAGGCCTATATTGAGGGTTACCTAAGGATATGTATTCCACCGGATGTGGGGTATTCCACCTTCCTCTTTTTCCTCCTTTTAAATTTTGTTTTTGCTTTCCTTTTTTCCTCTTTTGGATTGCACCGGACTTTATTATTGTGGTGGCGCATCAAAGCTACCACATATTACCGAGTTGTTTAAGCTGTCTTTTGAACGTGTTTTCTTTTTTTTCCTTCTTAAGTGGTGTCACCTATGTCAATCCCCTGTGGGTATTGTCAGTTGTTGAGGTCAATGTTTTAGGTTGTGTATTTCCGCTGAGGAACTGCCTAGCAAGCAACTTGCTAGGAAGCGAAACACGTGTAGGGAACTATAACTTTACAAATAAATAAATAACAAACTGACACATGTTTTCGTTGTGATGCATTATATCCGGAAAATATATTGGTAACCTCTCCATATATATATATATATATATATATATATATATATATATATATATATATATATATATATATATATATATATATATATGTGTGTGTGTGTGTATGTGTGTGGGAGGTGTGGCGTATATATATATATATATATATATATATATATATATATATATTATAAATAAATGGGCATTACATTCTGTTATAGAGTGGAGGATTAACGTTTTGTTTATCATGTTTAATGCTATTACGATATTCCGGTTGCTTGACCTCTGATCTCTGCAGGGTTCTTGTGAGGACTCGTGGTTTAGATTACTAAATAGTTGTTTTAAGTGTTTATGTTATCTTCATGTTCTGAGTTCAATCCTGAAAAAAAGAAAGTCAATTAAACATGGTAAATGAAAATAAATATGGTACGCCAATGTTCAATGAACGAAATGCCGTACATTTTACCCGAGGGTTCCAATGAAAGATCAGATGGAAAAGTCCATACGGTTTCCTGATTCGAAGCAAGGTACTTGAATAATGCCGGTCGGCTAATAATAAAATATTAATTGTGAAACATTGATTAGACTTTTTTCATACTTGCCAGAACCTCATCGCGAATATTTTAAGTTAAGTAAAACTTTAACCTCATAGAAAAGAACAGTTTTTTGAAGAGTAGTAATGAATCAGAAAAAAAAACACATGAGTAATTATTAATTTAGTTCGTGGAAGTTAAATAGAACTAAAGCAGATTATTATTACGATCCGTCATTATCATGCAAGGCAAGAGTGATGAGCTTAGGGGATAGAAAATTATAGTGTAGTATGTAGAAGGGCAGAAGAACCGATAACAGAAATGGATTTTGGTCGAAAATTCTCCCTCCCTTGATAAAGGTTGTCAGTGGGGCCCTTACTCTACCTTTTTCTTTATATGTAGTGAGTTAAACTATTTCTGTAATCGAGGAGACAACTGCCAAATTCTGTAAGAAACACATGCGATTCGTTTAATGTAACTTTGATCAAAATGCCTACGCCGCCAAGGTGTATTCTACTTATGCACTACTATATATACTAGAATTATACCCATCCCAGGATAGGTAAAATCAGTTCGACTAAGAGAACCGGTTTGCACGAATTTTACGTCCCCTTACAAATATTAAAATTAACATATAATGCTATTAAACATCATTACTAGCAACATAATACCAATATTAATCAAAATCGATGACGTATTTCTGATTCTAGAAAATGACTAAAATTCAAACGCATAGGAACACCCGTATGCAGAAAGAATAGAAATTCAGGGAGTCTTACCTTATTAATGCATATAAAATGGAATATGGATAATATTTAATGAATCTCCGAAATATGTGTATATTCAAATGCAAGGTGTTGCTAATATTGTGCTTCCTAAACTATCTTTTATACACTGTAAAGAAACTGAATGCTTAAGAATATTTATTCATTAATATCTAATAACCACTGTTAAAATTTCACAAAAATCGGAGGTATCTGAATTTCCTCAAGGAGCTTCAACGATTTTTTTACCTTATTTGTATGAATTTAATTGAACACAAATTGTATACAAAATAGGAGAGTATGAAGGGGGCATTGGGTTTATTTTCGACAGCCTCGTTACTCTCGCTTCCCTAGTTTTGCCCTTTAGTTCTCACACTCCATGTGCGATGTTTCTGAAAAAGGGGCAATAATTGCTGTTTTCTGGGCCAGAATCTATCAATCTAGCACTTGAAGAAGTATTTTGTGTGTGTGTGTGTGTGTTTTAGCTCCTTACATCAAGTGGAGTCTGGAACAATTTCCATAAAAACACATTATTTGTCTACACATTTGCGACACCTATTTTGGTCACAAGAATAGGAAGTCTAACTCTTTCTAGCCAAACATCTTAGATGGCAAACAAAATCTGTGTGCATATCGATTCGACGACGAAATGTTCAAATTCAAGCGATGCATATGTGTTGGCGGTAACATGAATCTGATACATTTTAGGGCAGAGTTCCAGCTGATGAAGAAATTAAATCGATACATTAATGAATTAATAAAAATCTTAACAGTAAGTTGTACTTACAAGGTGGGTTGTATTGATTACGTGAGAGAATGCATATTTCTAATTCCATTAAAAAAAGACGTAAATACAAAACGTTGAGAGGTGTGTCTTCCTACATCTGTGACCTAAACATCTTTCTAGTATAAACACACATATATATATATATATATATATATATATATATATATATGTTATATATACCAGCAAATTCGAACTTTTTCGTGTTTTATTTCGACGCTATAGTAGTAATTAAAATGCATGTTAATATTAAGCGCTTTGTTTTAAAAACATCCGTAAATCAGGTTAATTCATTAGGTGAAAAGCATATCTCCTATGTATACCGCAACCTACTGTCTTAACATGTTAAATGATTTGAGAATAATTGTTCAATGAACATTACTTAAACCGGCTACCAGATCTTATTTGTTAAGTTTTTTTTATTCCCTGGTCCATGTTTACTAGACGACAAAAGTAATTCTTATATACGGTGAAAGCTGCAAGTCTGCGGAGAATCTCAAATACGTGTTTCTTTTTTTTTAGTCGTGTGACAATCCCAGTTTGCTATTCTTCCAAAATACGCTATTTCCAAGCGATTACCAAGTTATATACGGACCAGCCACAACATTTTCTCCGTCATTGATCTGACGAGAAGTTCCTAATCGTAATAAGCAACTTTTCATTAAAATTATGTTTAATTTGGCAAATAAATCCACAAAAATATCATGATAACTATTATAACTAGTATAGGAAAGTATATAATTCTGTAAAAATGGCTCCTGAAATGTAAATTTTTTTCTTGCGGCTTTATCGGATATTAATTGAACGGCGAAGAAAGATAACATTTTAATATTCGATTTTTCTATATAATTAACAACCAGTTGAAAAAAACAAGCCATTCCATTGATTTCCACTGTTCGTCTGTCACGCCTTTTCACTTTTTATATCCTGCTTCATAGTTGAATTCCTTGGAAAGTTAATTCTATCGAAAGCAGGATCTCCTCTCTTCACCGAGTAAATGTTAACTTAATATGTCTACAATGTATACCAATGCGGATACACTGGCCTTATCTTATGTTTAGGTGTCATTCGTTCCCGCGATAAGCGGCTCAACAAAGGCTAGTGATCTAGACGTTTCTACTATTTTTACACTGGTGGTTACTAGCCATTCTTACAACTTTGATAACTAAAGGTAGAGTTAGGGTTAGAGTTAAGTAGCTTGAACTTTGCAAAAGGGTTTTTTCTCGTAGACAAGCTACAAGTCAAGTAATCGTTTTTTGTAAATGAAAATACCTGCAATTGTAAATCGATCACCTAGCAACGTATTGAGCAGGCTTGACTTAGCTTATCTTCCGTGATAGGGCAAGAACAGTGGGCCTAGGTCGGATAGCCGTAAGATATATCAGGTGTTTTGAGAAGATGCGATGGGTTTACCACAGATTAAGGAGTAGTTCAACCGATTCAGAAATGACCACGAATCAGCGGAAAGTGACCAGAGTTCTGGCAGGCTCAAAACTGCTCGGAGTGCAGCTGTTGTTCAGAGGGTGCGAAACTTGGTAAAGGAATATTGTCGTTAAACCATGCGGGAGATCGCTTAAGGGGCCGGATTAAGTAAAGATTCCGTACTTGCTATTTAGCGTGATGATTTGAACATGAACAGAATGGCTGCGAAATTTGTGCTCAAGTTGTCGCATGAACAAAACGGCCGCCGTTTGCGAGTTACACAGGGCCTTCAGAAACCGCCATCACGGATTCTGGGTTTCTGAACACCATTCTAACTGGAGATAAGTCATGGGTGTACAAATACGACCCAGATACAAAATAACTGTGGTCGCAATAGAAACATCCTGAGTCTCCAAGGCCCCCAAAAATGCGCAACAGGTGCTAAGCAAAATTAAGGTGATGCTGATTGTCTTATTTGATATCGTGGAATTGTGCATAACAAATACGTATCGGAAGGACAAACAATGACAAAGGAGTAATATCAAGACGTTTTCCGGCATCTCTGCGACGCAGTCTGGCGCAAAAGAAGAGACATGTGGACGGCGAAAAACTGGCAACTGCAGCACGACAACGTCTCCGCATATTCATCCCGATTGATATACTTTTGGGGCCAAACATGGAATTCCAGTTGTTCTCCAACCTCCCTACTCTCTCGAGATGGCTCTTTGCAAATTCTAGTTGTTTCGAAAATTGAAGACCCCATTGAAAGTTCCTGTTTTGAGACTAGAGAAGAGATAATACAGAACGCGACTGCGGCGATGAACATCATTTCAAAAGAATACTATAAGTGTTTCCGGCAGTGAATGGATCGGTAGGCTAAGTGTGTGCAAGCACAAGGGACCAAATTTTTCCGACATAAGTCGGATACTTCTTAGACAGACCTCGTTTATATATATATATATATATATATATATATATATATATATTATATGTAGCTCCTAGATAAACCTGTCTAGTAGTGCACTGTAACTGTAGTATTAACACATCATGACGTCTCTAACTTTAAATGCATCGTTCCTTTCATTAAAGTCGAACGCTCTATGACGTCAAGCCGCCGTATAAAGTATTAACATTATCACCGTGTATTCGCTGTTGAACATTGGCCGAGTGGTTAAGGTATCGGATTTGAGTTGCAAAATACTCGTAATCCGGGGTTTCGAATCGCATGACCAGTATTGAATCGTCATATCTCTATATTGATGAGTCCCGATTATTAAAGACGAAACGTATACGTACATAGATAATAGACAATAACAAATATTATATATATATATATCCAGTTACCTAATTAATACACTATAAATCGGCGTCAAACACCGGTTTACTAAAAACTAGTATGTCGTTTAGGTTTTCAAATACCTTATGAGCGAATGTTTCCATTACAAATGACACATATGTTGGTATTTCTCGCCGTCAAACATGTCACCTCATTTTCCATCACAGCTCTATATGTCAACATCTAATCGCACACGATATTTCTCCAAAAGATTTCAAAAATATATTAACAAATAACATTGCAATACTCGCTGTTTCAAATTGTGACGTGTGTCAGCACATCACCGAAGCTTTATTTATTCGAGCACGTAAACCCATCATCAACCAAGTTCGATACGAGGGTCGATGGTATATTTAAATGTTTTAAAACGTCTTTAAGCGACTTTCCTAATAAATACACCAGCTTTTATTTTCTGACCTCATCAATTGCATGACGACGACTCATGCGAGTAAAATAGCGAGTTCTTATTCACACTCGAGAACATTATATCGTTGGCCCGCTAACTCGAAAAATTGGATCAGAAAAATGACATACATTCGGTTTAATTGAACATATATATATATATATATATATATATATATATATATATATATATATATATATATATATATATAAAAGGATAAAATATATGCTGGACTTTCTAGCGAGATGTATTAACACATCTGTCATCGTAGCTTCAGTGCAATGTTCCTTTCAAAAGTTGAACTTATTATGTCAGCTGCCGTAAAGTAGGACACATCTCTCGCTGATTTACCGAGTTACTGGCAACGGTCGCGTGGGCAAAGTCGTTGGAATTTTATTTTGAAATATAACTTGGGTTCTGGGGCCGAGCCCGGCGACCGGTGTGAATAATTCTCAACATTGACGATCCTCGTAAACGTGTAACGTATACGTTTGTTTATAGAAAAAATATGATTAATTAATATATATATATATATATATATATATATATATATATATATATATATATATATATATATATATGATTAATTAAGTTTATATGTGTTAATAAAGTTAACATAAAACTAGGTTTTTCAAGAGTAATCAATACCAAGTAGAGTATTCATGAAAATATAATACCTGTGCTGAAATGGAGTATTTTAAAGAGTTCACAACATCTACTCTACATAACCTCACGTGCTTTATTTGTCTCCGCGAAAAATTAGCTATTGTTATGTTTACTGATAATAGTAGATTACTTAATCAACGAGACGACAACGGTTTTAATTGGAGACGCTTGACTCTGGATAAGGTCGTGTACAACCTAGAAAATATAACATAAATAACTTAATCTAATCCGCCCCACAATAGTTTAAATCTACTATAGGGGATCGGATCAAAGTAAACTAATAAAATTTAGGGATCTAGCCCTCACCAAAAGATTAAAAATAAACTAAACAAGTAAACTTCAATCATGTAGACACCACAAACATCTAATAAGGAGAACACCCTAAGAAAATAGATTATATGATTAAAGATAAAATTAAAACCAAGATTTACCTTGCTTACCCCTTATACAATGATAATGGTAAT
This sequence comes from Sepiola atlantica, assembly GCA_963556195.1. Classification (NCBI taxonomy): domain Eukaryota; kingdom Metazoa; phylum Mollusca; class Cephalopoda; order Sepiida; family Sepiolidae; genus Sepiola; species Sepiola atlantica. The sequence continues at coordinate 24,845,903 of OY744546.1, read as the reverse complement.
AATAAGAGGGGGAATATGGTGGTTGCGATAGTGAAAACAGTAATAAGAGAATTAATGAAAATAACGAAAACAGATATGATAAATATTAAAATAGTAGTAATAAGGCAAATAGATGAGATAGTAAAAGTAATAGTAATAATACTTATTATAATTATTAAAGATATTAATGGTAACATTAATAATAATAATAATAATAATAATAATAATAATAATAATAATAATAATAGTTGTAATAATAATTTTAGTAACCGTTACGATAATAACAATAATAGAAATAGTGATAATACTAATGGTAACTACCAAATTACTAACAAAAATAATTGGTATAGTGAAATGTAGTAAGAATACAGTAGAATTGACCGAGATAAAAATAACAACAATACCACTAATAATAGTTTTTATTTATCTACCTCCCACAAGGCAAGATGTGACACAAGGTCGGGAAAGTCGGATTAGATAAGCCAGCGCTCGAGAGGTGAGTACTCAAGCCATTTAAAAATTGCCTGGGAAGCCCCGTTAGCATTCCCCGGTAAAGGCACCTCAGACAGTAAGCAATAAATTTACTCCTCCCCAAAGAGGGGAGGCAAATCCTGGGAGGGTGCACCTCCTAGAACTGCACAGGACCAGACAACCCCCAATAGACCGGCGTAAATCCAGAACCAAAGGCCCGGACAATACCAGTTTATTAGGTGGGGTAAAATACCCCTAATTGTAAAACCAATAGTATCTGCAATAGCTATAGTAATAATGATAGTGTCAATAATAATAGTACGTATATCCATGATAACCGTAAAAATAGGAATAACAACTACAATGTTTATCATGATAATATCATTAAAACATAAAAAATAAAGAATAATAATAATAATAATAATAATAATAATAATAATAATAATAATAATAATAATAATAATAATAATAATAATAATAATAATAACAACAACAGCGGTGAGGATTTGAAGAAATTAGCAAGTAACATAGAAATAATGATAAATATTTGATAACAATAGTAATGGAAAACACGGTTATTTAACTATATAACTAAAAGTTATCCAACACACAAGGGCGACAATTCTACATATTTAGGATGAAATTTACGTAGCGTTTTTTAAATAGAAATACATATAGTATCTCTGGCTGCTTAATGACCGAATGATTTGGCGCCCCCACCAATCTACATGCATGTCCGGCCTATCAGGTGTTGAACCGGTGATCAAGTGCGATATGATCTACAGTTAACAAAAGTGAAATCTGATCGGCTTCCCAGTTCCAACTAGCTTCTGTCTTTCCCTCTGAAAATCTGACTTCGGTTTGAGATTTTTCAAAACAAGACAACGAATTTCTCACTTTTAGTTTTGAATTAATATTAGCTCTTTTTTTGACAAGATGCGGTAATGCGCCTTGAAACGTTGATTTATTGACGTAAGGCGATAATATTGTTTATGTAATTATATATATATATATATATATATATATATATATATATATATATATATATATATATATATATATATATATGAAGTTACTCCAACAAAAGATATAGGAGGCAACTAATATCTTTTAATTAGTGAAACATCCGGATGAAGACTGAATCTCAATATACTGGATAGAGCATTAATAGCATAATATAAAATGAAATAATTAAATAAGGTGCGAATCAAATTTTATTAGTATTCAAAATTCAGGCAAAGTATCACAAGTCCTTAACTTATGAGTTTTCAAAGATAATTCTTCTCCTCAGAGGACCATTACCGCAGTGACGTTACTGCAGCTGATAAAATTACACTTTGAAAATATATAAAAATATGTACAAAAATACATAAAAGTACATAACACATCAAATATATCAATCAAAAAACATACTTATTTGTTAAAGTTATAAAATCCATCCAAGTCATACAATTAAAACATATTCAGGAAAGATATCCAAGAGGTGGATTGAAGATTGATCCAGGTATTGAGTGGCCAAATTCAGACACTTCATTAATGCATTCACCTCCCACTCGAACCTGCCGCGGAAAAGCAGACCGTAATCAGATGTGGCCGGATCGTGAATTGCAAAAAATGTATTAACTTAGTTGAACATTTATAGTCGATTGCATAGTGGTATGAGAACATTTTTCCAGAACTATCGTTGCATTTCAAAATACTTGTGAGGAAAATTCTTCTTTTTTTGTTTGCTTTTGTTTTGTTCAATGTTCTCTTATTTTGTTTTATCTTTTGCACCCTTTTCTATCCCATTTTTTAAATAGACAAGATGTGTTTCATTCCGTTATATCATTTTATTAATCCTAATTAAATTGAGTATTTGTTTCAGGTCCTAGAACTCGTCTAGGGAGGAGGTACTCTAGAACAAGAAAGTGTCCTCCTTTCATAGTTAGTTTATTGCGGGATTCAGAGATGTGCCCATTTGGAGAAAGGGGTAAGTGTCGAAATCTCGTGAACCGTATCCATGTTCTCGCTTTGTCCGGGAATATGAACAAAATTCCCTTCTTTTTAGCTGGTGCTTTCGATGAGGAAAATGGGCCTGTAAGGTGTCAGAGCTGGTCCTACCAGAAGGCCCCAATGTCTCGATCGTGAGTAAATGTGTTGTGTGTTCTACGCGACTTCCTTGCTTTTGTTATAATTATGTGAGTACAATTGTGTTGGGACATGTCTTACATTTGTGTTTATTTATTTAATGTCGTGCTGTCGTTTGTTAAGACAGACTATACACAATCCCATATGCATTTAGCCAGATACCTTGAGTCGTCCCTTGATGTCGACGTACACGTGCTAAATAATTAAGTGTCTCGTAGATTATCTTTCATCCTGATCATATTTTTCCTATTTTAGTAGAATCATAATATCAAATATTCCGATGTTATAAGAGAATTTTATCTTAGAGTTACGACTATTTTTATTGTTCTATGTAAACTATTTTTTTAAACCTTTTTCAAAAATTAATTTAATCCGTTTATTCCATTATCCCCGAGAGAAGAGAAATTTGATCAGGAATTAATTATCGCTTTATATATTGGTGGTTCACAATATTTTAGAATTGGTTGAGTAATCATTATTAGTTGGGGTATTAACGGGCGGGTGCCTGCCTCCCCACAAGGGTAAAATTGTCTTCTAACATTTTATTTCCATAGGTATTTTATTTATTATTTATTTTACTATGTTTATGATATTTCAAATAATGGAGGATGTGCTGATTATATAATTAATTTAGAGTTTTATATATCTTTATTTTACTGCGATTACGATAAAACCTTACTCATCAAACATATAAGAGAACTATGTTTGTACTTAAATTTTGTTTCTGGATTCTTGGAATCAAATATATTATTTATTTTAATTATTTTATTAGTTGTGTTTACTAATGGGATGGTTCTAATTATTTAGATCAGACGTCTAGTTAAATATGTGTATATATCCTGCCTTATTTCTTTCTTATTTACTCTGCATCAAGATAAATATTACATTTAATAAGACTCCCATATAATTGGTTAAAACACAATGCCTAGTGTACTAATTCCATCCCACCCCAATTTCCAAGTTAAATTAAGGACCGTACCAGATCACTACTCAATATTATTGATGTGTATCCCACCAATTAAACATTCAGTTTCTATTAATTTAATTGTTCGTTCATGATTTGGGGATGGGTCTGTTCTAAATGAATGTATATGCCCGATTTCAGAAAGACCAGGCACTACAAAATTCCAATCATATCTCTAATGTAATTACATTTGTATTTTATGTATTAACTTAGTATTACAGTCCTTACGTTTACTTATATTGCCCCCAGTAAGGTCATGATGGTAATCATAATCCATAGTATCCCAACATGATAAGACTGGACACGAACTGGAAGACAATCAAAAATTATTTAGTAGTATTTTATAAGGAAGTAATGCCCTAGAGAATTATTATTGTATTCTAAAGCTAGTTATGTGTTTAAAGCTAACCCCGATATCATGCATATTTTGAATCACAAAAAAAGATATACAAAAAATAACTAGCGTCCACACGCTATAGTATATCAACAGAAGCTAAATTCATAATGATATATCAATGGATAAACTTGGAGTGTGATCTTAAGTTGGGAGAATACCATGATATGCTGCTATTCAAATATGGCACCAAGTATACTAAAGATTAAATACTACCATGGCATATGCAAACCATGGCAAACTACCGATTATATATATATATATATATATATATATATATATATATATATATATATAGAGAGAGAGAGAGAGAGAGAGAGAGGGAAAGAAAGAAAGAAATAAAGAAATAAAGAAAGAAAGAAAGAAAGAGGGAGATTACTAATAACTGTATAGACTAGTTCAATCGTGTTAATGCATGTAATTTGTAACAAAAGATCAGGCTCTTGCGCACACTGGTTGTCTAACTTACCACTAGTCATTATGCTACACACACACAATACTTTACTGTAAAAGAAAACCCTGACTAAATACTACAGAATAACATGGTATTCGAAGCCGAAATAGATCTCCTCGTTTTAGCTATGCACAAGTTTATACGAGGAATGGTGCCCGTTTTACTAATGATGTAGCTTCAAGTAACATCACTTAGCTGGATACTTCACCAGACTTGATCAATTATTGTCCTTGAATTCAGTAAGACCAAGAGACCAAAAGTAAGATATACCATCACATAAACAAACTGGCCAATTGGTGAGAGGAAAGTAATGTTCTTAACTTATTTACTAACACAAGGCTTGAGAGCTAAAAGGGTACTTCATTGGAACAGGCAAATAACTGTGTATCTCATATAGCGATCAACTGTTAGCCCCAGGAAAGGAACCCCTTGATTTCCGAGAACTTCGACTGAAGTAAAATGAAGAAAAAACGAATATATATATATATATATATATATATATATATATATATATATATATATATATAGTATGACTTCAATGCCCGTGTCTTGTATGATGCTGTCCATTAAAACTCAAGAATGAAAACTAGAAATTGATTCAACGTAAATACAATAATGTCAATGATGAAGACGTAAATGAGAAAATGAACTGCACTCGGGAACGAAAGTCGCTAGAGACCCGTTTGGTAAACATAACTAAAAGGTTTGCAAATATTACCGAAGAAAAGACAAGCATATTACATAATCCAGCTTAAGTGGCCTATGCCTATATGCTATGTGCATTGAAATGTGTTTTGCAGCGTTTAGGCTAACACAGGAAGACTGGAAGGCTACAAAAGGGATAAACACAAATCAATAAGTATTTCAATAGATAGAGAGTGAGAGGGAGAGGGGGTATTGAAACATGCATATGGTGTGATTACACGTATATATATATATATATATATATACATATATATATATATATATATATATATATATATATATATATATATATAAATATTAACGATAATTCTATACAGTGATGGTGCTATTAGTCCTGTTTATATTGGTGGTTTTAGAAGCTGTAGGGATCTGGTCGTAGCCATTGTAACGAGAAGTCCATTCCATTCAGTCTCGTTTTTTTTCTGCTGATGTCACAATGGTTAATGATAAGACAGCAAACACGATAATCCGATGAGAACAGTCACACACTATATGTAGACATATGACGGTTGTTATTTCTCTCTTATTAATTTATCATTATTTATATATTTTTCGTGTACATTATTTCAATTATGTATCGTCTGTTCTTAATTTGTTTGTCTATTAAATTACTGTATTTCTGTTCACTAAATTCATAAATACAGTTCCTTTACCTCATAAATTAAAATAGTATTTTTATATTTTTTTTACAAATAACAAATTTAAATTGTAGTATCTGCTCCGAGACTAAATTTCTCTTTTCTGTCCTCAGTCAGTAAACGAGAAATCCTTGATTGAGACAATTTTAATTTTTGTTCCAATTTAGTTACCCACATTTGGGAGCAGGATATCTACACATTAAAAATCGACCTTGTGCAAACTTAAGAGGCTAGTAAATAGGAACACACGCACTTCTATACATCGTTAACAACAATATTTTCGACAGAACAAATATTTTCGACAAAACAAATAGGCTGATATCGTAAATTAAAAAAAATGTATAATGGGTTTCGCTTAACTTTGCATGTTTTGATTTTAATAGCTTCTGTAAAGAAAATTGATTTCAGATTGTGTACAATCAAAATAATAACACGCATCTAAACTATAGTTTTTAATTAATTCTTTTTTTAATAAATATTGAATGAGGGCCGTCTTAGTATTAATCAGATCGTGTTATATTCTTTTCTTTTTTATTGCATTTTTTAACGTTTTCGTGTACTTTTTTACAAAAGCTATCATTCATTATCGATAGCTTGACTTTACGACAGGTTTCGATTGCACATAAATGTATGACATCATATTCGATCGAACACGCCTTCATAGCGAAGGTTTTGAGCTGGTGTGTTAGGCTGAAAAAGTCCCTACTTCTTCATGCTCAGTCAGAAAACTAAGCCGAATAATTGGGAATATAGAAATATTCATAAGACTCCAGTGGGTAATCGGATTTTACTGAGGGTACATGAACACTATTTATTTTGGGGGAGGATAGCGCTTATTATTACGCCTTTTTATGGGAGCATAAACGCTAAGATAATGGTTAAAATAAAGTGTCAGGAAAGAAATATACAATGCTTATTATTGATATAATTACCATAAATAATAGAACTAGCTCGGGGAATACTGAATAATCTCGTAAGAGTATACTCGAAAATTCATATGATTAGCGTTACTATTTTTTTTTTACTTGTAATTACTTGTAAGTATTCAATTTCTAAATAAGAGCAACTTATTTTAAAACAAACGTTTTTTTTAGATGATTTTAAATAAGTATGACAATATACCTACCCTGGCATGAAGGTATCATTTGATAGAAATACAAGTATTTATAAAGACATGGAACGTGTGGTAATCTCCCCGAATCAACAAATTATTTTCTCACATTTTTAGGCGATTACCTGTACACAGCTTGAAAGGATGCAAACATGAATAAAAATAATTAAGACTTTGCGGTAGAGCTATCATATGTCTTGTTATAAATTTAACTTTATATGTGCACGCATGTCCGGAAATGGCAGCGTTTTTAAGAAATTGTAACTATTTTTACTTTTAATTTTAGCTATATTAATTGGAGTATTTTTTCTGCACATAATGTACATTTTTATGTATTAATCAGTCACCTCTTATGAAGGTTGAAAGGCCACTCGAGGATGAAGGTGAGCGGGCTTGTCACGAGGAATATGAGAACACAATTTGATGATTGGTTATGATTGTGGAGAATGGGCAATATTTTATTATTCAAGACAGCAGTTCAACAAAATTTATTTACATTGGCCTTTAAAACAATCATGTTTTAGTAAGCTGGGAAGCATCACCATGGTATTGTGTTACACATGCGGGTTATTCTTAGAATTAAACTGGAAGTTCTGTTTAGTTTTAGATATACGAAAGCTTATCGAGAAACATTTGCTATACAATACATACAATAGATAGTTCGTAATCGTTTAATTCTTAGGGACCTTCAAAAATAAATGTCTTTGTTTTTATTATTTTTTTTACATAGCCGTATCATGATTAATAATTGTCATGCCTCACATCACCAACCTGCTTTATTAAGGGTTTATCAAAAAAAATTGTAAAAATAGAATTTATTTTAACTAGAACATGCATTGGTAGACACTTTAATTGAAGACAATCGAATTTTTTTTTACAAATGTCTTTATTTCTATAAACTGACTATTTTTGAACGGAAAAAATTTAATTCATCGGCCATCTTTCGAATTCGCCAAAGCCTATCAAGTAAATTTGGGCACTTTGTCCATTTATTTTCCGTAACATATCGCTTCAATCTGTAGAAGTTTGGGTGAGTCTAGTAAATAAGAACTTTTCTACATATGTTAAGATGACCTTTTCCTTAAAATAGAGTTAGAATTGACTAAATAAAAAAAATATATGTTATTAATTAGAATACCAGTATCATAACATTGTATAAAATCTTACACTCAACCGTTTGTTATCTCAATTAAATTAGATAAGATGCTTCACCGTACCTTATATTATTCATTACTTAAAAGTAAAGAAATGCGTCTAATAAATGTTATTGTTAATTGCTACATTTTTTTCTTTTTAGTTTGCGAAAATGAGTTGTGTGACTTATTTAAAAATAATGTTGGAAATGTCTTGAACTTTTTAACAGGTTATCTTTAGGTGAAAATATAGCGAAAATATGGCAGCTATCTTCTTTTGAGTGATAAGGGCTCCTTTTTTAAAATAAAGACGTGAAAAGCCAGGCCAAATTAAAAGAATACGAGTTGGAGCGGGAGATACTTTAAAATGAGTCGAACGTATAACCCTATGTATATATATATATATATATATATATATATATATATATATATATATATATTAGTCATACACATTAATACTGTTTCGCTGTATCACAACTCTTATATATATATATATATATATATATATATATATATATATATATATATATATATATATAAGAGTTATGATACAGCGAAACAGTATTCTGTGTATAACTATATATATATATATATATATATATATATATATATATATATATATATATATGTATGTATGTATGTATTAATATATATTTTGAAAGCAACGTTATGTTATTATCGTTTTAATTGTTTGCATAATAATTTAAGATGGACTTAGAATGTATATATATATGTGTATATCTATATGTATATCTATATCTATATCTATCTATCTATCTCTCTCTCTCTCTCTCTATATATATATATATATATATATATATATATATATAGAGAGAGAGAGAGAGAGCGAGAGAGTATCTGAAATTTATATGCAAATCACTTAAATGCAAATAATTTGAATTTGCTTTAAAATGAGTTGTCAAATTTCTAACAGCCAATTTAGATGTCAAATTAAAACCGTAGTCAAATTTTCAGAGTATGTCATTGAATTTATTCCATTCATTATGAAATACCGTCGTCTGAAGTTAATATACGGAATCAGAAAATGTCGCTCTACTTTGCCAACATGATGATGAAATCATTAACAATTTATAAAGATCTGTAATATAACAAATGAAAAACAGACAGAAGCCGTAGAAGCATTTATATGATGCCACTTCTTTACAATTATAATCACGACTTCGTCATCCATTGATTTGATTAAATATGTTACTTCATCATGTTCTATTTTAGAGATGTTGGTTTAAATTGGTCGCCAGACGTCTGCTTTAATTTGATATCATTTGCTACCTTCATATAAATTAATCTTCGAAATTGGCCATAGCTGTTCGAAAACATTTTTATATGGACTTGATCGTTGATCTTCTATTATACTTTCTCTTTAAACTTTTTACACTAAAATACAGCACAGGCAGTGTTATGTAGCATTACTGCGGTGGTCTTCAATCCCGACTCTATGTTTTACTCGATTCCTAAGGCGTTGGCGGTATTCCCTTGTCGCTGCTGATGTGGCATACAAGCAAGGTTTCCAACTTCTTTGTCCTCGGCTGTTCTTTCCTTTCACCTATTACACGAACGATCCCACCCGGATTTGGGCAATTTCACCCAAACCCTAAACACCCTCCATTAAATTTTAGAGCATCGATCCAAAAACACAGAGTCGGGAGTAGAGACTATGAAGCTATATTGACTGAAATTATACAAGTTTTCTTTTGTTTTCTAGTTTCTTTGCCACATTATTATTTTTTCTAGAAAAAAAACAACATAACGATTTGTGTAAGACGTTTATTTGTTTATTTTACTTGGTATGTTGTACGAGAGTAGAAAGTGGACTCTCTGAGGGGAGAAAGTGGACTTTGGGTTTACTTTCGGCAGTCTCGTAAAGCTCACATCCCTTATTTTGTCTTCTATTCCTCACATTTCATGAGTGATGTTTCTAACAAAAGGGGAAAACGTTGCTGTTACCTGTGTCAGAATGTATCTATCTAACACTTATCGTTGGCTAGATTTTTACTTTTAAGTGGTATTTCTTTTTTTTTTAGTTCCTTGCATCAAGTGGCTTCATGCCTTGTTTGGAACGATTTCCATTAAAAATGACCCTTCGCTTCGCAGTTGTACTTAGTTGCTGAACCAACCCGGAT